>OX638225.1:3777500-5027500 GCA_951805285.1 Thymelicus acteon | reverse complement strand
TTCGATATTTTCAAAGGTAACTAGCACGGTAAACCCCAGTTTCTAACAGGTTTTAGAGTACCACGCTGACCAAGTTCGGATTGGCAGACTTCACACAATTTGAGAACATGGAGAATTGCAGGGTACAGGTTCCTTCACGATGTTTTTCTTCACTGAAGCAAGTGATTTATTTATTCTTTATTTTTCAACACAATGACCCTCTACTCACTCGAGTTCCAGATTCGACACCCGCCGATGCGCCGGACAAATATTTATTCGACAAATAACATTATTTAGCAAACAAAAGGCAATTCCAAAAGAATGTTGTTTAAAAAGTGAAGGTGAAGACAGTGATAGCATTAAGTTACATAATATTATTGAAGTACGTAATATACATAAATAATTAACTTAATTAGTCATTACTCAAATCAAATCAGTCTAGCATTCTTAAGGAGCCCAACAGCGTATCATACCATGACACTGTATTGAGAATTCAAAATTCAAAATTCAAAATCATTTATTCATGTAGGTATCATTGATACACTTATGCACGTCATTTTTTTAATCAACCAGTAAAAGTGTGACTATTCCCACTAGGTGACTAGACTGCGCCGTTCCATCACCACTCTCCGACCGTTTCAGTGGCCCTGGTCATGGTATAGGGGCCATCCATAAATTACTTCACATGTTAGGGGGAAGGGGGGGGGGGGGGGTCAATGTAGTGTGGGTGGGAGGAGGTCCTAAATTTCGTGACGTCACATTTCAAAATCGAATAATTGGTATGTATAGGCAAACATTAAAAAACAATTAATGGAAATAAAACTTATTTCGGAACTGCTGTTTTTATTTAATAATTTCTCGGTGTAAAATTTCATAATATGTGACGTCACACTAGGGGGGGAGGTCGCACAAATGTGACCAGCTGTGACAAGGACGGGAGGATGGGTCAAAAAGTCATGAAATTAGTGTGAAGTAATTTATGGATAGCCCCATATTACGCTGCACCTAGTAGACTATCCTATCCTTTAGCTAATGTTATCTTATTCTCCGAGTACAAGATTGCCTGCCGTGTACCGGCCACACAAGTAAAACAAGCTAAATTAACAGACCGCAGAACCTAGCCGAGATTACATTAAGAATTTAGGAATTGTCTCGGTAAACTAGGTACGTAATGTTACCAGCCGCATGATACTACACGTACACAGTAAGATATCCACGTAACCTGATCATAGAGTACAAAATTACATGTTTGTTATATTTGGGCTCTTATTACATCACGACTCACGACTTCACGAGTCACGATATTCAGGAGAAGAACTAGACTGAGAACAATACCACATGAAAAACGATCCAGCTAGTATTTTAGGCCTTTTACGCCCCAACTCAGAGTCACTAATAGTTACTTTAGTCGCGCCTTAGTAAAGAATCACCATACAAATTCTGTACTAAAGAGCGATTTAAGTAACCGTTAGTGACTCTGAGTTGGGGCGTTAGTCACAAAAAATCACATACCCGCAAACAAAAATTTATCTATCACATGTTTCCTTGCCCGGACTCAAACCTGGGATCCATCACTTGACAGACAACTGGGCTGCAGGTAAAAAAGTAATTTTCTCACATCATTAGGCTCATATCGCCTAGGCTTTATCATTGTGTCGCTCCCAAGCACATCACTGAACCTGTATCTTGTAATCGAATTCCTGTTACCTTCCATCCATCTATCATATACATATCATCCATCCTATTAACTTTTTGCGGTTTCCTGAGAAATTGATTTCATAAAGTAATATTAATCAACTATGTAGATGTAATAACAAAGTCAGTGATATTTCATTTGTACCTAGGTATTAAGAAAAGAATATATTTTTAATGTAAGCCTATAAAGACAATAAAACTCTAATTCTGATGCAGAATGAACTCCTGTATCATCCACATTCCGTTGGTCCATAAGATACGGAACACTCTATGATTTAATGGTTTTATCACATTATGGCCGCCTCTGGGTAAAAGTCAGTTCCTTCCCACTACTAAGAATCTATCTCCATAAATTAGAATAATTTTGGGTACAATATAAAGGAAAAAAGATATAAAGGATTAATTTTATTGTTGAAGTTGATATCATAGTTCCAAGATGGAAGTCACTTCAGACTTACCTTTTGTACTGTCGAAGTACAATTAAAAAGTATAGAAAGCGAAACTAAAGCGATGTTAACCTACATAACTGAAATCAAAAACATTTTGTAAATACTCACAAGAACAACAAACAAGAAAAAATAGTTACAGTTAAACTCAACAACAATGACTAAAATATAAAACAAGGCATTGCTATTGCTATTAATAAAACAAATTTATATCTTTAGCCTTGTCTGTGCATTGTCCACTATTCCAATACTTTTATTGTTTTGCTTTTGCTGTCATCGTCCTTTGAATTCATTTTTAAATACCAATCTGCAATTGATTTCTTAAAATTCAAAATTACGTTTCCGTTTTTATTCTATCAAAAAATCTATAAGGCAATAACCCAATTCATGTATGTAAGAATCTACACTATTTAAAATACAGATCATGCTATAATATAATAATAATATAACGCTTAGCACTCATAGCCCCACACTAGGATTTCCTGTGTCGTGGGTGTCATGGGCAACACAAGATAGACAAGGACATTCACACCCAGACCGAGAACAGAAATTCAAACTCATCATTCAAATTTCCGCCTCGCTGAGAATCGAACCCAGGACCCTCGGTGCGGCGCTCCGGCATGGTAACCATTGCGCCAAACGGTTCGTCGGCTATGAGTTTCCCAGAACAGTTAACGCGCGTTTCGCTAGCATAGGGCTGCCATCCGTCCGGGTTTTACCATATTTTTCCTAGTTTATAGAGCGTCCGGGTGGGATTTTCGAAAACAGTCACAGTCACAGTTTCGCCCGGACACTTTTTGTGTCAGTAAAGAGGTGCATCGACAAAACGGTGAAGGCGAGGTGCCATAATTAGGTATGTAAAATAAGTACGTTACAAATTACGTCAAAAAAGACTGAGAGGAGCGTCGTTTAGAAACAGTTCAGTAAAAAGTAAAAATCTGAATTTCGTCCAAATGTCCGAAGTTTTTAAATTTTTGTCCGTCGACGGCGACTTAGATGATGGCAGCCCTACGCTACTCGTAGCTGAGCGCAGTGAAACCGAATGTGCAATTGATGCATCAAGTGAAATGATTTGCTCCACTCGTCCGTAAACAATGAATAAAATTGTAATAACCAGTGATAGTAGTGAGGAGAATCTATGCGTATCTAATACTTTTCAAAAGTTGATAAGAGATGGCGTGTTTTCGCGCCATCACGGTGCGGCGGTTAATTTCGAATCGAAATTTTCGATTCTATGTGATTGACCAAGTGAAGCAACAGCGGGCGCAGTCGGTAGTTGGATAGGTGAAGTGTGACCGCTAGTACAATTTTTTTTGAGTGCTTTTCGTACGATCGGCTGCACGTCAATATTTGGGTAGTCCACTAACCCCTCCACCAGTCCGCACTGGAGCTCTAGCCTCTAGGCCTCCTCAAGAGGAGAGACCCGTGCTCAGTAGCCAAATACCTCCTCACCCTCGCGTTGCTACACTAATGTAAACAATTTAAAGAAGACTACTGTAAATGCAGGGAAATCGAACGTGATTAACGTGAATCTGTGAACAAAGTGAAATGATTATGTGCCAGTCGGTGAAGCATAAACAATGTGACTATCGGCAGCGGCGTGTTCACGGAATGATCAAAGAAGTCGACACGGTTTAGAAAACACACAATTAGAAAATGGACTTATGTATTTTTTTATATTTTTTTTAGCTTAGTTGCTTTCTGGATTATATAGGTATTGCATCATCAAAACATTACCTAGCTGTATGTGGCAGGATAATAAAAAAGGGTGCGTGTACTTTTTGTACGCGCGTGAGAAGTTATATTTCTTTGACATAATTAAATAAATATTTTATTTAACAACGTGTATCACTTTTAATTATCTTTCAAAAACTATTTTGTATTAAAATTGTTTTTTTTTTAGTTTTATGTACTCAAGTAATTGATTTATAATGGGTTTATTTTTTTACATTCCTCTATTTACATTTTATTGCTTTAGTAAATAAAGGCGGCGGAGGTGTTTATTTTCTTTATATTCGTAATATTTTCTGAATGATTTAAATGTATATAATTATGCTGATGATGCCTTATGGGCAATCTCATTATTATTTTTTTGTAATTGTATGTTGTTAGTTGTATTGTTTTTAAAACCGGCGTTTCAGAACTCGACAGTTCAAAGTAAGATACCTACTTCATTAAGTTAGTAAGTACCTACTTAAACGATTATTAACCGAAGTCGATAAATTACTGCTTCGTCTGTCTTATTTTTTATGTTTATCTAGGCCCTAGTTTCTAGGGTAATTGCACGTGGTTTATAATTGGAACCCATATAAATTTCATACCTACCTATTATCATTGCTGTGATTTAAAATATAAATAAAACAATAACAGCATCAGCATTAGAAACACAGCTGTATTTGAATATTTTAAGTGCCTTTTAGAAACATTCGTGGCATAGAATGTTAATTCAATTCGTCGGGAGCGCATTCTATGATCTTATCGAGTGCTTGGGTAGCCAAGCTTGACTAGGAATCTAATGAAGAAAGATTTAAATTTTGCTTACTTTTGCATATTTATATTGAAAAAAAAAAAAACAAAAAGATGACACTATAGACACGTATCACGTTTTCTTTCATTCGATACTCTTAAAAGAGATCATATTAATAGGTCATTTATTTTTACTTTACGCCTACTCTCAATTCTTATGAATGGGAGTAAACGAAATACTCAACGAACATGTTTTATCCAGAGATGGCGTATTGTTTACGTTAACGTTGGCGTGCTTTTTACACGTGACGCGGTAAAATTAGACCTGCGCATGCGCATCCGCCGCAGCTCGTCCTACTAATTCATGAACAGATGATCATCGGATATCTTTGCTTTTAAACCATTGAACTAGTATTACTAGCGTATAGAAGAGACACCGCGAACATTGGGTTTGGGGGTGTGCATTGCAGCCGGCCGGCTGCATTTCATTCTGTCACTCGGCTGTCACTCGGCTGCGCTCATGGCGGCCGCATGCCAAAATTGTTTATGAAAAAACTGAAAAAATGCCGTCGTGCATAATAAGAACGTATCACAATTGCACGACAAAAAACAAAAAAGATAATGGTATCACTTTATCATCGGTAAGAAAACAAAATATTAAGTTAAATCAACTAAAACGAATTTAATTAAATTATTGTGAAATGTTCCCGCCATTTTGAATGAAAAAATCATAAGGAGCGTTTGAACTTGGCAAGCCACTAGCGTGTTAATGGAATATATAAACTTGCTTAGGTTGCCGTCTTGGTTCGGCAAGTGTCATATAGAAAGTTACTCTATGGCAAGTGTGCAAACGAGGCTTCTAGTTTGAAAAGAGAACGGAGGGCAAGCCGGTGGTGAAACACACATTTTGTTTGAGATGTCTCCTCTATGTACGTATCTCAATGTTTTAAACATAGTTTTTTTCAATCAAATTGTGGTCAAGTGAATGCTAAGTGATAAATTAATAGTCCATAAATATATTTAATTTAATCAAAATAAACATGAATTATTATTACCTATTATTGAAGATTGAAGGGTTGAAGCACAAGGTCATTTAAATATTTAACAAAATACTATAATATTTATTTTATTATAACAAAAACTAGAAAGTGTTCCAACACTAGTTATCGTCTATACATCCAAACTCATTTTCAATTTTCAGTTTTGTTGACCTTCACGCTATGTGTATTATCTGTTCCACCTTCCAGCACCGTCGCCTTCAATCGATAAAAGATAAAAAAATACTCCGAATAGGGACATAAAAGATATAATTCATTTTAGTGCCAGTTGGACATACTTTTCCAGTATAATAATTTATACTGTTTATCGACTGAGTACTGAGTAAACTCGTTAGTTTTTTGTTTTTTTAACATTTTATATGAAGACTAGCTGACTGGGCAAACGTTGTTCTGCCAAAAAACTTTTAGGGGTAGGGGGATGAAAAAAAATGGTTGTCTGTAAAGTCGGTTTACGGACGGTAGTTTAACGTGACAACGTCATGACAAAGCTCCGCTCCGCTCCGCCCTGCCCCGCTCCGCTCCACTCAACGGCTCGCCTACGGCATCGGCTACGATACGCCGATCGTAGCCGATCGTGCCTCTCTCTCGCTTTTGCCGCTCTCTCGCTCGCGGAACGCTACATTTTTTCGTGCGTGCGCCCGGCGTTCATCGTTTTAATAGACGTTATCACGTCAATAGATGTTGTCCGATTCTCAACCCTAACCGATATGCACGCAAAGATTCACGAAAATCCGTCGAGCCGTTTCGGAGGAGTTCAACTTCTAACACCGTGTCACGAGAATTTTATATATAAAATAAGATATTTGATCTTCTATGGCAAAATGTGATGCTTTGTTTACTCGTATCTAGTATTGTTTTGACATTATTGAATACCTGGCTCATTCTCATTTTTGCGAAAAAAAGATGTGCATTGGTGTTAAAAAATAAGTATTGAATTACTTGCATGTTTCTTATTGTAGAATTAATCAAAATAGTTAATACTGATAGGATTTTTAATAAAAATAATAATATATAAATATATTTTTAAATAATCCTCAAAAATGTGACGAAAAAGTCACCTCCATGTCGTGTGCAAAGACGACTTACAATGATACAGACCTGAATAAAATATATTTTTCTCATATAAATAAGCTAATTTAAATTCTTCCACGATACCCTATGAAATAAACTTTATAGAAAACATTAAATAATTACAATTTATATGAAATATAGAATTTTACGTAGTGTATAACATTTGTGCATGGATGAATGATCACCTCCCTATTTTGGTCACGTTTGTGGATTACATATGGGGCAGTGTTTATTTAATTAATTACTGTCGGGTACTTTAAAATGTTGAGCCATTGTAACCGTTATCTAAGTATGTCATCGTATTTTATAATCAGTAATTGAGGTTATAATAAAACGGCTTTTACGTTTAAAATGTCACCTCCATAGACGTCATCCACGTGGATTGCGAATATCCACGGAGGTGATAGATTGTCCATGGAAGTACTATGGTTTTTTTTTACTGGATTTGATGTTGAATGAATTTGATGAGAATATTTTTGACACAGGTTGATATTATGGCACCCTCGAAAAGAAGCCAGGAAGAGATTCTACGTCGAATATTCTCCGTGAATAAGTATATTTTCCTATGCCATAATGAGAACAATCTTTATCACAGTTTGCACAGCTGAGTCGTCTCCATCTATTCATCCATCCATAAGCCCTTGGAGGTCCACTGCATAGGCCTCCCCTAACTTGCACCACTTTGACTGGTCCTGAGCCTTCTAAATCCAGCGGATCCCCGCTGTCTTCTTCAGGTCGTCGGGCCACGTAGTTGGGGGGCGTCTTATGCTCCTTTTTCCGAGACGTGGGCGCCATTCGAGGACTTATCATCCCCAACGGTTATCAGTACTTCGAACAATGTGTCCAGCCCATTGCCACTTCAGGCAGCTTATTCGTTGAGCTATGTCGGTTATCCTTGTTCGTCTATGGATTTCATCATTTCTGATGCGATCACGTGGAGAAATATCGAGCATAGCTCTTTCCATAGCTCGCTGTGCGACTTTGAGCTTGTGGATTAAACCAATAGTAAAGCACCACGTCTCCGAGCCGTATGTCATCACTGGAAATACACACTGCCCCATCACCTTCAACTTCAGGTACTGAGGTAGTGTTTTGGACGACTAGATTCATATCTTGAAGTTTCACGCAGTTTCCCCAACGCAGCCCATCCGAATTGGATTCTACGAGTGACTTCTTTCTTGAAGTTGGACTTACCCATCTGGATCACTTGTCCCAAGTAATTGAGATCGTCTACAACTCCGAGCGCAGCGCTGTCAACAACAACCGATATGGGTGTGACATGGACATTTGACATGTTTTTCGTCTTGTCCATGTTCATCTTAAGACCCACCCGTTGTGAGACACTGTTCAAGTCCCCAAGCATTGTACCAAGTTCTTCCAGGGAACCCACCAGGATGACTATATCAGCGGCATATCGCAGGTGTGTGATGTATTCGCCATTGATGTTAATGCCACGTCGTTTCCACTCCATCAGCTTAAACACGTCTTCCAACGCAGCAATGAACAGTTTTGGGAATATGACATCCCCGTGCTCGACACCTCTTTGCAGTTGGATGGGGTTCGTTTTTGTGTCGTGTACTCTGACGGACATGGTGGCAGATAAGTATAAACACTTAACATCTCGATATACTGGTAGTCGATCCAGCACTGCTGGAGAGAAATTGGTACCGCCCAGGTCTGGATAGAATCAAATGCTTTCTCATAGTCCACATAGGCAACACATAACAGCAGATTATACTCCTCGGCTTTTGGTATAATTTGCTGCAGTGCGTGTATATTATTATGGTCTATGGTGCTGTAGCCTTTTCGGAATCCTGCTTGTTCGGGAGGCTGGAAGTCGTCCAGACTGCGTGCAATGCGATTTGTGAGCACCCTCGAAAACAGCTGATAAACGCTCAGAAGTCCAATGAGCCTGTAGTTCTTCAAAAGGGCTTTATCGCCCTTTTTGAAGAACAGTGTCACCACACTTCTGCCCCACGCTTCCGAGGTAGTTCCAGTATTGATGACGTAATCGAACAGTTTTTGGAGTGCCACTAGAAGGGTCCTCCAGCTCTTAATAGCTCGGTTGTGATCATGTGAGAGAAGAAGACTGTTTATGAATTGATTAGATAATTTGAGTTCATATAAAAAATGTTAATATTACAAATATTACATAATAAGATGTGTTAGGTACGTAGTGTACCATAGTTTAAAAAAAAGTGAATGATTACAAAAATATAAATATTCAATAAAAAGAAAGATTTATTCAATAATACCTCATTACAATATGTCAAATTAAAAAAATATGTCACTACCATGGATCAGTGTCACATCCATGGAGGTGAGTTTTCTTTTTTCATTATTTTCGCGAAAAATACTGTGAAAATAGCTCGGCTCATAATTGGGACAGGTTATGGGATATGATACCTTTCATTTGAGACCACTTTAAATCATATCAAAAACAATTTTTTTTTTTAATACTTGGAAGTCACTATTTGAGAATGGCCCACCTATACATTACAGGTACGTTATACATATAGTTTACGTTAACGTAGACGCGCGCCTGATTGGATCGCCAAAATAATAGAAGTTTTGTTGTTACTCTTAATAGTCTAGTGATTAAATTAGGCAGTCTCTTCACTAAAACAGAAAAGTTACTGAACTTGATTGGTCACTTACTATCTTAAAATAATTATTAAGAATAAATGTTAAGGCAAGATTAAACGTCAGCAATACCGAATGAGACGATCACACTTGTTCAACAAATTAACATCAATTTAATATCCACATTGATCGTACTACCACAGATAATGTATCGATAACGTTGCATAGGGTAATTTAATCATACTAAACATTTATCTGTACAGATAAAAAAAGGACGGGTTTTATCATATTTATCAAAGTTTCTTTATGATTATGTAGAATATAGAATTATAGAACGACAGTATATTTTACCTTGCTTTGATATTTTGACATCCATCCACAATATTAAATATCAATGTAATAAAAACGTTTTTTTCCTTTGAAATAACCGAAAATGAGCTGACTATCCACCTGATGGTAAGTGGCTATCGTCACCCATGACCATCAGCAACACTAAAGGCATCACTGATTCGTTGCTGGCCACGAAAGAGAGAAAAAAATTAAAGAAAGTCTTTCTTTTTTTATACGTACGAATTAGTTTTTATGCAATTCAAATAATTATAGAAGACAGTAAACTTGCTTCAGTACTTAAGCTAAAATGACCATTAGTAAGGACTAAGCTTAGGTATGGATGTAGAAAAAAGTCGGACTGAATGGATTATGAAGTCTATGAACGAAGCCTGTGATTGACATGAAAAGAATAAGATGGCCATGGCTTACAATGGCCACATAATACCAGTGGCCTTAGCCGTTGATGTAAAAAGTACCATTATATAATAAATGTAACTATAAATTACAATCGTTACAACTTGTGAACAAAAAATATACCTAAGTGCTGAACTACTGAAAAAAATATTGACTCGGATATAGAAACGTTTTCAACTATCGCAACCTTCGCCACCTAACGAAATAACGCTACACAGTTATAGTCCCAAAATATTATTTTCTGTGTCGTGGGTGCCATACATAATACACAATTACAAAAGACTCACATCTAGAGACCAAGAATGGATTTTTTTATGACTGACTAGCTGACCCGGCGAACTTCGTATCGCCAAACTTTTTTTTCTGAACTAAAAGTAGCCTAAGTTACTCCTTGTTACATCAGATATCTGCCAGTGAAAGTCCCGTCAAAATCGGTCCAGCCATGTCAGAGATCAGCCGGAACAAACAGACAGACAAACAGACAGACAGACAAAAATTGTAAAAAATGTTGTTTTGGTATATGTATTTCTCACCAAATTCCGAAATTTGAGATATGATTGAAATGTCTTTTTTTTATATAAATTTAGATATTTTTTTGCAGATATCAATAAAGTTGCTTTAAGAGATTTATTTAGGAGTATTGGTCTTCCATATTTTTGTATATAATCTATAAAAAATGAGGTTTTAAAAAATAAATAAATGAGGGAATGATTAACAGAGTGAGGGAATGATTTATTATTATAATATACTAAAAAACATGTACAAATTAAGGAAATTATATAATTTTAAGTATATTAAAAAATGAAATGTCATATTCTAAAGAAAATCAACACAAAACTTTGTACTTATAGTCAATATAAATATATATAAACTCAAAAAATTAACAAATATACTACTATAGAGGTAACAAATGTTTTTATCTTTATACTACTTATTTTTAAACTTTGTACTTAGCACTTCTCCAAAACTTGAAACGTCTTCATATTTATTTATTAAGCTTTAATTATTATTATTAATATTAGTCTATATTAGTCTTTTCTTGTAGTTTTTTGGTCTTTGAGATCAGTCTTCATATTTATTTATTAAGCTTTAATTATTATTAATATTAATCTATATTAGTCTTTTCTTGTAGTTTTTTGTTCTTTGAGATCAATGAATTATTCAATCTTTATTTTAACATCACTTGCAGAGTCATCTAACTCTGTAATAACGTAATTTCCCCTTTTAACTAACTTTGGCGTCTTTATTTTCTGTATCACATATTCCCAGCTATATAATTGCTCATCTTTAATATTAGGCCATCTCCAAAACTTCAAACCTCTCTTCATGCACCTAACCATTAAACCCTCTTCAAAAACAGATAGAACTTCTCCGGGATACTTTGCCATGCCCCATTTAATCAGGACATAATCTCCAATGGTAACAATATTATCACTGTCTGAGACAACAGTAGATCCCTCATTTTCTAAATCAATTGTATAATTTTCTTTGAACATTCCAGTATGATCTTGAATGTGCGAAGACGACGCTGAAGACAGTTGGTGATTATCCTTCATTATATCCAATTCCATTGACTTTTGAGGGGATTTGCTACGATTACTTCGGTGTTGTTGAAAATATCCCAAATGATAGTGGATACAATCTTCTTCGCCATCTATGCATGAAAGTCTTCTGCACTGTAAGGTGTTGTTAAATTTCTTCTTCACACCCTCAGGAGCGTTTACATTATTTAGGAGCGTATTTAGTTTAGTTCCAGGCGATTCTGGGTCAGTGTTTTTTATTTTCAGTCTCAAATACCTCTTCTTGTATTTTTCGCATAACGTCACTGCATTCTTAATTTTTTTTTCCAAATTTATAATCTTTGCATACAAAATAGCTCGTCGCCTTCGCATCTGTCGTCTATTTCGAGCAGCTACATCTTCTCTAATTTGCTGCACAAATGATACTGGACTTGATGGAGGTGTATCATCAAGTATTATTCTCTGTAAATTTTGGTGTGCTATAGCTTTTTTACTCCTATACATTTTACTATTTTCTTTCCATTGTTTTCGCTTGTGTCTAAGTTCTCTAGCACTCATATCAATAACTGATTTTACCTGACCCTTCTCTTTTTTCTTTAAATATTTTAATCTTTCTTTTTCCCGCAGTTTTTCCAAAGATTCAGTATTATTTTTCATTTTCTCTCGCCTTTTTCTATCATACTCTTTCTTTTTTAATTTTTTTTCTTCATCACTCAACTTCTTTTGTCGTGCCATTTTTCTTCCACATACATGTACCTGTTTTAAATTAAATACCATGAATTAATACAAGTTGCAAGAAAGAAATAAAAATCTAAAAGAACCGTAGAATACTGTATAAATCATTCCCTCATACGGCCGTAATTCCCTCACTCCTAAATGCAGTGAGGGAATGACTGTGAGGGAATGACGATTTTTAACTAAAGCTACAAAAACACCGGCACATAACCTCAATTTGCTTGTTATATTTCGAATATGCATTCTACTCCCAAAAACGCATAAAACCAACAATTTATAACTATAGATATTATAATGCTTAGTACATTTATGTAACGTGAAGTAATGATCGTCATAAATGTAACTCTTAATATTTTTTCACATAATATTTTTTTGCACGAACTCACCTACGGTTGAGAAGAAATCACCATCTTGAATCATTTGAGAGTGTTGCCAGGTACTAAAAACTTAAGGTTGCGTTCCTAAATATAGTTCGAGACATTCAGAAATCGAATATTCATAATAGGGTGAGGGAATGATTTTATTTGGCGGGACAAATTTAAAATCTAATTATCGTTTTTATAAATTCGTTGTTGTAAGATGGAAGCTTTTATAGACAATTACAAACATCTTTCTAATATATTAGCATAATTTTATTATTAAGAACATTGATACATTTGATATAAATAGGCATTTTAGTAACGTTTTTGTACTCAGGGACAAGGTGAGGGAATGATTTTCATGGTAAAAAAGTAGCCATATCTTTTTTTTCTTAAGAGGTAATACGTTTTCTTTTTAAACAATAGTTGTATAGACAGCGTACATTGAAATAAAAAAAAAGACTTATGTAGTTAATGCATATGACTCGGCACAAATGACTCGGGACTCAAATTTCGGAATTTGGTGAGAAATACCCACCGTGTATACATCCAAAAGCACTTAGTAAAAAGCTGTTATTTTAATATTACAAACAGACACTCCAATTTTATTTATTTGTATAGATAGTCCACCTGATGGTAAGTGGCCATAGCCGCCCAATGACACCAAAGACGTCAATTATGCGTTGCTTGTCAAGAATGAGAAAAGAAAAAGAAAGAAAGAACTGGCTCTCAAGTCAAAACTCATTATTCAAATTTCTGTTCGCTGGGAATCAAACCCAGAACCCTCCGAGCGGCGTGGCGGTCCGACATGGTAACCGTTAAGTCACATGGATCGTCAAAATGTACATATATGTATGTACTGCTCTGTGGGCGGCGTCGTTTGCCCTGAGTAGCGAGGAGTGTCTGTTTATCAATCGATAATGTTCGCGTAGCTATTTGGATACAATGATATTATATCTGTAATGTAAAAAAGAGGTAGATATGTCACTAGCGCGCCGACGATGAAGAGCATAAAAACAAGCGATTGACCGTTCTGCTCGTAGTCGCTCTGTCAATACAAGACGATACACACGCTTTTGTTGTTGTCAGAAGTGCTTGACATTTGACATACAGCTTTAAAATGCCTTCGTGTATACCAGTGTGACTGGTGTAGTGAAACAAAGATAAACGTGTATGTGTTGTAGCTGCTCTTTTCGGAACAGATTTTTGGTTTATTTGTAAGGGCATAACGTATCTATATTTTTAAATACCATTGTTTGGATAGCGAAAAGTACCTACTAATTCAGTTCAGTGTGCCAGGTGCCTATTTACGATTTAGTACCTTCGTAACATTGAAAACACGAACTCGATCAGATGGACGTTATAAATTTTACAATTTTATCGTACTAGTTGAAAAACGCTACATTAACTGGTATGATAACTATAGTTTTACCTGGTATGATAGCTTAGAGTTAAATGATGAGGAGTTTCTTTCGCCATTTCTTCTCCTCCATGACAAAGCACCCTTCCGAAATGGTGGTAGACTAAAAAATATACGTGCAATAAGTATCAGTGATACAATGAATAAACAATTTTGAACATTTTGAAGTACCGTATGTACATGACAGCCATCGCGACCTGATATTGTTGTAGCCCATAGATTACCCCCAATAGATACCGCATAAGTCAAATTTTCTTAGAGTTTGAACTCACAAAATTTGGCAGAAGGCGCGGGTTGCGGGGGACAAAACAATGCGCTGTGATTGGCTATTTCTTATTCATACTTGGACTTGACGGGTCAGTATTGGTTGACACTATTGTCTATTGTCGTCGACTTGCAAATGCACGTATGTGTTGGCGCGCGTCAGTTGCCTTGTATGCGGTATCTATTGGAGGTAATCTATGTAGTAGCCCAACCAATATTATTAAGTCTTAACCCGAACAGGCTAAAGGCTTGTTTCACCACCTTCAAGTAGAGTCCTGAATAAGCTATTGGCTGGTTAAAGTGACGTTAAAGTGTCATTTTACATACACGAAATGTCAACTTAACCAACGAATAGCTTACTTCGGACTTACTTGAAGATTATGAAACAAGCCCTAAGACTTACAGTAGCCTAAATGGAGGCCATACACGATCAAATGTACTTGTCAAGTTTGCAGTTTGACTTGTCAAATTTACAGTTTGATTTGACGCGGCATCCAGTGTGCATGAGACAGCGGCCAGGTCGCTATACCGTGGCCATACACGATATACTGGATGCCGCGTCAAGTCGCTGCAAACTTGACAAGTGTACTTGGTCGTGTATTATTGTATTGTGCCACAAGGCTGAGACTTGGTAATAGGTATATGGGTTCTGCCATTGTTGCAATGTAATCATAGAATATGTGGATCATCTACCCACCTCATTGCAAAATCTGAAAGTTGCAGAGTTGCCTAATCCTATGTTCATTCTATAGAGGTGCTTGATCTCTTAATCTGATTTAAGTTACTTATTTGAAGAAATTTAGTTATTTAGTCGGTTAAGGTAAACGTAGTATTTGTTGTTAGCGTTAAACGATTTAACATTAACCTCTACATTTCTTAAGCGACACTGAAATGTGAATGGTTCTATTGAAATAGATACGTTTATGTATTTTATAAAGGTATTTTTATCAACCAATATAATGTGAACGTGCCGTAGACAGGTTAGGAAATGTAGTATCAAATAATACAAGAAAACAATTTATTTTTTACCCGACTGTTATGTTTATCGCGGGTATCTTGTATGTATGTATGTTTGTTTGAATGTGTGTAATATTCTTATTAATAAAATTAACATATCGTTAGATTTATCTTGATAACCCAAGTGTTCTTAGATAAGTGAAATAAAAAAAAAACAAATATAGTGGCTGTGAGATGCCATTGTTTGAAGTATCAAAAAATAAAAATAAATCGAATAATGCAAATGGATGTCAAATTAAAGAGCTCACCATATGGAATTCAAAAAGATATATCATGATAGGTTTTTTGACAGCAAGCTAGTATTTTTTTAATTTTTAAATTTATACTAGTTGTCTTCGGTCTTTTAGTATTGGCCTAAGGATAACTGTGTCAACAAACCAATATTAACACAACAATCACGGATCAGAAACTTGTCTGAAACCCCGAAAGTGTTTAATATTTACTCAATTTACGTGTTGTGTAAACTTGTGTTGGGAACCTTGAAGACATCCATGAGCATTGAACTTGTGAATCATACGACCTTTCGCCCAATCCACATGTCCCATTGCCAACGGAAGAAAGGTCGGGTTGTTCAAAAATATTATTTTAAGAAGGTAATTAGTTGCAAGGTTGCCTGAGCTTCAGGCTAAATCCTACTAATATAATATGTTACAAAACATCATTGGTTACACTTACAAGTAAAATAATAACTAATATTATAAATGTGAAAGTATGTATGTATGGATACTATGTATGCTTGTTACTCTTTCACGCAACAGTAGTTGAACGGATTTTCATGAAATTTAGTGCACAGGTATATTTATTGTCCCGGAAAACGTGGTCAAAGCGTTGGTATCTCATAATTTTATAATAATTATAGTAACAACTAGTGGATACCCAGAGTGTTCCACTGCGCTAAAAAAAATCTGATGACAATGACAGATCAGTGTTGACAGTTGTATTATGCGCCATCTTTACATATTATGCCCCATTTACATGCGCGCGCGAGCCACGAGACAATCCGCGAGACGCGCGCATACGCGCGCGTGTGAACAGGGCGCTCGCCGTCCAGACCGCGGCGCGTCTCGTGGCTCGCAGGGCTCGCGTCGGGAACGGTTTTTTATGCGCGCGCCAAAGGGACTCGCGCGAGCGCTCACGCAAGCGCTCGCGCGGTGTTCACACGCGCGTTGGGGGCGTGGCTTACGGACGCGCCACGAGACGATCCGCGAGACGCGCATCTAAATGAGCGGTTACAGTATCACCAACTTAATACCTGTGAAGTGGCGAAAATTGGAACTAATGCCGCCATGTTTAAAAGTCATTCATAAGTACTTTGTGGTCATTCATCTGTCAGCTACTACCTCTAGAACTTCGTCCAATGATTGGTCCAATGCGTCCGACAGCGCCTCCCTTCAATTCACAGATAAGTTAGTTTCACTGTATCTTTAATTTTTTTACGGGAAAAGTATGTGATTGAGAAAATCACATTGAGAAAATCGACTTTATCAATGGACCGAATGTGCCTAATGCATTGTTCCTTCGGATTATTGCCTTTCAAATGAAACTATTTTGAGGCATATCGATTGGATGGTTTCAGAGTCTATAAAGGACATCCGTACAAACATTTTTGTGTTTTATTTATACCTACTGTAGATTATTACAATAATAATTAATTAATAAATATGTTAACTCTCACAATCAGATGCAGGTTTCCTCAAGATATTTTCCTTCACCGCAGCAAATGACAATTAACTTCTAATTCGCTCATAACTTTTGCAGGTATTAAAATTAAAGGCGTGTGTTAGACTATAATTAGTCTACTAATATCTACTCGAGCAACTTCCGTCACGGTTAGTGATTTGGTGCGTGACCTCCAGAGCAAAAAGTATTTCGCGATTCCATTTTTAAGACACCAGTTTAAATCGTCGGTGCTGTCAGTTATTTTCGGAGAAGAATTAAGATAGATAGTATTAAGGTATTGTAGTAGTATAGTTTTAAGCTGTACTTATCAGAAACCTTCAGTACCTATAAGAATTTTAGTCACTTAGTTTGGTCACTACTGCATTGAAGCCGCGAGTGGATTGAAGTTCAGTGAAGTCAGTGCTGTTCAATGAAGGCAGGAATAAATCAATGATGACAGGAATAAACAAAGTTGACAATGTTAATATTATCAACTATATGGTACAGCAAAAATGCAAGTTTGATTTCAGACGAGGCACAGATTTTTGTAACAATTTCTTTGTAATGTGACTTTTGTTCAAAGATCTTATTTACATTATAAGTGTTGTCTACAATGAACTCAAATTAAGACATGAGTGTATTACCTTTTATTTTAGGCCAAGTTTCACTTATGCATGCAATTATTGGCCTTGTATAATGACTTACAGAACCTCAACCTTAAGTCATCGCAAATAAATAGTTTCCGTGGGAAATACCTTCTCTCGGAGTGGTTTTCAATAATTAGCGGTCGCCTCGCCACGACATAGGGTGAGGCGCGGCCGACCGGGCGGACTTCGTCAAGGTCCATCGAAGATTATTACATACATATATATTACATACATGATTTTGTACGATACAAGTAGGTAGGTAGGACGACATCGTAAGAGATTTCTTTTAATTTCTGTAATTTACCTAATATTATTTACATAATACATAATTACAATGTTTGTCAGTCTATATGTTACCGGCCAAACCCGATTTCAGGTCAAACTAGTTTGGCCTAGGCCAAACTAGTTTATCCTACTCGTGTCAGGTCCAACTAGTTTGGCCTAGTCCAAACTAGTTAGGCCTAGGCCCGACTAGTTTGGCTTGACACGATTAGGCAAAACTAGTTTCTCGTCAGTCTAAAAGTGATTAGAACCGAATCGTTACGGATTTATATTTATTCGACAAATCTTTGTGGTTAAAACCTCATAGTCCGGTGGTTTGTTTCGATTCTATTCTAAGATCGGCCAGTTAAGTTAACTTTTCCGTGCTTCGGAATGCCCATACAGCCGTCCGACCCGTGCTCAGTAGGGGCCCAGTTGGAGCCAGATTGTTGAGCTCTTTACCTCTATGCATCTATGAGAGTCAGAGGAGACGCTGCAATTGTTAATTTTTTTTTTGGTAAGTTCAGTTTCTAGTCAGAGTCTAGTTCGTAGTGGGAGTGTAATTCGTAGTCGGAGTCTAGTTCGTAGTGGGAGTGTGGTTCGTAGTCGGAGTGTGGTTTATAGTCGGAGCCTAGTTCGTAGTCGGAGTCTAATTCGTAGTCGGAGTCTAGTTCGTAGTCGGAGTCTAGTTCGTAGTCGGAGTGTAGTTCGTAGTCGGAGTGTGGTTCGTAGTCGGAGTCTAGTTCGTAGTCGGAGTGTGGTTCGTAGTCGGAGTCTAGTTCGTAGTCAGAGTCTAGTTCGTAGTCGGAGTGTAGTTCGTATTCAGAGTGTGGTTCGTAGTCGGAGTCTAGTTCGTAGTCGGAGTGTGGTTCGTAGTCGGAGTCTAGTTTGTAGTCGGAGTCTAGTTCGTAGTCGGAGTTTGGTTCGTAGTCGGAGTGTGGTTCGTGGTCGGATAGTGGTTCGTAGTCGGAGTCTAGTTCGTAGTCGGAGTCTAGTTCGTAGTCGGAGTGTAGTTCGTAATCGGAGTGTAGTTCGTAGTCGGAGTGTGGTTTGTAGTCGGAGTGTGGTTCGCAGTCGGAGTTTGGTTCATAGTCGGAGTCTAGTTCGTAGTGGGAGTTTTGTTCGTAGTCGGGGTCTAGTTTGTAGTCGGAGTGTAATTCGTAGTCGGAGTCTAGTTCGTAGTCGGAGTGTAGTTCGTAGTCGGAGTGTGGTTTGTAGTCGGAGTCTAGTTCATAGTCGGAGTGTGGTTCGTAGTTGGAGTGTGGTTCGTAGTTGGAGTGTAATTCGTAGTTGGAGTCTAGTTCGTAGTCGGAGTGTAGTTCGTAGTCGGAGTGTGGTTTGTAGTCGGAGTGTGGTTCGCAGTCGGAGTTTGGTTCATAGTCGGAGTCTAGTTCGTAGTGGGAGTTTTGTTCGTAGTCGAAGTCTAGTTTGTAGTCGGAGTGTAATTCGTAGACGGAGTGTAGTTCGTAGTCGGAGTGTGGTTTGTAGTCGGAGTTTGGTTCGTAGTCGGAGTGTAGTTCGTATCGGATTGTGGTTCGCAGTCGGAGTCTAGTTCATAGTCGGAGTCTAGTTCGTAGTCGGAGTTTGGTTCGTAGTCGGTGTGGTTTGTAGTCGGAGTGTGGTTCGTAGTCGGAGTGTAATTCGTAGTCGGAGTCTAGTTCGTGTAGTGTGGTTCGTAGTAGTCATCTATCGCGCGAACGCCGTCAACGTCAACGTCAACGCCGTCATGTAATCATTATTGTCAATCAACAATCGCTCAAATTATGACGGAATCACGTTGAATGTTATTTGGGTTCCCCAGGCTATAATGGGTTTCACATAAGTCTGCACCTCGCTATTAAATTGGAAAATTTTACTTCAAGTGCAGACTTAAATGAAACCCACTATAGCCTGGGTTCCTACAAAATGCCATTCATCGTAATCCCGTCTTAATTTAAGTGATTGTTTTTTTTTATGGAAATAGCCGGCAAACGAGCTGACGATTCACCTGATGGTAAGTGGCTATCGTCGCCCATGGACATCAGCAACACCGAAGGCATCCCTGACGCGTTGCCGGCCAAGAAAGAAAGAAGAAAAAGAAAGAACTCATGATCAAGGGTGGTAGCTATCCAAGCGAACCCCATGGAGAAATAATAATAGTAATAATGGTATTAATTAACAATTTGGCTTCAACCCATTAGTGGCCCGCTACTGGGCACGGGTCTCTCCTCGTGAGGAGGCCTAGAGCACACTCCACCACGCTGCTTCAGTGCGGATTAGTGGAGGGGTTAGTGGCCAACCCATTAATTAACAATTTAAATCAATATTACCAATTTAATCCCTTGAGGGGCCCTACCACTAGCGGGCTGGATGTAGTCGCCTCTTACGACACCCATACAGCGTGGGATTGGGGTTAGTATTCTAAGCCGCCCAATACAGCTAGATTTCTCATATACTAATTTTCTCATATAAGTATGGTGATAAATATTAGTGTACAGTCCAACACACGAAACGAAATTGTAGATGGCTCTGATTACATTATAATAATAAAATAATATATTTTATTAAAATTTCTTCTAAATTACCGAATTGAAATTATTGCATTTAAAAAACAGAATAAAAAATTAATTAAAATCCCGCTCCCTTACCTTCACGCCTTCTCTTCCCTCTCCCCACCCCCTGCCCTCCCTCACCCCTGCCCTTCCCCTCCCTATAAACCAGGCTCAGACTACAAACCACACTTCGACTACGAACGTCACTCCGACTACGAACCACACTCCGACCACGAACCACACTCCGACTACGAACCACACTCCGACTACGAACCAGACTCCGACTACGAACCACACTCCAACTACGAACTAAACTCTGACTACGAATTACACTCCGACCACGAACTAGACTCCGACTACGAATTACACTCCGACTACGAACCACACTTCGACTACGAACTTGACTCCGACTACGAACCACACTCCGACCACGAACCACACTCCGACTACGAACTAGACTCCGACTACGAACCACACTTCGACTACGAACTTGACTCCGACTACGAACCACACTCCGACCACGAAACACACTCCGACTACGAACTAGACTCCGACTACAAACCACACTCCGACTACGAACCACACTCCGACTACGAACCACACTCCGACTACGAACTACACTCCGACTACGAACTAGACTCCGACTACGAACTAGGCTCCGACTACAAACCACACTCCGACTACGAACTAGACTCCGACTACGAACCACAATCCGACCACGAACCACACTCCAACTACGAACCAAACTCCGACTACGAACTAGACTCCGACTACGAACTAGACTCCGACTACGAACTGGACTCCGACTACGAACTAGACTCCGACTACGAACCACACTCCGACTACGAACTAGACTCTGACTACGAACTAGGCTCCGACTACAAACCACACTCCGACTACGAACTAGACTCCGACTACGAACTAGACTCCAACTACGAACCACAATCCGACCACGAACCACACTCCGACTACGAACCAAACTCCGACTACGAACTAGACTCTGACTACGAACTAGACTCCGACTACGAACCACACTCCGACTACGAACTAGACTCCGACTACGAACTAGACTCCGACTACGAACTGGACTCCGACTACGAACTAGACTCCGACTACGAACCACACTCCGACTACGAACTAGACTCCGACTACGAACTAGGCTCCGACTACAAACCACACTCCGACTACGAACTAGACTCCGACTACGAACTAGACTCCAACTACGAACCACAATCCGACCACGAACCACACTCCGACTACGAACCAAACTCCGACTACGAACTAGACTCTGACTACGAACTAGACTCCGACTACGAACCACACTCCAACTACGAACTAGACTCCGACTACGAACCACACTCCGACTACGAACTACACTCTGACTACGAACTAGACTCCGACTACGAATTAAACTCCGACTACGAACTAGGCTCCGACTATAAACCACACTCCGACTACTAACCACACTCCCACTACGAACTAGACTCCGACTACGAATTACACTCCCACTACGAACTAGACTCCGACTAGAAACTGAACTTACCAAAAAAAAAAAAATAATTGCAGCGTCCCCTCTGACTCTCATAGATGCATAGAGGTAAAGAGCTCAACAATCTGGCTCCAACTCATCAATGGGCCCCTACTGAGCACGGGTCGGACGGCTGTATGGGCATTCCGAAGCACGGAAAAGCTCAATAAGTTTCACCTTTAACTTAACTGGCCGATCTTAGAATAGAATCGAAACAAACCACCGGACTATGAGGTTTTAACCACAAAGATTTGTCGAATAAATATAAATCCGAAACGATTCGGTTCTAATCACTTTTAGACTGACGAGAAACTAGTTTTGCCTAATCGTGTCGAGCCAAACTAGTCGGGCCTAGGCCTAACTAGTTTGGACTAGGCCAAACTAGTTGGACCTGACACGAGTAGGATAAACTAGTTTGGCCTAGGCCAAACTAGTTTGACCTGAAATCGGGTTTGGCCGGTAACATATATAACTAGCTGCCTCTTACGACATTATGCAAACAATTCGCATCTTATAATGATATTTAAATTATTTAATTACTGACTTCTGAATAATTTTATACATAGAAAATGTAGGTATCCCGCATAAATTTTAATTGTTTTATTTTTTTTATAAATAAATAAATAAACGCTAACACACTCATACCCCCGCAGTAGGTCGCCTGTGTCGCGGGTGGCATGGACGAAACATATATGTATAACACATCACAATAACACCCATGACCCGAGTGCAAATATTTATCTGTCACATAAAAATCTGCCTCGGCCGGGAATCGAACCCGGGATCCCTCGCTTCGCAGGCAGGGTTGCTACCAACTAGGCTACAGGGTCGTCAATAAATGTTTTTTGTTCATACCAAGCACTAAAACTAACTAAACTAAAAAAAATAATCATCATTGATGAGTAATATAATAAATGGTAAAGGTATTTGAGTTCGGTTTTATCATCCTTGATAATGATACATGTAGCAATCAGTGCCTCACCGATGTGTCACTTTCCATCGACGAAATGTCAGTAAATAAAATATTGAAACATCTGTCAGCAGTCAGGTCAGTCAGCACTGGAAGTGAAAGTAGCTTGCTGGCACGAATAAAAGTGTTTATTTTACGGCTACTGTTGTTATAATCGTAATCATAGAAATGGAGGGGAATAAAATATGATAATAATAACACGAAATAAAACGAAAAATATTAAACCGAAAGCGCTCATAACCCGGCGGCTTACGTCGATCCTAAGCGATCGACAAAGTTACGCAACAGCGGGCGCGGTCGGTAGTTGGATTGCTGACCGCAAGTGGCAAAAATTTCTTGAGCGTTTCCGTGCTTCGGAGGGTACGTAAAGCCGTCGTCGGTCCCGGTTGTTATCGTAAGATAACAGTCGTTAAGCCATGTCGGAGGCCCTCGGGCGGCATGAAAACTTCCGACAATTGGGTTGGCCACTAACCCCTCCACCAATCCGCACTGGAGCAGCGTGGTGGAGTATGCTGTGGGCCTCCTCAAGAGGAGAGACCCGTGCTCAGTGGGACCGTTAATGGGTTGACGCCAAATATAATAATAATTAATCGATCGCCCACTTCTCACAATGTGACATGGACAACACAAGTGAGATATTACTAACGTCTCTACCCTGGCCAGAAATCGAACCCTGAACCCTTCATAAGTCGTGATGCGTTTTGTGTTGCTGATTTCTATTAATAATGATAGTGACAATTTAACGTCAGGTGTCTTGACTATTTGCTATCCTAAAAAATAAGAGCGATTATAGGCGAGAGTATAAATGTCAGAGAAAAAACAAAGTACGTCAGTTATATCTTACAAACAATGAAATTATATTTTTCCTCATTATCTTCCGTGACGGTTACAATCATAGAAGATATTAACTAATATCTTACTGAACAGTTAATTTGGATGTAGTTGGGGTCAATACTAACCGCTACGGTCGCCGGACTCACCGCTCACTCAACCGTAAGACGCATGCGAATAAAGTAACCTCAAGCTAACGACACCGATTGGATTTCGTTGACTGTTGAACTAGTAAGGGTTAGCCCCATTACATTATTTATTTAGTATACCGCGTTATGAAGAGGAGACGTGCACAACCAAAATTGTGATTAGCTTATTATAGTATATGTAATAATATTTTGTACTTATTATAAGTACTATTATTTCTTCTGTGATTGTACAGTCACCTGCAGAGAAAAGTAACCCATCTGTTTATAAATATACGAACAGCAACGTTTCCTTGCCTGTTGCGTTGTAAACAGATGGGTTACTTTTATCTGCAGGTGACTGTACCTAAATGCAAAATTGTATTTTTCTTTCTACCCTAATAGGCACAAAATCAACAGTTTCTCAAACCAAAAAATCAAAACTTTCTGAGTAACATAAGCTATCATTTGTTACCACCACTGTGCCACCGTCCGGGGCCGACCGAAAATTTGCCACCCCCCCCCCCCCCCCTCCAATGAATTTTTGCCGCCCCTATATTATTTAAAAAAAATATTTATTAAAAATGCACTTTTCTTGTTTTTTTTTTGTTGTTGTTTTCATGTTTTTTTTCATAACACAATTTACATTAAAAAAATATAAAATAATTAATTTTAATACATATTTTATTTTATTTAAAAATCGAGTGGCTTGCCGCCCTCTCTTTATGTGCCGCCCGGGGCCAGGGCCCCCCCAGCCCCCCTCCACGCTACGCTGCTGTATTTAGTAGTTATGTAGTAGTAGTATGACTAGTCATACCAATTATAATAATGCCTAGGATTAAACATACGCAGGTTTTCTTATCATGAAATGTGTGTTTGAATAAAAGCGTCCTTGCCTCTAGCAAGCTTACATTCGAGCTTTGAGCTTTTAATCTCCGCTACGGTACCATTCGAAATAAAGTCCCATCGCGCAAAACCAACTCTGTAGCCAGATCTCCAGAACCACAATAAAATTCCACGGAAATGTTCCGTGTGTATTTTGCACCAACGCCGTATTTCACTGCCAGCAAGGAAAAATATTTATTGAAGCTAAACCCGGGATTTTCCCATGGCTACCGCTAACGTCTATAACTTGAAAAAAATTTTTTTTTTAAATGCGACTCAATTCATGGTCATCTCTGCGTGACCATTACATAAATACATACCAATACAAATATTAATGTAATTTATAAATTATTAATTATTATTTATAAATTAACTAGCTGCCCGGACAGATTTCGTTCTGTCAGAAGTTTTTTTTTTATTTTTAGAGTTAGCTATCCTATCCTTCAAGTTGGATCAAACTGCACACGGTGTGAAAATGTGATTAAAATCGGTCAAGTAGTTTAGGAGTACATCGCGAACAAACAACGTGACACGTAATTTATATCATACGAGTAATCGCCCTCGCTTTGCTTCGGTTTTCTTATTTTTTTTACACCTTGGGCTACATTATTGGAGTTTTATTAAGGATCCCTAATTTTTTGAAAATATAATATAGCCTATGTTACTCGGGGATAGTGTAGCTTCCCAGCAGTGAAAGAATTTTTGAAATCGGTTCAGTAGTTTCGGAGCCTATTCAATGCAAACAAAAAATCAAATCTTTCCTCTTTATATATTAGTATAGATTACTTACGAGTAATCGCCCTCGCTTTGCTTCGGTTTTCTTATTTTTTTTACACCTTGGGCTACATTATTGGAGTTTTATTAAGGATCCCTAATTTTTTGAAAATATAATATAGCCTATGTTACTCGAGAATAGTGTAGCTTCCCAACAGTGAAAGAATTTTTCAAATCGGTTCAGTAGTTTCGGAGCCTATTCAATGCAAACAAAAAATCAAATCTTTCCTCTTTATATATTAGTATAGATATTAAGATTATTTATTTATTTATTTATTTATTTATTTATGCTGTGGTATAATTTTTTTTTTTAAGTTTACATTTGGGTAATTTTTGGTTATATAAAATAAAATAAATCGATATAATATACTGAAAATCGGAAACCGTAAGTCATAGTATGTGGATGCAGTCTACGTTTAAGACTCATGTTCATAATACATGTTTAAAATGCGTCGCATCATGCTAAGATAAAATTTGTTATTACCTTGCTGACCCAAAGGACGAGAACGTGTTTTTAACCCAAATAAATACTAACACTGCAGTTTTCCGGTCGGATGTTTATCTGAACCCGAGTTCAGCAAGGCTATTCTGTTTTGTAACTCGACAGCGGAATCCGCAATGAGTGTCAAAATCCTATCTTTAGTCGTTTGAAGTTTGACACTCATCGCGGATTCCGCTGTCGAGTTACAAAACATAATAGCCTTACAGAACGGTTTGCTTAATGTAGAGTTATCATATCTCTTGACTTACAATTCAATGCTTGGAAATTCGATTTGTCCTAAATTACATTACTGACTTTTGCTTTGTAAAAACTAAAATATTTATGTACGTCAGAAAAAATATACTTACGTCCCAACTCAGAGTCACTAACGGTTACTTAAATCGCTGCTTAGTAAAGAATCACCATACAAATTCTGTATTGAAGAGCGATTTAAGTAACCGTTAGTGACTCTGAGTTGGGACGTATGTATACTTATACGAGTATGTACATACATCAAAAATGTACCTACTTATTGGAACGAAGTTCCTTATCGCGCGTTGTGAAAGGGGGCTAGGCGGAAAATTTTGTAACGAAAAGTTGTAACGACACTTTTTGCCGTCGTAGTTTTTTTTACATAGAAAGCAAGAAAGATATTTTCGTTTCTTGCAGTCAGTACTAGGATAGCAAAAAAATTTAATAACTTAGATTTGTTTTGGCACACTTGCTGCATGTTTTTGCTATCCTAGTACTGACTGCAAGGAACTTCGTTCCATCCGGGTGTCCCTTGACACCTCTCAAGTTTTTGATTAATTACGTCACAATCTTAAACTTAAGTAAACACGGATAAAAAGCAGATGGGATCGCTTTTCTGTTATCAAATTATAAGATGGTCTATAGGAAAGAGTATTACCACAAAGTATGCTTTAAACGGGATAAAAATCCCCAGAAAATATCCCATTACAACAACTGAGCCGCCTCACTAAATATTACTTATCTGTCCCTTCGTCTGAGTACAACGGTACGAGAACATCCTAAATCGGATTAAAGGTACACACATCTTTTATGGAAAGAATTTCTTTTTAACTGGCATCAAAATGAATGTTCCTTTGATGAATCAGTACTGAAACTTGGGATACAAAGTAAAGGAATTACGTTATTTCAAAGAGACACAGATAAATTCGAACACCGACTATGAAATGTTGTATAGAGAACTTATCTTTATAATCCATGGAGAAGGAAATAAACTAAATCAAGATTTTTAGTTTTGAGAAATAATCTATCACTAATGAGATAATGTAATAAACTACAATGTACACAACAATTTTGGTTCGAAGCAAGTGTCCCCCCCCCCCTGCCGGCTAAATGGTTGGAGTTGGAAAAGTGAAAAAAATCTCAAAAATAGGTTATGATTAATTTACAAGGAAAACTATCACGGCTATAAACTTACTACTTCGGAACCCTACATTGCGCGTGGCCTGACACGCACTTGCCCGGTTTTGCTCTATACTTGTGGACTTATCGTTTTCAATGTTTTAAAAATATCTTTTGATAGAGCCTGGATTATTATTATTATTATTATTTTATTATTTATTATTTTCTTTATTAGGCACGTCAACAGCATAATATACATACATTCAACTTATGGGTAATAATTTTAATCTAATTACATTTCCAGGTATATATGCCAATAACAGGCTTGCACAACATTCTCATATTCTGGACAACATGTTATTGCGCTAAGAACGATAGAGAAATAAATTAATAACAATTAAGTTACTATTTATAGAACTATAAAAAAAACTGACAATAGAGTAACTTACAAAAGTTTTAGTAAAAATAACAATTTAGAAAAAAAAAATTTAGGAACTTATAAAGAATGAGTGTAGCTTATTTTTTAAGGCAAGGCTCGTGTCGTTGAAAATTTCGATGTCTGGGACTGAAGCACATGCTTGGTTGTATTCTGCACAAATTTTTGGAAGAGAGAATATTTGTACAGGTTGGTTCTACTCCGAGGAATGTGGAAGATTTTATTTATGGGTTGCCGTGTGTAGCTAAAGGGGACGTTAATATTTATGCCATGAAGTAAATCGGTACAGCCTGTTTTACCAGAAATGACTTTTTTGAGAAACATTATGTTAAGTAATTTGCGACGATTGAATAATGAAATAACTTTAAAGTGTTTAAGACGAAGGTCGTAAGTTATATTTTCATGTCAACATTTTATTCTTGGAACATTGCATTGATAAAGTGTTTTTTATAATGACAAGCGAAGATGTTAAATTAATTTTATTTCCGGTTTAACCTTCAAACTTTATAATGAATCAATCAGCAAATCCTTAGCAGCGCAGATGATTCTAAAGATCACAATAAGTTTGAAGTAATTAAATAGTCCATATAAATATTACCAAATATTGCAAATATTATAGTAGGTATAATGCGTATACAAAGATTTTATACCGATGCCGTCGACTTTATTCACCTGAGTTAATTCACCCAAGTGTCTTAAGTCTACTTTTAGTGTACTTTATTCACCTATGCACCCAGGTGATTTAAATCTACTGATCGAGGTGAACTGATATAAGTAGACTTAATTCACCTATCATTTTAGTCAATGCAATTAGTGATGTTGGAATGCTATTCCGATTCGATTTTGTATAACAATCGATTTTATTTATGAAGAAGTTTTAATCGATTTAATATAACACTATTCGTTGATTTATTAGATAACGTAATATTTTATTACATACGTATATATTTTATTGTATACATCAACACTGCACAATACAATACTCAACCAATATTTTAATGTACTGAACAATTTCATCTAAAGAAACAGAAGTAGATAAGACCTTGGCGCGGAATCATTTGGACCGGCAACAAAAAACGGTTTATTGTATAACGAAGCATGCGGCAGTCCGCGTGTGCATGATCATGTGAGACGCGACCTCGGACAACATACAAACTACACTAAAGTTATTGTCTTTATGATAAAACTAGCTGACCCGGCGAACTTCGTATCGCCTAACAAGCAGTATTTTTTTCTAAAATAAAAGTAGCCTAAGTTATTCCTTGTTACATCAGCTATCTGCCTGTAAAAGTCCCGTCAAAATCGGTCTAGCCATTTCAGAGATTAGCCGGAACAAACAGACATACAGACAGACAGACAAAAATTTAAAAAAATGTTGTTTTGGTATATTTACCGTGTACCTATACATCCAAATGCACTTAGTAAAAAGCGGTTATTTTAATATTACAAACAGACACTCCAATTTTATTTATTTGTATAGAGTATAGATGTATAGATAAAATAAACGCTAACACACTGACACCCCCGCAGTAGGTTATTATTACCTGTGTCGCGGGGTGGCATGGACGATACGCATAACACATCACAGTAATACCCATGACCCGAGTACAAATATTTATCTGTCATATAAATAATTATCTGCACCGGCCGGGAATCGAACCCGGGACCCCTCGCTCGCAGGCAGAGTCGCTACCAAATAGGCTACAGGGTCGTAAATATATTATTATTATGTTAAATATGCGAATATAATCACATAGCGTAGCAGAAGCGCTCATAGCCCGGAGGCTTGCGTCGATTCTACTACTAAAAATTCTTGAGCGTTTCCGTGCTTTGGAGGGCACGTAAAGCCGGCCCCCGGTTGTTATCATTAGATAACACTCGTTAATTCATGTCGGAGGCCCTCGGGCGGTTTGAAAACTTCCGACACTTGGGTTGGCCACTAACCCTTCCACAAATCCGCACTAGAGCAGCGTGGTGGAGTATGCTCTAGGCCTCCTCACGAGGAGAGACCCGTGCCCAGTAGTGGGCCATTAATAGGTTGAAGCCAGCACAAAGTTTTGAATGTTGGTTGCTGGAACGCAGATCAGTTACAAATCCTGTACGCACCTCTTTCATAAAGTTACGTGCGTATTTGCGTCCGTCCATGGAGATCAATATCAACAAGGTATCACCGATGCATTGCCGGCAAAAGGAACCAGTGGCATTGTTATCATCCATCCATCAGCCCTTGGAGGTCCACTGCTGGACATAGGCCTCCCCTAACTTGCGCCACTCTGACCGGTCCTGAGCCTTCTGAATCCAGCGGATGCCCGCTGTCTTCTTCAGGTCGTCAGTCCACCTGTTGGCACTGTTATGCATTGTGGTAACGGAATAAGTAACTAACTAACTAACCCGGTTCATCAAGTTACATGCTGACTATGAAATTACAACTCAAAAACGTTGCATATTTCCTTCCTAATCTTGCCAAAAATAGATGGAGTTGTCAGAAAAATGCTGAGCAAAATAAGAACTCCTACTACTAGAAATAATACTCCTTGTTACATCAGCTATCTGCCAGTGAAAGTCCCGTCAAAATCAGTCCAGCCATTTCAAAGATTAGCCGGAACAAACAGACATACAGACAGACAGACAGACATACAGACAGACAAAAATTTAAAAAATGTTGTTTTGGTATATCTACCGTGCATACATCCACATGCACTTAGTAAAAAGCGGTTATTTTAATATTACAAACAGACATTCCAATTTTAATTATTTGTATAGACAAAATGTATAGACAAAATAAGAATAATTTTTGAAATAGTCTTTTATAAAACAGTACAATAGAATTAGCGGCAAGCCAATGTCTATCCCGACCTTCAACCTAAATACTAACTCAACCTTAACTTAATCTAATAACTTTGTGACCGGTGGAATTAATATTTACTAGCCGCTACGCACCTCGATTTTATCTTGTGAATTAAATGTGTTTTATAATGTACTAGCTAATAAACGACCCGACGAACTTCGTATCGCCTAACAAACTATTTTTTTTCTAAAATAAAAGTAGTCTAAGTTACTCCTTGTTACATCAGCTATCTGCCATTGAATGTCCCGTCAAAATCAGTCCAGCCATTTCAGAGATAAGCCGGAACAAACAGACAGACAGACAAAAAAATAAAAAAATGTTGTTTTGGTATATGTACTGTGCATATATCCAAATGCACTTAGTAAAAAGCGGTTATTTTAATATTACAAAAAGACACTCCAATTTTATTTATTTGTATAGATTGTATAGAAGATGTTTACCTAGATATACGGACCTCTACAACCTAACCTTTATACCTACCTATTTACAACATTTTTATGTAGTTTTATTTATGTAGTTTTATTATATTCTTGACGAATAAGATTACTATAATTATGAACTCTTTAGTGTTATTTCTTTTAAGCCTACTGTTATATTTTAATACCGTGTTTAAAAAAAAACGGCCAAGTGCGAGTCGGACTCGCCCATGAAGAGTTCCGTAGCAGCAAGTAACGTAATATAAAAGTTTTTGTAGTTCGTTGTAACTTTGATCAATGTTTTTTGCGGTTTACGATTTATGACGTATTAAAAAAAACTACCAGATCTCATTCAAACCAATTTTCGTTGGAAGTTTGCTTGATAATGTACATCATATAATTTTTTTAGTTTTATCATTCCCTTATTTTAGAAGTTACAGGGGGGGGGAACACACATTTTACCACTTTGGAAGTGTCTCTCGCGCAAACTATTCAGTTTAGAAAAAAATGATATTAGAAACCTCAATATCATTTTTGAAGACCTATCCATAGATACCCCACACGTATGGGTTTGATGAAAAAAACATTTTTGAGTTTCAGTTGTAAGTATGGGGAACCCCCAAAATTTATTGCTTTTTTTCTATTTTTGTGTGAAAATCTTAATGCGGTTCACAGAATACATCTACCTACCAAGTTTCAATGGTATAGCTCTTATAGTTTCGGAAAAAAGTGGCTGTGACATACGGACGGACAGACAGACAGACAGACAGACAGACAGACATGACGAATCCATAAGGGTTCCGTTTTTTGCCATTCGGCTACGGAACCCTAAAAAGAGATATTTTAGAGTTCCATCCATCCATCCATCCATCAGCCCTTTGAGGTCCACTGCTGGACATAGGCCTCCCCTTTTTATTTTAGAGTTAGTAATTCTAAAGGTCCTATTAAAGTTTTGCAATACGATGTACTGTAACATTAGTAGTGATATAAAATAAAGTAATTTTTAGCGAAGTAACGTAATCTATTTTTACAAGGTAACTCCACGAATGACACGAACGTCAAGTCACATTTCGGTACTTGTAAAAAGAAAAGAAAGAAACTTTACTACAAATCTTGTTACGGAAAACGACTGAACGTGACTAGAAAAGTACTTTCGAATATTAAATTAAAACATATTTTTTACTAGGGGTTGCTTTCCAATTTAAATGTGTATGAATAATTTTTCTATTTATCTAAACTAATATTATAAAGCTGAAGAGTTTGTTTGGTTGAACGCGCTAATCTCAGGAACTACTATATATCTAATATAGGTATATAATATGTATATAATATAGGTATGTAAATTTATTTATTGTTTATTGATTCCAATCAATCTTTTAATTTACATGCTCTAACTACTGGCCAAACATGGGGCGGAACATAAAAAGGGTTTGGGAAACATAATATACCTAACACAGATTACGTATTATATTAAAATAATCGGAGATACTCAGTGTCAGTACATAGGTAATTGAACATCTATATAATTTAGTAAAAATCGCGTAGGTACTATTTTATTTATCCATATAATAAATTTTGTTTTAATTTATAAAGTTTTCGTTTTATTGGAATATTTATTATTTCCAACTTAAACCGTGAAGCACTAAATATCATAGAGACATGTAACCTTACATTTTATATACCTGATATATCTGTATGTACCTACATACATACCTATTTTGTTTGTTGTATTTTTTAGGTAAAACTGTTAAAAATAGTAAGCATACAACTAATTAAATTGCAGGATATGCTTAATATAAATGGAAAAGAGACATGAATATTTCATCAGCCACCAAAAAATATAGATTAAAGTTTTTTGTTACTCACGATCTAGTTTCTTGAGCCAAACAAAAAGTAAACTGCATTCTTTAATTTTACGTTAAAAATGATTAAAATCACGACTAGATTTACTTAGAAATTCCAAATTTAACAACAGACACCTAAAAAGGTATTCAAAGTCTTTGTAGAGCCTTTTATAAAGGCAACAATAAAATTTATTCCGACGTTAAAACTCCGATACAAAGGAGTTCTTACACACACGTAAAAAAGCGGCCAAGTGCGAGTCGGACTCGCTCATGAAGGGTTCCGTAGCAGCAAGTAACATAATATAAAAGTTCTTGTAGTTCGTTGTAACTTTGATCAATGTATTTTGCGGTTTACGATTTATGACGTATTAAAAAAAAACTACTTACTAAATATCATTCAAACCAATTTTCGTTGGAAATTTTCATGGTAATGTATATCATATATTTTTTTTAGTTTTATCATTCTCTTATTTTAGAAGTTACCGGGGGGGGGACACACATTTTACCACTTTGGAAGTGTCTCTCGCGCAAACTATTCAGTTTAGAAAAAAATGATATTAGAAACCTCAATATCATTTTTGAAGACCTATCCATAGATACCCCACACGTATGGGTTTGATGAAAAAAACATTTTTGAGTTTCAGTTCTAAGTATGGGGAACCCCCAAAATTTAGTGTTTTTTTCTATTTTTGTGTGAAAATCTTAATGCGGTTCACAGAATACATCTACTCACCAAGTTTCAACAGTATAGCTCTTATAGTTTCGGAAAAAAGTGGCTGTGACATACGGACGGACAGACAGACAGACAGACAGACAGACAGACAGACAGACATGACGAATCTATAAGGGTTCCGTTTTTTGCCATTCGGCTACGGAACCCTAAAAATTGGGGTAATCATAAAAGTTACCAGTGGGTTTCCTTCTTTTCTTAAAAACTCATAATATTTTAAGCCAGTCTTCCGGTCTAAAGACTGTTCTAAAGACTGAAGATACAATAAGTTGTATCAGATGACAGATCGTATTAGAAACTCGTATCACATTATGACCGAAATTTGGTCGATAGTTTTTTATGAACTTCACAAAAGTGTTACCGTTATCTATGCCCCCCTCCCGCCTCGGAGCTGTTAAGACGTACGCTGTGTGTCTCTTCAAATAAAAATTATAAAATCAGTGTATAACGTGATTTTTAGCTAAGAAATTTATATGACCATAAAGTTTTAAAAGCAATCTTTAATTTGGTGATAATAAAATAAACAAAAGTGTAGTGGTACGTTCGTATTCTCAAAAATAAAATTGAATGTTTTAAAGTGACGGTTGAAGAAAACAAGTGCTCGGTGTTCAAAGCGTTGATGACTCATTGACCTGTTGCTAAGCATTGCTAGACTCAGAGTACAGAACCATACCATTGCAATTTTTTACGCTCTTCGCTAGAGCTCGCGTGGTGTAGCGCGCATGCATATGGACTTAACATCGTGCTTTATGAAAAACACCTAAGTTCAAATCTCAGCGCTCTTGCGAAATTTTCTGTTTTTAGTTTTTTTTTTTTATTATTATTTCACATTATTTTTAATCCTTTTTTATATTTATATCTAACACATTTTTATTTTTTTACGAACAATTACAACCAATTGAACTATTTGAAGTGCTTTTATCCGTAATAATAGTGACTGGATCTTGACTTTCCATAAAGATGTCTACGTTATTAAAATGTGCTGGATGCCAAAACCCTCTACCAAAAAATGAATACTTAAAATGTTCGGCTTGCAAGGGTAAATATGATATAGAATGCGCTAACATCAGCAGCAGTTCTTTCAATTTAATGGAGCGAAAAGACATATGGAAATGCCCAGAGTGTACTAGTAAACGGCCAAAGAGAGGAAATGTAAATACTCCAGTCCGCAATACGGCAGCTCCAGTGGAAGGAATGGAAAATTTGGAGCCTAGTCACTGTGCAGTAGTACAAGAAAGCAATATTAACCAAAATGTCACTAATCGCACCAAGAAAAAACGACCATCACCTGAAAGCAATAAAAGTAGCCCAAGTATCGAGCAGGATAGCAATAAGAGCATCCCCAGTAACCCCAATAGTGCCACGTTCGATGAACTAAAAATATACATGCGAGAATTATTGCATATACAAACGGAGAGTATAAGAGAGGCTATTAATGACTTGTCTCACGCGATTAAATCCCAAAATGCACGAATTGAACAACTAGAAGGCAGAGTAACCGAGATGGAGAGTAAGCTGGAGGAGGTGCGAAGACCTGAGGCATCTACGTTACAGAACACGGTTGCGCAGCTACAACTCGACATACAAGAACGAGACCAAGCATTATTGGCCAATGATATAGAAATAGCTGGCTGCACTGAAGTGGCAAGTGAGAACTGTACTCATATAGCCCTTTCAGTAGCACGCAAAATTGGTCTTGACCTCGATGAAAGAGATATAGTGAGCGCAGAGCGCGCGGGCCCAGTGAGACCAGCAGCGGAAGGCGGCGCACAGGTTCGACCACGGCCTATCGCCGTGCGCTTGACGCGTCGCGCTACGAAAGAAGCAATATTACAAGCCGCACGCACACGACGCGAACTGAACACTGCAGGACTCAAGCTACCGGAGCCCGTAAGGACATTATATATTAATGAGCGACTCACAAAACGAAACCGACTCATTTTCATGAAGGCGCGCGCACTTGCACGTGAGCTCAAGTACAAGTACGTCTGGACACGTGAGGGAAAAGTCTTTGTGCGCCAGGAAGAGGGCAAACCACGTCACCGTCTGCGCTCTGATGATGACCTCCACAAGGTTTTTGGAAAAAGCAATGTTTGATTTTGTGTATATTATCTCCTCCTAGTTTCTATATTATTACTGTTCTGTTCTGTTTACTGTGTAAATATTATTTTTTCTTTTTTGGATTCTTTGTAAAATTTTATATAAACTGGTCTCTTGCACTACACACAAAAATCACACTGATACACTACACACTTTCTTACACACGCACTCACATATTTTTAATGTTCAAAAATTGTATTTATCGTAATATATTATTATTATATATTTTTATTTTTACATAATGGCTACCATAAAGCAGAAATGTTTGAGATTGGGATTACTTAATGCAAGATCCTTAAATACTGGGAAAGATGAATTGTTTGTAACTGTTATTACCCACAAACCAGACATCCTCGCTATCAACGAAACTTGGCTGAAACAAGGAGAGGATGCCCTCGCCCCTATTTTACCTAATTATAGATTCTTACACAGGCCAAGACAGGGCAAAAAAGGGGGTGGAGTAGGGTTCTATGTAAGAGAGGGTATTATTGCTAAAGTACAACGACACCCGACTTCTTCATTAGAACAAATGTGGCTGGAAGTTAAACTGCCCAAGTCTACCATGGCCGTGGGCACTGCCTATAGACCTGAGAGTGTAGGGGTTCTGGAATCCCTAGATGCCCTTAGCGAGTCTATAAATCTACTGAGTAATTGTGACTCCATGTGCCTACTGGGTGATTTAAACATCGACATGACTAATAGTGGATCCTATAAGACAAAAGAAATTTTACAATTCTGCCATCAACATAACTTAGAACAGCTTGTACAAGAACCGACACGGATTACAGAAAATTCACAAACCATTTTAGATCTAGTATTGACAAACATAAAATATAAGTGCAAAAATATAAACGTAATTCATAATAGTTGTTTAAGTGACCATGGATTAGTCATAGTTGACTTTGATATTAAAAAACCTAAATTTGTTAAACAATTTAAATTTCACAGAGCGCTAAATAATATAAATTTAGATCTATTCAATGACGACCTAAGACTTATTCCCTGGGATTCCATCCACACTTTAGACAATGTAGATGATATGGTGGATACATTTAATTCATTTATAATTAATTTATTTGACATGCACGCTCCCATTCGTAAGGTAATTTACAAAGACAAACCAAAACCATGGATTACGGACATGATTAGGTTTATGATGAGTTTGAGAGACGAAGCATTAGTAAAAGCGCAGAAAACAAAAAAGGACACATCAATGGATTACTACAAAACCCTCAAAAACTTTGTGACCGCATCTATTGAAAGGGAACGTAAGAGTTACTTCAATCACTCCATCAACAAAAACCTTAACAAACCGGCATTGCTGTGGAAAAATATAAAAAACTCGACGCAAGTGTGCTCACCACAAGTGAATCTAATACCCGACCATCTTAATAATCCTGACATTATAAATAAGCATTTTTTGGATCTACCACCCTGTAGCACATTAAACTCTGACATGAATACTTTGACCTTCAACAACTCTCAGCCTCATGATTTATTTGATCTAAAAGTGACAACTGAAACTGAAGTAAGAAAAATCATAAATAACATAAAGACAAAAGCGGCAGGCCTTGATAGTTTTAATATCGACATGATCAAATTAACCTTGGATGTGACTCTTCCAGTAATCACAAGTATAATTAACAAGTCCATTAAAACAAGTATCTTCCCCACTGCGTGGAAAAAAGCACTGATCAAGCCTATTCCCAAAAAAACATGTGTGTCCGAATTAAAAGACTTACGCCCGATATCAATCTTGTCAACTCTCTCAAAAATTCTAGAGAAAGTAGTACTGGATCAAATGCAACAGTACATCGATAACAACAATATAATTCCAAAATTTCAATCCGGTTTCCGTAGAGGGCATGGGACAGAAACAGCACTTTTGCATGTCACAGATGACTTAACTGAGGCTTCAGATAGGGGCCAGAGTAGCATAATGGTTCTGCTTGACTATTCTCGGGCATTTGACTGTCTGGACACTGAGATACTCATAAAAAAACTTCAACTGTATGGATTTTCAGAGAACACATGTAGTTGGTTTCGCGCGTTCCTAACAAATAGGCAGCAAATGGTGGTAACGGATGACAAGCAGGGCAATAAACGATTCTCCTCGCTCGCATCCCTTCAACGAGGCATTCCCCAGGGATCCCTGTTAAGTCCCATACTTTTTGCAATTTTCACTGCTGACCTGCCTGAACACATTAAATTTTGCAAATACCATCTGTACGCGGACGATACTCAATTATATTACTCCTTTGATAGTAAAGATACGCATGAAGCTATTGATAAAATAAATAATGATCTCAATAATATATTCATTTGGTCAGAACAAAATGCGTTAGTACTTAATCCCTCAAAATCTCAATATTTAATCTTAGGAACAAAACAGCAAATTAAAAATGTCGAGGACTGTGACAATAAAATAATGATTAATAATGTTGTACTAAACCAAGTGAATAGCGCACGTAATCTCGGTCTTATTTTGGACGGGGAACAAAAGTTTGTGGAACATATAAACAATAAAATAAAGACCGCTTTCTACAAACTAAAAACCCTATACAAAATCAGACCTTACATTAGGGAGGAATTAAAAGTGCTATTATGTGATTCTCTGGTTCTATCACAATTTAGTTATTGCAGTACTGTTTTTGGTCCTAGACTCAATGCGTACACAGAGAGAGCAATACAGAGAGTCCAAAATGCCTGTGTGCGTTTTTGTTTTAATGTGCCTAAGAAGGAATGTATTACTCCATACTTAAACCGTAAGGGCATACTTAACATGGAAGCTAGGAGAAAGCTTCACTATGCATGTACAGTGCATAGAGTCATTTGGAACAAAAAGCCAGAATATTTGTTCGAAAAGTTAATGTGGATAAAGGACATCTCAAACCGCAGCCAGCGTTCTAATAGAAGCAGCTGCCTAGTAAACCCTGCACATAACTCAAAGCGATATCGAGGGTGTTTCAAATTTTCTGCAGCGAGAATTTGGAATGATCTACCCCCTCCGTTAAGAAATAAAATGAGTACACAGAGCTTCAAAGCTAAGTACAAAGCAGCTTTATTGAGGAGACAGCTCGCAGCAGAGAATTTGAAACACGCTCACTGGAAGTCCTTAGTCCTGCAGGAGTTCTTTTTTAAACAATAATCCCACCATACCTGACGCACGCCTACGCACCCACGCACACATGTACACACACACACACACACACACACACACACACACACACACACACACACACACACACACACACACACACACACACCAACACGCTCACACATACACATAATTATATGCAAGAACCAACATAATAAAATAAATAATTTGTAATGTAATGCTTAAACTTTATATTGATGATAATATTGTAATATTGATATTTATAATCATTTGAAAATGTAGACCCACGGTGGATGTAATCTTTTATTCTTTGTAACTTTTATTTTTTCTACGGCTGGGAAACGGGGAGCATTCATACCTCCCACATAACACCTCGGGGATCGGGTGGTGGCTGAAAAACAGCGCTACGCGGGACCAAGGTCTCGGGTTAGCAGAAGCTGAGCCACTTCCCTTGCCCACACAACAGCTGTTTAGTATTAAGTTTTATTATTTCTTTTTTGTATTTTTTTCTTTTTATGTTTTGTACCCCCCATGTAATTTTTCTTTATGATTGTGTGGCAATAAACGGTTTATTATTATTATTATTATTATCTTCATCATCCCCATCACCGTTTCAGACTCGCAATCTTCACCGCTCTTCTAGTAGGAGTGTGCGTAACCATTATTGTAAAGTCCGGTTTACACGTATTAAGTAGTTAATTGGATAACTAAATAATTAAATTAATACGTGTAAACAGACAATTTAGTAACTTTTTATTTAAAATTTATCTACTTAACTACTTAATACGTGTAAATCGAACGTTAGTGCAAAAAAGAAGGCCTCAAACTACTTTTGCTTTTTGCTTCCAACTTCGCAGCTATGCCTTGAGTTACAGACGAATACAGGCGATGTTGACCACAAAACATAATGAAGAGCTGTTTTGTTGGTTATTTAGTAAAAAAGTGTTGAATGACACACGTCGTCATCTAAGTTATACATATTATTATTATAAAATGAAGTCCCCCGCCCACGTCGGTCTGTTTGTATGAACGCGATAAACTCAAAAACTACTGAACGGATTTTTGTACGGTTTTCACCAATAGATAGTGTGATCCTTGATGAAGGTTTAGGTGTATAATTAATTATAGTTTTATGTAAATAGACTGAAATCCACGCGGGCGAAGCTGCGGGCGGAAGCTAGTTTAAAGATAAAATGAGTGAAGGTCCCTTGTAAAGTTATGCGACAGTCACAAAACAAAATATACAACACAAATGTATAAAATAATAAAAGAAAACACAGCAGGTCGCACGGGTCAGGGTCCTCTATCCATTCTTTATCTCCGCGATGTTTTCTGTATCTCAGCTTGAGAATGTTTGGCAATTATTAATATCAAATTGTCAACAATTAACAGAAGTGAAAAATAGATCTGTTGACTTAAATAGACTAATACGGGTGGTTTCCATAATTTATATCCTATTGTCGATAACAAATAATACTAGCTATGTATCTTTAGGTTAGGCGTACTAATATAGTAATGTAGGTAGGTACTTACCTAATAATATGTACCAAACATTTTTTTAACGCTTTGATAATTGTAAAATAATTAATAACTCGATTAAGATAAATCAATTAACTAAGTAGGCAGGTAGTTTATATTATTTCTTCTTAAATACTTAAATATTTTCTCTTCTATGTTTATAAATATGAACAGGTCCTTAGTAGGTCCTTAATTATAGACTTTCAGGCTTCAAGAGATGGGACCTAGGGCAACAGGGTGATTGGTGAACTTCATTTAAAGAATATCCTTTAAAAAAATTCGAATGTGCTTATAGTAGCGTATTAGTAGCTAACTAGGTATACCTAATACCTAGTTACAGTAGTTAGCTAACAATAAAGACATACCTAGCTACCCAAAGCGATGCGTGAGTGAAGACTTAAAGAAAATTTAACTAAAATAAGTAAATGAGTAGTTAAATAGATACAATAACAAAGTAAACGGAATCAGCCACCGGAACAAGCTGACCATGACGTCCATGACTGAACAAGACCGTTGAATTTACTTTCTACACTTCCTCGCTTACAATTTCTAATGTATCGATAACAACAAAGTAATCGAACTACCTAGCTATTTGCTGACATAATTTGGTTCAATTCATTGTTTTTAATCCGATATAATAATGCGAAAATACTACCTATAACAAAACTGTTTTAGTTAAACCACTATTATTTCTTCAGTGGATAACCTTTTTAGGCAATTAAAATATCAAAATTGCTATTTATTTAGTTTAGATGGTTGTCATACTAAAAATTACGGGAACATCTTGTTCGTTTAATTAACTTTTTAAGCAATAAAAATATGAAAAATGCTATTTATTTAGATGCTTGTGACACTAAAAGTTACGGGAACATCTTGTTTGTTTAATTTATAATTCTAAGTAGGTAGGTTTGTTATTATCTACCGACATTCAGCTAAGATAATTTTGCTGAGCGTCTAACTTTTTGTAAATTAAGTAAGAATAGACTATGGATACTTAGACCTATCTATATTCCAGGAATAGGAGACGGTTTACGATTCTCCGTAAAATTACTTGTTTACTTATGGGGCATATAGTAATGCAAAGGATGCAATGCAAATATGACGTAAAAGTAATGTTAGAATTCCGTGCAAGGTTAACCTAGAGACGTGGAACGGGTAAACTAGAAAAACAAATTGAAAATCAGACCCAAATCGGTACAGCCGACTGGGGTGAACAGACTCACAAACAAAGTCATTCAATATGGGATTTACGGAGTTATATCTTCAAATCCCATGGTATATGTAATATAGGCGTCAATAGAGTGCGAATATTGCTGAAATAACACTCCTAAAATAGACATTGCACTAGGAATACGAACTATTTTAAAAAATACGTAAAGAACATTTTTTCATTTAAAAAAGAACCTACCAACTTTATTGTATATTTCAAAACATAACTGCATTATCTGCAGTGTAAAATTTTCTTTAGGAGTTTCTCAACGCTTTTCCTAGTCTGCTCACAGGCTCCAGAGCAACTGTAAGCATTAATGCTGAAAGACTTGCTTGTCTTTCGAAAAGTATACAAACCTAGTTCCACTTGAAGTAAAGAATATCGTTCATTTCAATTCAAAGGTCAGATTTGAATGGCTCTACAAAAACCTTCATTCAAAATCCTACTTTAGAAGGATGTAAAAGAAATTGCTTTACAAAACTCTCAGTTGATAAATAAGTTTAGTGACGTTGTATTCGTGTACCGAGACTTAATTTAAATATGCAAATCGCTGTATTATTACCATCCTTACGATAATTGATAAATAGAGTCAGGTGTGTTAATTAAATTGGACAATAAGCAATTTCCATAATAATAATAACCTCAATATATTACAGCTGCTTAAAATGTTATTCAAAAGATAGAAACACGTTTATTAAGTAGGTTCGCACACTTTATTTTTCAAACCATAAAACCTAGTATAAAACTATGCACTTTTGCTTCTTACAAAGAATCTAACAACTTTAATTGAGTTTAATGGAAACTGGCTCTAAGTAGGTATACCTATTTATTTTGTATTTGAAATATATCGATTTGCATCGCTTATAAACGTATTTGACTCAAACAATAGGTGTTTTAGCTGTTGATAAGATAATAGTCAATTCAATTCGATGCAAAGTCATAACGTGAATTCGCACAAGTGTTGACATAATCAGTACTGCGAGCTCAAAATAACATACGAACTTACCATCATCATTGAAGTGTGCATCGTAACTCATCTCCTTGCCACGGGAATCGAACCCCGGACCTCAGGCGATTACATCATTACCGCCGAAATAACCCGCTGGTAAACTCACGTCAATCAAACACAAGGTTACACACTAGCACTAATTAAAACAATACAAACTAAAAACAAATATGGCATGAATATGTCTTCCTGAATTTTCTATTTTCAAACAGAATACCGTCACTTTGTGTGAAATATGTCACACGATAACACGACAAAGTTTGTAAATACGAAGTGTTGAAACACACGATAACACGGACACCTCCAACCGGCCACACGGCACTGCACTAACTGACTGGATTCGACATTCGACTAGCGCTCGACTCTACCGTCTCTACCTGATAGCGCTCACTCGCTCTCCCCCCGTCGTTTGTCATACATGAAACAAGGACAGCAATATCACAGTGATTACAACTCGAACTGCATTGCATGCACTCGCTATTTCGATAGTTCCAAAAGTTAACTTTTGGCTAACTCCGTCCGTGTCGTTACGCTGCACGTAGATTTACTGAAACCCTTTCGTAGCAGGAACAGGATTATTTCAGGACCCTACGCCACCGTCGCGTCGTGTCAATTTTGTCGATTACGAATTAATAACTTTAGACTAGTTTTCTATCTAATACTTTTTATTTATTTATTCATTTATTGCACATGACACATATTACATTTAATATTAGCAATCTCACACTCACAGAATAATACAGTATAATTATTTCGTTATTTATAAAAATATCCAGATTACCAATTAAAATTGGAATGATTCAATTTGATTAATATAATAATTTACTTCAATCCATACATTATTTATGATTAAAAAATACACGCGTTAGCATTTTTAAATTAAAAATTATCTTATCATTTATAAAGGATGGTGTTGCACTTGATAAGAGATTGTCTTGTCGGTCGGTCAACGGTGATGCTCTAGTCAATAGACTTAGACATAGGTCAAATGTTCGATTCCCGGCCGAGGCAGAAATGTATCTAGATATCTAGAAAGTGATAATAATTTTGTTTGTTCTCAGATTACGGATATTTGAGCTTGCCACAACACCTTTACTACAGACACGTATTTTTAATGACAATCTAAAATGCACATACATAATATTAATATAATATTTTTTATCATACTAATAATTATCAAATTAAATGCTATGAGTTTTCTTTATTCTCCTACACACCTGCAGTAAGATTTCTCATACGTCACACAAACATACACGAAACATCAAAACACCCAAGACCTTAGAAAAACATAATATATTATTATCTAATATAATTTTATAGCCTGAGAGGCCGACAAAATACAGCAATACCAGAGGAATCGCCAATGCATCGCCGGCCCTGAAGAACTCTTTTTTGATCATAGCGCTCCGAATAATATACTCTTACTAATAAATAATAACATCTCAGAGGGAAGTTTGAACGTGGGAAAAAAGTCAAGACAATATGTAACTGTATTTTTAGATATACATATTAATAATACGCGAAAAACTGCAGAACTATGTTCGATTCACGGCTCTACCGTCGACTCTACACTTCGTTCAGCCGTGCATGTCGCAGGCATCGATTCAAGACTTTACACCGTTTATTCAAAACTTAAAATCGATAAAAAATATCGATTTCCTACTTTAGAATACATATTCAAGATCATGGTCTACCTATGTGCTAAAATTCATGAAAATCTGTTCAGTAATTTTCGCGTAAAAGAGTAACAAACATTCGTACAAATTTTCACATTTATAATATTAGTAAGATATATGTATGTAATATTAGTAGGGTTATAGGATATAATATTAGTAGGATCAGATGGATATTTCGATTCGATTCATAACATCATCTGATCTGGTCCCATTTTTGTGTCGCTCATTGTGTTTAGAATCACTCGACACTAGTCTGACAATATAATGCGTAACTGGTGACACAGTTACGAGAATGAAAATAGTACTAAGACATCCATTGAGTGTAGCAAGCAGGAATTGGACGAGATCGAGAATCTTCTACACATACTTACTTATATATCTACAGTACGTAAGCCGTACAATGTAAATATTTTAAGTTTTTCACGGCTGGTGCGAAATGCTCACCTAGGGACCGAAATATACCCGAATATTTGAATATCCACCTGAATACAAATTGGAAGGTCTGATCAGGGGTCTCAAGTTTGTTATTTCCTGAGATAAACATCAAAAGATTTGCTTGTCAAACTTGTAACAACGTAGGGGGTAAAGTTTTCTGCCTAATACGAGTATTGGTACTGATTCCATTTTATGTTATCTTCTTCGAACGTAATTTCAATCTACTTACAAAAATATTTGCAGGATTTAGAAAAGGGTTCGATCCTACTTTACCTGAAAGCTTTGCAAGGTTTTTGAATTAATTTGTTTTGCTCACAAATATTAAGATTATTATACATAGGGTAAAGACGTGTATAATGGGATGTACTTATTACCTACGGTTTTGGTGATGATCTTCAGTTGGCTGAGCTGGGCTGTAAGGCTATTCTGTTTTGTAACTCGACAGCGGAATCCGCGATGAGTGTCAAACTTCAAACGACTAAAGATAGGATTTTGACACTCATCGCGGATTCCGCTGTCGAGTTACAAAACAGAATATCCTTAATGATCCTAGTTTTTTTACTTAGCTGTTCAATACAAGTATTGCCTCCCAACACAGCAAAAAGGTATCCACTCACTTTAGCTGGAGTAAATTTTCGGGTTCTTGTAGATTTACTTTTGTTTAATTTTATATTTTAGAGAAATTGTTAGTTTTTAAAATACAATTGGTACGAGTAACTCAGTTCGTTGACTTCGTCGTGTCCAAAGTGAAAGGATACCGGATTCGTTTACATACCAGAGTTTATTTGACAATTAGAGTCTTGAAATCATGAGTATATGAATTTTGATTATTATCAGTGTGAATTCTAGCTGTGTAAGTGTGTTTACTAATACCCTCCATAACTACCCCCTTTGACCGCACGGCCGGTAATAAAAATATGAATCGTAGGCGACATCGCGACAGGCCGAGAGAAGACATTTATCGGAAAATTAAGTTTAGTACACATTTTCTATATTGTATTAAATTATATTTTACGAGTAACCGCCCTCGCTTTGCTTCGGTTTTCTTATCTTTTTACACCTTGGGATATATTATTGGAGTTTTATTAAGGATCGCTAATTTTTTTGAAAATATAATATAGCCTATGTTACCCGGGGATAGTGTAGCTTCCCAACAGTGAAAGAATTTTTGAAATCGGTTCAGTAGTTTCGGAGCCTATTCAATGCAAACAAAAAATCAAATCTTTCCTCTTTATATATTAGTATAGATAAAGGAATATTTCCCGTACTTCGTTAGTAAAGGCAGTCCAGCTTAAGTTCGATATATTCATCGATTTTGCTCTCGCTTAGATACAGCATTATATTATTATAATTAATAATGAAAAATATATTTATAATGTTACGAGTTGTTATTTTTTCTCAAACATGGAAATAGTAGTTGAGATATTTTACTTATTACTTTGTCGTATTGGGGCGGCTTAGAATACTAACCCCAATCCCACGCCGGATGGGTGACGTAAAAGGCGACTAAATCCGGCCCGCTGGTGGTAGGGCCCCTCGAGGGATTGTATTGGTAATATTGATTTTAATTGTTAATTAATACCATTATTACTATTATTATTTCTCCATGGGGTTCGCCTGGATAGCTACCACCCTTGAGCATGAGTCAGCCGCCAAACGACTCGTCGTGTTCCGGCTGGGGTCTTGAGAGCCAGTTCTTTCTTTCTTTTTCTTCTCTCTTTCTTGGTCGACAACGCATCAGTGATGCCTTTGGTGTTGCTGATCTCCATGGGCGACGATGGCCACTTGCCATCAGGTGGATCGTTAGTAGATTGTTTGTAGTGGACTTACTCAGGTAATTTCAATTAAATTTTTATTGCTTACCAAAAATAAACTTTGATATCGACTACCTATTCCGTAGAAAATTACCATCTTGAACTGTCGTCACTTTAATTTCATATCCTACATCGAATATTATAATCTATATATATAAAATTGAAAAGCGACACACCGCTGATTAAACAAAAAATCTCAGAAACTGCCGAACCGATTAAGATGAAATTTGGCAGGGAGATAGTTTATGCTAAGGAGACGTCCACTAAGAACGGATTTTTGGAAATTCATCCCCTAAGGGGTAAAAATACGGGTTAGAAGTCACTTTCATACAAACCAACTTTGTCAGTTTTAGATTTATAAATTCTAAATTTGTTATGTAAGTTTATGGTAATAAACAAAAGTTAACTTTAACACATTTTTTTGGAAAATCATCCCTTAAAGGGTTAATTTCTTCAATTTAACTTAGTACGCAACTTCGTCATTTTTGAAGTTAAAAACATGAAAATTTATATATTAGTTCAAGATTAGAAACAAAATTTAAAAGTTATGTGTTTTTTTGGAAAATCAACCCCTAAAGGGTTGAATAAGGTTGTTCAAGTTTGTATGGGAACTTCGTCAGTTTTGAAGTTAGAAGGGTGAAAATTTGTATATAAGCTTATAGTTAGACACAAAAAATAACTGTATCACTGTTTTCTCGAAATTCATCCCCTAAAAATAGGGGTTGAAAGTCTTTTACATATAAATCAGCTTCGTCAGTTTTAGAGTTATAAGTATGAATTTTTTTATGTATGTTTAAAGTAATAAACAAAAGTTAACTTCAACACATTTTTTTGGAAAATCATCCCTTAAAGGTAATTTCTTGGATGGAACTTAGTACGCAACTTCGTCATTTTTGAAGTTAAAATCATGAAAATTTATATATTAGTTCTAAATTAGAAACAAAATTTAAAGGTTATGTGTTTTTTGGGAAAATCAACCCCTAAAGGGTTGAATAAGGTTGTGGAAGTTAGTATGGGAACTTCGTCAGTTTTGAAGTAAGAAGGGTGAAAATTTGTATATAAGCTTATAGTTAGACACAAAAAATAACTGTATTACTGTTTTCTCGAAATTCATCCCTTAAAAATAGGGGTTAGAAGTCATTTACATACAAATCAACTTCGTCAGTTTTAGGGTTATAAATATGAAAATTTTAATGAATGTTTATTATTATGAATAAAAGTTAAAATTTAGCTGAAAATCATCCCTTAAAGGTTTACTTTAGGGGTTGGAACTTACTACGCAACTTCGTCATTTTTGAAGTTAAAAACATAAAAAATAGCTCAAGATTAGAAACAATCGATCAGTAATGTGTTTTTTGGATAATTCTCCCTTGAAGGGTTAATTAATTAAGGGAGTGCGTTAGTATGGCAACTTCGTCAGTTTTGAAGTAAAAAGGATGAAAATTTGTATATAAGCTTATAGTTAGACACAAAAACTAACTGTATCACGGTATTCTCGAAATTCATCCCCATAAAAGGTAATACTAAGGGGTTGTAAATATCTATTTAAGAAACTACGTCATTTTAAACTCAGTAATGTGAAAATGTATATGTTAACTTATAATTAGAAACAAAAATTAATTGTAACAGTTTTTTTTGGAAATTCATCTACTAATGGTAAAACCAGGGGATGTAAGTTTGTACGAAACTTCGTCAATATCGAACTTAGAAATGTGAAAATAAATCAAAATTAATATGTAAGCTTATAGTGAGAAACAAAAAAATTGTGTAGAGGACTTTACGGACGGTAGGGGGAGGAGAGAGGGACTGGAAGTGAGAGAGGGACTGGGAACGGGAGAGGAACAGGGAGCGGGAGAGGGCCAGGGAGCGGGAGAGGAATGAGAGGAACAGGGGCAGGAAGCGGGAGAGGGAGCGGGACAGAAAGCGGGAGAGGGACCGAGTGCGAGACAGGAACTGGAAGCGGGAGAGGGACAGGAAGCGAGAGAGGGACCGTGAACGGGCGAAGGAAAGGAACAGGGAGCGGAAGAGGGAGAGGGAAAGAGAGAGAGAGATAGTTTGAGTGGGAGAGGGAGTGGGAGCGGGAGAGGGAGAGGGAGTGTAAGTGTCCAGATGGAAACAACAGAACCGTTTTTAAAGATATTTGTACTGTTCATGTTGACATCGTGAAACCAGTTCATCATTGATCCATTTAGGATCTGGTGGTGTTACTTCGAGACAAGATATGTAACTCCTGGATGGATGGAAATAACGGGACCTTTTTGTTTTTTTTTTTTCTAATGAAACTCAAGAGCCAGTTTTTCTGTACATTAAATATTTTTCAAAATTTCGGTTAGGGGCACTTCAGTAACGTGTTTGAACACCAAAATTTTTTTAATTATTGTCTGTTTGTCTATCTGTTTGTATGTTCGGGCATTACATGAAAACCCTTGAACTGATTTCGACGGAAATTAGTTATATTGTTCCTCATACTTTGGATCACGTTTTAAAAAAAATTTCGTCCCGATAAAATTAAAAGTTTTCACCGGAAACAAGATGAAACTTAGTGTGGAATATTTTGAAATACATATTAACGATTTGCTTTAAATTTGCAACAAACATTCCTCATTTAATTGATGAAATACATGTTTTCGAGTTTTTCAAAATTTTTCATGAAAATGAAAAACTAATTAATGTTAATGTTGTTTATTTTTCATAACCCGTTCCCGGAGGAATGATTTGTGATTATATCGTACGTTTCAGTACATAAATTCCTAAATATAAATACTTCAATATAAATTAACCTGTTTTTAATTTTTTTTCTGCAAGGGGTACAAATATGATAAGCATAATTTCCGCATGCGAAGCTGCGGGCAACAGCTAGTAATTATATATTTACACTAAGCTTATAACATATTTTCACACCGAGAAGATCCAACAACCTTTCATATACAAAACAAACTCAATATTCCCAATATTGTAACGCCCACGGAATAAAATGTAAATACGTGAAAATATTTCATCAGAACACCGACAGGAAATTGAATCTGCTTACCAAATATAGGTCGTTTAAATTCGTACAGAAGATAGTTGTAACCTTTATTGGTTGGAGTTGCTCTGGAAGGAAGTATAGTTCATCACATTCATTTAGTTTCTATGTTAGTACTTAAGCGTAAGGAGGCTTCATACAGTTAGTATTGTTGTTCGAAGTTGATAAATATTGAATGCAAGCCAACATCCGATGCTCTAAGTACGGACGCCAAGTCCCCATTTAGTGATAGGTTCTGTCTGACGGTGATCACTTATCATTGCGTAGGTTGTCTGTTCAATTTTCGACTGAGATTTAAGTATTAACTAGTAAACATTTTAATAAATACGTACGACCACGCTTTTACAGTGTCAACAACTTACTAAAGACAAAAATGTGGCAACAACAACAACAACAGCAAAATCCTCTTTATTGAACACCAAAATTATTTCTAGATTTTAAAATACAGTACTTACGTATAGTACAATAGGCGGTCTTATTACTTAAATACTTAAGCGTAAGGAGGCTTCATACAGTTAGTATTGTTGTTCGAAGTTGATAAATATTGAATGCAAGCCAACATCCGATGCTCTAAGTACGGACGCCAAGGCCCCATTTAGTGATAGGTTCTGTCTGACGGTGATCACTTATCATTGCGTAGGTTGTCTGTTCCATTTTTGACTGAGATTTAAGTATTAACTAGTAAACATTTTAATAAATACGTATGACCACGCTTTTACAGTGTCAACAACTTACTAAAGACAAAAATGTGGCAACAACAACAACAACAGCAAAATCCTCTTTATTGAACACCAAAATTATTTCTAGATTTTAAAATACAGTACTTACGTATAGTACAATAGGCGGTCTTATTACTTAAATACTTAAGCGTAAGGAGGCTTCATACAGTTAGTATTGTTGTTTGAAGTTGATAAATATTGAATGCAAGCCAACATCCGATGCTCTAAGTACGGACGCCAAGGCCCCATTTAGTGATAGGTTCTGTCTGACGGTGATCACTTATCATTGCGTAGGTTGTCTGTTCAATTTTCGACTGAGATTTAAGTATTAACTAGTAAACATTTTAATAAATACGTACGACCACGCTTTTACAGTGTCAACAACTTACTAAAGACAAAAATGTGGCAACAACAACAACAACAACAACAGCAAAATCCTCTTTACACAACATTATTTCTAGATTTTATAATACAGTACTTACGTATAGTACAATAGGCGGTATTATTACTTAAATAGCAATAGTAATAACTGCGATAACTGCGGTCTGCGAATAATAATGACTGCGATGTTAAGGAGTTCCCTCGTCTAAAGTCAAACATGCGTACAGTCACCTGCAGAGAAAAATAACCCATCTGTTTATAAAAACACAGTAACAAATGGGTTACTTTTCTCTGCAGGTGACTGTACCTATAGTATCAAGTCACAATCACATAAAGGAATCATCAATTCATCACATCTAAAGCAACATGTAAAATTTCAATTTTTTGTTAAAAGGAATTAGGTCTATGTAACTTGATTAAAATTTATCGCACACAAAGTGGGTTAGCTAAATTTTATTAAATTACCATTTGCCTATCCTTTTCCCATACTGGTTGATCAAACACTTCATAGTCATTTCTCATTTAACCAACATTTGTATGTGTTATTCTACCAACTGGCTTCATCAGCGTTATACAAAACTTACTGACGAACGAACAAGTGTTGGTAATGCAATGAAGACTCATATAATCCATCTCGCCCTTTCGAACACGTGTTGCGTTCACACAAGGGTAGCTACCCTCCGTTTTATCTCTGTAAACTGGACAGGGACACTTATTCATCATCGTATTTTTTGTTGCGTCGTAAAAACTGTTCCTCTACGCGTCAATGTAATATTGTAGAGACAGATGACAAGTACCTATTATTCGCTTCTCTTGGTCCGCAACTCGTTGGTGACGTCTTGGGTGCGTCCTACCGTCGGGCGACCTCAATGGTGGCAGTATTTTCATTAGGTACTTGTGAAAAAAAGTTCATAATAAAATATTATAGTACCGATTTCATCTCAATATTAGTAAATAGAAAAAAAGTAGGTTATGAAAGACACTGAATAGATACTTATCTTTTATTTTAGATATAATAATTTACTAGTATAGTCTAATACCCTTTATGACCTAATATTTTATCTTTACCATCCATTCATCCTTTACTACCATCAATCAAGCTGTAGTAATCCATTTCGTGGAGAAATTATTTCTTTTCGAGATGGGTAATAAATGTAATAATCAGCTTAGATCGCATCATCATTCTTCACGTGAATATTTAAAACCTGCGGATATTTCTAAAATAAATATCTATACCTACACATAAAAACCGGGCAAGTGCGTGTCAGGCCACGCGCAATGTAGGGTTGCGAAGTAGTAAGTTTATCGACCATTACTCACTAACCCCAATCCCACGCCGGATGAATAAAAGGCGACTAAATCCGGCACACTGGTGGTAGGGCCCCTCAAGGGATTGTATTGATAATATCGGATCGTTGGATCGGATCGAATAGGAGGATCGTCAGCTCGTTTGCCGGCTACTTCCATAAAAAAAACCACTTACGCTAACATAGCTGTGATAGTTTTCCTTGTAAATTCATCATATTATAACCTATTTTTGAGAATTTTTCATTTGTCCCACTCCACCCGTTTAGCCAGTAGGGGGGAGACACTTGACTCTAACCAAAATTAGCACTTTAAAGCCAAATATTTCTCAAACGGACCTCTAATTCCAAAAATGATCATAAAAGACCTATTTTAAAAGATTTTATAGTAAAATAATATTTTTAAAAGACCTTTTCAACCATACCCCACACTATGGGGTGCACGATGAATAAAAAATTCATTCTCAAGTTACCTGTAGGGGAGGTAACCTAAAAAAATATTTTTCAATATTTTATTCTACGATTTTGGATTTTTATTAAATATGTATATCCATGCCAAATTACAGCTTTCTACCATTAAGGATCAGACGGACGGACAGATGGACAGACGGACAGACGGACAGCCGGACAGACGGACAGACGGACAGACGGACAGATGGACAGACGAACAGACGGACATGACGAAACTATATATAAGGGTTCCGATTTTACTTCCGAACCCTAAAAACGATCTTTCTGTTATGTGTCTGGTCACTTGGAAGATATTTATATTTTGCATAATCCTTTATTAACTATGACGAAGTGGAGGTATTCGCCTTTTTTTGTAGGTAGGTACCTTAAAGTAAATATATTATTTTAACATTAAAACGAAACCTAACCTAATAGTTTACCCATCAATCACTATGTAAATATTTGATGGATTAAAAACCAATTCCGAACATGAATATTTTTATTCCCCTGGTTGCTGAACGCGAATCCACCTGGCTGCCGCTCACTCATTCATTCACACTACTCACTCACGCTTAATGGATCACTTGTAATATTAATTTATATCAATATTACAAGCGATCGATCGACAAAAATCTAGGTGAAATCGCGACACACCGCTGATTAAACAAAAAATCTCAAAAACTACCGAACCGGTTAAGATGAAATTTGGCAGGGAGATAGTTTATGCTAAGGACACGTCAGCTAAGAACGGATTTTTGGAAACTCATCCCCTAAAGGGTAAAAATAGGGGTTGGAAATCACTTTCATACAAACCAACTTCGTCAGTTTTAGAGTTACAAATATGAAATTTTTTATGTAAGTTTACTTTAACACATGTTTTGGAAAGTTTCATCCAACTTTGTACGCAACTTCGTCATTTTTGAAGTTAGAAACATGAAAATTTATATATTATCTACAGATTAAGAACAAGATATGGATGTGTTACGTTTTTTTGGAAAATCATCCCCTATGGGTTAATTAAAGGGGTGCAAGTTAGTATGGAACCTTCCTTCCTCAGTTTTGAAGTTAAAAGGGTGAAAATTTATATATAAGCATAAAGTAAGACACAAAAAATATCTGTATCACGGTTTTCTTGAAATTCACTTCCATATGGGGTAAAACTAAATGGTTGTAAATATTTAAGAAACTACGTAATTTTCGAACTCAGTAATGAGAAAATTTATATGTAAATTTATAATTGGTAACAAAAATTAATTATAACATGTTTTTTTTTGGAAATTCAACTTCGTCAATATCGAACATATGAACTTTGTATGGACATAGAGAAGTGATAGCCTAGCGGTTAGAACGTTGGTCTCTCGTACGAAGGGGCCCGAGTTCAAATCCTGGCACGCACCTCTAATTTTCAAACATTATGTGCGTATTAGAAGTTAATTATCACTTGCTTCGGTGAATGAAAACATCGTGAGGAAACCTGCACACCGGAGAGTTCTCCATAAAGTTCTCAAAGGTGTGTGAAGTCTACCAATCCGCACTTGGCCAGCGTGGTAGACTATGGCCAAATAACCCCTCACATTGTGAGAGGAGACCCCGAGCCCAGCAGTGGGACAATTGTATTATGGCTTGTTGCTCTTTTGCTTTGCAATATCGAACTCAGGAATGTGAAAATTAATATGTAAGCGTGTCAGAAACAAAATGTAACTGTTATAGTTGTTTTTGAAAATTCATCCCTAAGGGGTAAACCTAAAGGGTTGTTAATTAGTACCCAACTTTGACATTTTCGAACTCAAAATTGTGAAAATGAATACACATATAAGCTTATAGTTAGACATAAAAAATAACGGTATCACGGTTTTCTCGAAATTCATCCCCTAAATTCATCCACCAAGAAATTTGTTTTTAAAATTTTCGTCTGTCTGTCTTATCTGTTTGTCTGTTCGGGCATCACATGGAAACCCTTGAACTGATTTCGACGGAAATTATTTAAGTTGTTCCTTATACTTTGGGTCATGTTTTAGAAAACATTTCGTCCCGAAAAAAATAAAAGTTTTTCACGGAAACAAGATGAAACTTTGTATGGAACATTTTTTAAATATCAACGATTTGCTTTAAACAACAAACGTTCCTTCTTTAATTGATGGAATACGTGTTTTCGAGATTTTCAAAATTTTTCATGAAAAAGAAAAAACAAATTAATGTTAATGATATCTTTTTCAAAATCCGTTCCCAGAGGAATTATTTGTGATTGTATCGTAGGTTTTAGTAAATAAATTCCTAAATACTATAAGTACCTCAATAAAATAACCTGTTTTTAAATTTTCCTCTGTAAGGGGTACAAAATATATGATAAGCATAATTTCCGCGTGCGAAGCTGCGGGCAACAGCTAGTAAATAAATAATTTTTTTTTTTTAATTTTCACAACATGTTATACTACCTAGTTTTAGCTGTAGTGTTTTAGTACTCTGTGGTTTTAGCCAAGTAAAAATGCATAATAATAATAAGTACTTAAATCAATAAAAATAATATTGATTTTTTTTTATATTATTTTTAATCTGAGTATGTAACTCAAGAACTTTTAAGTCTTGTAACTGTGTCTAAAACCTCTAAAGTACATATATCAAAACTGTTAATATTTAACGCTGTGTAAGTATTTATAGTTTTAAAATTTAATATCAAAGCAATATTTTAATCAAAACTAGGTATTTGAACAGATGTGCGTAATGTAATGTTTGACAATAGTTTTGATTATCCCTCCGATATGCGCTACGTAATTCATGTCGAGGGATTATGTCATTTAAATTATTACATTTTTAGGAGCTAGGTGCATTGTTATTATTGTCATACTGTTATTATACATATACAATAATTTTGTTTAGGTACCTAATAAAGCCAAAAGCATTTTTCTTTTTTTATAATAATGCCACTAATTTCTTGCCTCTGAATATTAGGTACTCTTCAAATTTTAAATAATTTATTCTTATAATAATAAAAATAACTACGGATAACTTAAAAGATCACGTAGTAGTTTTTTTTATTGTTTTATTTATTGTTAACCCAAACAAGTATCGGCACTACTAACGACATCTGTACGATATCTACACAACAAAATGATACCTACCATCTGCCAGTACATAGCAGTTCTGAATGCTTTAATAGATGACGCTAGCAAGGGTTCTTATAACGCGAGGTGTGTTATTTTTCAACGCACGTTTTCCAAGTTATTATATCCACTAGTATTCACTTATGTGTGTAACTTACAAAATGGATATAGTGGAGGATACAACGAACAACAACCACGAAGACCCTGGAGTAGTGGAAGTGTGGAACTGGGAAAACGTTTTAATAATAATACTAGCTGATGCCGGAGACTTTAATCTGCCCTCTCCCCCTGTTTATCTCTTTAGGGGCAGAATACTGATAAATTTTATCACACATTGTTTAATGAATTATTTAACTACGATTAAAATCCATGTAAATCAGACGAAATTTATTTAATAGTTACCTTCCTCTCGTAATAAATGCCCCTCCCCTTAATTTTCTAAAAGTTCTTATTTATAATGCGTTAATAGGGTGTCTGAAGAGTTTGGGCCAAAAAGAGATGATGGGCACGCACATGTCCACTTTAATTAATAGTTCAGTCAGTCTATGTGTTTCTGTGTAGATATTTATAAGTCATTAATTTTTTGGTGAAAAATATAAGGCGGAAATTTTAAAACATATAAACATAATTGGTTCCAGAAAATCCTATTAATTGTACAGATAAATATAGAAATCCAGCAGTTTTAAATTAAAACTGATATTTTGCATCCGTTCATTCGAGCAATAATACATACATAAAGTAACTTAAATAAAAACGGACAAGTGCGTGTCCAGCCACGCGCAATGTGGTTCCGAAGTAGTAAGTTTATCGACTATTAATCATTATCTACTTATTAAATGCTAATATAGCCGTGATAGTTTTCCTTGTAAATTCATCATATTATAACCTATTTTTGAGATTTTTCACTTGTCCAAATTCAACCGTTTAGCCGGCAATACGGGGACTTGACTCTAACTAAAAATTAGCACTTTAAAGCCAAATATTTCGCTAACAGAACCCTAAAAATGAATAATAAATTAATTAATTAATTCCCATGCACCGTGTAGTATCTACAATAACCAAGAATACTTTTAGGAAGGAAATCCCAAATTCGACAGCAACCTAACCTTAACTTTTTATTCACGCAGGCGCAGTGACCTTATTCAAATAAATCTTAATCGTTTTCATGATTTCAATTCTTTAGAGTTAGTGGGTGCAAGTGCACACCTTGCAGCCGCCTGCCAGTGGCTATGGATTTAATGAAAATAACGTACCTATTCATCTCACTCAGGCATCGTTAGCGGTCACATCGGCGATCCTGGCTTTCAACTGCAACTTGGCGTCTCTATAGTGCCCTGTAAGGTACGTTGTAAAGTTATTTCCAACCTAAAAATAGGCACTTATAAAATTATTGCTGTAGGTATTACTCAAAACGTGAGTGGCTTCAATTGTATTTTAATTAATGATTATTCTTATAAGCAGGCAGGTAAGTGGGTAAGTGGCAGGACATACATACTCGTAACTCTACCGCTACTATCAAAACACACTTCACTTCAAGAATGTATTAATTAATTGCGAATAAATTAATTACAGTACAGGAACATTAAAAAATATTTTTAAAATCCCTAAAATTTTATTATTTAGGTATTGGACTTCTTAAGAAAAAATAACGGCCAAGTGCGAATCGGTCTTGTGCACCGAAGACTCATGATTGTAGGTCAACGGGATAAATAGGTTTTGGTTCCCTTGCGAGATTTGCGAGTACCAAAATCATCAATCTAATTGCAGTCCTGAGTAGGTAATCGACAATAATTTCAACTTGATATCCCCATGCGTTTCTGAGAAATAGAGGATTGATAGACAGACAACAAAGTGATCCTATAAGGGTTCCGTTTTTTCTTTTACCTACGGTTCCCTAAAACATGGTAATTAAAAAGCGGTCAAGTGCGAGTCGGACTCGCCCATGAAGGGTTCCGTAGCAGCAAGTAACATAATATAAAAGTTCTTTTAGTTCGTTGTAACTTTGATCAATGTTTTTTGTGGTTTACGATTTATGAAGAATTTAAAAAAAAACTACTTACTAGATCTCGTTCAAACCAATTTTCGTTGGAAGTTTGCATGGTAATGTATATCATATATTTTTTTAGTTTTATCATTCTCTTATTTTAGAAGTTACAGGGGGGGGGACACACATTTTACCACTTTGGAAGTGTCTCTCGCGCAAACTATTCAGTTTAGAAAAAAAATATATTAGAAACCTCAATATCATTTTTGAAGTACTATCCATAGATACCCCACACGTATGGGTTTGATGAAAAAAACATTTTTGAGTTTCAGTTCTAAGTATGGGGAACCCCCAAAATTTATTGTTTTCTTTCTATTTTTGTGTGAAAATCTTAATGCGGTTCACAGAATACATCTATTTACCAAGTTTCAACAGTATAGCTCTTATAGTTTCGGATAAAAGTGGCTGTGACATACGGACGGACAGACAGACAGGCAGACAGGCAGACAGACAGACAGACAGACAGACAGACATGACGAATCTATAAGGGTTCCGTTTTTTGCCATTCGGCTACGGAACCCTAAAAGGGACTAAGTTACGATGCTGCTTTTTCAAGTTTAATCCTTAAAAAATATTCTGACTATTTTGATTCTTTAAATATCTGTAAGTAATGTAATTTTATTTATTTTACTAATCGCGTTCATATTTTTTTTTAAATATAATACTTAAAAACAAATGGTAAATTTTAAAGGGTTGTAGTAAACTCACCACATTTTTCAAACACCATACCTTGATAGTAAACTCGTCACAGGTATATAATGGTTATTGTAAATTCGCCACAAATCCTTAATTGTAACAGCATAAAATCTCCGTTATCTGTCAGTGTTTGTTGATGTATAAAAGGCACCTATTCTTAAAGTTTTAACAAGAAGAAAAGAGAAAGATCGCACCTTAATATTGACAATCTTATATTAAAGTGTAATACGTACCTTTATTCCTAATTGATTTTTACGTCTGCTTATTCACGATTTAAAAGATTTTCTTAATTTAGGATTAAGAGTAGGCATCTATCATTATTTTATAATTATTTTATAAAAATCTGCTATAATATGAAACGAGTATCAGTTATTTTATAAAATCCTTGTATTAGCCACTCGGAAAATAATTTATTCCACAGTCTTTACGTGGGTGTCAGAGTGTGGCATTGATAAGAAGGATCGCTTACAACCTAATTAATCTTCTCCTATTAACTTCATAATGTACGTAATCGTGAAGCAGAGTAGTTTTTAGGGTTCCGTAGCCGAATGGCAAAAAACGGAACCCTTATGGATTCGTCATGTCTGTCTGTCTGTCTGTTTGTCTGTCTGTCTGTCTGTCTGTCTGTCTGTCTGTCCGTCCGTATGTCACAACCACTTTTTTCCGAAACTATAAGAGCTATACCATTGAAACTTGGTAGGTAGATGTATTCTGTGAACCGCATTAAGATTTTCACACAAAAATAGAAAAAATGCAATAAATTTTGGGGGTTCCCCATACTTAGAACTGAAACTCAAAAATGTTTTTTTCATCAAACCCATACGTGTGGGGTATCTATGGATAGGTCTTCAAAAATGATATTGAGGTTTCTAATATCATTTTTTTCTAAACTGAATAGTTTGCGCGAGAGACACTTCCAAAGTGGTAAAATGTGTGTCCCCCCCCCCTGTAACTTCTAAAATAAGGGAATGATAAAACTAAAAAAATTATATGATGTACATTACTAAGCAAACTTCCAACGAAAATTGGTTTGAATAAGATTTAGTAAGTAGTTTTTTTAATACGTCATAAATCGTAAACCGCAAAAAACATTGATCAAAGTTACAACGAACTACAAGAACTTTTATATTATGTTACTTGCTGCTACGGAACCCTTCATGGGCGAGTCCGACTCGCACTTGGCCGCTTTTATTGATCTAAGTTGTAGTCATGAACGTAGGTAGATACCGATATAAATTTCCTGTAAAAGTCCAGTAAAATACCTATTTCTTACTTGTTTAAAATGTATTACCGTCTTCGTAGAAAAATATGGTAAGAAAATATGCCTTACAAAGTTTTTTTTTAATTTTTAAATAGTTATATTATTATGAAGTAAAAACCAACTGCCAAGTGTGGCAATTTTCGGCCCACGGCCTTTTGAGACATTGATTTGGTAATCATAAGTAATGAATTTCATGTCACTTCCTAGCTTTTACAAAAGCTTATTGCTATCAAAGGATTAGGTATTGCCACAGAATAGATAATACCTACTAGTACACTGTACTTCCTACTGGTTGCACGGCGTTCGTGACCGGATGTCCGGGTATAATATTGACTTAATAAATTTATATACCTTATTTTATTTATAACTGCCTACTTTACAACTAAACTGGTTCTGTTACATTATGTTATTAAGTGATATATTTACTTCTTATATTTCTTTAGATAATTTTAATGTTGTTTTGTAGCTCTTGACTGATTTCAACGCATTAATAGCCCACTACTGAGCATGAGTATCTCCTTTTAATCCTAGAGCATGTGGAGTATGCAGATCCAGTGCAGATTGGTGGAGCTATATAGTATAGTAGATGTCAATTGCGGATCCAGCTTTGGCGCCGGGGGGGGGGGGGGGTCACATAGTCGTGGTCAAATCACAAGAAGTTATAATTAAATTTTGATAATAATAGATAAAAGAAAACTGATTATATGAACATTGAATCAAATTTCAGTTGGCATATACATATATAACCCTAGAGTCGATTTCTATAGACGTATCAAGATTTTCATTATGTTAAACAGTAGAGGTCCCATAATAGAACATTGTTGCACACCTAAATTTTGCTTAATTATGCTCACTTCTTTTGTACTTACAACGCTAGTTGTTAATTATTTATGAAAATATTTAAGAAGTCTGAAATAGTGTAAGAACACTACTACTACTACTAGCTCATAAGCTCTTAGAATCACTCGAAATGTTCTACTGAGACTTTATCAAATGCTCTTTCCTGATCAACAAACATTAGATTCAGTCCAGATCTTTTAAGTACTTTTATTTATTTTTTAGATTGTGATTATTCTATTAGCTTATTCTTAATCTTATATTTATTATATTTATTTATCTTATCTTCTTATTCTTAAGTTATTTTAGTTCAAGTATTTTTTCTCAAAATATGTTTAATTAAAATTTGACACAATACTTTTTTTGTTTGAAAATTTTAATGTAAGTAGACTTCATCATTGATATTATTGCTAACCGTTTGTTAAAGTTTTATGAAAATTCATCTCGAACTCTTCTAACAAAAAACTCAAATTAAACTTCAAAAATATATTATATTATTTGATATCATGTACCCTTTACTGAAACTGAATGAAAAATATCCATATAATGCTAATTCGAAAGCGTGTCTGGCCAATAGACCTTATTCGTACCAGATTTGCCCCAGGCGATACATTCAATAATTTCATGAATGAAATAAAAAAATATACGTATTTTTTATAAATAATACACAAAAAATCTGTAAGACTGTATACGAAGAGCCTACTTCATGTATATTTTCCCCGATTACAAGCACTTCAACAATTGATAAAATTACTACTTATTTAAGTACCTACTTGAAGAAACAGAAGCTCCTAACTCCATAACTATTTTATACAAGTAGATAATATACATTAGATAATGCAAAAAGAGTTACATAAATTATAATCATGTGTAATTAATCACATGATAATTATTTCCCAAGGTAAACACAAATAGGTTGTTTTTGTTGCTTCAAAATCTCGACCGATCCAGCTAATTGATAACGTTAGTGATATGAATATCACCTACGCTCACGTCTCACGTCTACTACGACAAGCACGAATCCGCGAATCGCATTCATTCAATGAACCTATTTCGAGTTTAACTTCGCGGCAAAACAGGCGGCCGCTTTTACTTCAGTTAGTTTCGGTCTAACACGCGCCCGGCGTGGTCGTACACGATACGTGCGCCCTCTATTTGACATTGGACTGAAACTCGCTACACAATATTCGATCTAATGTGCATTTAAACCAGTCTATAATAAATTTATGAAACAAAATGTGTAAAACACAGTGTTTGTTTTTCTTCGCAGCACTATCAATCAAACTTGTAAGCTCCTGGGGTAAGTATCGCAAAAATCAGCTGATGCGTGACTTTTTAACACGTGCATTTTTTTATGGTTACGCAACTGTGATAGGTTATACAATTATTATTTAAGCATAATACATGAATACCTAAATGATATGGCATAGTTTCATTCTTAAATTAAGTAAAGTGCAAAATGTCAATAAGGCAGGCATTCGTTTGGCGCCACGACACCATTGCTAGGGGACCGAGAGTCACGTAGGCCACTTCGAGCGGTTTGTATTAACCGGCTGAGTTAAAATGGCTAGCATTCTATGGATGTTTTGAAGAAGAACTGTAACCTACTTTTATGTATTGTATCGCTCTCCTGAAATGTGGAAATCGCTTTTGCGGCGTTTGTATTTACACGTGTTAATTTCAAAATCCGGTTAATTATGATTTTTAAACGATTTTTTGTTGTGAAAAATAGTTAAATTCAATATTTACCTGATTTTTGTATTATATGCATTGTTTTTAGTTACGTAAGTAAGACAACGCATTAGATCGAACTTGTAATTTACCTAATTAAGGTAATGACACTCTCAAAATACATATTGGATAACCTAAATACCTTACTTATTTTAGACACAGTAGAGACTACACTCTACAGAGACAGTACAGAGTTAAAAGCAAAAACATTTTTATACTTACAGGTGCATTCCTATCACCCTTTATTTACAAAGCAAAATTGTGTTATTTCATGTACTTCGATATGATATGCGAAATTACTTTGACTATCCTTTAGATACTAATAAAAATAAATTATCCTTTTCTGTTAGCGAAAAAAACTTTGAGAAGCGGTGGTGGTTTTTATTTACCAAAAATATAATAATGAATAAAAAATAAAAATAATAATGAATTTTTATTGATAATATTAATTTAGATTAATACCTAGGTACTACCTATGGATTTAATTTTAAAATTATAAAGTTTAAACAAACGTTCATCTCACCGCATCGCATTAATATAGACTCTGAAAAAGACAAGTTCACAAATAATAGAGAATACTCAGATTTAAGTCTGGTGTAGGAGTAGAATTATTTTAAAGAAAATAAGACCTCGTTTTAGTTCTTATTCAAGATACTTTAAGTATTTATCACAAGTTAATATTGGTAAGAAATATATTAAATTTTGTGAAATAAATAGTAATTAAACATTGATTTCGGTAGATACATTTTTGTATTTTTTCTCAGTTTCCTGGTTACATTCTCAGGTTCCTGTGGCTCGATTTTCTTGAAATGGCCACAAATCTAAAACTTACTATATTTTGACTGTTTCACTTATCATATGTTAAAAGATATGTTCTTTATACTACGTTGAATTACACATCTAGAATCTACAAAAAATATCAAACCGAAATGAGTCTCATTTTCTTCATCAGTTTCTTCCATAATTTGTAAGACAACCCATATTATGTTATGTTATTCTAGGTAATGTGTAGCTATGTGCTACATGCAAATGCTTTCAGTAGTTATTGCGTGTAAGAGCAACATACATCTATCATCACACACTCTCACATTTATAATACTTACATCCCAATTCAGAGTCACTAATGACTACTTAAATCGCTCCGTAGTACGGAATTCGTATGGTGATTCTTTACTAAGGAGCGATTAAAGTAACCGTTAGTGTCTGAGTTGGGGCGTGTGTAGCAAAATGATTATTTATTTGTTTTAAGCACATTTAAAATAGCATCAACTATTTTTTAAATCGCTTGTAAACTTCAGGTTCAATGAACTATTCGTTCTAGTTCTAGAAACAAAATTAAAATTGCTACCGTATTTCCTAATGACAAATAAATAGTAAAACGTATTAGCGCTAACAATCGAGAATTGTCTCCATGTTTAACTGCGGACTTGAATCGGATTACTTAATTGACTAAGGTAACCTTTGAAATGTATTGAAGTCTAATTTGTATGTTACACGACAAACACGGGATCTGGGGCAGGGTCAAATAAATCACTTTTTGGGTTAGACTTTTTTTACTTCTTTAAGATTTGCTTAATGAAACTTATTTTTAAAGTTATACTTCTTATTCGACTTGCAAAAAGGTTGCGTTAAACGTTTGCGCTACCATGGAGGGGGTATGAAAGCACTGGATTACTTATACAAATCTCACAGTCTCAACAGCGTGATTCAGGTTCCTGAACAACGCCATCTAGTTTGTACTTGTGTAAACATAGGTAGTACACAAGTAATATTTTATTATATCAGTGACTTGAATATTTTGATAACTGATATGACGGTGGAAGTTCAATCGGTCGTCGAGAATGACGAATTTATGATTAATGTTTCTTGTTTTTATTTTTATTTTCAAATGTAGTGGATAAGAATTGTAAAAAATGAGCGAAAACAATCCCACGGACAATGCGACGGATTTAAAGTTATTTTTTATTTAGTACAAAAATATTTTTTGAAAGATGATTAAAACTGATACACGTTATTTAATTAAATATTTATGTAATTATATCAAAGAAGTATAACTTCTCACGCGCGTACAAAAGTAGGTACACACCCTTTTTTTGGTAGTCGGAAATACATCGTGATGCCTTTGATGTTGCTCTTGCTGTAGTCTACGAACTACAGTGACCATTGGCCAACAGATGACTCTTTCGCCCACTAATTTGTCGGTTATTTACCCTACTTAAAAAGCTACTTACATTTTTACCCGGTAAGACGCGTGGTTAAAATTACTAGACAATTATTACTAAATTATAGTAGGTACAGTTATTTTAATCCTATCTATCCTACTTTTAGAAGTATCCACAGCCATAACCAACTGTGCACCAGTGCATTCCACGAAGTCCCATGACCACTCCTTTGTAAATACCTACTAGACATGACTGTATAAATATTTTAGTAAATAAAACGTTATGTACCTGTGGACTTAACAAATGGTAAGTATTTTTATTATTGTCCATAGTAAAAAAGATACGTTTCTGTATGCGCGTGCGCAGACCAGACGATCAGATGCATAAAACTACTAATAAAATCAATTTGCATTTTGCATAATAGTCTGCCTGTCAGACGTTTCTAAATAACCCTGCCAACGCTGCATTTATATGTATAAATTTTACACAATAGGTATGTTTTAAAAAATATAAAGCGTGTAAAAAAAGTGTCGATTTATATCTATCGGGATTCGGAAGTGATATTTTCTGTCTTTTATTTAATTTCTTTAGATTTACGAAAAACAAATGAAATTAAAGGTTTAAAGTTAGTCATCTACAGGAATGAAAAATTTAAGATAACCTTGGAAATAACCTTTTAAAATTATACAAATTTTCATAACAAAACAAGAAAATAGATAGTTAACGTAAAACTAGGGTGACTTGATCATAATTTTAGACTACTGGCCCACCCACAAAAATCCAGGGTCATATGAACCACCTGGTGACCTATATAGGACGATAGAAGAGCATAAAATAATAAGATTCAGCACTATGCCGTCACTTGTAAGCTGTCCAACTGAGTGCTGGTGAGAATTCAAAAGTGCAAGTTGGGTGAGTAAATTTTGGTCATATATTTCTGTACGGCATTTTAAACCATCGATAGGGCCATGAAAAATAATAAGAAAGCGCGCAGTGCCGTACAAAAAAGGTGGTCCACAAAGTCGGTAAATGATTTTGAATTCGTGACAATTTCGAGGGTAAATTTGGTCATTTGATACAGTACGGCATCAGTTTCATACTGTTGCAATACAGCTTCTAATCCATTATTCCGCAACGCCGTACAAAAAATCGTGCGACAAGGGGAAGAAATCGAGGGTTGAAACCCCCTTTTTTGCAGTGGTCCGGGGGGTCATTTGATACAACATAAAATTAATTTATTTTGAAAGTATTTTATGCATAGATAATATTTTTTTACATGCCGTACATTTTCGTTGGTCCAAAGGTTTGTAGTAAAATTAATTTAGTAATAAATAAAGTCATCGTAGTAAAAATTTGGCAAGAATTGCGGAATTTGAGATACCCAGCTGAATTTTTGTATAAACTTGCATTTTGGCATTCTAAAAGTTGTCTCAAAACCTACATATGGTAGGGTGACCGCGTCTATTAAAAATTTGAGGACAAAGGTCACAAAAATCGTTTTTTTGCAAATATCTCATTTCTTATGAGTTTTTCGCTATTTGTATCTAATCAATATTGTAGAGAATTAAATTCCCTACAACTTCTGTTTCAAATTTTTTTTATACATTGAATCGTTTTCGAGATACAGGGAAGAGAGAGCGTGGTTAGAGTATAATGTAAGGTCAACCGGTATAGACCCGATCAAAACACGCTATATATAAAGTTTATTAACTCTATCTATCTATCTATCTATCTATCTATCTATCTATCTATCTATCTATCTATCTATCTATCTATCTATCTATCTATCTATCTATCTGTCTAACAGTGCTGGACATAGGCCTCCCCTAATTGGCGCCACTCCGACCGGTCCTATGCTCTCTGAATCCAGCGGCTTCCCGCTGTCTTCTTTAGGTCATCACTCATCAGTCCACCTGGTCGGGGGGCGACCAGTGTTTCTTTTACCAAGACATAGCCGCCATTCGAGGACTTTGCAACCCCATCGGTTAATATTTCTCCATGGGGTTCGCCTGGATAGCTACCACCCTTGAGCATGATGAGTCAGCCGCCAAACGACTCGTCGTGTTCCGGCTGGGGGCTGGAGAGCCAGTTCTTTCATTCTTTTTCTTCTCTCTTTCTTGGCCGGCAACGCATCAGTGATGCCTTTCGTGTTGCTGGTGTCCATGGGCGACGATATCCACTTACCATCAGGTAGATCGTCAGCTCGTTTGCCGGCTATTTCCATAAAAAATATTAAGCAATGTTTGCAGAAGTTGGACATTGAATGGATTGGATGGGTGACCTCCGTCATGCTACAAATTTACTGTACCTCCATGTTGTAGGTATTACTCGCGCCATTAAAGAAACGAATCGTAAGAAATCGAATGGTAAGTGGATATCGTCGCCCATGGACACCAGCAACACCAAAGGCATCACTGATGCGTTGCCGGCCAAAAAAGATAGAAGAAAAAGAAAGAAAGAACTGGCTCTCAAGCCCTCAGCCGGCACACGACGAGTCGTTTGGTGGCTGACTCATCACGCTCGAGGGTGGTAATGGTAACTATCCAGGCGAACCCCGTGGAGAAATAATAATAGTAATAATGGTATTAATTAACAATAAAAATCAATATTACCAATATAATCCCTCGAGGGGCCCTACCACCAGCGGGCCGGATTTAGTCGCCTTTTACGACACCCATCCGGCGTGAGATTGGGGTTAGTATATACTCAATACGGCAAAAGTAATAATAATCAACCATTTGATTTTTTTTAGTCCCTTATTTATAAATCTAGGCATTTTACTCGGTGGACTTATGAAAAATAAACAATTTAGGTACCTACTTATTGCAATACGCAATTGTTTTTATTTATTTTTTATTTATCCTACATGCACTGATCTCCTTCGGCAGGACCGAAGACCTTGAATACAATAATTTGATTTCTTATTAATGATTACAATACAATAATTATACAATACCTACTACTTAAGTTACTTACCTACAATAATTATACAACGTGGTCAAGGAATGTTAATAGATATTTCACCCCCCGATTCACCACGTGATTCTCTACCCGAATACGTAAAAAAAATCTGACCTTAATTTTTACCCAAATTATCCTTTAAAATACATTAATCATAGACACCGCTCGATTAACTTGTATTTTGGCGATCTAAAAGTTGTCTCAAAACCTGCATATGATAGGGTGACCGCGTCTATTAAAAATTTGAGGACAAAGGTCACAAAAGTCGATTTTCTGCAAATATCTCATTTCCTATGAGTTTTTCGCTATTTGTATCTTCATCAATATTTTAGAAAATTAAATTCCCTTCATTTAATAAACTTTATATAGCGTGTTTTGATCGGGACTATACCGGTTGACCTTACATGATGCTCTAACCGCGCTCTCTCCGCCCTGTATCTCGAAAACGATTCAACGTATAAAAAAATTTTTGAAACAAAAGTTGAAGGGAATTTAATTCTCTACAATATTGATGAAGACACAAATAGCGAAAATTTCATAGGAAATGAGATATTTGCAAAAAAACGATTTTTGTGACCTTTGTCCTCAAATTTTTAATAGACGCGGTCATCCTATCATATGCAGGTTTTGAGACAACATTTAGATCGCCAAAATACAAGTTTATACAAAAATTCAGCTGGGTATCTCAATTTCCGCAATTCTTACCAAATTTTTACTAAGATGACTGGACCATAAAATGGTAGCGTCATTTTCATCAGCCTAAAAGATATGGTCTGCATTAAAATGTACGGCATAATTTTTTCCTAATTTATTTATCTTAATACTATTTAAAACAAGGGAAAAAGGTAGAAAATTGCTATATTTCATTAATCTATGAATATTTAAACTTTTGCAATAATTTCAAAAATTTCAGTTTTTGTATCTCTCTATATTTTTTTTTAGGACAGTTTTTTTTGTACGGCAATACTATATAACAATTGTATTTTACAATGTCATGTTAAAAAAAAAGTTGCCGTACAGGGTCAAATGACCTTACAGCTTTATAAATCAAGTATACCATGAAATTAAGATAATTATTAATTATACATTCAAATGGACTATCATTTTTTGACGGCATTATTTTTAATAGTACTTTTGAGTCCTAGAAAATGTATTGGAACCGAAGCCGTACTTTTTCAAATGACCCCCCGGACCACTGCAAAAGAGGGGGTTGCAACCCTCGATTTCTTCCCCTTGTCGCACGATTTTTTGTACGGCGTTGCGGAATAATGGATTAGAAGCTGTATTGCAACAGTATGAAACTGATGCCGTACTGTATCAAATGACCAAATTTACCCTCGAAATTGTCACGAATTCAAAATCATTTACCGACTTTGTGGACCACCTTTTTTGTACGGCACTGCGCGCTTTCTTATTATTTTTCATGGCCCTATCGATGGTTAAAAATGCCGTACAGAATCAAATGACCAAAATTTACTCACCCAACTTGCACTTTTGAATTCTCACCAGCACTCAGTTGGACAGCTTACAAGTGACGGCATAGTGCTGAATCTTATTATTTTATGCTCTTATATCGTCCTATATACGTCACCTGGTGGTTCGTATGACCCATGATTTTTGTGCATGGGCCAGTAGTCTATTTTATTTCTATTATCGCGCTTTGTATTTCACTGCTGAAATACAGTAAGTCACGCGCGGACTATTTATCCATTTAGACAATCTACATAATTATCTAAAAGATATTGAATCGTTACCTATATTGAAAAACGGATTTTGACCCTCAAACAAAAATAAAAAGGTCTGGGATATGAACCGTACATCGTAGAAATCGTTTGTGAATAATAATTGTCTTATCACATATCGAAAGCGGATCATTCTCCCTTTGTTTCGAGAAACCTAAAATATCCTACTTAAAAAATGTTTAAACAGGTTCTAACAATTTTTTTATATTTTCAGAAAAGTTGAAAATTTTAAAACTGTTGCCTAAACAAAATAAAAATTGTTAATTAATGTAGTGCATGTTTCCGTTGTGGGAGGGAGAGAGGTGCCACATACATATGTCTTAAAGGAGTCGTCATATTTCTTGAAACCACTCCGAGTTTAACCATTGGTACTAATGCTGTAAGTCAGTGAGGAGTTGAGTATCTTGGATACCATCATACATGTTAACCGCGGATTGTTGCAAAGTAGACTAATACTAACTTAAACTTTAAACTAATACTAAATTGAAAATTAGAAAAAAAATCAGTTGCGTCAATAAATCCAAGTTTTTGTCAATAATAGTAGGTATCATAAATGTAACTATTTAATTATGTATAGTTATATAACATTCTATTCATTAGGATCATTTCATAAAAAAACCTACACCTTATGTAATGTAATTTGACCTCGTCCGTCGCAGCAAAGCTAACAAATTATAGACCATTGACATCCGACGCCAGAGCTTCAGTCAGTCACGTAGGCCACACCAGCGGGAGGGAAGAATGGAAATTATGTATATTATGGTATGGAGTACATGGACTCTGTTTTCGAAGATGAACAATAACGAAATGTGAAATAATGAATGTGAATAACGAATAACGAAATGTCATTTACTTTGTAATACTCTGAGATAAATAATGTAGCTTTTTGGAGTTTAACTCCTTATCAGCTATCGATTTCATATTTAAGCCCGTGGTATGAGATTTTATGGGGAGAAAAATGATTTTTGAAGTTATACTACTTTGGGCGCGTTATGAAATAAATTGAAAAAATGATGAGAGTGAAATTTTAAGATTTGTGACACAAAAGGTGACGAAAAACGTTGCGTTTTTAAAAACGCGCGTTATGAAAAAAATATTATCATTATATTTACTATATTGTTTTTTAATATTGCTTGAATATTTTTTTTATATTGTTTTTTATATTGTTTTTTGGATATTGTTTTTTTATGAAAATTGTATTCTGATTTTTTTTAATTTTTTTTTTGGAAATTGTTTTTTAATTTTTAATTATTTTTTGAATTTTTTTAAATATTGTTTTTTATTTATTTATTTTTAATGGTTTTTTAAATTGTTTTTTTTTTTAATTTGTTTTGATGCTAAAAAATTATAACCTAGCTCTCACGCGCGTACATAAGTAGGTACACGTTTATGTTTTTTTTTAATTAAGATGGTTAAATTAAGATGGAAACTGTCTGTTCAGTATACCTGTATAATATACCTACCTAGTTTAATATCGTGTAAAGTCAATAAAACAGTTTACATTTATTAGTGAAAATACCTAGATACATAATTACATAATATTCAACAATATTTTACCTTACTTCAATAATATTTACCTTATTACATTGAACTATTATTATCTACAAGCGTAAATACTTCAATGGCTTATTATTATTTTATTCAATACTTAATATATTTTATTATAATGCAAATAGGTACCTACAAAAATTTTGTCAAAATTATTTTTAAATTTATAGTTTCATTTAACCAATAAAAACGCCACAGTTGTCTCATTTTGAATGTATAAGCGATAACGTCATTTGCTTATGTTAATGTAGACTACCAAGAACGGATCGAAAACAACAATTTTATTACATACATTACCAAAGTGTTGTGTTAACATTACTATACGTGTCTATTTTAGTTTTAATGAGCTTGGTACGTTAATTATTATGATATTATTATTATTAGTAGGTACTGAGTGAGAGTAGCAATGATAATGGAAATACAGGTATATTTTTGTCATATTGAGTGCCTCCACCCTCGACCTACTACAGTAGAGATAAGGGCAGGTTAACCACACGACAGGAATTTTCATACCAATTCCAGAATTTCAGTTTTTTGTCATGGAAATGGAAAATTTGAAATTTTATTTTTGTTTTGCTTTTATATTATTTTTGAAGCCTATCTACATTAAAATGTGTATTCAAAAAAAGATTATTTTCAATCATTGAAGTATTATTACTAGCGTATAGAACAGACACCGCAAACACAATGTATGTTCCAATGAATTGGCGCCGCGCGGCTTCAATGTCCAATGGATTCGTTCGATTTTGAAAGGAGAACAGGGGCTCAATTTTGAAAATAGAACCTCCCGGCGGGGACACACATTTTGTTTGAGATGTCTCCTCTATGTATTTACCTCAATGTTTTCAATACGTATCTATCTATAGGTACTATCATAGGTACTATTATGTCTTCTATGCTGTAGGTAGCTTGTGATACCTACTGAAAACGGAAAAATAATCGTCTATTGTAAATTCCTTGAATCTAATTCAAATACGAGGAGGTAGGTGATAATGATACCATTGTATGTACGATATTTTTAGGCCGTATGAAATATTCGTTAAAAAAGGAAAAACATACAAAATAGTTGTGTTATAAAATATTAAAACAGCGTTGCTATTTGTACGTAAATCCCATAAAGCAAAATCATTACCGATTCTCATCCCACGACCAATACGACCATGACTGATGAAATTAAAAGTTTATTTTCTTTATTTCCTTTTCAATTCATATACCTATTAGAATTCCCTTTTGTAAATTTCTCTTATTAATAAAGATAGTAAATTAGTAAATGATCCATACACCTAATTAATTATGTGTTTTAAGACAACAGTGGCGTCGTATGTGATTTTATTTATTGAGACATTCCAAGTCTTATCATAGAATAGATAATATTAATTATTTTAATAGGTCTTATTATCATTTTTGTACCCGGATGACCGAGATTTGCTCGGTATTTTTTTTTTGGGAAATCGTGTTTTTGGAAATCATTGGCTTAGTGTTGCGTAACAACGCCATCTACTGAAGTAGCTTTAGTGTTGCTCTTGCTACTCGCCAATAGATGTCAGGAAAGTCTATTGTAGCAGTTTTTCATTGCCTGAAAATACGGATAAAATGACATTTTCTAAAAATGAATCCTAGCTAGTTCGATTTATCGCCCCTGAAACCCTCTGCATACTACATTTCATAAAAATCGTTGGAGCAATTTCTGAGACTCAGACTATATATACAAGAATTCCTCGTTTAAAGGTATTAGATCTACCCATCTTCCTCAATCGCCACAGATTAGCTATTAACAAAGTTAGTAAGTAATAAAAAGTACCTACTATAAACTTAACATGCATAAGTGTATCAGTGATACCTATATGAATAAAAGATTTTGATTTGATTTGATTTAACTCATTTTATCCGTTAGTGTATTAACTTAACTCATTTTATCTGTAGTGTTTACACAGAAACTACGCGCATTGGAAATCACAATCTTGAATGTAACAAGTTCCGGATATTTTACATAAATTATGTCACGTGACTAGTTTACGAGTAAATACATTTTAAGTTTCAACGGGAATCAATCGATGTTGTATATCTATTTAAATTGTTTTATCTAGTATTAAAATCATATTACAAAAATAAAAATACCGTTAGTTCAACGTACTATGGTCCATGACGCAGGTACTTAAGTACTTAACTTTTAACGACTTTTATAAATAATTTTGACTAATGTAATGATTATTAATGAAGTAAATTAACTGAAGTGTTATTAGGTTAGGATTTATTGTTAGATAATTTGATCATCCATTACATTGCATACATAGTTAGGGTGCTTTTCCCTTCGCAACCCTACTATGTATTATTATATGTATATTCGGTTGTATTGTATTCTAAACCAGCGTCTGCATTTTGCGGGATAATAAATACTCTATATAAATATATAATATCTTACTCCAGATCATAATATAACTATGTGCAAAATATCACGAAAACTGGAGAAAATCTCGCTACAATATTGGGTTACAGAAATACATGATTTTTAATTTTGTCAAAATAAATGTGGCCTGTGGGATTGTGTCCCAAAATTACCAATGTACTATCGTAAAACTGAACATTTATTGTAATGTAAAAAGCGCTTCAAGCATTGTTTACATCAGAGGTTCCCAGACTTTTTTCTCATAGACAACTTTCAAAATTTATCTGGTTTCGGCGGACCCCTTGCAGCTAGGTACATTTCTACCATATTCCCAAAACATGTGAAGATTAGATCTATGGAAATTTGCGTTGCGGCTGAGTTTAGATTGTTATAGAGATTAAGTTTTCGAAAAACGTGAGAATTAATTGGTTAAATTATTAATTGATTTTTTGTCGCGCCAACGAAGACCCCCGTCGTGTCTCCCGTGAACCTATGGGGTCCACCTGGACCACTATGGGAACTAAGGGTTTTAACCCTTAGTTAGGACTCTGTAGAGAGTAGGTAGTTTTCGGATAGTTTATGTTTTGCAAAAAACAATAGTTTATGGACGGCCACAAACTGTTGTTTTTTGAACCATTATTATTCACGTGCTCACAGGAGCAAGCCTCTTTCCGGGGAGTTAAAATATCTAATCGCTTATCAACGGAATCAATCACCTTCATAAATTATAATCTACCTGCAACAATGTACAGATAGGCTCGTTATTTTACGATACATGTAAGACGTCCGTATCGCTAATCAGGTAGGTAAATAATAATTAATTATCGTCTAGTAACAAGATAACGTTTAAATAGGACAAACTACATTAAAATGCTATCAGGAAAAGTAGCAAGAATTTAAAAAAAATCTACATTTGACAGGTGATAGACATAACTAAAAATGTTTATGTTTGATCACCACATGATCACCACTAACTAATTTGAGACTAATCTAGTCGCCAATAGAACTGGGAATAGGACTCAATTTCTACATATTTTTAGAAAAACAGGTTTGGTCCGTTTATTGATTGATAATATATCGGGCTGTGTTGGATTTCCAAGAAGAAAATAAAATACATTGGTCATTAATTTTTTTTTTTTTTCTTTTTTGTGGTTATGTAAAGATTGACTGCCTGTTAAACGGCCTCTTAATACTTCCGTGGAGCTTATACTTTTAAGCGCCCTTATTATTCCTTATCTACGCGGCAATAATTATAAAAGTTGTGACAGCTTCCTTAATCGAGTGACAGTGAGGGATTTGTTATGTTCTTTCGATCTATCAAGTATCGAGACCTTTGGCTCTTGTAGTGTCACGGCGCAGATAGTTTGAGGAAAACTGCAGCTTTAGGTAAAATGCCTTTACTTGATAAGCTATTAATATTTTCGATCTAATTAACCCATGGAACTAAGATACAAATTACCCTTTAATTTTGTTTCCGGATATTATTATGTTCCATTAAGATAATAATCATTGAATCTACTTAAAAGACGACTCAAGGGATATAAGTACAACAAAATTATGTACTATTATACCTAAAATTTATTTATTTGAATTTAATAATGCATACGTAACGGGATTTTCCCGTCCCGTACGTGCCACGTCCCGTACGGGATTCCGCTGCGTATGCACTGTCGTATACATTTTCTATGAAACAATGTTTCCAAAACTTCACGTCCCGTCCCGTACGGGAATGCATTGGCCTTAAATAAAAGCGCCAGGATGTTAAATATACTACTAACTTATATATTGTGTACCTATGTTTTTACTCCATTACGTCAATTACTTATCATTCGATTAACTTGACCCTGTGTGTGACGTTTTTCAATATAGTTGCAATTATTTCCACGTAGCACTTCATTATCATAGGACTTAATGAATATGCAATTTAATTATCATAACTTTATTGACATAATATTATACCCAATCCACTAATCTGTGTTTCTGTCTCGCAATTTGTCTACTTAATAATGGAGAAAAAGTGATTTTCTATAGTATTGGTCATTTAATAATATTCCTTTCACTTTGCACCATGATATATTTCCAGTTCTTTTAACGTTCACGTCAATATTCCAAAGTACTTCCACACTACGTGATCATTAATAGAATCCCATAGAATGTCCTACGCACATAATTATGTTCCAAATAGATTGACATTTATTCTTCATGACTCTTCTGGTATGACAGCATCTGCATCGGCCAGTCGCTGTAAAACCAAAGAGGTCGCTCGCAGATATACAAAATATTTTTTTAAGTAACTATTCCACAATGACCAGACGATCCACCTGATGGTAAGTGGATCCCGCCGTGGCTATGATCCATGGAACTGGGTTGAAATATCGGTATAACGCTTCCCGCCCACGTCCGATAATCGGTGACCGATTTTTTGTAGGAGAAAAATAGAACGTACTGATAGCAATAGTGCAACGCACACGTCCTACAAAAAGTCGGTCAGAAATAATATGGCAGGAAAAATCGGCCCGATTATCTGTCCTACAAAAAGTCTGACGTGGGCGGGAAGCGTAAGATTCAAAATCGTTTGCATTGAAAAGTAATTTTAGCTTTTGGTCTTTTATTCGGTAGTTTATAATAATTTTACAGCGTTGATAGAAATATTAATAACATAGGTACAACATGTTAGATCTCAAGTCTCAAGTCTACATACATTGTTTACTTGTTTGTTATTAGGTCTAAGGCAACTCATTAAGAATCAGATATTGGAAAATATTCCATTTGGAAATTTATTTTCGTAGCTAAATAATTAAAATCTAATTAACAGCCTGCATTGACTGCATTTTAAAACAAATACGACATGCTTCGAAGCGTATATTAGGGGCCATCCATAAATTACGTCACACGTTAGGGGGGAGGGGGGGTCGATAAAGTGTGACATTGTGTGACAATGGGTGGGAGGGGGTCCTAAATTTTGTGACGTCACATTTCAAAATCGAATAATTGGTATGTATAGGTAAATATTAAAAACAAATTAATGGAAATAAAACTTATTTCGGTACTACTGTTTTAATTTAATAATTTCTAGGTGTAAAATTTCATAATATGTGACGTCACACTAGGGGGGGGAGGTCTCACAAATGTGACCAGCTATGACAAGGGGGGGAGGGGTCAAAAAGTCATGAAATTAGTGTGACGTAATTTATGGATGGCCCCTTAGAAGGAATAAAGTTGTTAGACATTCCTAAATTTAAATTTATAAATTTAAATTTATATATATATGTAAATACTATAAATTTTACTATAAAATTTCCCCAACAGTTTTATTTTCACCAGATATATTCTATCTTGAGTCTTGACATTGGTAACTGATCAGGCTTTCGGTCCAGTCGTTTAGTTATGAGCACGTCGTGTAAGGTGTCAACTTACATACGTCGGGATTGAAAATATTACGCACATTGACTAGAACTTTAAATCTAATTAGTTTCGCCTAGAAAAAAGCTTTTTTATCATTGCTTAATACATATTATTATCTAGCTTTAGAATAGCTTGACTTTATTATGGCAGAGGTCAATGCATTTTATTTTTACATTTACTATGGCATTATACAAAAACCGGTTAACAAATTAAAATTATCCTCGGCATATTTAGCAACAGGTTAATTCAGTAAGTAGGTTCACGATAAAAATATAAATATCACTTATTTGTTTACTTTTTATAGTTATAATTATCTTTCAATGTAAAAATTATTTTTATATTTAGTCTGCGCCGATGCGGGCGCGTTTCTGTCTGTATCGTAAACGCGTACGCACCTCACCCACGTACTCGGTCGTACGTTACGTAGGAAAATGGGCATTTTCCAACCGAATTCCATTCCACGTGACGTGATGTGACTCATGACGCGTTATAGGTACTAACGTAATACAAAAATGGTACACCATCGATTTATAAGATGATTTAGAGGGTTCGTGTATTGCAGAAAAACTATTTCACATTATTCTATTGTTGAAAGTTTGTATGGATGTTTGTTTCTCTTTCACGAAAAAACTACTGAAGTGATTTTAATGAAATTTAGCACACAGTTAGAACATGATCTGAAATAAGATATAGGGTGGTTATAATCCCGGAAAATGCAGGTTAAGCTGTGAGCAGAGCACTAGTAAGTTATAATATAACGCAATCTGTCTCTATAAAACTATATTTTGCTACTTACCTAAGAGCTGGTTAATTCTTCGTAAACAGGTACTAAAATAGCTCATAAATGCCTTGGGAATTGGGACTAAAAGTGATTGGTGCTGCGCTGAGGACTGGGAGCAGAGAGTGGGTGTAGGTATTAGCGAGGGGAAATAATTGCTCCTGAGGAAAACAATCTACTACTTTATCATTTACTGGTACTTGAAATATTTTCTCCTATCAAAGTTATACTTAGTACTATAAGTAATTAAAGGCGCCGTTTGTCAATTCAAATCCAGAATCTCGCTTCATTCTTGTTTTATTTTCGCTACTAATGTTCATGGACGGCCTCAGATTAATTTAATCTGAGTGGACGGCATTGTCGATAATGACATTAATAGCATCAGGGTTCCATTTATAAGAAAGTTAAACTAATATTACAAGTTTCATTATGACAATATCATAATTGAAGGGGTGAGTGTAAAAAGGGTTTAAGTAACAAAAACAATAATTCGAGATAAATGCGTTTGAAAGTCAAGACTTCATTTTCGTTATATTCTTAGTATTCAACTTCAAATCTGTTTTTTTATGATTCCAAATTATTTAAGATACCTTCAAATTCTCATAAATAAAGTATTTTTTTAATTATTACTCTGTAATAAGCAAATATTGTCAGTTTTGCAATTAAAACCCAATAAAAATGCATTTTTCACGAAACAAGGATTTAAATAACGTTATATTATATTGAATTTTCCACTATAAAACCTATGCCATAACATTAAGAATCGAAAGACGAATTTTATTCAACGATACCAATAACTTAATGATACCAATAACTTTCAGTAATTTCATCCGTTGAACCCTTTTTACACTTACCCCTTCAATTATTATACCGAAACAAAATGAAAAAATGTAGAGTCAAAACAACTCGTTGAGAACACTCGAAAGGTCGAAAGGAATTATGTAACAGGAAATTATTAGAATTTCAATCAGCTGTGACAAAATATAATAAAACATGTTTGAATCGAATTTAGGATATTTACAAAAAACCGTAAGTTACAACGGTAAATATCGCGTGAATAACCTTGTGCTATCAAATACGTATTATACTGCCTCTGTAGCTCAGATGTTTATGACCCTGTGGGTTTCGATTCCCGCCTGGGACAGATGTTTAATGTGTAATGATGTGTTATGTGAGAAATATGACATAAATCTTGAGAAGTAGTTGTTTATGTTGTGAATGTTGTGATCACGGACCTAAAAAAAAGACGGACGTAATCCCAACAACAAATTCAGTGAAGCACCCATAGTAATACCAACTCTCTATTCGTACAAGTACACACACCCACACATCGATACCGTACTGCGTCTAGGGATCCGCAAAAAGTATCGATACTTCTAGGTATCGATACTTTTGTTGCGATACCAAGTACTTTTGGTATCGATACTTTTGTTCCGATACTTTTGAGGTATCGATACTTTCTAGAATTATCGATACTTTCCTTCTCCCATTTCCAATAAATTATTACAGTCCGGCCGCTGTATCTTGGCGCGTCTGAACTTCGCGTAGAAGGCTGCGCAGTAACATAATTCGGCAATACTCGATACGCGGTGTATTATGTCTCAGTCATACGTTGTCGCATGTCCGTGTTGCCATCTCTGTCTTACATGCGCTAAAGTTCGCAAAGCCTATGTTCAGACGCGCCAAGATACAGCGGCCGTACTGTACATTATGAAAAATAACAATTAATATTCGAACTTTTAAACAAAATATTTGTCACAACACTATTAAACCTAAGACATGATTCGGTGAATTTCCACTCATTGACGAGCACTTTATGTGTGTTACCATTTTATACCATTGAACTATCTTAGAAGTTTTTTACGAGTAACCTTTACGGGTTGAATAATCTGTGTAGTGTTTTTTGTCTTTTAAACTGTTTCACTTATTCAGTTTTCTGATAACTGTAGCCCTTAAAAGTATTATTGCATTATTTGCACAGCATCTTTCAATTCCTTAGTTACAGGAAAGTACTTCTCTGACATAGGTACGCTTATGACTAACTCATGTAGTATAGAGGTAAGGAGAGCCATCTCTGTGCACGATATTCATATGGTAGTTATTCCGATGCCAGCGCTGTTGTCGTAGGATGGTGGTAGGTATTGGAACCTCTATTATCAGTATACAGCTGGACACTATTTCTACTTTCCCCCATGTGAGATAGCTCTCCTTACCCTCTATACTCTATGGACTAACTGTCTAACAGTTTCTTATTATACAATATCGTGGAGCATTGAAAGGTAGAAGGAGGGCCATCTCATATGAGGAGAAAGTTGAAAGAGTGTCCAGCTGTTCAATGAAAATAGAGGTTCCAATAATGGCCATTTTAGAATGGCGCTAGTGTGTGTGTGTGTGTGTGAAGTTTGCTGAGTTATGCCACCCGTAATGAACGGTGCTTGTGTCTGATAAGTAGATATTTGAACATAGCTGTTGTAGACCGTACCGTAGCGCCACCCATAATTTTCACAGAGATGTAAGGAGAGAGTAAATTCACAGAGATGGCCTCCTTCTACTCAATCCTCCATGATATATATCTACTAGTGGCTGCTCGGCGTGTCCACTACGCAAAATTTTCTGATAAATAAGATAGATCAGTGTTTGTGTGTTAACGTTGTCGTTAATGTGCCATCGTTACATATTATCTTCAAATTGTTATACATATTAGAAAAGAAAATCGACTTTGTCAATGGACTGAATGTGCTTATTGCATTGGTTTATTGCCTTCGGATTATTGCCTTTCAAAAGAAACCATTTTAGAGGCATATCGGTTGGATGGTTTCAGTTTCTATAAAGGACATCCCTAATTTTTTTTTTTGTGTTTTATATTATATAGATTGGATATTAGTGACTATTTTGTGAGAAACGTTCCTGCTAGATTTTTTGCGAAACCTTGCAGCACAAACAACATTCCATTCAGCTTTTTTATAAATGTTTTAAAAAGTACTTGATACCTTCAGGTATCGATACTTTTGTTCCGATACTTTTTTGGTATTGATACTTTTGATACGATACTGGTATCGAGTAAAGTATCGATACTTTTGAAATTTTGCGTAACCCTAACTGCGTCAATCGCGAATCAAAAATTACGCACACATTGTAAGCGGCGGTCATTGCTATGCTTCTCTCGCGATTAGAGGAGGTTACGTCCGTCTTTTTTTCAGGTCCGTGGTTGTGATGTCAGTTGTTTAGTTGTTCAGTTAAATGTATCCAACAAAATTATCATTCTAGCATACGTATCTATCCACCAAAATCAGGATGGCTTTATGCTACCCTGGGACAGACCGCTTGTCGGGTCCACGATAACGATCGAGATCTTTCGAGGTTCTTTGGTGTCTAATAGGTATGTCCTCCACAGATATAGGCCACAACAGTTAGGCAAGTGCACGGCACCTACCTGGTCTGCTGCGTGTACGCCTCGATGATCTTCCACCCGATGTGATGGGGTTTGTGATAGGCAGGGGCGTAGCTACCGCCGTATCAGCCGTATCAATTATACGGGGCCCCCACTAATACTCCCAAAAAAAGCTCGCCAGCGGCCTACAACCGCTACAGTTCGCACTCTATATTTGACAGCTGACGTTGAGGGGACCCCACAACAAATATTGATATGGGGCCTCCTTAGGGCTAGCTACGCCACTTGTGATAGGTTTGAGTGTTGACACGGCACTGCTGATGATTGATTGATGAAAATATACGCGTTCGCCGATTACAACACACGATTTAGATTTTTGAATGGCGAGATTGACTTTGATGCGCGCGCGCTGGCAGTCATAGTACCAAATGTACTCTTTGCGTAGTACCGAGTCGAATTGATAGTCGATAGTGGCGCCATCCTTTTGACAGGCGTCAAGACTGACAGGAGTGCCGGCAAGACAGATTAATTACGGAGGTTTTGCGTAACCGTGTTGTGGCATGCGAGAATCATTAAGAAATTGATATTTTACGGGAAATCATAAAAGTTTACTTTTTTAATTATTTATTGATTTATTTGCTAGTTATTATTATTTTTAAAATAGTGAATGTGGTGGGGTGGTGATATTATTATTAAACTTACCATTACTCCAAAATTTAAGTGACATATTATCTACCTAATCGCAATTTCATATGTACTTAAGTGGATGACCTTACTGATCTTTTGTTGATACCGGAAATTTATAGCGCAGGCCGCAGAAAATTAAACGCCTACGTCATAGCTGTGGTTCTACGGATTTTACGCGCGACATTATCACGTCACGAAAATTGTAAAAAAAATATCATGTGGGCGTAAGCAGCACTATAGTGCTGAGAGAAATTTCATATTAACGAGGCTTGCATTACATGTTCAGGTTCAGATTCTATCTATACTAATATATAAAGAGGAAAGATTTGATTTTTTGTTTGCATTGAATAGGCTCCGAAACTACTGAACCGATTTGAAAAATTCTTTCACTGTTGGGAAGCTACACTATCCCCGAGTAACATAGGCTATATTATATTTTCAAAAAAAAAATTAGGGATCCTTTATAAAACTCGAATAATGTAATCCAAGGTGTAAAAAATAAGAAAACCGAAGCAAAGCGAGGGCGGTTACTCGTTTAATATAAATAGCTAACATCGAAGTGTTGCCGGCCAAGAAAGAAGACAAAAGAAAGAGAGAAAGTTTAATGTTCAGTACTTACTATTACTAATAGTAAGTTATTTTTTTTTATCAAAATTGTTACATGGATTTTAATATTGCTTTATTTAGGAAAGCAGAAGTTATGTTGGAATCCAAGACAGGCTTCTGTTTTATTTATTACGAGTAACCGCCCTCGCTTTGCTTCGGTTTTCTTATTTTTTTTACACCTTATTGGGTTTTATTAAGGATCCCTAATTTTTTGAAAATATAATATAGCCTATGTTACTCGAGGATAGTGTAGCTTCCCAACAGTGAAAGAATTTTTGAAATCGGTTCAAGAGTTTCGGAGCCTATTCAATGCAAACAAAAAATCAAATCTTTCCTCTTTATATATTAGTATAGATGTTGATTTTATCAGTAACTAACCTCCATTCGCTTAAGGAATTCAGGCATGTAATTATGTATTAAGTATCTATTCTTCGCGTAGGCTCAAATGAGACCTTATTGCAATATTGAATAATGTGTTTGTTTGCATAGCATTTTGATGTGGTTTTACTTCTCATTGTTAGTTTTCTTACAGGTAAGTTGAAAGCTTGAAGGTAAAGTAAATTTTAGTAAATATTACAAAAAAATATTACAAAATTAACTGCACAAACCGAGAAAGACCCCCTGTGTTGGTTCTCAGTACATATTTGCGATACCATAAAATTCCCTTCCCAGAATACCTCAACAGAATACGCTACGCAAAGTACGAAAACATTATTTTATTTTTAACCTGTTGTTATTAGTGCCTTCAAAGATTTAATTTAAAGTAGATGTAATACGACAAGTCGATACAAGTTTGAAATTGATTATTTTTGCTTCATAGTGAATTATACGTACATACTTGGAATGAGCATATTATTATCAACGGTTTGCAAGTGCAAATCACTTGTCATTTATTAAAAGGAAAGGTATTTTATCTCAATATGTTTACTTCCTCTTAGGAATGTAATTCAATGCTGATATGACTTAATAATACCTACATATGTAAATACTTAGCAATATATCCGTATTTCCGCGGGAACTATGCTGTGTTGCCAACACTAATACATATAAATTAAAACTACGAAGAAGCTTTCAAAAAGCTGTAGAAAACTGCAAAATTCTACTTAAAAAACTGTAAATCTAGTTTTTCTTTTTTTGTATTTTTGTATTATTTAATAGCTGTAATCAATAAAACATCATAATATAGTAAGAAAATTATACGTGTATTCGTAAATCAACATTAAATCTTAAAATTTACACAATTTTTACCAAAACTAACTCGTTTTCAATCTGCACATCCTCTTGATTTTCAGTTTCATCTTTATTTTTAAAATCGTATCTACATATTTTTATGAAATCTCTTTAAATGGTCCTCGGTAGCATTGAACTCATAACAAACTCATAACTTCGTCGTGTGAACGTGCGCAAGATACGAGTTGTCTTTCTTAAAATATTCTCATAACTCCCTAAACAGTTGTTTTTTGTGTACAAAAACAGTGTTATAGTCAAAATTATTGTTCTGTAATCTAGATAAACTATTAATATTAGTGCATAATTAGTGCTTTGTTAAAATATCATAAATTTCACAAAATAAAATCATAACATTCTATCGTGAGTGTGATCAAAACGAAGAAATTCAGTTAAACGCGTAAGTAACGCATTGTGCACGGCGCTTATGACCTTTTCGACGCGAGTTTTATACTGTGCTACGTCTCATCTTTACACCGATAACGTTTTAATTTTAAAATGGCTAATACAAGTGAATGTGCCGGCTGCCTCAACGTATTAAATGATGTACCCACAATGCATTGTTCGCGTTGTACAGCTAAATATCACCATCACTGTTTGAACATTTCACAAAAGGACTACAATAATATGCCAAGTGAGCTTAAAAATAGTTGGGTCTGTGTATTATGTCGCAGCCAAGAACGTAAAGGTGGCGATAACTCTAAAACGCCCGTCCGCGCTCCTCAACTTGATTATGAGTTTGTCACCGACCGAACGAAACAACGCCAACGTAGCACTGCAAGCTGTACATGCCTATCCGCAAATAACATACGCGATATTATTCGCGAAGAGCTTCAGAATACCTTTAAAAATCAATTTGAACCTCAACTTTTACAACTTGGGGCCGCCATATCAGCAATTGAATCATCCATGTCCTTCTATAATGAAGAATTAGAGAAGATCAAAGCCTCACATGCAGAGCAGTCTACCAAATTAGAATCTGTTGTAACGGAAAACGAGTCACTCAGAGCTATGACTCAATCACTTTCATCACGACTGGCACAATTAGACCAAAATTCGCGCTCCACTAATATTGAGATTCAATGCGTGCCTGAAAACAAACAAGAAAATCTAATAAATACAGTACAGCAACTAAGCAAAGTAATAAAGTACCCTATCAATGAAGCCAATATCCACTACTGCTCTAGGCTGGCCAAAATGAACAATACTAGTCCTCGACCACGGTCTATATTGGTTAAATTTAGCAGTCCACGAATGCGTGATGAATTCCTCGCTGCTACGAGCAGGTTTAACAAGAGTAATCAGGACGACAAACTTAATACTAGTCATCTTGGTATCGGCGGGAATAAGAAGAACCCCATCTACGTCGTTGAGCACCTATCAACAGAAAACAAGGAACTGCATGCTGCTGCTCGTAGGAAAGCAAAAGAGTTAAATTATAATTTTGTATGGGTTCGAAATGGAAGAATATATATGCGGAAAACTGAAAATACTAATTTTATACATGTTAAAAACTTGGACTTATTAAATCGTTTGTCATAAACTGCGCTAGGTTTGCTTACATTATTTTTTTTTTTTTACTTAAGGGCACTTTAAGCAATTTGAGTTTTTATTATCAGAATGTAAGGGGATTAAGAACAAAAACCACCGAGCTATTTAAAAATGTTGTTTGTAATTATTTCGATGTAATAGTTTTAACAGAAACATGGTTGAACGATAGCATTTCCGACAACGAGTTATTTGATGACAGGTATGTGGTTTATAGACGTGATCGTCAAAGCAGTGGGTTCCACTACACTAAAGAGGGGGGTGGCGTTCTAATGGCTATATCTAGGCATATAAAATCATACCGTTTGTTTGAATACGAGTCTAAATGTGAAGATTTATGGGTTAAATTGGAGTTTTCCGACAATACTGATATGGTGAATGACCTGTATTTATGTGGTGTTTATATACCTCCACCCGTTCAAAAACATATATTAGAGCACTTTATTATAAATTCCAATCATATTTTAGAAAAGCACAATGGCGATGTTATTGTTCTTGGCGACTTCAATCTAAGTAGTTTACTTTGGACCAAAACAACTGACCAATCCTTAATTCCTAACACTTCTAATAGTTTATTAAATAATATTTTAATTGATTTTATGTCCCTGTTTAATTTATCCCAATATAATTCTAATTTGAATAATAAAAATAAAATTTTAGATTTAATATTAAGTACAATTTCTATTTCACAATTAGATGTATGTTTGAATCCTTTATCATTGATTGACCCCCTGCATCCTCCGCTGCAGTTTTTTATTGAATTAAATCACACTCATAGCCTGCCAACAAAACTTGACTCAAAACTTCTCTTTTATAAAGCAGATTATGAAAAAATCATGACCCATTTAAATAGTATTTCTTGGTTAGTCGAATTTGCGAATTGTGCTTCTGTAGAAGATATGGTCTCTGTCTTCTATAGACAGCTTAAATTGACGATTATAAAGTACGTGCCTAGATCAAAACCCCGCAACTACAACAAATACCCAATTTGGTGTACGGCTTCTTTGATAAGAGTGCTAAAAGAAAAGCATAAATATAGAATTAAACACCGCAAATACGGAAACCCTAGGGATTTGCTTTCTTTCCAACTACTTCGTGAGAGAGCGGTAAAAATATATGACTCCGATTACAAAAAATACTTAGAGCGGCTGGAATCATCATTAGTATCTAATCCAAAGTTAATTTGGTCCTTTGTAAAACATAAAAGAGGCGGTAGTAGTACTTACCCTGCTAAGATGTCCTTGGGGAATACAGTGGCATCTACAGGTTCTGATATATGTGATCTATTTGCGAAACAATTCTCTTCGGTTTATAGCACCTTTAATAATTCTGCACCTGTTATTAATAATTCTAACAAGTCCATTTCTACTCAAACACTAACGTCTATATCTATCACAAAAGCTCAAGTATACAGAGTGCTAAAAAGACTTGATCCTAGAAAGGGAGCTGGGGCTGACGGTATACCAGCTGTTTTTATTGTAAAATGTGCCAAGGCATTAGCTTTGCCATTATACATGATTATTACCAAATCACTTAGCTCAGGTATCTTTCCTTCGGCGTGGAAAGATGCTCTCATTATACCTTTGTTTAAAAATGGTGATTCTGCATCGGTATTGAACTATAGGCCTATATCTATTATTAACGTTTTCGCAAAGGTTTTTGAAAGCTTAATATGTTCTAGGTTATCATGGCATATAAAACAAAATATTATCCCAGAGCAACATGGTTTTATTAAGTCCCGTTCTACTACTACTAATTTGACATCTTTCGTGGAGAACCTGGCTGAGGGCCTTGATTGTGGGCATTCATTCGATGCTATCTACACTGATTTTAGTAAGGCCTTTGATAAAGTTAATCATGAAATTTTAATAAACAAACTATCTTCATTCGGAATAGCGGGAACCTTCTTAGATTGGTGCAGGTCATATTTGTCAAACAGACAATCAGTTGTAGTGGTTAGTGGTCATAGATCAAGTCCCTTCAAGGCTCATTCTGGCGTCCCTCAGGGTTCCCATCTCGGCCCCTTGCTATTCACCTGCTTTATCAATGACATAGGAAAATGCTTTTCAAACTCTGAATTCCATATGTTTGCAGATGATTTAAAAATATACAGGCAAGTCAATTCACTTACAGAGGGCTTATTACTGCAACATGATTTGGATAATCTAGTGAAGTGGTGTGATGATAATGGGATGAGTTTAAATATTATGAAATGTTTAGTAATTCGTTTCACTAGAAAATATGCATCCTTGTCTCATATTTATAACATAAAGGGCATTCAGTTAAACGTAGTAGACCATGTTCGCGATCTAGGCATTACTCTCGACAGTAAACTTAGGTTTCATTTACATTTTGACAACATTGTTAAGAAAGGATTTAAGGCATTGGGTTTTATTTTACGCACTTGTAGAGATTTTAAAAAACATAGCACTATAATATCGATATACTCTGCAATTGTTCGTAGTTGCCTGGAGTACTGCAGTGTAGTATGGAACCCACACTATGACATTCATATTAAACGCCTCGAAAGCGTGCAAAAAAGATTCCTTTGGCACTTGGCATATCGCTTCAAATTAGCTAAATCACTACCGAGTTATAAAGATAGATTGCAATATTTTAAACTCAGTTCTCTCTCAGACCGCAGAAGAATGCTTGACCTTATGTTTCTGTTCAAACTTATTAATGGTTATACTGATGGAAGTAATCTCTTAGCGAAAGTGAATATTTGTGTACCTAGAAGGATACCAAGAACGCTAAAATATAAACCGTTTGTCGAAAGACCTTCGCGGACAAATCTGGGTCACTATAGCCCTCTAAACAGGGCTATGAGACAATATAATGCCGTTCACAATATATGTGTAAATATAGCCCATCCTTACCTTCCTCGTAACCATGACAAAAGGACGAACAATGATTTTAAGGAAGCACTACCATTATTAGATATTTTTTCAAATAGTCACTATAAATTCAAACATTTTGTTCTTAATCTTAACAAATAATAATAATTAATATACAATAATAATAATTTAATAATAATATTTTTATCAAATAACAATAATAATTTATGAAATTTATTTGAGATATGTCATGTTTAATTGTTACCTACTTTTTACTTCCGTTTTATTTCATGCACATTATTAATATTAAAATTAATTTACCCCTTATTTTATTAAATGAAATTTGTTTAATTTTTAATAATTTTAATTTTAATAATGTAACTTGTTGAATTTTTATTAATTAATTTTATTATAATTTTTATTATAAATGATATTTAAGATGTAATTTTAAAAATACTTTCCCTAATTTGTTTTTATGTAATCTTATTATGAATATTATTATGAGTTTTATTATGAGTTATGAATGGATATAATTTGTGAATTCTGTTGATTATATTTGATTGTGCATGCTGTTTACACCTGTAATTGAGGTGACACTAGAGAATGTTTTTTTTTTATCTTTGTTGTATTTTGAGTGTGATAGTGTCCACTTTGTTGGTGTAACCTGATAAATAAATAAATAAATAAATAAATAAATAAATAAACAATTTTTAATTTCTGACTTTGTATTTAAAGTGCCTTTTATGGTGTTGGTAGACCGTTTGTTCGTAAGTTTGGGTTACGCAGCGAATAAAATATATGGCCTTATATAAAGAAAAAACTGTAGATTTGGAGGTCTAAACTAAAAACTGTGAAAATATCGATAAAACGGTAAATCTACAGTTAAAACTGTAGAGTTGGTAACTCTGGAACTATGAATCAATAAATCAAAGGTGAATATGGTAGCTAGCTACCTACTTACTTGTTTTGAATTTGCCTATTTATCACCCAAATCTAAAGGTAGAGTCTGTACACTTTACATTAAAGTAAGTGTGTAAATGAAGTTTTTAAAGAAATTGAATCAATATTGGACCGGTGAGTTCACAGAATGCGCCCACGATAAGCTCACACACGTAACGTTACATGCTACGTCACCGGAATGGAACTTGATGTTTATCAATTATCAGTAGGTAATTTAGTCACAAATATCGATTACTAGAATCAACAGGCAAGTTGTATTTACTTGGAATGTGAAGACGCGATGTATTTATTAATCTTTACATTAAACTCAAAGATAAAAGGAACAAAACTAGATCTCAATATAGATTTTTTGTCATCTTCCCAAAGGTTATCTGGAGGAAATCGAACCGTAGCCCAAATTAAATAAATCTGATTATATTTAGTAGTCTTTAAAAACAGGCAGAAATACGTAAGTACTTAAAAATATACTGGTCACTTGATGATAAAAATGTGGGCAACCTTAATTGACGGTCACGGATGCGATTTCGAGCAATATCGACACTATCGACAGTAGCTGACGATCGCACTTGCATGCCAAAAAATGGCTGCAATAGTTGGACTGCTAATAGCAATTCGATTGATTTAACAAATATTTATTTCCTTTTAGAAGAGATTAATTGTAGAGTCGACCATTAACCACTACATATCTTAATTATTTTATCTAAATGTGCATCAAACTGGTGTAAAATGTGCATGAAACTAATCTTATGTAACGAAAATGTAATTCCTGCAACAGAACTATTAGAAGTAGATACCTAATTTAACATTTCTTTTTGAAATATGTTAAAAATTGCAATAAGCCCAGAGTACTTAATCTGGCAATACATTTTAATAGTTACAACAAACTCAATAAAAGTTTTATGAGGAAACGTCACTACAACGTATTATTTCCTTGTTCCAGATATCGCCGTGACCACTGGGGACCAACTAGAATTTTATACGAATAAAACGATAACACATTATGAACGAGCCAGTTTTCGTGCGCTCACGGCGCTGGCGTACGACGCTGTTCACAATATGCTGCTGTTTGTGGACAAGCAAAACGACAACGCTTCCATCTTTAGTTATCATCTAGCAACAAAGAAGTACCAATCGCTAGTCGGCCGACGATCGAATGAAAACATTCAAGGTCTAGACTTCGATCCAGTTAGCGGGAAGCTATTCTGGACCGACAAAAACGAAAAAAGCATATTCTGGATCCAACTATGGCCAGAGAGGCCAAAGAATGATCTCTATGGAAACCTATTAATTAAAATGGATGATGAAATCCCCAGGGGTATTGTTGTAGACAGCTGTAGAGGGTACGTCATCTTGTTCATCTGTACCAACTGTACAAATTGAAATGTTTGAGCATTTCAGTGATGGCTTTGTCTAGAATTATAATGTTGTTTTTTTTATTTCCAGCTACATATACTGGACAAACATAAACCAGTCAAAACCAACTATCGAAAGGGCACGTCTCGATGGTTCGGAAAGAAAAGTAATAGTACAGACTGATATACACAGCCCGATCAGTTTAGCACTTGACCAAAGAAATAAGAGACTATATTGGGCTGATGATCGTGCAGGTATCTATTATTCTATTGAAAGTTCAGATTTAGATGGAAAAAATAGGAAAACTTTACTACATGGTACGGACCATCAGCCCAATACTTTGACTGTATCAAAAGATTCCATTTATTGGCTCGACGGGTACAATACAGTTTGGAAAATTAACAAAAATGAAGAATTTAGTAAGCCTGTAGAAATAGTAGTATTCCCCGAGTCACCGTTTGGAATAGTAGCAAATTATTCAGTGGAAGATCAGGCTTCGGGTATTCCGGAATGTGAGAATTTAAATAATCTTTCGCTAAATAAGTCATCGTTCAATGATTCCTTCCATATTCGCGAAGATGTAGGCTTATTTTGCCTTCATGGCGACAAAGTTGCTGAGAAATATTCCACTTGCAAATGCTTCCCTGGTTACACTGGAATCAGATGTGAAATCTCTGTGTGTCAAAACTTTTGCCTGAACGGAGATTGCAGTTCAACTCCTGAAGGACACCCAACTTGCAAGTAAGTGAATTTATTTTATATTAGTTAGTCCGAAATTTGAATGATGAGTTTGAATTTCTGTTATCCGTCTGGGTGTATGTTCTTGTCTTTGTGTGTTGTCCATTGCGTCGTGTGGGGCTATGAATGTGTAGTGTAGCGTTATTATTAGTTTTGCTGCGTGCGATCTTGGGTATTGAAACCTGTGTTCCGAATAAATGGAGCTGTTGATGTTTCTTCGCTGTACCAACTTTCCGAAATGGTGGAAGAATTGAAAAATTTGCATCTGTTGGAAATAATCATACATTGTTAAACAGATAATATCGCAAATCATTATCCATTGATTGTGATTTGATGTGTTGGCTTATCAGCTATACATAATGCAAAGTAAAGAAGAGAGATTGTTTAGTTTGTCGACCATTTTTTCTCCTCATTTGTGTTTGATTTATAAAGCTTGTGAGCAAACATCATTAACGCCCCTCACTAACGGTTACTTAAATCGCTCCTTAATACAGAATTTGTATGGAGATTTTTTACTAAGGAGCCGTTAGTGACTCTGAGTTGGGGCATGAGATCGTTAAGATGCGTATTAAAGTAAAAGTCATTTGAAAGTCGTTATTAATGCCATTGTTGTTACAGATGTAAACTTGGCTTCAGTGGAGTGAGATGTGAGATTGACGTGTGCAGTGGCCACTGTTTGAACAACGGGGAATGCTCGTTGGAAGGTTCGAAGCCGGTGTGCAGATGTGTTAATGAGTTTGAAGGAGATAGATGCGAGACACTAATAGTTGAGACGACAACACCTCCGCCACATGTCAGCGAGCCTTGCAAGTATGTTAAAAATATACTTAGAGTAAATTCTAATTAATTAAGTTAATAGTTTAAATTCATTAGGAAAGAATGAACCTTACACAAACTAATTTTTGAGACGTATGAAATATTCCAATGGATTATGAATATTTAGTTAAGCACTTATGTTCTCGGTTACTTTTAAACTGGGAACAGAAAATATTTCACACTCTTCTATAAATGTAAGTGGATCAGATTTTCTGTTCTTCATCTATTTTTTCATGGTTCAAACTCCAAATTAGATTCTCACGGAGAAAAATTATGTATTCCCTATTTAGACAAACTCTTTGGGTTTTGATTTTATTCCACCACTTTATCGACGTGATAAATATGTAAACAATGATAAATTACATTTCAATAAAGGGATCAGTTCGTACTGACATACGGACGGACGGACAGACGGACATGAGTTGACATGATGAATCTAAGGCTTCCTTGAGGATAAGTTGCCTTCTAAAACTAAGTAACTAACAGAAGTACCAATAGTTGCAGCGACATCAGAAACAGCTCGGAAGCCGTGGTCCGGGGGGAGAGCTTGCAGGCTGACGACGGGTACGTGGAGGTAGGCTGCGCCGGCTGGGACCCTCTGAGGGACCCCGCGCTCATGCTGCTCGGCATCCTCTGTGGACTGCTCCTGCTCACCTGCGCTGTGCTCGTCACCAAGATATTGCAGCTCAAGAAACGACCTAGGTAAGTAATGCATCTGCTCTTACAACTCGGTAGTTTGGTAACAAATAATACGACACCAAAAGATTTTTATTTTATTTAAGTTAAAGTTCTTGAGACCTGCTGAAAACTGCAGTCTTGCAGGCCTTGAACACTTATTTTTAAACGGGACTGCAATTGACGTAAAAAATAACTTAAAAATATCGATATCGGCAATTTAGAATTTTCATAGGTTAAACGCGGATTTTTTTTAATTTACTCAAATTATTATTTATGGTTAGCATTAGTTATAGAATGCGCCCAAATATAAATAATGGCGGATAGAAGAGAAAGTTTAATCCTGCAATTTATTTATTAATGTTTACATTACTTCTTAAATAATATGTTAATTTAATAAACTGAAGTTCTAAAGTTAAGGACTGCTTTGGTACTGAAACCAAATTAAGTCTTAGTAGACACATAATTATTCTAGTTACGGACTGCATGTAAAGCATTCAGACCTAAATATGTCTGATTACGACTAGATAAAACGGTGAGATAAAAAAATGTTTCTTAAGGTTCCGGTGTAATCTGGTGAGTTGGTTCTGATACCAGTTAGCATCAAAAACGTAGTGGGGCCCATTGAAGTATAATGTCATAGAACGGACATCTCGAACAAAATGTGTCCCGCCGGGAGGTTCTATTTTGAAAATTGAGCCCCCGTTCTCCTTTCAAAATCGAACGAATCCGTTGAAAATTGAAGCCGATCGGCGCCAATTAATTGGGACATACATTGTATTCGCGGTATCGGTTCTATATGTTAGTAATAATACTTAAATGGAAGGACCTAATATTCCTCAAATATGTCAGAAATTATTGCTCTGTGATTTGGGAGGAGGTTATTTAGTGTAGAAGGGTATTATAAGCAGTGCTAACACTAAAATAGATTTGAGTCATACACTGAAGTCTGTCAAGTATGAATTCAAGTATGAATTCAGGATGAATATTCAAACTCTTCAAATTATGAATAAACCTGAAAGTTATCTATAACATTTTCATAAATGCGTGATATACCTATGCCAATTTTCTTACTTTGTGTAATTGCTTGTGGACCTTTTAATCCTTTACACTATTGTGAGGAAACACAATCCCAGTATTGGGACATTTACAAGTTGTAAGTATTAATAGAACAAACGAAACTAAATTGCCTATTTTAGTAAAATAATGGCATAATACGCATGAACTTTACAATAATATATTATATCTTGAAATTATTTCACGTACAAACGATATGTACATATTAAATGAAAACTGGGTATTCCAATTTACCATTTATTATCATAGATAAACAAGCCACGATTTCATGCACGACAGTGTACAACAGTGCAGCAATTGTTCAAACTATATTATTTCAGCGTCTTACAATAATATTTTACCTTGGTAAATAAGCCACTGACATTAATTCACTCTTCAATTGATTAAAAAGTATAATTATTTTAATGCAAATAAAATGCAAATAATGTAGGTACATCATACAAAGATAAGAAAAGAATGAATTTTCATCTTTTTGCGTAAATAAAAGACCAGCTGAAATTATACTTTTAAAAAGATATAAAAATATTATTATCATTTAAATGATTGAAGGTGTGTTGTATTGTATTGCTACACTTATTAAGTATTACCGTGTGTGATAACAAACATTAAAAATAACATCATGTCAAAGAGTTCCATAAAGATAAAATAAGTGCATTCATTTCATTACATATCTACAGGCTAAGTAAGAACTTTACAAAAAGCCCTTTCAGAAGTGAAGTGTTGTCGGAATAATTCACCAAATTGATTCCCTACGATGGATGTCTGAAACATTGGAAATATAAATATTAATCCTTAGTCGATTAATCTCTTTCTAAACGTACGAATCCACTTGAAAATTATATTTTTTTAGTAGGTTCAAAACAGCCGTAACAAACTCCCATATGCCATATATATGCCATACAAATGTGACGAGTTTCTCGACACTGGAATAATTTCAACGAAATTTTTATACAGGAATTTACAGTAAATGTCTTTTTTGTATTTTGAAATAAAAAAATATCCAAAACCGGTAACCGAATTCGATAAATAAAATCGAGCCAGCGCACGGAGAATGAGATACACTATTATGATTGCTTTTCGACATTGTCTTAAAATTATTTGTTTTTCCCTTTTAAAATAATCTGTATTAATATCCGTAAGTGAAACAATCCGCAACAATGATATAACTCGAATTAGGTCCATTCTAGATTCTATTTCCTTATCCATCCAAAACATCCCTGGTCATAAGCTATTAAGTGACGTACTACGGCCTACATTTATATTCATTCAGTTCAATAGTCTAGTAATGTGAAAAATACATTATTTATATTACAAACATAAACATAGGTTATTGTAATACACAATAGTTGTTTTGCAATTACGATATAAACAAAACGCGAGAGCCGTGGCCGTAGTATTGAAGACGGAGATATTTTTAAATCACGCACATGGTTGCCAACTACACTTCGATACCTTGTTGTACGGACGTTTTCTCTATTGTCTAACGCTGAGTTTCGATAAAATATTACATAGATACAACAGATGTTATTTTATTTGCGTTTCAACAAACTTAAATTTCTACATTTTTTACCCATATTTCAGGCTTATTTTTTATCAAGGCTAACAATAATGAACAAGTCCCACATTATGTCGAATGATATTAGTTCTGTTGGCTTCAACCCATTAACGGCCCACTACTGAGCACGGGTCTCTCCTCTTGAGGAGGCCTAGAGCATACTCCACCACGCTGCTCCAGTGCGGATTGGTGGAGGGGTTAGTGGCCAACCCAATTGTCGGAAGTTTTCATGCCGCCCGAGGGCCTCCGACATGGCTTAACGACTGTTAGTTCTGTTATAGTTACCTATACGTAAAATCAGGCATAATCATTTTCGAATCACTCAAATCAAAGCGATATACGAAAAGGAACTATGACCGCTCGGTGTCATGGTCGGAGATATGCAAATATTGCCAGGAATCAAACGCGAGCAGCTCCATAAACAAAGTCATTACCACTGAAAATATATTATCGTTTAGAAATCGAATCCAAGACACTTAGTAGATAAAAATATTAAGACAAATAGGAAAGCCTTTTATTACATGCATACTCAGATTCTTCGGTCAAAAAGTCTTTAAACATCTCTGGTCAGGATTCGAACCCAAGTCGCTCAGAGAAGGTCATTATCAAGTGACATACAACCGCTACACGATCGCTCCTCAAGCCTCTACCAGTCTTGTTCAGTCGAGCCCTAGTTTCTCACTACAAGGTCATCGAACGCATTATTTCGTTGCCTTGCAAACAATCGTCATTACCTCTGCAGTATTGCTTACAAATACAATGTATGTCTGCGTGATATTTTGTTGCCTTGCTAACACTAACTGTTATGTAAGCTATAGGTAATTTTGCACGGGGCAATGCATTTTGAACAATGTAACATCACAATACAATATTACAGAATTGTAATTCATTCATTCATTTATACCATTAAATTAAAATTAATTGAATGCACTCGATGTGCATGGTTTTTTTTTTATTTCCATTGCTCTTTCTAAAAGTCGTTTTATAAAAAGTGACATAGGTGTACATAATATGCGTGATTATTGTTATGTATCATTTGTATGTGAGATTTTGAGTTACGTCGTTGTTACAGGATTAAGAAACGCATCATAGTGAACAAGAACGTCACACCGCTTACAGCGCGCCCCGACCAGTGCGAGATCACCATTGAGAACTGTTGTAACATGAACATTTGTGAGACGGTAAGTTGAATTTAGTTACTTCAAAAGTTTCTTTTTGTCTTTGAAAGTCGTTTGATGCCTGAAAGTCGAGTGATGTCTTTGAAAGTCGTGTGATGTCTTTGAAAGTCGTGTTATGTCTTTGAAAGTCGTGTGATGTCTTTGAAAGTCGTGTGATGTCTTGAAAGGCGTGTGAAGTCTTTGAAAGTCGTGTGATGTCTTGAAAGTCGTATGAAGTCTTTGAAAGCCGTGTGATGTCTTTGAAAATCGTGTGAAGTTTTTGAAAGCCGTGTGGTATCTTTAAAAGTCGTGTGATGTCTTTGAAAGTCGTATGATATTTGAAAGTCGTGTGATGTCTTGAAAGTCGTATGAAGTCTTTGAAAGCCGTGTGATGTCTTTGAAAATCGTGTGAAGTTTTTGAAAGTCGTATGATATCTTTGAAAGTCGTGTGATGTCTTGAAAGTCGTATGATATCTTTGAAAGTCGTGTGATGTTTTTGAAAGTCGTATGATATCTTTGAAAGTCGTGTGATGTCTTGAAAGTCGTATGAAGTCTTTGAAAGCCGTGTGATGTCTTTGAAAATCGTGTGAAGTTTTTGAAAGCCGTGTGGTATCTTTAAAAGTCGTGTGATGTCTTTGAAAGTCGTATGAAGTTTTTGAAAGTCGTGTGATGTCTTGAAAGTCGTATGAAGTCTTTGAAAGTCGTGTGATGTCTTGAAAGTCGTATGAAGTCTTTGAAAGCCGTGTGATGTCTTTGAAAATCGTGTGAAGTTTTTGAAAGCCGTGTGGTATCTTTAAAAGTCGTGTGATGTCTTTGAAAGTCGTATGATATCTTTGAAAGTCGTGTGATGTCTTTGGAAGTCGTGTGATGTCTATGGAAGTCGTGTTAAGGCATGCTATTAAAAGTCGTGTCAACGTCGTTTCCTGTATTTGAAAAAGTTTTATATCTGTTCTGAATTTCTTAGTACCAGTGGTAGTAATATTAAATATTAATTGTATGTATTTATAACACTCGTATTACATTCATAACATATCAGTTTCGCCTGTACATTGACCATACATTTCACTCAGTATTATTTTTATCATAGATCAGTATCGCTAATATTCTTTAGCCATAATTTCATTGTTTCGAATAGTATTTTCGATCAGTTATATCATTTTTACTTGTATAGTCAAATCTAGTTCTACGACTCAATTCTGAGTATCAAGACTTAAGGGTTTAAATTAAATTGCATGATATTTTACTGTTTATGTATTTTAATAATTCTGAATACAATCACAAAATAAGTAGTACTACCTAATTCATCTTCATTCATCCATATGTATAAGAGGAACGTGTTGGTCTTCCACAACACAGGAAATCCTAGTGTGGGACGAACGAACCTCAATTCATACCTTTGTGTGATTTTGTTCCAATAAACTTTATAATTTATTATTATTAATCTCATCTTGTATCTTATTTAATTTTTTCAGACTTTTTTTGGCTTTCACTCATTTCTATTTCGATTCCACATGTTTCTTCCTAAATAACCTTTTATGTAGAACCTAAAAAAGTATTCGTCAAGGTTCTCAATTCAATTTTAGATTACATTATTAATTTTGCAACTTCGTTACCTACATACATTGATACATATTCTAATGATACTGTATCTCAACATGATTGTGACTTGTTTACATGTGCTAACAAGATAGCTTGTAAAGTGATATATCGATTATACACATTTGGATAAAAAGCAACGCAAGTAAAACGTAACTGGTTTGTTGTTTTCTGTAGTGTTGGGTGTGGGTTAAACACTTTTGAGGTTTTAGTATGAATACGTGGAAGCTTGGGCCGCTGTGATCGAAATAATAGGAATAAGTAGGCCCGGCCCACCAATTACCTTCAACCACCTGACATTGAAAAACAACATAATTTTCTTTGTTCCTACTTACTATTTAATGTTTCATTTATTAAAACAGTGGTAACTAACGCCATCTCTTAACATAATTTGAAGAGAATATCTTAATATACATATTACACACAAAATAACTAATTTTCTTTGTTTATGTAAAAATGTATACTTCGACTGTCCGTACATTAATAATTTAGTACACACTCAATTTTCTATTTTTATCTAAATATTCTCAAACTTCCTTAATTTATGTCTGTTACATGTTACATGTTAGACATGTACCTACCTATCCTATAGATAAAGGAACCTTTTCTAAAATGCACATAGTTTTTTTTCTTCTAACAGATATTTGCTTTTGGCCCTAACGGCCTTTTTCACGTGGACTGATCACATGTATTGTATCAAAGCCGTTAGTTAATGAGAATCAGCTTGAAGAACTTGGCCTTAATTGTCAGTTGAATGACAATTTTGCATAATATAATAAATTCTATATCAATAGGCACCATTGATCAAGTTACATAATTTCCAACGAGGAATTTACCGGTGCACTAATTAAGGTTAACTGTACAGTTTTTATCACGACAACCACGCCTTAACACCAGTTTCCTGCAAACTTTATCAAGTGAGATTCACCGATCATTGTTACTTCATGCCTTGATCGCGGCATTGGGATCGCGTGATGGTACCCTCATTTCCATTATCAGACATAAAGGGCAACACAATTAATCGTCGAAGACATTTTATTCATAAATAATTAAGATATCCGTGACATTGTCATCACTCGACTATTTTTAAAATAGAAGTTTTACTTATGTAAAAGATGTTATCATCTCAATGGTAAAAAGATGGTTTGTGCTACGAAGAATCTTGTTTTTCAGTCGGAAGAGAGCCAGAGTACTAAAAAACCAATCTCTTGGATTTATCTAAGGGAAAGTATCCTGGGAGCGTTTGTAAGTACAATATGATTACAATGGGGTGCAATGCAATGTGTTTTGTCCGAAAAGTACACCCATTTAGTGCCGTACCTATGTGGTTCATTCTTCTCAAGTCGGTTTTAAATTGGAATTATAGTCATTTTCATTGTAATGTTGAAAAAACTGCTTTGGCCTAGTATTGACACAATAGATGTTAATAGCGCAAGGGGTCAAGTACAGTTGTAGTGATTCGTCGCAGTCGTACTTTCTCGTTGGATATACTTAAGATACTAACACTAATCTAGCCTTGTTATTTTTATGGGAATATTTTCTTCTAGGTATACAAATACATCTGAGGATGAAATGATCCAACGTTCGATCCTTATTGTTCTGTCTACATCGAAGAGATTTATACTGAGATATAAATTTTTGGACAATTTTACTTTACACAACTTTTCTTTGCATTACTTTCCTTCGTAAGCGTTCTTTAAACAATTTTCCCGTGCCCATTTATATGGATGGATGGATGTTTAAGGGTTAACTAATCCTATGTTATCCACTTGCTGACTATAAAAAGTACATAAATCAAAAGTATCTTAACGTTTACGTTGCAACTTTCAATCAAGTATACCTAGGTATTATATTTAAACAAAATATAAAATTTTAATATTATCATGTATTTTAAGTTGCAGGTTTCAAGTACACAGTACATATTCTAAATAACTATATATTATTGATATAATAGTAGGTATAATAACGCATGTGTATGTAAATTTACGTGTATTGCATGACTTTTAAATATTTATTTACTTAACATAATCATATCATTCGTAGAAAAGGAAAATGCATGCGCACACTGTTTTAAATAATCACTGTGATACAGCTCGGAAAACAATCTGTAAATCTGGGGACTTCTTGGTGAGGATTTCAGGAATAAACCATAATTATATCAATTATTATATATGTTATGTTATTGCCTCATTACTTAAACGTTTATCTACTCGTATTTATAAGTCAAATGTTTGTAGTAAACTTCTTTACAACAGGAGCATAAGTTCCTAAAACATTCAATACAGACTCAAACATTTATTTTATTTTACGTCAGAGTGTAATCTTATCGAGACAACATATCACGATCTCAATATCCTTTAACTAAGCAAAAAATGCTTACGTCTTTTAACCGTGTATTTATTTTAATTTTTATCAACATTGCAATGAATTTGAGTTGGAAGTAAGATTAATATCTTGGCTTTTTGCTAACAAAATTATTGCAAGAAGTTCTAAATCTGCAGGAAGAGATTTCTTTTAGAAATAAGCAGTCAGTAGCGAAGTAGTTTCATTGTCATGTACAATGAAAAATACTGTGAAATATAATTTATGGATGACCCCTTAACAGTTGGGACCCATTCTTCGATCAATCAAATCTTGTTTGTTTTTTCCCAAGCAGCCCTGTATTTAAATGGGTCCTGTTTCACCAATGTGTTTCACTCTCATAATTAAGACGAATCTAACAGCACCTGTCAAGCTGAAATCAATCAAGCCGTTTAGGCTACAGAGCGTGCCAAAGAAATATACATATGTACAGTCGGCCTCAGAAGTAGCTTAACATTTTAGTACCTTGTCACATTACATTTCTTGAATTTGTCATAGATGTTGTTAGGAAACCGTCGAAACAGTTACTATTACAAAGTACTATAATGTTAAACTACTTCTGAGGCAGACTGTACATACACTCGAAAAACATAACCCTCCTGGCGCAGTCGGGTAAAAAGGACAGACATTTCGCAAACTTACAAAGATCGAAAGAAACTTAAGTAGATCTCTACTTTATATGGGGGTACTCATGATATAAAATACACTGGTTATTCGAAATATAACCTAGCATAATATGAATGTATATAGATGTGACCACGTCGCATCATAAAATGTTACAAAAAACAAAAATCATATTTTTAATAGGTATTTTGTTTTTGTTTCAGCCCTGTTTTGAGCCGAGGAACACAATAAGGCCGACTCTACTGGACTCGAAACCAGGCAAGGAAGAAAAGAGGAATCTTATTGCCAACATGGAGAACCAAGATGACCTCTATTAACCGTCACTACAACCGATGTCGGAGTTGGAGAAGTTTGTTCTCCAAGGTTCTCCAACGCCGCCGGTCGGTAGAGCTGCATATCCAAATAATTCCTTGCAAATGTACAATCGCGCACAGAGGACAATATACATTCTTATAACTTGACTGAAGGAGGAAATACAAAAAAAAACCTAAAATGTATTTAACCACTCGAACCAGTTAACTATAAAAATTGTCTAAGTTTAATTAACAGATATTTCTTACCTCTTTAAGCATCGGAGTATTGTATACTTTTTTGTGCGTGATTGTACTTGAGTGCAAATTGAGTCCAAAGGTTACTATTGTGATATTCGATGTAGGGCCCGTTGAAGGATTACATTAATCTGAGGGTCAACGAGTGCATTCAGATAAGGCGGTTGATAATATAGGTCACGGGTTAAACCTAATACCTAAATTAAACCTATTACCTATTCCTCTTGATCATATTCTTCTTTAATCTTGATACTTGTTTCTTTTTCGCAGACCAATATAGACAAATATTATTTAAAAATATAATTTTATATCTATGGTTTTTAAGCACTTGTTAACTTTAAACTATTTGACCGTTGTATATGACCGCCTATGTAAAGGTAAATTACTTGAAATCTGAGTGCAAGCGAACTAGATTTTAAGTAAGTTTCGTAAATGGATTTTTTGAAGGTATGGCCGTATGGACCTGTTTGAACTAGGATTTTCTAGAAGCAACTGTATCTAAAATTGTACGTAACATAATGTTATTGGCACGGACCTTAAATAAAGATTCTTTAAGGTCCGTGGTTATTGGGTTCTAAAGACTATGAAGGGTTGATACTTACAGCTGTAGAATTATAAGGTATTCAGTCAGGTGCAGTTGTTTCGAAGTTTATTATCAGTGGAATATGCTTCCGTCAGTTAAATCTTTTATTATGCAGTGATCCTGTTCTCACAAATCATATTCACAGCTATTTCCGCGGTATACGTACTCCTAATGTGGTTAGTGGCCAAACCGGAAAATTCATTCCTGAAATCCCCACCAATCCCCAATGGTGGAGATTTACAGGTTTTTTTCCTGTAATCCGCGCTACAAGTGGGGATTTCAGGAATATACAGTGTGATAGTCGATACCGAATCTACATACCTGAGATTTCTCCATATCGTTCTGAAAGATATGTCAAATCTGCTAATCCAAACTTGGTCAGCGCGAAGGTCTTAGCCACTGTGCGTCGCGTTCGAGGAGACTCCAGCCCAGTGAGTTCTGATGATGATGGTTATTACTTATTATGATTAAACAAACCATTTGACAGTGCAATTAACAATATTATTATAAGATCTTACAATAATAAAACGTGGAATTAACTGTGATAATGATTTGCGATTACAGAGTTAATAATATTTCCGTTTTTTACCACACGGTGCCTTTTATCTTTATAAGAAGGAACAACAAACTTTTTGTTCGTCGTCTTATTTAATGACATTATGTCGCTCGATTCTTAGAACAGAACCGGCACTATACGAAATCTTCAAAAACGACTCTGAGGCGGTATGCAAGATACCATGCGGCAAGATTACCCAAATCTTGCGTCACTCTTATTCACTATCTGATTTATGAGAACACTACGACTTAAAATGCTTTGAAAAAAGTAGTGACAATGTTGTTCGTTACAAATATTTATAAATTTATAAACGCGCGCGTGCCAAAGTTAATTTAATTTTTTTTGGCAAGACACTTTTTGTAAAAAATAAAGAGCATTTATATTTATACGGATGTTTGTAACAGAAATACGGATAAACAGTTTTATGACCCCCAGTTACCATAAATTCCTAATTATTACTAGTGTTTATTTGCTTTTGAAATAAATACCGTGACATATTATGGGTAATCGCTCGAAAATACAAGAATACATTCTTAATAACATACAAATTGTACCTAATGAGACTAATTTTATTTTTTACTGTGGATTTACGTAATTATCGAGATCATAATAACATGTATGAACGAATGAAACGTAGGATTACAAAAAAATCTGAATTTAATCCATAGAAGCTATAATTTATTTTGTATAAATATTACCTACTTTTAAAACAGTTGATGTATTGCTTACTTTTTGGTGGTAGTTGACGTTTTTCTTCATAAATGATAACATAGGTATTTGAAGCTTTTGATAAAAATTAACATTTTTTTAATGGTACTTAGATATTGTTTGATTACAGAGCACAAAACACCTCATTAACATTTTATTTAAAATTCGTTATCACTATGAAGAAAAACGTTTTATTTAATTTTGTCACAGAGAGATAATATTGGACCATTTGGTTTCAATGGAGATATTTATTATCGTTAAAGATTGTCTTATCTATCTACCTTCATTAAACTCATTCAATAAAAAGCGGCTTCAAACGGACTTGGCACCAAATGACGCTTTAGTAAAAAACAATAACGTCTTATTTCAAAATTTGTACAATAATCACAATAAATTTCAATTCGTATGCGCAAGTAGATGAATCGAATGTCGTGGTTAGGATAACTTATCCTGCATAAGATATTTAGGATAATTTCAAACAACGGTCTCAAAATTATCTCTCATTTCATTATTTTCCTCGATTGTGTTCATATTTTACTTATTGATTGTTCTTCCATGTCACTGCATATCCTTAGAGAGTTAACGTATTGTAACTGCACTTCTTCAAATTGACATACAAATTGATGACACTGCGAAATGCTTGAAGCAAAAGACATTATGGAGCTCTCTACAAGACTGGCTAATCAAACAATTTAAATAATCTAATCTTGACTACATGCTAATTAAATATCTGCGGATTTTTTTCATGGACATAATCACTTCTAAGTACATCAATAAAATTTATTAACTTCAAAAAATGTCCATTAAAAGTTTGTGGACCAAATGAATTTAAGAGCATCCGTGATTAATTTATTTTCAACTATCTACATTAATATGATAAAAGAGCAGTACAATCGTAAATCGATTAGGGATGGCTTATATAAGACTTGTTAAGAGTGAGCGATCGATATTACGTTTTCTACAAATTTGAAATAGGCCTTAACCTTCTGGTTAAATATATACACATATATATTATATTATATAAGTCCGCTTATGTGTTTATGGCTAAAAATAATACATATTCAAGTTCATATTCAATTGTTCGAATTAATTTATTGAGTATTCACAAAACATCTGATAAGCTGAATCGACTTACTAAATTGAATATTGCGTCTACCTTTTTTATGGTACCGAATTAAGATTTTTATGAAAGACAAAAACTTGTAGAAAACGTACAGTATTCCATTTATTTAGGTATACATTCTCAGTGAAGCGTGCAAGGTTGTTTTAATTTAATATTACGGTGCCTCGTTTCTAAATAGTTTTATAGTAACTTATGTAATAGTATAACGCACGTCAGGTCGCGGTAAATGTTTGGCTTAAATAGTTTAAGTTATTTCGTTCCTATAATTCTAAATACATTTTGATCAATAAAGTACCTCAATGTTTCATGTTCTCTGTAGTACTACATAGCCTTGTTGGCACGATATGTTTGCAATTTTCAAGTTATTTTTTAAAGCAACTTATGTTGCCTTAACACTTATCTAACCACTTATTTTTTATACCGATCAGAATAGTGCATAGGTAAAACTATTCTGGCGCTATACTGATCGGGTCAATGTTTCGTAGAATCTCAGGTTGATGACTTAATATTGTACTTACACTATTAACATTTTTTAATATTTTTTTATTTAAAATGACATATTGTACTTATTTATGTTCAAAGTAACGGGGAGTATTGCACTTTTAGTGCCTTAGATTAGTGCCTATTAAATTGGTCATTTTGATTTATAAATTGGTCAAAGTCGACGATCTTGTCTAATTTAAATTAATGTATAATATGAAATATCGAATCCACAATTAAATTCGACATATTGAATTCAAAATATAGCTCAGTAACGGTCTAGCAATTGAATTTCTTTGTAACCTTGAATTACTAAACGGCGTGGTCTCTAACTAAGGCACTAAGTGGGTATTGAGGGCTCGACTTATCCCCATTCATCATTCAGAGGCACTTTATTGGAAACTTATTTATTTTTGGCTGAACCCTTAAATTGGTGGTACTTAGTTTTGGACTTAGATCAATTTAGATAAAGTTTTATTATATGTACTTAGCATAGTCGTGGATTGATAATATCCACATCAGAAATGTGATATTATTGAGTCTTGGTATATAAGCATTAGTGTTAACAGATACGTTTTAATATAAAATAAAACGCTTTGCAAAATGATTCTTGTGTTATTGTAATAAAACTCCTTTTCCCTTCACTATATTTATTAAAGCTACGAGTAGTAGACGCTACATATCAGTACATATTACAGCCAGTCAGTGATGTACAGATACATAAATCTAAACTCTGTAGATTATATTATGCAAACTCTACTTTGCAAAAATAACAGAATTATTCTTTATAATATTTTCTCTTAACTTCGAACTCACAGCTACATGACAAATGAACAATATTTATAACAATAATTATAATATTATATAATTATAATATTACTATGCAAATTATGAACCATACGGTTTTCATTATTTTAAGTAAGCCATTTATCTTAACATCTTAATGGATTTCTAAGGTAAAAGAAACACATGGTTCAGTGGAATAGTAAATTAATTTCATAACGTTTTATATCTAGGGATTGCAGTACCAACATATCGAGACCTTAGATACTAGGTCCGATTATGTATCTCATACCCCTTTTCCCAATTAAATGGACTCTCACGGAATCAAATAAAAAAAACTAATATATAATATTTTTATGCGAAGTAACTCAATAAGGAATCTTCAATAGACACAACTGCCACTTTCGAAATACAATCAGAATCAAGCGTTATTCAATTATTCATGTTTCATTGCAAACAACGAATTGTACGATCCCACAATTATCTAAGAATTACATTAGATTATTATCTAATAGGTTTGCATTCCGTAGATAACAACAAAGTTATGCTCACATCAATTCATAATAATAATAACGCTTCACATTCATAGCCTCACACTAGGATTCCCTGTGTCGTGGGTGCCATGGACAACACACTAGACAAGGACATTCACACCCAGACCGAGAACAGAAATTCAAACTCATCATTCAAATTTTCGCCTCGCTGGAATCGAACCCAGGACCCTAGGCGCGGCGATCCGGCACGGTAACCATTGCGCCACACGGGTCGTCATATTACGTTACATTCAGCTTCTAGCCTTCATTGGTCTAAATAATTCTGCTAATGGTAAACTACTAAAACGAGTAACACAGTTGAAACACTAAGTACTACTAGAACTACAACATACACACAAATATATACATTTTCAATATGTTACCCCTATTACGTTCCTGTAAGTGCTAATGACTATAATTTAATTTCATATTTATATAGTTGCCACGAACCCAAACTTTATTTATTAATTAATTGCTGACAACATGTATATTGTCTAATGGTGCATCAGCCACTTAAACTTTAACTTGAACAATATTATGCTTGGTTTACATTATTCCAGTCCAGTAATCCAGCGAGCATGTAGACGATTGTATCGTCTACATTATTCCAGTCATTTAAAAGGCGTTGAATCGTGACAATGATTACAAGAAGAGATCAGTTTCGAAAATGTGTCAAACGGCACTGGTTTGGCCGTCTACATCATTCCATTTGCACTGGAATTATCGCAGTGGATTCAAAAGTAGACCCCCAATCCAATAACTGAATTGGAATGCTCACTGGATTCCGTGCATTCCAGTGCTGGTTTACATTTACCCAGTATTGCTACTGGGTTCGGTCACTCGACTGGAATAATGTAAACAGGGCATTATGCAACTTTAATATAAGGTAACATTCAATAATTTTTTTAACAAGCAATAGTTGCCATTTGTTGTACGTTATTTTTTCAAGTTTGCTAAACAATATTTTATACAAACAAAAGTCAATCAATAATTAAATAGAATGGACTAGTAAAACAGCCATTTTTTATTTGACTATACCTACTATATTTTGGAAAGTAAAAAAATATACAATGGAATCTCAGTACAAGCTTTTTTTTTAAGTTATGAGGTTATAGTAAAAACTAAGTAAATACTAATTTTTCCTGTATATATGGTAAAAATTAAATAATCTAAAACAACAAAATTGAACTTTAGTTCACAATTCACATACACCAAAAACAATTTATTTGTTAACACAGGCTCAGTGCAGCGTTCATAGAGAGCTAACTTTTCGGTCACAGTTTTCAGTCTGACATATCACTGGAAGTACAGTACGGCCGACGTATCTTGGCACGTCTGAACATAGGCTCTGCGAACTTTAGCGCATGTAAGACAGAGATAGCGACACGAACATGGTAACGTGTGACTGAGACATAATACGCCGCGTACCGAGCATTGCCGAATTATGTTACTGCGCAGCCTTCTGCGCGAAGTTCAGACGCGCCAAGATACAGCGGCCGTACTGTAACTCAGTGAAAGAAACCAGAAATTCACCAAATTATCCTCAGCAGAAAGTGATATACTCGTAATTTATCTATACTAATATATAAAGAGGAAAGATTTGATTTTTTGTTTGCATTGAATAGGCTTCGAAACTACTGAACCGATTTGAAAAATTCTTTCACTGTTGGGAAGCTACTATCCCCGAGTAACATAGGCTATAATATATTTTCAAAAAAATTAGGGATCCTTAATAAAACTCCAATAATGTAACCCAAGGTGTAAAAAAATAAGAAAACCGAAGCAAAGCGAGGGTGGTTACTCGTAGTTTATATACATAAAAGTATTTCAATATTTCTAAATCATTTTTGTTTACAATTCATCCCAAAAATAAGCTGGAACAGAATTTATTAAGCACGTCGCGTCGATGGTACCACTATAATATTTTGTGGTCAATAAAGGTAAAATATATTAATATTATTTAATCTGGACAAACTTACATCGCGTCACAAGTATCTTATGTTATCAATCGTTAGTTTATTTATTCATTGTGGAAAGGGAATGTTTGTTTTTGAATAACTTTTAACAACTAATCATCCATAACGCAATTTTTTTTTTTGAACGATGGCTCACATTATATGTACCTCATCATTAATACCTCATTAAATTAATCTCAAATATAAGTATAAAAACTAATAGCCTTCTATATAAAAACCGAGCACCGAAAAGTAAGTTTGAAATGTACAAATTAAGCCGTTTTATTTGATACCCAACACGACAAATTACTATTTTTTAAATTAATCAGTTTATATCCTCAAAGAGCGTCATGTTAAATTCCGTTTGAGATGACAAAACGCTTCTAAGATACCTCAATAAAATTGTCGAAATATAAATTTTATGAAATAGATGAACATACATACATACGGGCAGAAATCATAAATCATAGCCTTTTTGGCTGCTAAATTATAGTAACAAATTACCTAATCTAAGCTACAAATATTACAACTTTATATTTTCCCTAATAAATGTGATGAATTTTAAATAAATAAACAATAAATAACGTAACAGGTCGTTAGGTTAATAACTCAATACACTAAGTAGTAAATTACTACAACATTAAATCTGGAAACTAACATGTCATTTAAATCAAAATATTGTATTAGTTGCATAAATAACATTATACATTTCATAAACAATGAAATCTCATAACTATATCATAGAGCTATCTCACAATCTCATAACTATATCATTGAACTATCTCACAATCGTTTAATATAACTATTTTATATTATATAAATATCTCACACAACTTTGTCATATAAGTATAACCCACGCCTCAATACGAAGCAAATAGGGGCATAAATATTGCTATTTGATGCATTTGAAGCGTTTTCGCAATTAACACGTAATTATACATGAGATACTTTTGAGATAAAAATAAAGTAATATTGCAATCATTGTAAATACGCTCTTGCATTTCAGGCTCAATTATACCCATATTATATTTTATCAAATTTACTGTCATCTGAAACAAAAAAAAGTAGTTATTCAAAGCATACAGTTTTTTTTTCTTGTATATTTTAGTTTGTTTATTATTTTGTTTCTTTTTGTTATTTTTTAATATTCGATAACTCAGATCTCCGTCATCTAGAAATTCTTTTTCATCTGATAATTCAATATACGCAACATTGGAACCATATTTATCAAATTCAGTTCCAATGATGGGATTCACGAAGAATTTAGGAAAATCCGGAGACGGCGGAGGCGGTACCAAGGTATATACATATCATATATCTTGATCTTACGTCTATTTTTATTTAGTGCTAATGCAAAAAACAATAGTAGTTTGTCAATGTCATTATCACACACGATTAAATACCTCACTGCCTCCGCACCGCTTCAGAAACCAACTCACCATCATTGAGCAACTCCGCCAACTCCCCCACCCGGTCGCGGTGGTCCCGCATGTAGGCCTGGGCCTCCCACAGCGCAGCCACGAGGCACTCGTCCGCGCGCTCGTCCATGGCCACGTCGCGGGACAGCGGCGGGCTGAACCGGTAGTACGGCGCGCCCAGTGCGTTGCACCACGCGCGCGCGCGCTCCACTACACGACCATCGGCTTGCGTCGCCTGGAGGTGGGATAATAGGACATAATGTTCGGTTTACACGTATTAAGTAGTTAACTAAATTTTAAGTAAATTAATACGTGTAAACGGACAATTCAGTAGTTTAGTAATTTAGTAGTTTAATAATCAAGTAGACAAGTAATTTAGAAATTTTTCTATTTTCTGTTAGGTACGTGGGCGGGGCTTATCACTTAACACGTTTGGACAGGCAGTTTTTAGTTAAAATTTAGTAAAATGCTTAAGTAATTAAGTAGAATTATATAAACTAAAGAGCTTTACTAAATTATTACGTGTGGATGCACACTAAAAATTATTCACTTAAAATTTAGTTAACTACTTAACTACTTAATATGTCTAAACCGAACATAAGAGCCAAATAATCTTAAATTTAAATTTTAAAAATCCCCAACAATTGTATTTATACTAAACATAGCTAAGAACACTCGTTTATGTCACCTTTAAAACAAAAAAAAACTTGATCAAAATCGGTTCATCCATTTGGGAGCTACGATGCCACAGACATACAGGTACACAGACAGGTCAAACTTATAACACCCTTCTTTTTTCGTCGGGGGTTAAACACATTTTTTAAGGCCGGCTTTACTTAGGCCACCTTTAGTAACTTTTCAAACGTAAGTACTACGGCGCGCCGAGTGCGTTGCACCAGGCAAGCACTATACTACACAACCGTCGGATTACGTCGCCTGGAGATGAGATAATAGGCCATGAGATCTAAAATAGCCTAACTGAAATTTTTAAACTTTTACTGACGTCAGTAACTTCAGTGTATTCGCAAATGTAAACAAACTTTTTAGGTAGCTTTTCCTAATTTCTTAATAACTTGTGTTTACTTCCAAAAATGTTTGATTTAAAATACTTAAAATTATTATTTTGACAGAACCAGAGTGGCCTTAAAATGATTCCATTATTATTCATTAGATATTAGGCCACGCTAATTTTACCAAAATAATAAATTTTAACTATTTACCAAACATAGGTAACAACGATCTTATTCACATTGACACAAAGATAAAAATCACATCAAAATCGGTCCATTTTTTAAGAACTACGATGTAAAACAAACACACACAATCCAAACTAATAAAATCCCTCTTTTTGAAGAAGAAAAGTTATAATTTACTAGTGTCTACCCGACGGGTTCTACTACGCTAAAAAAAATCTGATGACAATTATGACAGATGAGTGTTTTTGTGTTAACAGTCTGTTTAGGCGCCATCTTTACATAATTATTATCTTCAAATCTTCATGTCTCGTCTTGCTGTGCCATCACCAATAGGAGCCCATTATCACGTCATCGCCAACCAATCGCGTGGCGATTTATGGACCCCTCCGCCTAGTCTACGAACGTTGCATTATTCGGAATCTTTCATCGCATCTTACACGCAATCCTATACTCAATAAAAACTACTCGATGTACGCAGTTTTCAAAGAATTTGTAAACCTGTAAATATTTTCGCATTATATCGCCTTCGAAAAGTTTCGGGTGTTTCTCTTCTGCTATCCACATTCAACAGATAGATAAACCGGCGGTTGGTACTGATCTGGTACTGACCTGATCGACCAAGAGCCCGCCGATGGCCGTGAGCCCCAGCGCCAGCCGCGCCGTGTCCCACATGCTCTCCGGCTTGAACACGTCGATGTCCTTCAGCTTCGTCACCGGGATCAAACCTGGGTAGGAAACCTTTTGTAAGGACTACGATTATCATCAAATCATTTTTATTTGTTAAAGTACAGGTACAATTATAGATGTACCAGCTGACCGGACAAACGTTGTGCTGCCAAAAATTTTTTAGGGGTAGGGGGATGAAAAATAGATGTCCGATCAGGGGCGTAGCTACCGCCGTATCAGCCGTATCAATTATACGGGGCCCCGGGGCTGAGGGGGCCCCCAATGCGCCTTAGAAATAATTCGTGAAATGATCCGGAAATTAATTATTATGAATCGAAAAATGTTCCGGAAAGCATCGATACTTCATTGAAAAGTGAAATCAGCAATAAAATTACTTTCTGGACCATCTTTCATCGTATTAATGAATTAATTACTTTAGCATCATGCAATTTATCTTTAAGAGGCCATGATTCTAAATCTGGAATCTCGATGAATTGAAGACAAACAGGCAGTACAGATAATAATAAGAAAAACTTCTAATCAGTATTTAAATGCCCTAATCAAAATTTAAACAAAATATTTAATGTACAAAAAAATACGTTCTACACGACTCATGATACTCTCCAGAACTGAGTGCTGTGCGGACATGCAGGCGGCAACCCCATGACACAGCGCTCCGGGAATACCTCAAGAGGAAGCTCATTCTACACATAGCACAGCTCATTCTACAGTTAGCACGTGCGTGGTAAAAATGATCGGGAGAATCGGACCGTAGAGGTTCTCCACGAGTCTCATCGGTGTGGATAAAACTTCAATTCAGCCATGAGCTTTGTAAAGCATGAGCAGGTGCCTCGCTCGCAGTGAAGTACTCCTTAGCCCGGTTTAGAACATCAAGCTTTTTGGATGCCAACTTAGCCTTGGCTTCCAAATGACGCTGATACTACACATCACTCGAGATGTCAACTCTCAGAATCATACTCTTACAACACTTTTAGTGATGAACGCGGTACCCTGGAATTGAGGCACTATGAAAAATGGGGTTTTCTTAGCGGTAAACGCGCCAACTTATGTTTTCGTGGGGCTGAACTCGACTAAATTAAGTCAACCCTATTCCGAGACTTACTCCAGAGAGTTCTCGACTTCCAACACAATTTTAAGCCTGCTATCCGCCACTTGCAAGTTTTGCAACTGAGAGGAATTAAGGGGGGCTGTGTAGTAGGCATCCCCTGTGCTGTCATCTGCATATCAACAGTTGCCACTCATGTCATGTCATTGATATGCAGAATGAACAGCGTAGGAGATACCACAGACCCTTGGGGAACACCAGCATTTTATATGTTTCATATCTGAGCAACAACCATCTACTGCATCCTTGATATATCGCTCAGATAGAAAGCTGACTACCCAACTGCATAACCTCTCACAGCGACCGTAAGATGTTAACTTCGTGAGACCTCCCCGTGCCAGTCCTGGTCACAGGCTTTAGCGAAATCTAGGCTGACTGCCAGTGCTTCCCCGTTGCGATCAATAGCCTGACGATGCCTGCAGGTGCGTAAGATAAATTTGATGATCACCAGCTGAACGACCGTTGCAAAAACCGTATTGTCGATCACAGAACAGCTGATGATCTTCCAGATATCCCAGGAGCTGCATGTTAATCTCGCGCTCCATTACCGTTGCAAGCAGGGAGGCTTTAGGCTTATCGCTATAGGCCTGTAGTTAGCCAGGTCACTGAGATCGCCCATTATGTGGATGGAATGAAAAAGTGTAACCTTCCACGAAGACGTATCATGTGGCATAAGATAGAATAAGAATAAGCACGTTAAGACCGGGAATCAACCAGCCCCGGATCTACAATTTTTCGAACCGGGTCAGAAACTTGATAGTTATAGAGGTAAGATAAAAAAAAAACTCACAAATAAATAATAGTTGGCATTGTTCGTGAATAGGACAATAAGAAATCTTTTTTAATAAATTTATTTATTCTCCCAGCCAGGCTTCCGTATGCTAGGCACTTTGTGCAGCAAGTTTTTTATTTTTTTTTACTTACAATAGGCCAATGCTTGACCATAATCCCACCTGATGGTAAGTGGAGATGTGGTCTAGGATGGTGAGCGCAGTAATCATACTATATTATAATTTTTGCGCCCTTTGAATTGCCGCCCGGGGCGGGTGCCCCGGTTTGCCCCTCCCCCCCCTAGATCCGGGGCTGAAATGAACTCGGGAGCACACATTTTTAACACCACTGCGTGAATACCGTCTGGTCCTCTCAACTTCTTGGTATCAAGCTCTCACAGGTTTTTAGGTGGAGGCGATCCCTCTATCATCAAGAGTTGAGTGGGCGGCGAAAAGGATGCCAAGAAGTTCGACATTCCCCTTTGCCGTATGGACCACGGAGTCATCCGATTTACGCAGTTGTGGAAGAGACGACCGACAGAAGTTACCCTCAGCAGCTACCAGAGGGGTAATCGTCCATTGGCTAGCCAGTTCTGCCGATGAACTTTAAATTGCCTTCCTTTTAGTCATTTGCTTCTTTGCTGACCAGGAGGCAGCGTTAAACTTTGTATTAAGCCCTGAGGTGGATAGATCTATGCCATCAAAAACAAAACATGTAAAAAAAAACCAAGTCTCGCAACTCAGTTCTTCTACCGTAAAAAGTTGTGAGATCCATGTAATACCAAGTCGGTTAATTTTTTCAGTTCCTACTTAAGGGTCCTTCTGTCTTAAGTTATTACGTACCTAATTAAAGTCACCGCGAACTAAGAAGACCAATTTGTCGTTTGCCATCACAGTGACATTAGAGATGTACAAAAAAATCGGTTCACGAAAGAAACCAATTTTTACAACAAATCGATTCAAAATTATAAGACCTTCTGATCGATTCGATAATTAAATTTTAAACTAAAAACCGTAATATTCAGGTACCTAGTTACCTATCTACTACCTCGATTGAGCTATCTCCTACCGCGTATTCTTAATATGTACCTATTTACGACTTCAATAAAATATTCTTTTATCCATTCGCCCATGAACATCAACAACACCAAAAGCATCACTGGTGCGTTGCTGACCAAGAAAGAGAAGAAAAAGAAAGAAAGATAGATCATGATAGAATGAAAGTCCCGCTCAGTTTCAAAAAATATTTTGACATATTATATTATGAGCATCAGGAAAAAACTACAGTGAATAAATTCGTAAGACACATTCAGGTATATACATAATTATTATTTTGTTGAAAAAAAAATGTTTACCGCAACCTTAAATACATAATTACATATAACATATTATCTGCAGTTACTGTCCATGGATGGCGAAGTGCCCATACATAATGGAAAATTTCCTTTGTTAGCATCCTTAACAAAGGACATTTTCCATTATAATTTAAAATTCAATTCAAAATTTTAAATTCAAATGCAAGCAAATCATTTTTAATAATGTAATTAAATTAATCAATTTTCATTTTTAAATTTAGATTATAGTAATGTATCGATTATGACTGGTTTTATAAACGGTTTCAAGACGTCACATCACCCTACGTCAGATTAGATTTAGGCTTCTTCATATAAGATTGTTTCGACGTCATATAATTATTTTTATTAAATTTTGCATAAATTATGATGTGATGGGATTTTTACTAGGTTTTAACGTATAATATGATTTATAATCAACGCCAATAAAAATGAGTAGGGATTTTTAACAAATTTTGGCAAAATCCTTTGTCCGTAAGTATTCAACTATTCATGTCAAGTAAATGAATATTCCATTTCGCTCAAAGACACCCATACAAGGTTATTTCATATTAATAAATAGCAGCTATCATTATGGGAATCTTAGATAATTTTGACTATAGCTAACCTAACAAGTAACAACATCTTATAGTGACCATATTATCAATATTAAAAATCTTTTATGTTTTAAATAAATAGATCGACTTGACCATCGCATGAAAACACAATGTATCTCACAAGTATACCTACATATTATATTAAATTTGATTGTTTAATGCGATTGCCAAGTCAATCTATTTATTTAAAACATAAAAGATTTTTAATATTGATAATATGGTCACTATAAGATGTTGTTACTTGTTAGGTTAGCTAATTAGGTACGTAATAACTTAAGACAGAAGGACCCTTAAGTAGGAACTGAATAAATTAACCGACTTGGTATTGAGAAGAACTGAGTTGTGAGACTGGGTTTTTTTTTTACATGTTTTGTTTTTGATGGCATCTCATTTCTTTTTGTAGATAGTTCTACTTTTTTTCCTTTTACAAGTTACCTTTGAACATAATTATATCTAGGTACCTATCTACACCTATTATTCCATTATATTATATACAGGTACACTGATTCATTCACTGCAAATGTAACTTTGTAATCCTATATATTTATATGGGATTACAAAGTTATTTATGCAGTTGATGTATCTAGAAAACTGGACCGAAATTGCAAAATATTTTAGTTTTTCCTTGATCTATACACTAAACACTAATTGTGTTCCAAATTTGAAGCTTCTATGTCTGCTAGAAGTGCCTTAGAATTTTGATGATCGGTCAGTCAGTCAGTGAGTGACGAAATTAAGAAACTTTGACTAGTTATAATTCTTAAACTACTGGTTCAAATTGAATGAAATATACCGTGTTTATACAATGCCTGCTTGGTTACTAAAAATTCAGGCTTCTAGCTTTATCCACAACGAAGTTATAGGGGGTCAAAAATGGCCTGAATTGCTTCGAGAAAAGGATGGTATGGAAGCGGCCGTGCCGCTTTTTTGCTCGACTTGGCGGGGGCACTACCGTGCCCCCAGATAAGCGTGCACGCGGATGACCATGTCGTTGACAATGGCCATGATGACCTGTCGTATCACATCGGCTACTGAATCTGCGCTCGCGTCCGGATCTCCCGAAACGAAACAGAGCTGCCCCCAGATTAAAATTTTACAATATTGATTGTATGTGATTTATTAATCGATGTTAGTATATTATATTTGTTTTAATTCACGCTAGCTTTTTTATTTCTTTTGAGAAAGATCTTTACCCTCGAGTCGAGAGGGGGCCCCCGGCAAAATCTTGATACGGGGCCCCGGAAGGGCTAGCTACGCCACTGTGTCCGATTCTCCACCCTAGCCGATATGCACGCAAAGATTCACGAAAATAGGTCGAGCCGTTTCGGAGGAGTTCAACTTCAAAAAAGCGTGACACGAGAATTTTATATATTAGATTGATTATAATCAGGAATTTAACATAAACAAAATATTATCTATCTTTGTTATATGTTACCTGTTCCACAAGACACTACGACCTTGAGGTATGTTTTCCTAGCGGCCTCCATTTTGCCAGTGCCTTCCAGCGCAAGCCGCAGCTCAGCCAGTTCCGTTAGAGCATCAAGTGTGGGGTTGTTGCCCATTAAGCCACCGTCCAAATATCTGCAATACACAAATATGTACTTAGATTTTTTTATGGAAAAAACCGGCAAACGAGCTGACAAACCACCTGATGGTGAGTGGCTATATTCGCCCATGGACATCAGCAACACCAAAGTCATCACTGATGCGTTGCCGACCAAGAAAGATAGAAGAAAAAGAAATAAAGTTATTTGTAATTAGGAGTAGTTAGTGTATTCCTCGTTGGATCAGAGTTGCTACTGATAGAAAACAATGGAAAGAGTTAGAGGAGGCCTTTGCCATAAGGCACACCGAGCAGAGAGACATTCTTTATAAAAATTGTTTATGTAGTTTAATTTTTGTTTTGTATATTTCTTTAAAAAAAATGTTCAGTTTAAATTATAAAATCTGTAAATACTGTTACGGTAAATAAAAGGCTAAATTATTTGTACGGGTTGTTGCTACCATACGATAGTTAAATGAAAGATTTACGTTGTTGATTTGATATAAAGTTTAATTACAATGACGAAATAAAGATGTTGTTTAATGAATGGTAGTGAGCACGCGCGGTTTGCTTGTTTCCCGAAAACGTACTAAATTTAAATGATTTAATTGCGGCGCTTGGCGCATAAAAGTGCATAGCCAAGCAAAGAGTGTACGGTTACACCGTACATGCTCCCCACCAAGATTAGACGAGATGAGATGAAATACAAGGCGATTTCATTTTGAATCTTAATGTCTCTACTTAAACACAACTTTCCGTTGAACGGGTGAGACACTTTTATCAACTGATTCACTATTTAACACTCTACCACTATCACTAACACTAGCACTAGCACTGCACTGATCACTGGTAGAAATGGTAGCGACGGTCACGTCGCGACCCGACCTCGGTGCAGCGGCGGCGACGGTGGCGGCAGCGGCGGCGGCGGCGAGCTCCAAGCCCGCTCCTGCGTCCCTCGCCACGGCCATGGGATAAGTCGCTTGGCGACTCAATCTCCGACGATAGTAAATATAGGCGCAGCTTGTTACAATCAATGCTGCGAGTCCCACATATATAGCAGTATAATGATGTATATCATGATATGATATTTGATTTAGTTGGACATTGTTTTCTTTTAAAGAATTTAAACGATTTTTTATTTGTCTCAATTCAACATCAGTGTTATTCTCGGCAATGTAGTCGGTCACAGAGGGGAATGAGTAGTTAATTAAGTGATTAATAGGACTTATTGTTATTATTTCTTGATTATTCTTTGTATACACTTGGCTGCTTTTCTCTCCTTCTGAATGTAAGGAAAATGTATCTGTTTTGAGCATGCATCCATGACTGATTGTGAAGACTCCAGCATGTTTTAATTGAATTGAAGTGACTTGTTCGTTGCATAACAGTCGCACATGACACTGTGTGCAGCAAGAGTATCAATATTTATTAGTTACATGTAGTTCCGTCCAGTTGTTCTCACAATTATCTAAAACTTTGAAGTAGCAGGCGTTAGTTTTAGGGTTTTTAGCACAAAATTGCTCATCACTCTTCAGGTGTGTTTCAGGTTTCCTCATGTGACAGAACAACACATCATTATCTTTATGTCTACATGTTGTTATATCTTCCGACGAGAGTATGTAGTAGGAGTCCTTTTTTAGATTTACAGCAACGTACGGTGATATTGGTACGATGCTATACTGACTACTGTTTGTCGATACTGGAACAGGGATAGTGTTGAATAGTTCAAATGAGTCACGTGTTACTAAAGGTATCCTTAGTTCTATTATTAAATATTTCTCAGTCATTCTGGCCTTCACTATTAATAGGTGATATACAGATTTAATATCGTTTTGTAAATTATTTATGGGTAGGGTAATATCCTTTTCTACATGACTAGAGATAAGGCTGAGCTGTTGTTTGAGCTGTTCCGGGGATAACAGGTGATAATTAAAGCGTCCGTGATAAATATCCGTTAAGGTATCCAATAGCGAATTCTGTATGTTTTTCAAATTCCTCAAAATATTTGTAGCAGCTAACGATCCTAGGCTAACGTCATTAATAAGGGCATTCTTTTCAGATTCGAGTTTGAAAGTTTTTGAAAGATTATCTATTTTGTTATTTAGTTGATTAAGATACTTATGTTGTTTGTTAATTGATTGTTCCTCTCTCTTTAGAATATTGTACTCCGCTTCAAATAGCGAGGTCTGGTTTCTCAAGAGCGATCCCAGATGATTTTCATTATCTTGTAAGAGTTGGATGTCTCGTTGATATTTTTCTGCGAATCTCTCATCCAATACACCGAATAGTGCATTAGCCAGGTATCCGACACCGTTGATGATGCCGCGTCGGCGTATGTCGTGACGCGTGCCGGTATTCTGATTTAAAAGTATTCGATTATAATATTCCACTTCCTCGTATTCTCTTCGCAGCTGGAGGGTTATTATATTACAGTGGGTATTGTCCGATATTTTATTACATAATTGTTCAACGTAGTTTAGGTATTTTTTACAGGTCATTGTGCCTTGCCAGTACGGATCCATATCGTAGTATACAACTATCTTCCACTCGTCTCTTATTAACTGCATGTTGGATATTTTATCGAAGTATATGCCTTGGTTTTTTCTTAACGAAGTATAGTTATAACTCGCTTGACATGTAGACAGTAAGCACATGAAGTAAATAAAGGACATTGCTAATGATGAAACATTCAACTTCTTACGTCGTTTGGGTGTTTCATTCGTTGAGGCTGGGGGTTGTTCCGAACCGTTGTTGTTGTTATTGGTCGTTTGTTTCAAACTATCGGAGTTAACAGGCATGACAGAGATCTTGACTACTGGTCGTTTTATGAGTCCGCTTTTAGTTTTAAGGGTGACCACACGAACGTGTCCGTCGCTGCCAGGGTGCAGTTCCACGACACGACCGAGAGCCCACTTACCGGGCGGCAAGTTGGCATCTTTTATCAAGACAACGTCATTAAGTTTAACGTTCTCCTGGGCAGTTTGCCACTTACTCCTGATAGATAATTGGCTCAGGTACTCAGTCCGCCATCGTTTCCAGATGTCTTCAACAATTTTCTGTGTAAAGTACCACCTTGTTCGCATGTCTGTTTCAGTTTCAATAAATGTTAGATTTTGTTTGATATTTATAAAACTTGACGGTGATAGGAAATCTAAGTCCTCTGGGTCTTCTGTCAGAGGACACAAAGGTCTGGAGTTGAGAACAGCTTCCAACTGTGTCAAAATTGTTGTAAACTCTTCGTACGTGAGTTTGTGATCACTTATGACTATTCTCATATGGCGTTTCAGGCTCTTCACAGCCGCCTCCCACAGTCCTCCTGTCGAAGGCCACGACGGTGCATTGAAATGCCACTCTATCTCCATCCCGACGATTTCCGCCATGAATTCCTCATTTAAAATGTGTTGTAGCTGTTCGTGTTGTTCTTGTAAGATGTTGTTAGTGCCGACAAAATTAGTTCCATTGTCACTATACATATGACGAGGGGTGCCTCTTCTGGCAGACATTCTTCGTAGAGCCGCGATGAATGCAGATGTAGTGAGATCTGACACAAGTTCCAAATGTATAATTTTAGTTACCATACAGATGAAAACTGCCACGTAACCCTTCGTTGTTCTAATACCTCTCCCCTTGTTGGCTTTGATCATAACGTGACCGGTAAAATCCACTCCTGTATGGTAAAAGGGGGGGTATGAGTTACACCTGGACGATGGTAAGTCACCCATTAAGGGTGTAAGATTGGTAGGGTTGTATCTACGGCACTTGACGCACGTTCGTAGTCGCTTCTTTACAGCACGATTGCCACCAATAATCCAGTATTTCTGGCGGATGTTAGCTGACGTCACTCGAGCACCGCCATGAAAGGTAAGCTTATGTGCGTGATCGATTATCAGATCAGTTAAAGGACTACTATGAGGCAAAATGATGGGGTGTTTCATCTCTGGATCGATCGTTGCGTTTCTGAGTCTTCCACCAACTCTTAGAATATTATTTGAGTCTATAAATGGATTTAACTCTAATAGTTTACTTTTTGTGGATATAGGTTTTTTATGTTGTAAGTTCGTAATTTCTGAAGCATATTCATTATATTGTACATGTTTTATAATGCTATTACGTGCCTGTTTTATTTCTTCAAGTGTTAAGAATGTTTGTTTAATTTTAGTTTTATCCCTACAAATTTTAATAAACCGTTGTACCCATGCTAATACGTGAATTAACTTTTTAAAAGAGCTGTATTTATTAATTAGTATGTTTATAATAGAGTTATCGTCGTTGGAAATGAAGTTAACTTGTTTAATTTTTCGAACCTCCTCATTACATATAGGAATTGTTTGCGGATCCGTTACTTCGTATTCCTGTAACAGCCAGGTAGGGCCGTTCCACCACAAGGAGTGTTGTTGTAATTGATTAACAGTCATACCTCTACTAGCGCAATCAGCTGGGTTGTCTGCTGATTTAACATAACTCCAACGACTGGCAGGAATTTTCTCAGTTATTTTACTCACTCTGTTTGAGACGAAGGTTTTCCAGCGTCCTGGATCCCCGCGAAGCCAACCCAAGACTACCATCGAATCTGTCCAGCAAAAAAGTTTCACCTCATGGCTTTGAAGACATCCCTGAACCTTGCTCATCAGTTTAGTCAAAAGTAAAGCTCCACTTAGTTCAATCCTAGGCAGGGATATTTTCTTAGATACAGATACCAGCCGTGCCTTGCCCGTCAGAAGTGTCATCAGTATTTTATCATCTCTTTTTATTCTACAATAAATAACACATGCATAGGCCTGGTTAGAAGCATCACAGAAACCATGCAATTCAACTTCATCATGTTCTTGTGTTCCTAACCACCTTGGTACTTGAAATTGTTCAATGAGTGACAAGCTGTCTCTTAATGATATCCACTCGTTTAGGATGTTTTCAGGTATTTTCTCATGCCAAAGAATATTTGCTGTCCAAACGGTTTGAAAAAGTAATTTTAATTTCGTAGATAATGGTGAAAGCCATCCTAAGGGGTCGAATAACTTAGATATGTCCGAAAGCATCGATCTCTTAGTATGTGTTGCGTTTGAGTTCTCGATTTTGCATTGAAATATAAAGCTGTCTGTTAAAGTATTCCACCGAAGTCCTAGCGTTTTTGTTGAATTTTCTTGTTTAAATTCAAAATTATCCCCTTTATTTCCCAAATTTGGCATGTCTTGAATTAACTCCGATGAATTTGACTTCCACTTACGTAAATTAAATCCACCTCGTTTTAATAGATTTATAAGATCTTGTATTAATTGTTTACTACTTTCCCATGAATGGGCGCCGTGCAATACGTCATCCATGTAAAACGACTCCTCAAGTGTTTTTATTGTATTATAATTAAAGTTGTTTCTTTCATCGGTTGCTAACTGCTTTAGGGTCATCATCGCAAGGTAAGGCGCTGCCTTCGTGCCGTACGTAACCGTGCATAATTGATAATCCCTCAAACACTCGTTAGGTGAATCACGCCATACAATTTTTTGAAACGTCTGGTCGTCGTTATTTATCCAAATAAAACGAAACATTTTCTCAATATCTGCGGTAAATGCAAATTGAAACTGCCTCCATTTTAGCAGTAAGGTTTGTAGGTCTTGTTGTAAGTTTGGCCCTTTATACATAAGATCGTTAAGGCTCAACCCTGATGACGTATTTTTCGATGCATTAAATACGACGCGTAATGCTGTTGTTGTGGAATCGTTTCGTAAAACACAATGGTGCGGTAAATAGCACTCAGGTTGTTGACTTCCATCGCTTGGTTTCATATGTCCGAGTGTCAGATATTCATGAATGAAAGATATGTATTGTTGTTTTATGTTATAATTATTGATAAACTTCCGTTCTAAATTGCGAAATTGTGCACAAGCTAAGTTTTTGCTCGAACCTATTTTTTCTTTGAATCCTTGCTTAAAGGGATATCTCACTACGTATGAGCCGTCTTCCCGACGTGAAGTTGTTGATTTGTAATAATCTAAGCAGTACAAATCTTCAGAAGATAGATTTTGTTCTTCTGAAATGTCTTCAATCTCCCAAAATTTTTGGATCTCATCTATCTGATCTTGATGCAGGATGACGTTGCACTGTAGGGTTGTCACGTTACCACACAGTATCCAGCCTATACGTGTTTGCTGAGCGATAGGTACAGTTTGGTCCGATCTGCTTATACCATTCATAATAATGTTAGAATATACGTCAGCTCCAAATAATATATCTACAGGGCGACTTATATTAAATTCTGGATCAGCCAACGGAATATCCTCAAGATGTGACCATGTGGGTTTGGTAAATGTGAAGCTTGGCAAGTTTTTTATTAAGGTGTTCATGACTAACGCACTTGTTGTAAATTCGTAGTCGGTGTGTAGTGACGCGCATGTTATGTTTATGATTCCTTTACATTGACTAACCTTTGTACCTATGCCCGAAATGGCTCCCCTGCATTTTTCTCTTGGTAATGCTAATAATTGGGCGGCCTTTTCCGAAATTAAAGACGTTTGCGAACCTTGATCGATTAGCGCTCGTAAGTTATGATACGCACCGTTCCTAGCTCGTACCTTAACGATCGCTGTAGCTAGTAATATTTCCGTAGTGTTACGAAGTTGTTGTGAAACGTGACCGTTCTGAATTTTGCCTTGTTGATGTTGTTCTGTGACCAGGACGGCAGGTTTAGAAGTAGACGGTTTATCAAGAACATGCTGAGATACGATGTTTTTAAACGCTTCGTGTAAAATGGTGTGGTGCTTTCCCTGACATTCGTGGCATCTTCTAGTCGATATACATTCTTTGCCACCGTGGCTGAATAAACAATTAAGGCAAAAATTGTTCTTAGTAACAAAATTGCGTTTTTGTTGAGGCGACAAATAAGCGAACGTATTGCATGCACTTAACCAATGGCTCTCGTTACAGTACGGACATTTGACACTTGTTTTGTTAGAAATTTTAGCTTGCGTTGTTTTATTGAAATTGGGTTTTGTGTAAAAATTACTCGTTTTAAACGGTTTTGGTGTTACAGTGAAATTATTATTTTTATGTTGTTCTTGTTTTTTGCGCGTTTCTATTCCAGATGTAAACTTCTTCTCCAAGTAATCCATGAACTCGTTTAGTTTGAATAATTCTCGAGGATTTTTTAACGATTCTAAAAATTGATTTTGAGTTTCAGAATCTATTTTTTGAAGTAAAATTTGTACGATGAGTGGTTCCCAAGACGTTGTGTCCACTCCCAAATTTTTTATGGCATTTAATGATTCGAAGGTTGTATCATGGACCCGTTTAAAGTGACTGACAGACGGTTGTTGAACAACTGGCAAATTCAATATATGATTGACATGAGATGAAAAAATCAATCTAGGATGATCATATCTATTATTTAAGATATCCCAGCAACAAATATAATTTTCTGGGGAAATTAAAAGGTTTTGTATGAGATGTTCGGCTTCTCCTCTTACTTTACTCTTAAGATATTGCATTTTCTGTAAGTTAGTGAGACACGGATTGTTATGAATGGCCTCAGTAAATAAGTTTTTGAAAGGTACCCACTGTTGAAATGAACCACTGAACACGGGGATGTCCATTTTTGGTGCAGACATCTCCCTGTATGATGCAGAACTTAGTTTGTTATTTAATAGCTGTTTCAATCTTTCGTACATTTCTTCCGATTTTGAGAAAGATAATTCATATTCCGTATTAGAACCTTCCAGATCTTGATCTAACTCCCAATGAAGAGAGTCAATGTTATCCCATCGCGCCTGAAGTGTGCGTAATGAGTCGTTAATCTCCCACTCTTGTTTAAGTAAATCTATTTTACTTTCTATGTTGTATACAGTTCTTGTGAAAGCCCGAAAATTGCTAGATTGTTTCCTAAGCATTTCATCTAATTTACTTGAGCTGCCCGTTGACGTTTTCGCCCTGGACGGTACGGAGGGTCCAGGTTGATCTTTGTCTTGAGTTGGAACTTTTTCGGAAACCGGTTGGGTATGAGAGGATTCGGCTATTGGATCGGATATTTTGCTTAATAAATCTTGTTGTTGTTGAAGAATAAGATTTTTTACATATGTACACAGCTCAACAGCCCTATCATATTCAGACATCGTAAAATAAGGATGTAACTTACTACCCTCTGATTTAATTTGGTCGTGATTATTCTCATACTCCCTCCAGTAGTTCTCTAAAGTTCCCAATTTCCTTTTGAAATAATCTACGGTTTTACGATCAGCCCCGTCTTTTTTCAAATTGACCCCAAGTTTATTAATAGCCTCGTAAATTTCAGTCTGCGATTTATATAGATCCTCCATATTGTATGTAGATAATTAATTATATTACTCTTTAATAATATAAAAATGGAAAGATCTTACTTGATGTTGTTGTTGGTGTTGTTGTTGGTTACCGGCACAGCTGCTCCCCCTGCTAGCTGCAACCAGGAGATCGCTACGACCTCCAGACACTGCTTCCGGTAGTCACTAGCACTGTTGATTCTACCGCGAGTTACGGTTCTCTCGTAGAACCACTTTAACGCGAGGTCCACTAGTTCAGTTTGAACGCTCGAAGGACCAATTTAACTATGTACGGGTTGTTGCTACCATACGATAGTTAAATGAAAGATTTACGTTGTTGATTTGATATAAAGTTTAATTACAATGACGAAATAAAGATGTTGTTTAATGAATGGTAGTGAGCACGCGCGGTTTGCTTGTTTCCCGAAAACGTACTAAATTTAAATGATTTAATTGCGGCGCTTGGCGCATAAAAGTGCATAGCCAAGCAAAGAGTGTACGGTTACACCGTACATTATTATTATTATTATTAGTGTATTCCTTACTAGAACTAATCAATAGAACACTTAGCTCACTAACACGACTAACATTGTCTTTCGCATATAACATTCACCACGTGTTTATTTATTATTGAGGACTGCCAGTGGTTAATATACTATGTTAACACAATTTTTCTTAAATCTAATTAGGAACTAAGTTATAACCTTTTAAGCAAACACCACTTGCACAATCATTTTCACTAAAAATAAAAGGAATACACTGGATTCAACCCATTAATGGCCTACTACTGGGCACGGGTCTCTCCTCTTGAGGAGACCTAGGAAAAGTAATACACTGGAAAAGTAATACACCATAAAAGGAATACACTGTCTTACATTATTTATAGGTCTAAGTTTTTTATACTTGTATAAAGAAAGGTGACTGACATCAAAATCAACTGATCTATCGCATCTGTTGAACAGTTTACATAGACCTGGGACTGCTGACTTCGCTCCTAATACGGTATATCTCACGCTCACCTGCCGGAAGCCCTGAAGTACGAGGGCGCAGCGCCCGTGGCGCGCGCCGCCTGCCACACCAGCTGCTCCGAGGGCGGCGGCGGCGAGGGCAGAGTCACCACGGACGCGTTGTCACCGGCCTCCGCCTTCGGACCTGACCGATTCATACATGTCTTGAGTCTATCTGTTTTTTAACCCCCGACGAAAAAAGAGGAGTGTTATAACTGTTATAAGTTTGACGTATCTGTGTATCTGTATGTCTGTCTGTAGCTCCCAAACGGATGAACCGATTTTGATCTAGGTTTTTGTTTGAAAGGTGGACATAATCGAGAGAGAGAAAAAAAATTAAGTATGGTTTTAAATTGTAAGTTGTTTTATCTTATCTTCTTATCTTAAATAATGTTACTGTATTCTACTCACTAAAAGTGCCGTTGTATTCGTCCAACAACTCTTGAGGAGACTGATAGTTGCGAAATATGTGGAGGTCCACGGGCTTCCTGTCCGCCAGCAGCGCCAGGATCATCAGCTTCGGGTGTTTAAGATCCGCCATCACCGTCTCCGTTCCTGCCAGTTAAAAACATACTGTAAATTCTCGGTTACATGACTGACGTTTTTAGGTAAATAGCCAACAAAGCTTCTTTCACCGTTTCTTCGTCTCTTTAATAAGGCACCTTTCCGAAACGGTGGATAATTCAAAAATATTTGACGTTCATAATATCTGATTAATACCTAATAATCTGATCATTGATTAATACCTACATGAAATAAATGATTTGAGTGTGAGTTTGAAACGAACAGACAAGCCACCTGGAGTGGTAACCGCAACTCATAGATGTAACTAAGGCGTTGGTGGCCAAGAATGAATAGAGAAGAAGAAACTGGCTCTCAAGCTCGGCTTGAGCCGATAACCCGAACACGACGAGTTGTTTGGGAGCTGATTCAAGAAAGAAGGTAGCCAAGCATTCTTCACGGATAAATATACTTACCCCCAAGCAAGGAGCCGACTCGCCAATTACGATACCTTGGTCGGCATGGAATTGTGGAATACTTTCTACCCGAAGTTCTGAGAATCCAAAAAGGCTTACCCAAACATTCTTGAAGTATAGTCTCCAACGGTTCAGAAGGATAAGGGCGCATCCCGATGAAAGCGCGTTCCTTCATCCTGAAGTACAGTCGTTGGCACTCGCGGAGAGTCAGACCCTTAGCTAACGCCAACGCTAGGATACCACCCGTGCTGGTACCAGCTACCCAGTCGAAGCATTGGATGATTGGTCTACCTACTGCCGCTTCAAGGTTAAGCAAGAGTTGGACCAAGACGAGGCCTTTGATACCACCCCCATCAAGACAGAGCAGTCTGGAATGGAGAAGTTCTGTATTGATAACGTGGAGGCAGTATAGCAAAAAAGTTATGTTTCTTGTAACAGTTTATTGTAACGTTTTAACGTCACGGCTGCATGAGTATACCGCAACAAGAAAGTTATAAGAAGATTAAAAAAACATTAAGTCGTAAAGAAGTTTTATTTTAGCGCACACATTCAAATGTACGATAGTCATGTAACAAAAACATTGTAAGAGGACTGAACCAGTGGGACAGTTTTGAGTTGTGATATTGCTCTTTAACCCGTCGGTTACCGGGAACGTTCCAGCACGTTCGAACTCAAAGGTACCGCGATCACGCGGATCCTAACGAGTTAAATTTGAATGCTCTTTTTTACTTTTACTTACTTTAAACCACTTTTTTACTAACATAACAACCACCTACCGTCCTTGCTTCTCATGCCGTTCAAGAGTGGCAGCTTTAGCCATGGTGGTGGCGGTGAGCATATCGCTCACCATCTGTCTGACCCCGCTACGGGCGATGGGGGGCGGTGGGACCCCGTTGTACTCGCCGCGGGCGGAGCACCCCGGCCCGCAGCCTGGGGTATCTGAGGAACACCTGTTGACAAAAATGCAAAACAAACATTTTTAATAACTTTGAGCTTGAATTTTTTGTGGTAGACGTGGGATCGCTGGGGCTTTTTGCACTTAATTCATAATGATATTCCCAATATTACACATCGATGGTCATACGTTGACCATCCATTTTTTCGCAAAATCTCGAAACCCACATTTTTATGCATAATGAGTTACATATTATGTAACTCATGCATTTACTCATTTTTTTTGCAAAAAAATGTGAGTTACGAGTTGTCAACGTATGACCATCGACATATTGTAGCTAATTTTCAGCTCCATGTGAATTATTGTAAACCTATATTATATTTTGACTGGACTAATAGATGCTCTACAATAATATTACTAAAAAGCTAAGGTAATATTATTCTGAAATCCTTCAAATATTATAATTAGAAGACAAGACTAACCTTTTAGCCCCAACAGCATGAATAATATACAGTATCTTATCAAAGGTCCCGTTCGACATTTCTGTGTTAATAGTATGCCTTGGGGTATGTCCGGCATTATTCCTAGCCTCCATGTCCGCTCCAAACACCAGCAAAGCTTTCACTATCGTCATATTAGTTTGCTTCACCGCCAGATGTAGGGGAGTATTGCCTTCGTTATCAGGCACAGAGTGTTCCGCCCCCCTGGATAACAAGGCCATGGCACATTCAAGTCTTCCTCGTAACACGTGGATATGTAAAGCTGTCCGTCCGTCGAAGTTAATAGCGTTTATGTCGCAGTGTTTGTCCGCTAACGTTTCGATCACTTCTCTAGATATGACCCAGTGGAGAGGGGTCCCGCCACGCTTCATATCTTGCTGGTATAGCTTTGGTTGGTTCACTTGCACTATGTCGCCTACTATACCTGTAAAGGATTTATAAACATTAAAATTCGAAATTACTAAAATCTAAGCAAAAACGTTAAAATGTCTGTAAAACCCACAGTAACCCAAGAACTCCAAAATCATAACTGATTTGTTGCATTAATCGACCATTTAAGTTATTCTAAATGCCATTCAATATAAATTAACATTACCAAGCAAATCCGATATTAAACACTGACCGGGATCCATTTTTAATACAAAGAATATTCTGCGATAACAATTAATAAATATTTCCAGCCGTCGACTATCCCTTGCACCACTTCCTATCCTAATACAATCATTGATTTGTTAGCCGATGACTAGATCATGAATTATTAAATTGTATTGCATCATGTGGACATATTCAGATCTTAACAATGTGCAATTGGTTTTTCATTGATCATCATTCATAAATCTGTATTCATTGTTTATACAATCGTTAGCGTCAAAATATAGATAGCTTAGCACGCAATTAACATGGAAAAATTGGGTTATGAATTATTTTTCAATAAATAATAATATTTAGAAAGTTCTTTTCTAAGGCTTCATTCCACAGTTATAAATTATTTTTATCCTGTATCTAAACTATTTCGTCTCATTTACCTTTTAGAGAAAACCACAGTTACACCAGTGGCGTAGCGTGGGCTCCCGCCGCCCGGGGCCGACCGAAAATTTGCCACCCCCCCAGTGAACTTTGCCGCCCCCATATTATTTAAAATATTATTTTTATTAATTATTAAATGCACTTTTCTTGTTTTATTCATAACACAATTTACATTAAAGAAATATAAAATAATTAATTTTAATACATATTTTTTTTTATTTAAAAATCGAGTGGCTTGCCGCCCTCTCTTCACGTGCCGTCCGGGGCCACGCCCCCCCCCCCACGCTACGCTACGGAGTTACACCAATGATTCACTAAGAAATTAATTCATCTGTCTCTTTCATTTTCAGTGTGCGAAAGAGAGAAAGTCAAAAAATACCATACCTGGCTGAGTGCTAGTAGTCCTGCTGGCAGTGGAGAGGTTAACGTCTGCACCTGCGAGTAATAACGCACGCACACAGTCGGGTGAATCCGCGAGGCAAGCCATGTGCAACGGTGTGAACCCTTGCTTATTGTACATGTTCAGAGTTGACGTGTTCTGAGCCACCAGAGTCTGAAATTACCGTCATCATTTATCAATATTCTGCCAGTATCTATCTAAGTTGCCCCAAAACAATAGGCAGGATGACAGTAAGTAAAAATCACTAAAATTATACAATGTATTTATTTAATGAAACCCTATTAATGGATTACAAAACACGCATTTATCGTATTATTATGAGCGAGATTAACAATATTTTTGATAAAATAAAACTACAAAATACGGCAAGCCGTCATGATATCTTGAATGCCAATCAGTCTCAATCAGCGCGAATTACGTTACGCCTCAGTAAACAAACGAATATGACAATACTGACCGTGACATCATGTCTATTACTTTACTGAAGCGTGACGTCACAAGCGACGCCATGACACATGATGAATTTTAAATTTATAAATTGAAGTGTATTTACTTTATACTAAACCTTTTTTTTCGGAAATTTCATATATTTTGTAATTATAATCTTTTTTTTTCGAGGGTAGGTGCTAAAAAAGTGAACACATACAAATTTTTGCTCTTAGTGTTTTTTTAATTTTAAAATTAAATAAACTTACATTTTAAGCCTTAAATGAGACCCGATTTTGTGACATCCCTTTTTTAATGCAGATTCCTATAGTTTGAATGAATTCAAATGCGAGAGTAAAACTCCCGCGTGTCTATTAATCATAGTTACTGAGAAATGAATTTTTGAAAATTGTTATTTTTTTGCCGGATAAATACTTTAAAAAATCAAAACTCCTAAAATCTAAAAACAATAATTAAATCGATAATGATAGTAGATAAAACCATCAACGGTGCACATTTTAGTGCAAGAAGAAAATACCTAAGTTCAACCGTTACGAAATTATTTGATTTTTTTTCATTTTAAGTTTTTATTTTTTTTACTCAATAATCCGACGTATTAGGACGAGATACTTCACCAAGCGGTTGCTTAAGGTGTCTTTCATGTGCCCTAATTATATCACGACCTAATTCCATGGATTATTGGAATAATAAGCACTTTTCGTTTTTTGTCAGGGTTGTCACTTCCAATATCCGGATACAAACTGGATATCAATTAGTTATTTAAATATAACAAAGCGGCCAAGTGCGAGTCGGACTCGCCCATGAAGGGTTCCGTAGCAGCCAGTATCATAATGAAAGGTAAATTGCGGTTTACGATTTATGACGTATTAAAAAAAAACTACTTACTAGATCTCGTTCAAACCAATTTTCGGTGGAAGTTTGCATGGTAATGTACATCATATATTTTTTTAGTTTTATCATTCTCTTATTTTAGAAGTTACAGGGGGGGGACACATTTTACCACTTTGGAAGTGTCTCTCGCGCAAACTATTCTGTTTAGAAAAAAAAATGATATTAGAAACCTCAATATCATTTTTGAAGACATATCCATAGATCACCCCACGGCCCACACGTATGGGTTTGATGAAAAAAAAAATTGAGTTTCAGTTCTAAGTATGGGGAACCCCCAAAATTTATTGTTTTTTTTTCTATATTTGTGTGAAAATCTTAATGCGGTTCACAGAATACATCTACTTACCAAGTTTCAAAAGTATAGTTCTTATAGTTTCGTAAAAAAAGTGGCTGTGACATACGTACGGACAGACAGACAGACAGACAGACATGACGAATCCATAAGGGTCCCGTTTTTTGCCATTTGGCTACGGAACCCTAAAATTATATATCTTCGACAACAAGAAATTTCGATTGATCCTGTAATAGGCATGACGACAAATTTTGAAATACTGTTTGTTTGAGCCTTTGGGAGCCCAATGGAAACCACACTTGATGATCTCAAACTCGTATATTCCAAAAATTGCAGGTACAGTATGTTGTTCGTGTCGCGGTACAGGTGAGAGTGACAATTAATAAACGTAGGTTGAATGAAATTAACACATGCGCCTACACAATTACGTGAGCAATATCTTCGCGGTGCAGATAGGCGCATACATAACTCCCCGCCGTTGAAGAACTGCCATCTGTTCTTCAACTTCTTACATCTTCAGGAAGAAGAGGACATAGTCGAACCAGAGGACGTCGGTACGTTCCTTTATTAGTGGTCACATCAGCAACTCGAGAGATGTTGTCTGGCCCGGGATATAATTTGGTGACTCGCCCGACACGCCAACATAGTGGAGGAAGTGAGTCTTCAGAAAGCAGGACCAAGTCGCCGACTTGCAGGTTGCTGGTGTTCTGCTTCCATTTAGTTCGCTGCTGTAGTTCCGAAATGTATTCCGTTTGCCATCTTTGCCAAAAGTGTTGTCGCAATTTTTCTAGGCGAGCATAACGACACAGGCTGCTATCTTTTTTGTCCAGAAGATCAGGTGCAGGCAACGCATTTAGAGGTCTTCCGATTAAGAAGTGCCCTGGGGATAGGTATTGGTAGTCATCTGGAGATGGGGATAGCGGACATAAAGGACGACTGTTTAGGATTGATTCGACTTGTGCAAATAAAGTTAATAATTCTTCGAACGTAAGGTGAGAATTACCCATTACGCGTTTTATATGAAATTTTGCCGAACGGACTCCGCGCTCCCAAATACCACCAAAATGGCTTACGTAAGACGGTATGAAATAAAATCTAAAGCCTTCCTGAGTAGCAAACTCAGATAGGGACTCAGTGTTGTTCCTTAGAAAAAGGCCAAGTTCTTTAGCAGCGGCCACAAAATTGCGACCGTTGTCGGAAAATATTTCCACTGGCTTTCCGCGGCGAGCAATGAATCTACGCAAAGTCATAATGAAAGCGTTTTTAGAGAGGTCACTGACCGCCTCTAAATGTAGACATTTGTATCGCAAACAAATAAAAAGACATAAGTAACATTTAATTAATTTAGCACCACGACCCTTTCGATTAAAGACAAAAAAAGGTTCAGCATAATCCAAACCCACAGAACCAAATGGAAAATCCGGGGTGATCCTTTGAGATGGGAGATCTCCCATTTTAGGACATAACGTCTTACCTTGAACGCGTCGACAAAGCACACAGTGATTTGCAGTGCGACGAGCAAGACGTCTGCCATTGACTGGCCACACAGTCTCTCGTATGGCAGCTAACATCAATTGAGGGCCGGCATGCAAATTTCGGATATGTTCGTATTCAAAAATTAATTTAGTTAGATGATGAGAAGAATCAAGAAGGATAGGATGACGCTTTTCATAAGTATAATTCGAAGCATTAATTCGACCGCCAACCCTAATTAAATTGTCCTCATCCATGTAAGGAGACAAAGATAAAATGTTGCATTTAGATCCTAAATTTTGTTTATTAAATAAAATTTTATATTCTTTAGAATAACATTGTTGTTGAGCCATACGACAAAGATCATGAAAGGAATTATTTAGTTCGTCAAGAGTTAAAACACCAGTGATTTTATTCTTAGGATTTTTTAAGTTATAGATAAAACGTCTTACATAAGCAAATGTTCTTTTGATTCTATTTAATTTAGAAAAGCGCTCAAAATTTATTACAGGTTCAAGTATAGATGTTGTGAATGTAGTAGCTGAGGATTTTGTTTCAGGTAAGTCATTTGTTATTTTTATTTTTAATGTAGGCCAACTCGACTCCTCATTTAGTAAAAAATTAGGACCATGCCACCAGAGTGATGAGTGTATCAACTGACTGGGGCTAACACCTCTAGAAATAAGGTCAGCTGGGTTGTCAGCGGTAGGCACGTATCTCCAGGACTGAGTGTTAGTGATTTCCTGAATTTCACCAATTCGGTTGGCAACAAATGTTTTTAATTTTGTAGGGTTACCTGTCAACCAACTTAGGACTACACTCGAGTCGCACCAATATAGTATACGATCAGGAGTGTAGCGTATGGACTCTGTAACTGACTTGCACAGACGAGCTGCGAGTAGCGCGGCACAAAGTTCTAGGCGAGGGATAGATGTAGGTTTTAATGGTGCTACCTTTGATTTAGAGCACAGAAGGTTGACTGTGACTTCACCAACGCTATTTGTAGTTCGCAAATATATACACGCTCCGTAGCCAATCTGTGAAGCATCACTGAAAGAGTGAATTTCTATGTAGGTAGGATTATCACAGAGAACATGCCTTGGTATATGAAGAGTGGATAATGCAGGTAAGTCCTTGGCTAATTTATCCCACTGTAATTTTGTCGCTTCTGGAACAGGTTCATCCCAGTCATATTTTTGTTGCCACAAATTTTGTAATATTAATTTAGCTTGCATTATACATGGACTAAGAAGGCCTAAAGGGTCGAAAATTTTGAATGAATTAGACATAATAAATCTTTTAGTTATAACGTTATCATGTGGTAGATCTGTAATAGGAAAATATAGGGTGTCACTATTGGGATCCCAACCAAGCCCAAGCGTGCTATATGATTCGCTTATAGTTAGATTTTCTTGATTATCGTTGGGCCGGTTAAAGAGAGACTCCATATTAGTTTTAAACTTACGTAAATGAAAACAACCCTTTTCTAACTCTGTACACACCCGATTTTGAATGTGACGTAATTCGGTTTCATTATTAGAGCCAGTAATGAGATCGTCGACGTAAAAATCCTTTTGAATTATAGTTTTAATGAAATTATCATCGCACTCCTCTCCAATCTGCCACAGACACCTGGTACTCAAATAACTGGCACTTGCGGTCCCATAAGTGACAGTATTCAGGTATAAGGCTTCTATTGGTAAGGACTCTTCTTCTCTCCATAATATCATCTGCAAGTTCCTATCACTGGTATGGACGTCTACCTGACGGTACATTTTCTCGATGTCCCCGGTGAGTAGAAACTTGTACTGTCGAGCTCGTATAAGAATGGAGAAAAGCGAGTCCTGTACATTTGGACCTACCATTTGTAAGTCGTTAACCGAATAGCCGGAAGAGGAGGGGGCAGACCCATCGAAGACGACTCGAAGTTTGGTACTCTCACTGGATTCTTTAAAAACAGCGTGATGACAAAGAAAGTATATAGGAGTTGATATCAAGCCGCTTTCAAATAGTCTTACATTAAAATTGGATTTAGTGAGGTGTCCTAATGACTCATACTCTCGAAGAAATTGAGTGTATAATAATTTTAATGAGCTATTACGACGAAACCGTTTCTCCAAATTGAGAAGGCGTTTTTTCGCAAGTGAATAGGACTCACCTAAGCAATCGGGTGAATCACGAAGCGGTAACCTCACAGAAAATCTACCAGACTCAAGTCTTGTAGTATTAGCTAGGAAGTGACTCTCGCAGGCGACTTCAGTTTCGCTAAGTATTTGTTTTTTGGGAAGCTCTTCAAGCTCCCAGAATTTAGGTAGAAAATTATCTACTTGGGATTCTTTAGATAAATCCTGCTCAAATAGTTGTGCATGATTAGCATTGATTTTAGTACACGAATTTTGCATGTTTATGTGACCACCTATTAACCAACCGAATTGGGAGCTGTGTAATTTAGGTTTACACTTACCTAGGGATATGTGACTACCACCTACGACGTCCCAGAAAATGTCGGCCCCGATCAACACATCGATGGGAGCTGGCTGGTCAAAGTACGGATCAGCTAACTGTATATTTGATGGAATATTTAATGTTGATACATCTATGGGAAACTTTGGTAATTTGCCTGTAAGAGTATCTAAAACTAAACACGGTAGATTAATTTTAAAATTGTTTATAGTGTTACGGGATTGTAACTGCACGACACATCTTTCGTTGACTGTGCTGGCATGACAGTCACCAATACCGCTCACGTGTAAAGAAATAGGTAGGCTATGTAACGATAATCGTTTTTGTATGTTTTTACTGATAAATGACGACATAGAACCTGAATCCAAAAGTGCCCTCACCTGAACAACTTGCTTATTTTCTGGATTCATAACATTTATCAAGGCAGTAGACAATAACACCTGGCTACTAACTTCTTTAGATAAGTTAACTATAGTACCAGGATGGGCCTCGACAGTATCACTGCAGTCAACTGGCGCCTCTGTCGCAGCTGTGGCCACCTGCTGAACGGTGTTGTTGGAATGCAGCAGTGTGTTGTGACGTTTTTTGCAGAGCCGGCAGGGCCCCATACGACACTCACTAACAGGGTGACCCTGTCTCAAACAATTCGCACACAATTTATATTTTTTAACATCCACTAATTTATCATTTATGGTTTTCGATTTGAATGTAGGGCAGTCATAAATCTTATGATTTTTTGTTGCAAATGATACATTGAAACACAGAACTGACTTCCCGACTGACTGAGGCAAAAGATTTTGTAAATGTATTTTTGTGACTATTAGCGCCATCTATGGTTGATCGAGGAGACTTCCGATGTATAGATTCCAAAACATGGGCACGGTCAAGCAAAAATGATTTAAATTGTTCTAATGTAGGCATATCATCATACTGGCAATGCTGTTCCTCCCATTTCATCAAGGTATTATTGTCGAGCTTAGATGTTAACATAAAAATAATTAAAGTGTCCCAATGGTCAGTAGGAAGACCAAGGTTTGAAAGTGCGCGTAAGTTCTTAGTTACGTGGTCGACAAAATACCTCAATGAATTTTCAGATTCACGAGTTATTTGTTGAATATTAAAAAGAGATTTTAAATGGTGATTAATAAGTAACCTTTTGTTATTGTATCGATTACAAAGTAGCTCCCACGCATTCAAATAGTTAGCAGAAGAAACCTCTATGTTCGAAACTATGCGCTTTGCCTCGCCCTCAAGGTAAGATAATAAATAATGAAACTTTTGAATATGCGGAATGCGAATGTTCTTATGTATTAAATTCGAAAAGGTGTCGTGGAACTCGAGCCAGCGGAAAAATGAACCGTCAAATTTTGCAATCTGTATTTGCGGCAGTCTTATGCCGATATCATTGTGATCGAGAGTACATTGAGCATCTGGATGAATAGATTCGCGTCTTCTTTTATCTTGTTCAATAGTTTTTAATTCATTTTGGTCGTCAACAAGACCCTTAGCTATCGCGGTACATAAGATTATGTCCTGCTCAATGAGTTCTCGCTCATCAATTTCCGAGTCTAGATTATCAGAATTTAAGAGCTCGATCTGAGTTTGCAAGTCATCAAATTTTGTAGATAATGTCTCAAACCGGTTAAGTTTTAGGGTTAACTCGGCAAACTCAACAGTTGACAGTGTAGATTTCTCCGTGATGCTATTAATGTAATTTTTAAACTTTGTAATTTGTCCTTTTATAGAACTACGTTTTGTTATTAAATCTTTCATCGTAGAATTATTTGTTAATTTAGAATCTGTCGTAATATCGTTTAAAGGCATTTCAAAATTATAAATATAATATTAGTTCGTAAAATTATCAATTTAAAATGTAATTATTTAAATAATATAAAATCACAGAATAATTCTACACGGAAGGAAGGTTAATGAATAAAGAAATATTCCGTCTCACGCCAATCCACGGTGATACCCGGTACACGAGAAGTCGCAGGCACTGGCTGTAGACCAGGAAAGTCGACCCGGGCAGCAGAAGGTCGAAGGTCAACCGGCGAGTTCCCGCCAACCTGGAATTAGTCGGCCGAAAACTGCTAAATATCGCGCAAAAACTGGCGCGAAACAACTGCTACTACTTTAATTTATTGTTATTTACTTGTTTTTATAGTTTAATAATCAAAATCTAGTCGAAAATTGCAAAAATGTATGAAATTTTTTATAATTTACTTTTATGTCGGTACCTCACGAAAAATTATAACTTGATTTGCACTAGCGAATTTATGGATTTAATGGATTATTTTATGGATAATGGAAGGATTTAGTGGCGTTAAGGAAGTAAGGATGGATAAACAGGGCACTTAACTCGTGAAATATGCTGCGAGGTGATGCTTTCGCTGCGACACTGCTCGGCGGTGATCACGGCAAGGTCCCGGTTATTTCTTCTTCCGCGCCGATATTTTCTTGTTTCTGCTATTTCTTCGTTCTTGCAAACGTGTATCAGGACAGCAGCTAGCACGTAGGGCACTGGAACTGCTTGGCAAGGTCTCGAAATCCGTCCTTTTGTCGGGCGGTGATGACGAGTCACGAAGTTGCAGACGATGATTTTTCGATGTTGTTTTCGTTGTGGACTTATTTCTGGTTAAGTCCTGTCTGGTCGCCAATGTTTGAGCCTTTGGGAGCCCAATGGAAACCACACTTGATGATCTCAAACTCGTATATTCCAAAAATTGCAGGTACAGTATGTTGTTCGTGTCGCGGTACAGGTGAGAGTGACAATTAATAAACGTAGGTTGAATGAAATTAACACATGCGCCTACACAATTACGTGAGCAATATCTTCGCGGTGCAGATAGGCGCATACACTGTTCTATATTGTTGGGAAATATATTATAATTACAACGTATATCATATTTCCGCAAAAAAATAAGGTTTAGTATAAAATAAACGCATTTCAAATTATAAGTTTAAAATCGATTGGGCGAAGCGCTCGGTTCGTGCCGCATGTATCTCTCTTCCTCTCGATCAGCCGGTGCGTCCGAGTAGAAGAGAGACAGCGGCAGCATACAACTTACTTTTCTACCCCTATACAAAATAATGGTAATTTAATTAAAATGATTCAATTTTATCTATAAAAGTATGCAATCATTTCATCAATGTTTTGTCATGACGTTGTCACGTTAAACTACCGTCCGTAAACCGACTTTACAGACAACCAATTTTTTTTCAATTAAATGTGTATTTTTCATTTTATCTCTGTTATCCTTATAGTTTGTGTGTTCACATTTTATTTTATGGGTGAATGATGCTAAATAAGCCTTTTCTGCCTATGTTTATTTTAGATCGAGTAATTCGCTGAGTCAATTAAAAACATAACTTTTGTTAAGTATACCTACTAATAAAATTGTTTTGGATTACGTATGAACAATGTTTTTGTATTATTAAAAGTTATCATTACTTACTTAATTAATTGCGATTTCAAATACCCACGAAAAGGTTAACAGGTTAACATCAAAATAAAATATTATACTGACAACCCTAACGTCATAATGAATAATTTCCTACTTCATCCAGTTAAAAATAAAATAAAAGAGCGTTGATAATCTTAAATACACATAGAACGGAATATTTAGTGCTGGTTGTGAACTTGTGACAACCCTAACGTCGGTAAAAATCCGGATATTCGTATTTCTGCGATAATTCCAATAATCCATGGAATTAGGTCGTGATATAATTAGGGCACATGAAAGACACCTTAAGCAACCGCTTGGTGAAATATCGCGTCCTAATACGGCGGATTATCGAGTAAAAAAAATTAAAACATAAAATGAAAAAAATCAAATAATTTCGTAACGGTTGTACTTAGGTATTTTCTTATTGCACTAAAATGTGCGTCGTCGATGGTTTTATCTACCATCATTATCGATTTAATTATTGTTTTTAAATTTTAGGAGTTTTGATTTTTTTAAGTATTTATCCGGTAAAAAAATAACAATTTTCAATAATTAATTTCTCAGTAACTATGATTAATAGACACGCGGGAGTTTTACTCTCGCATTTGAATTCATTCAAACTATAGGAATCTGCATTAAAAAGGGGATGTCACAAAATCGGGTCTCATAAAACACTGTGTGTGGTTCATATCAATGCTCAGAGCATTCCTGCACACTATCCAGATTTATTGTCGTCATTTGAAAGTAGCCACATTCATGCCATCCTAATTTCGGAATCATGGCTTAAGCCATGCCTACCATCTACTGCCTACAGTCTCCCCGGATTTCACTTAATCCGCAATGACCGCACTGTACGGGGCGGCGGAGGAGTTGCCATCTATCTTCGTTCCCACATCCCTTTTTCAATCATAAAAACATCGACGCAGGCCCATAATGGAAACGAGGCTGAATACCTCCTTATCGAAGTTCAGCTGTCACATGCAAAGCTGCTTCTCGGAGTCTTTTATAGCCCCTATTCAAACGTCGACTATTTCCATTGCTTGGACAAACTGTTTGAGGAATCCTGTGGTCTCTTTGATCATACTATAATTATGGGCGATTTTAATACATGCCTACCGAAGCAGGATGCTAGGTCGATCAAATTAAAGGCAGTAGTGGATGCAGCCAACTTAAACATTCTGCCGCTAAGCGCGACGCATTACTTCCCAAATTGTGTACCATCACTCCTGGATCTCGTTATAATATCCTCACCAGATCATGTCGCTAAATATGGTCAGTGCGCTGCTGAGGCATTCTCGTATCATGACCTTATTTACCTGTCATATAAAATCCGTCCTCCGAAGGCTAAGTCAAGAATTCTACTTCAGCGAAATTTTAACGGGATGAACCTAGAATAGCTCCGCCGAGACGCTGCCGCCATTGATTGGAGCGTTGTTGAAAATGCCAGCACTGTAGACGAACAGGTAGCTATCTTGAACTCTCTTCTTACTGATTTATATGATGTATATGCCCCTATTCGTCCAGTACGTTTGAAGCACCTACCTGCTCCGTGGCTCTCGGATGATCTGAGAGCTATCATCAACAAGAAGAATACCGCCAAGGCTAAATATAAGAAGGATAACAGTGATGAAAACTTTGAAAAATATAAAAACGCTCGAAACCGATGCAATACGATGTGTAGAGATGTACAACGACGCCATATCCATAAATCTGTTCTTAATGAAGACCCTAATAGGGTATGGAAATTTCTAAAAACCATAGGTGTTGGGAAGTCTCAACAAAACACTCTCGCTCATAATCTCGATTTAAACAATCTTAATCAACACTTCTCTGCATCCTCATATGTTGACAGCAAAACTAAAATACAAACCCTGAAAGATCTTTCTAATTTTCCCAAACCTAATATTCCATCTTTTTCATTTAATCAATTTGCAGTTCGTGATGTTGAGAAAGCGGTTCTTTCCATTTCCTCTGACGCAATTGGCAGTGATGGCATTAGCCGGAAAATGATCGTCCCGCTCCTTAATATCCTTGCCCCAACCCTGACTAATTTATTTAACCGGTCCATTGCCGAAAAATGTTTTCCTTGCTCTTGGAAGCAAGCCCACATTATACCAATTCCTAAAAAAACCAACCCTTCCTGTTTTTCCGATTATAGACCTATTTCAATACTCCCCTTCCTTTCCAAAGTCCTCGAGAGACTCGTTCATCAACAACTCAGTTCCTTCCTATCCAAATTTACTTTACTTAACCCCATGCAATCCGGATTCCGACCAGGTCACAGCACGGCTACGGCTCTGCTTCAAGTCACTGACGATATACGATTGGGTATGGATAGCCAGAAGGTCACGGTGTTGACATTGCTGGATTTCAGCAATGCGTTCAACACCGTTGATTTTGATATTCTACTAGGGGTCCTGCCGACTCTCAACATATCTCCGACTGCTGTTGATTGGTTTCGTAGTTACCTGTGTGAGCGCCGACAGCGTATCCAGATCCAGGACAAATATTCCAATTGGTCTGATTCTAACGCCGGCGTGGCGTGTTGTCTCCCCTCCTTTTTTCAATTTTCATAAATTTAATAAGCTCCGGCATTTCTTCTCTCTACCATCTATATGCGGACGATATACAAATTTACACACAGGCTTCTATAAACAACATAAATCAAGCCGTCCACACGATCAACGTTGATTTGGCTCGTATAGCATATTATTGTGAGACATACGGCTTAAAACTGAATGCTTCGAAGTCACAGGTTATCATTATTGGCAGTTCACGGCTTATAGGGAAAATTGATCGGTCACAGCTATCACCAGTGAAACTCAACGATAAAATTATTCCATATAGCGACAAGGTTCGTAACCTGGGTATATATATGGACGAACACCTTTCCTGGATGCCACAAATAGCTGAGGTGAGCAGAAAGTTATTTGCTGCTGTTGGTTCTCTTCAGAGATTAAAAAATGTGCTGCCCATCCCGACTAAAATTTTGCTAGCTCAGTCCTTACTTCTACCAATACTTGACTATGCCGATGTGTGCTACCTTGACATTACTGAGGAGCAGCTAAATAAGCTTGAGCGCCTTCAAAATCTGTGTATAAGGTTCATATTTGGCCTGCGGAAATATGATCACGTATCTGAATTTCGCGCTAAGCTCAAGTGGCTCCCTATTCGCCTTCGCAGGAATGCTCGCATTCTTTCACTGCTCTACTGTGTACTATTTAATCCAAACTATCCCCCCTACCTAAAATCACGTTTCCAGTTCCTCCATGATACCCATGATCGAACTCTTCGCTCCTCTAAAAATCTATGCCTTTCTACTCCTGCACATTCTTCATCCTTCTATCAACATTCCTTTACTGTTACAGCTGTTCGCCTATGGAACGCTCTTCCCAACTGTATCCGTAACGCAAGCACATTAAATTCCTTTAAAAACTTAGTAAAAGCCCACTATCTCCAGAGTTAATCACTTTCCGTCCTCCTTTCCTTTTCCCTTCTTCCATATTTTGTCATCCCTAATTTCAAATTTGTGTTTTGATTTTTAAATAGTTATAGTTTCCTTAATACTTCTCGTGCACCTTACCTCATCTTATCTATCTATATACAGCATTCCGCATCTCAAGGTTGTCTGGAAGAGATCGCTGTGTAGCGATAAGACCGCCTTTTGTATCTCATGTATTTACTTGCCTACTTTACATTGTTGTTGTCCTATTCTTGGTGTACAATAAAGAGTTAAATAAATAAATAAATAAATATAATATATTTCCCAACATTATAGAACAGTATTTCAAAATTTGTCATCATGCCTAGGTATTTGATACTCGGCTTCACTTGCCTTTTTGGGTAGTACAGATTACTCTATATCCTACTCTATGCTCTTTTCAATATGTTTTCAAAATAACATTAATTTTTTTATCACTTCATATGTACTTATACACAATAAATCCTAATCGTGAGTTCCACTTAAATTGAGCAAGCCTTTGTTTGTATAAATTGCCATGTTTACCTTGACTAAAAACTGGTTGAAACTACAGATGACAATGAATAAAATGGCAATTCACTACAATACATATAATATTCACATAATCGAAGAATACTCACATTAATGATGTCCTTGCTACTGGCAGACGCATAGTGGAAAACAGTGTTGCCGTCAGAATCCACTGCGTCCAACTTACACTTAAGTGATACCAGGCTTTGTACCATGCGTAAATTATTAGTTTTGATCGCCACCTGAACACAATTTTATTCTTTCATAGATTTCAAAATCCAAATATAAAAATTCAGTATTGTAACTTCATAATAATTTTAATTGACTATAACAAAACCATAATTTATACCTACTATATTTTCAACATTCAAATTGTTGGCAGTTCATGTGAATAATATGTAAAGGCCCATTTGTGGTGCTGACAACTGTTGAAATTAAATGTTTAAAGGGGATCTGTCAATATTATGACATTTATGACAAATAACCTCCTTAGACATCAAACTTGGCATAATATGTTCATCATAATTTCAAATCAAGTCAAATAGATCACAGAATCCAAAAAACATTGTAAAAATATTTGTAATAACCACACATACAAACAGCAGGAATTATGAGTATTTGTGTAGGAAAACAAATAATACATTCATTCATTCATTATTCATTCATTCATTCATTCATACAAATTCTAATTAAATACCATAAGTGGTGTTGCTCCAGTCGCTGGATCCGCATCATTAATATGTCTTTGTACGTCCGGATCATTGAAGAGTTCATACAGCCCGAAATGAGCAACCAAATGTGCTATTGTCCAAGACTTGTTCTCCGTTAATGTATCACAAATCTTCTGTAGACTTGCAACTGTGCACTAGAAGTAGACATTCTTATGTAATGCTCAGAACTGTAATAGTCTAATATGTGTATCAATGTAAGTAATACACGGACGTAAAAAAAGAACGGACGTAACCTTGTCTAATCGAGAGTGATGCTGACACCTGACAGCTCGCTTACCATGTGTGCGTAATTTTGTAATTTTTGATTCACCATGGTGTCAATGTCATATCAAGATGGTGTCAATGTGTGCGTGTGTGTACTTGTACGAATACAGAGTTGGTATTACTATGGGTGCTTCACTGAATTTGTTCTTAGGATTACGTCCGTCTTTTTTTTACGTCTATAAAGTAATACTCACTTCACTAGAAATGGGTGTCTAATGAGATCTACTAATTTGAATGTTCCAGAATGATTACAGGAAATACATAATATAGTATTATCACATTTTTAAATGTGTTGATAACTTAATGATGCTGAGATAAGTATACCAATGACTTTTCAATTTATTTAGGATGAAACAAACTATTCTTGATAAGCATTTAGGTATTTTAAAATTCAAAAACATTTAATTACATACATTAAGATTCATACTATTCATTAAAGATCTTTCATATTTATAATATGTGGTAATTACATTGATACCAATAATAATTTGAGTGATGTCCATGAAACAGGTGACATTTAAAAGTAACCTTTCAATCTGACACATTATACTGAACAGATATGTATAAAATACCAGTAAGCACTGAATCAATAACTTACAAATTATTCTCAAGTGATTAAAAAATATAATGAAATGAAATGAAATTATCTTTTATTCATGTATCACTGATACACTTATGCATGTTATTTTTTTGATGTACTAGCTTTTCGGAAAGGTGCTTTGTCCTGGAGGAGATGAAAAGCCATAAAGAAACTCCTCAGCACGTCTTTTAAAAATAAAAGTTATATTTATTACAAAACTAGGTATTCTCTAACCTAAGCAGAACTGGTTGCCTAGCTGGTCATTTGCAAACATCCTTATTATTTAAATATTCATCTATGCTATAATAACCCTTGCCTACGATTTGAGTTTTTATATGTTTCTTAAAAGATTCCACCGGGAAGTCACATTTTTGTTACAGAATTTTACACCAATTAAATTATTTATAGTGAACCAATGTGAGACATGCGACAGAGCACTAATAATTGACGTCATCAAAATTATTTTAATTTCTATCAGTCTTAAATATTAATGATGTATCATCTGCAAACAGCACAATGTTCGCATGGTTTTCTACATAATATGGTAAATCATTTTTATACACCAGAAAAGAAAAGGGCCCAAGATCGAGCCTTGCGGTACCGTACACCCATCACAGTAGATGACCCTAACGACTTTTCATCGTTTATATTAACCTTTTGTATCCTATTACTTAAATAAAAAGCAAGCAAGTTAAGGGCCTTGTTTTTCACGCCATAGTGACTAAGTTTAGACAATATACATATAGTCGAATCACTAATCCACCAGACTGATTTGACGTTTACAATGATACCAGTTTTTAATGAAAAAAAAAATAATGTTGTGACCGACCAATTCTAATGTGAATAACTCATTCATTGTGATTCGAAGGACATATTGGAGAAGTTTCATGATGTAAAAAATACTATATTTACATAATGAAATTAAAATATAGATCAAATCTAATAAATTACCGAAATATTTTTTTAAGTCTATTATTGAATGGCTAAGATAAAAATGAACCGTATTCTCCGACTCTTAGGTATGTAACATCATCCCTTTTTTTCGAGATCGTCCTTTGTATAATTTATTTAGTCATACGAGGGCGTCATTAAAAATAAAGTTAATTTGGCTACAATTTATATAATAATTATACTGCATTCTATTACAAGCCGCATGGGACAAGAACTGATACATCACAAAATATTCTTGAAAAAACTACTTTAAAGCTTCATTACTTTTCCATATCTAAGTTTTCTTTCACATTAATGTTTTTTTTTTGTATTATTTTTTATAATCAAATATAAAAAGTGCCAGAAAATCGAATCACTGCTTGAGTAAAAAATCACTATTACCTTTTTTATAGCAACATTATTTTACAAAGTGACATTAGCATTTCTCATTGTGGTCTGGTGAATTAGTGATTCAACTGTAGAAACGATGGAAGATAGAAAGAAGGAAAGCCATCTCTATACATATATGAAAAGTGTCCATAAAAACACGTAAAATTACAGGTGGCATAACTCAGCAAACTTCACTGTGTCTACAACAGCCATGTTCATATATCTATTTGTCACACACTAGCGCCATTCAGAAATGGCCATTATTGGAACCTCTATTTTCTGTAAACAGCTGGACACTTTATCAACTTTCCCTTCATGAGATCACCCTCCTTCTACATCAATACTCCATGATAGAAACAGAAAATAATTTGAACATCAAATTTCTACCAACTCAGTTAATCCATGATTAGATATAGCAGTTGCATAAGCCATAGAATATATTGATGTGTAAATATGACACATCTGACCTAAATAATGATTACTAATAGTGAGATAATAAATAATTATAATCAATTATTCTTTATACTATGTGTTGAGTGAGTCATTCAATTAATGATGCAATATATTTAAGTGTGATTTGATTCACAATTACAATATTACATATGAAAACATAATGAGAGAAATTAAAGATGTAACTGTACCAACCTCCTTAGTAATCTTGACATATAGGGGGATTTTATCCTTAAAAACAATGAACCTTTCTTCAGCTACTTCCGGGTTTTCTGATCGAAAAAGACTGTAATAAAAAAAATTATGATCTGATTTTTTTCTAGAAATTACTTATACAATTTATTTTCAAAATTACAATCCTTACCTGTACATCTGATGCAGGCTTTCCGTGAATGGTTTATGCAGTACAATTTCGTAATATTTATCTTTGGAATTTTTACCATCATTAGGTATTTTTGGTCCATATAATAATATAGAATCTTCTCTATAACGAATCGGTCTCGAAATGTAGTTGTCAGAGCGAACTTCTAGAACTTTTGTCGGAGACTCTTCTGCCCCGAGCAGACCACGGAAAACTGGGAGTGATAAAAACCTCACCATTAGGATCAGCAAACACATATCATTTGTACAAATATAATATCTGAGTGAATAAGTTTACGTAGATAATACGAAAGAAACATATTCTTACAGGAATTAAGCATTTTCAATGTTGTCGAATGTTTTTCAATAATCGTATGTCACTGGTGTAAACGAACAAAATTATAATATGTAATTTACAGTTACACTTGAAACGTAGTGTTTAAGTACTTTAAAATTAAATCTAATGCAAGCAAGACTCTTGCACTAAACTGAAATCTGAATTTTCAGATTCAGATAAATATCTGAAAAATGCGTCTGACGCATAAACCATAGTCGACAGCTGATGACCACAGACTACTAAGATGGCTGATGACTGAGACTGAGACTTTGACAGACTTTGACTTGACACTTCTGAAACTCTGTTTTTCCGCAAACCGATTTGACAGACACTAATGTCAAAAGCTAAAATAATGTTACCAAATGTTTATGGCTAGAGTCGCACCAGGATTCCGGTTCTATAAATCGTAAATTATTTAATGTATTTAGCGGTTAACTTTATTGTAATTAAATTTAATCCTGAATTAATAAGTATGTATAAAAATGATTGTAGATTTATTGACATATGATTTTATTTAAAATTGCATCCCATTTTTTTTATTAGTACCAACCAAGGATATTATACTTTAACTGAATTGCAATCTTTGTAGAGATATCTACCTGAAGACGAATGACATAACATTGAATGATCATTTTCGACCAATCACAGGCTGGATTAAGTTCGCCTTCATTATTATTTTATTTTAGGCAGGTAACGAAAAATAATAAAATCTTTTAAATGACTGAAGTCAAAAAATTATTTAAAGAAGGACTTCAGCTAGAGACACCGCAGCGATGCCGGGAATACATATCACACGTAATAAAAATAGAAAATGAATTAATATGCAAGTCGAACATTTTATAATAGAATTTGGTAGCGATTCAGATGCCTCTTATAGTTCTGAGTTAGAGTCTGAATAAATAATTATTCTATAAAATTATCTGCCTTTTATTTTTAATTACCATTTATATTTATTTCAGATACAAATATCGGTAAGCCATCGTAGATCGTAAACACCTTCCCGATTACGGTACCACGCTATTTAAAAAGTAATAAAATCGTGCAACACAGGAAACGTCATTTCGGTTTGCGGAATTAAAACAGGGTATGAGTTTGGCAGTTCCTTTGACCTTGACAACTCAAATGTTGCCAGGACATACAGGTTATCGATATTTTTCGTAACTTTGAAAATCAAATAAATAAATTAATTAAAACTATATATGACAGTTTAGTACTATTATTTCTTCTGTGCTAATACTTACTTGATTTTTTATATGTTTATTTGTAATGGATGTAAATTCTTTGACCAATAGGATGCCCTACTGTTTCTGAGTAACATGGACCATAATTTATATAAAAAAAATTACCTATTATAAAAAAACCAAAGCAAAGCGAGGGCGGTTACATACTAGTTTGAAAAATAATAAAATCATGAGTTACCTAAGCTACATAATCCCTTTAGGGTATATATGTTATGTGTACATAACATATAGAGCAAAACAAGATCTTCCAGGTAGGTATTGGTATTTAAAAAGAAAACAATTTCAGTTAATAAACACATATTTATTGATTATTAAATAATTTGGATACATAATAACCATGTGGTAAGTGTATATATAAGTAAAAAGCATTACGCCATAGAATACTCAAAAGCTAAACTCATATGTAAACAATCATAATAAAACACGACTAGCTTTCTTACTTGTATGCCACATTTCATAAGTTCATAGTAAAATTCATGAGAACTATGCTGTTAAGTAATTTTATGCTGTTAAGTAATGGTACCCCTTTATTCTTTCATCTGAGCATGGTACCATAATTCATGATGAAGTTTTTGCATTCCATGTGGACCAATTACTTGAAGGGAACAGGAGAAATTTTTTGATAATAATATAATCAGTCTGAATGGTGTCTAATAGTAGGCCTTGGTAAAGGGAACAGGGTCATAAAAGCGGAGTATACAGCTGGAGAATTTGATCCGCTCGATTGCTTTGCGCAAAAAAAAATAGGGTCTTGAGTGCTAGTGAAATATGACACCATCTCAGATTACGACACGTCATACTAAAATTCCGATTGTGACTCATTCCAGAAGCGCACTTCAAATGTTTAACTGTTCTGAATACCCAGTAAAACAAGCTTCAACACTATATCTGTTTCTTTAATAGATCTTGATTCAGTATTTTTCAATGAATTTTGAAACTTTAATTACCCATAATTATTTCTGTAAAAAAAAAAATACGGAAAAATATTTTTCATTAAAAATTAAGATCGATAAGAGCATTGTTTCTTATTTTATTAATAAACTAGACTAATAACTACACACATTTAATCACACATCGATATAATTTATGTGGATTAACATGTTTAAAACATTAAAGGAATCCAAGCGTAGAATGCACTGACTGAGTCAAAATGGCGGTGTCGAATTTCATTTGGTGTCGTGTAATGTCGTGTGGATTCGTAATGTTGACAACTTGTGTTTGAAGGTTGGATAATATATCAGTCTATGGTTTAACAACGTTTGGAGGACTTTAAGCCCTACATAATAAAGTTAAAAATGGTTTAGTAAGAAATGGTAGTTGGCAACGATTGTTGCCAGAAGCAATCGGGGGTGTTCATTTTTGGCAACAATTGATGCCAAGAGCTTTTGAGCGGCCATGCAGGTAGTCTTTACAAAAAGTTGGAATGTGGAAAGTATCTTATGAAACTAAAGCATACTGCAATTCTAATCGTATTAAATAACAAAACTGTAGTCACTTAAACAATAGAAATTAAAACATGATAACCATTTTATGTATTAATATTGTATAATCACGTAATAAAGTATCTTAGGAATAACTATAACAAAATGTTGTGTGCAAAGCTACATGGTAAATTAATGATACTTTTGAAAAAACAGGTGTGTAATTTAAGGACTATGTTATGTCTAGCAATATTATACATTATACATAACGTCAATCACTTTGTACATTATTATTGTATATTTTATTACTTATAAAATCGCCTCAGTAGCTATATTTTATTTAATAAACAATGTATATTAGAGAACAATTTAACATAAGGACTTATTATATTCTAATTATTCCTTTAAACAAAAGTTGACTAGTTAAGCAACTATGATGCATAAATTCTTTGGATTAAAATTATTGTAATGTTTTATTTTACGTCACCATGTTACATAAAATTAAAGCAATCATAAAAATACCAACTTATTTGTAAATAAATTTATTTTTAACTAAATCTATTATCAGATCGCTAAATGGCTAAAATAATGTCTAAAATGCAATTTCTGAAAATCTTAATAAAATTCAAATGCAGATCATAATAAATTGTTTGTTTCTATGTAAATTAAATAACACCACTCTTGTCTTTTTTTAATTCAAGCATTATTCACTCTAGCAAATATTTGGTGGGAATAAAAAATTGAGCAAGAAAATAGCTGTGAATTTAAAATGCATTATTTTGAAATAGACGACATACATAGATAATAATGAAATAGGCAAAGTAAAATAATATTTTTAAGTTATAGCAGTTTTGTAATTCTGCCTGGTGACTTTATTAAAATATTAAAGTTATCTTACCTTATACATATTTTTAGACTAGCAAAATAGGGCAAGAAATGAAGGGCACTCCATAACTTATGCAGCATGACTTTGATTACTGTTAGAACCAGGCAAATTATCAGGATTGGCGAGGGGGTCCAGTTCAGCAAACAATTTGAACCATGCTGCTTTGTCGTCTTTCTTTGGTGCAGTTGGTATGGCAGCTTTTTGAGGAGAAGTAGAATCCTTGATATTGTTCACAGCTTTTGGAGCCAATGGGCCAGATGTATCCATGTGCTGGAAAAATTTCTTAGTTATCTCAAATGTTTCTTTATTTTTATTTATAACTGTAGCTTATCATTAGGACCAGATAAATATGTATGGACCTTCATATCATACGGGTTTCTACCCAAATCTGTTTTTGTTACAAAATCCAAAGGAATATTATGGATTTTTTAGGTTGAAATAAAAAAGAGTTTGTATGTCATTTAAACTGTTCAAATCGATTAAATTTCATTGAACACACCTGAAGCATCTGTGCTGGTAGAAAAGATCCAAAGTGAGCCGGCAGGTCACAATCCAGATTGAGGCCAGCTAAGTCAGAGTTGACATCCAAGTTGTTGGACCCCTCAGCTTCAGTTGCAGTGTTAATAAGATCAGTGGATGTTGATGGTTCACCAGTTTCTGGTTTAGATTGCATCCCATTGTCAGTTGTGGTGTCACTATCTGGTTTAGTTTTATTTGGCTCATCATCTCGGTACTCGTCCTGAACAGGAAAAGAGCAAATCTGTGACATACTTCCACCTTAACATTGCTTGCATATTGGTTGTTAATTTACTATCTTTGTTAAAGAGTACGGTAAAAGAGGGACCAATGAGGCATTAATTTTATAATGTAGTATAGGAATCACAGGAAGGTGATTGACTTGATCAGTGTAGATAGTGTAGACAAAACGTGCAATAGGTTGTTAATATTGTAGGTGACATAAACGGATTAATTGTTCTAAACAGTAAAACATACAAAAATCATAAAACTCATATTACCTGAAAAAAGAGCATCTGATCACTATCCTGTGGAGTATGTTGTTCCTGATCAATTTCAGGTTTACCCAGAGTGCTTTTTAGTATACTAAACTCATACTGAGGAGCAGCATTCATTGTGTCAACCGTGGTCATCAGGGTATGGGACACTTTAGAAGAGAAAGTCATGAAAGAGTTCTGGTATGATGTCAAAACATGAGAGAACATGTTGCATCGAGCTGCAGCCAAAAGATCTATCTGAAAGTTCAAACATTAATTAAGTTAATTTATTTATTTTCAAAAAGCCAGATCAGCAGGTGTTCTTAACTAGTATTAAAAAAATACAAATTTCAAATGTTTTTCAATAAATTAAATATAATTAATCATGATTAAGTTAAACAACAGCGGGCATGGTCAGTAGTTGGATGGGTGACCGCTAGTGGCAAAATTTTCTTAAGCGTTTCTGTGCCTAGGAGGGCCCGTAAAGCCGTCGGTCTCAGTTGTTATCATAAGATAACAGTTGCTAAGCCATGTCGGAGGCCCTCGTGCGGTTTGAAAACTTCCAACACTTGGGTTGGCCACTAACCCCTCCACCAATTCGCACTGGAGCAGCATGGTGGAGTATGCTCTCAGCCTCCTCAAGAGAGACCCGTGCCCAGTAGTGGGCCATAAATGGGTTGAAGCCAATCATGATTAATGGATGGGTTTATTGTAAACAAGGCATTATTTGTCTTTTCTGTAAAGATTATTTCATTTACAATTAACATGATGAGTGCAGGATATACCTAATGAGTAATGACCAATCTATACCATTATAGTATAGTTAATTGGCATAGTTGAATGGATCTTTACTGCACATGTCATATGAAGGACATGATAAGATAAAATATTTAACTAGCATTTAGTATATACATATAGTACCTTTTGTAGAACATCTAAAGTCAGCTTGTCAAATATTTTTTTACTTTCGCGCACTTGGCGCTGGGCTTTTCGAAAGTTGTCCAACCCGCGGCCGGTATCTGGGTCCAATTGGGCACAGGTTGACTTCATCCAACTCAAAGCGGCACGGTATTCAATACGTGCTTTCTCCATCGCCGATACAGTCGCCCGCATATCTTTTACAGCACGGCATCTAAACGTCTCTACTTCGTGATAAAGTCTCAACAACGGCGCACGCACTCCTAAACGCTGTTGGCCCGAGTAAGAGATCGCTCTCCCTGCCGATACCATGTGTTTACCTGCCGCATCATTGGCTTTACCCGCTTCCCTTAAGAACTTCCCCAAGCCATTCTCTTCCTGTGCCAAAAGACACAACCGCTGCTGGTACTGATCTAAAACTCGTTGTAACTCTAGGCAGCTATCCGATATTGATCGAAACAACTCTAATTTTGCGTCCAGTTCGGCATCGGATGCCACGATACACTCATCTTCTTTAGTCCCTAGTTTATTCAACACAGTCTTCTTTGTTACCCAGTACTGATGCTGCATCATATTAAATTAATTGTATATGTAAATGTTAATGTGAGCCTTAATAAGAAATAAACTGAAAATATGAAACTTTGTATTCTTCTAAACCTTCAAAACCTTGACACATTACGCTGACCACAGAGTACTTTGTTATTGAAAACGCTGACTGAAGTGTCTGATCTGAAGTGACTGATCAAGGCTGACATTAAACAATTCTTCCGACTCTTTGACAATGACGTTATCAATTTTGCGAAATGTAAAACATTTCTTGTTTCGATTTTAATAAATAAAAAAAATTATCCATATATGTCCATCCTTTTAAATTACGTCTATAATTATTATTGAAAAAAATTATAACAAATTGAAAAACCTCCGAAAATCTAAATTTACGTTAATAGACAGGAGAATTTTTTTTTACCGGTCCAAAAATAAAACAGCTAATACGTCTATTGTCTATGGTGCCATATTTACAATCGGAATGTGGAATGGCCGCCGTGTTTCGTATTATGTGCGAATGTATTGCGTTATCGTTCTAAACGCTAGGTTTTAATATGCAATATTTAACTAGATGAGAAACATTTAACAGCACCAAGTTGTGGACATTATTACAATGTACTGTGCGAGTGATAAAACTATAGCCGGAGTGTCATCGTCACAGTCTTCGAAGAATGTCAAAGATGGTAAGTTTGTGGTTGTCAGTTTTTTTAGTTTAGATTTTTGGTTATGTATGTGTGTTAATGATATTATAATTATAGAATCAATAAATCGATAACTCGACGGAAAAATAATAAGGAACTTCCCTGAGTGTTTTGATAAAAAGTTTCGTAAATAAAAATAAACTTTTAACAACAACAGAACTCAATGCGATTGTTATTATTATACATCGAACTTGTTATTTGCTCTTTACGCAAATATATTAAAAAATATTCAGTACATTTTGTTGTTTAAAACTGATTATAATATTCACTTTGTACTAAATATATTGTGCTATATAAAAACGATCTTCAGTAAAACTAATCTGCCGTCCACCAAAGAAGATTTTAATTATTGTAATTTTGAGCTCTATTGCTTCAAATAATGAATTATTAATTACTTTACCAGTTTATTTTATTGATATTTTGATAGATTATTTGAGAGTTCTAGGATACTAAAGTAGGGTACAAATGATTATGAAAGTGAATGTATCTCAGTAAAGGCATAGTAAGCATAGTAGATGCTTAAAATATTTGCAGTTTAATGCTATGCCTTTCACTGTCACCTTTGGATATACAGTTCTCTTGATTATAAATAGCTTAAAATCATTACTCTTTAGAAGCTACTAATTGTTGATAGAACAATAATTTCCTGAAAACTATTTAAGCCAAAACTTGTGTCCTTTGTTAAAAATGTTAATAATTTAAGTTTAAGAAAAATGTCTGAGATAAAAAATGCCTAATTTAAATGAGCATAGATAAAGTGTGTGTCAACATCAACAGTTATCAATTTTAAAATGGTATTTCAAATATATCTTATTTATTATATATAATAATATATTATAATGCATCATCGCAATAAACTAATTATTGGTCTACAAAAGTATTAAACACTACTTGTTCTAGTTTGAACCCCCAAAGATAATTTTAGATCACAGTTAAAAAATACTTTAAGGTATTATATTTTCCTATTCTGTAGTAATGTTTGTAATAATCTTAAGTTAAGCATTTAGACAGTATCCATTTGAACCCCATCAATATCAAAAACCTTCAATAGTCCTAAGAAATGTATATTTGTAATATTAAATATGGTTCTGCTATGAATGTAGTGCCTTAGTTCCTCAGTTTTTGTCTACTCTTGAATTAACATTTAATAAAATGGTTATATGTTATATGGTATCTTGATAAGTGCTAAAAATTATTCATTGCAAGGTATAATTCATTTTTAAGTTTACCTTTATAAAAATAAAGGTTCTATTCACTGAAATGAGCAAAGTTGTAAATTATTGCTAGATGTATTGATTTAACCAGTTTTTAGAAGCAACAATGATATAATATGGTGTCAGATATGATGGCATTGTTCCATGTAATATTAGATAGAGGGCGGTAGGTCAGGGACAAAGATTAGCATTTGTGGATGTCATATTGATGCAACTATTTCAAATATCTATGGAGAATGATGTATGCAAATAGATTTTAAGAAAGTACAACGAGTTGACCTAAAAGGTCATCTATGTTAATCAAAATCTTCAGTTATCAGTAGTCTAGTAATATACTAGACTTTAGCAGACAATGAGGTCCTAAATTCTATTTACATATTGTGATTAGAATTTTAGTCTTATTGGGCGGCTTAGAATACAAACCCCAATTTCAAGTTGGATGGGTGTCGTAAGAGACGACTAAATTCGGCCCGCTGGTGGGACAACCTTTGGAGGAATTATATTGGTAATATTGATTTTATCACTTTATTAATACCATTATTACTATTATTATTTCATCATGGGGTCTACCTGGATATCTACATCTATCAACCTCTTGTTTGAGTCAGCCCCCAAACGACTTGTCGTGTTCCTTACTTAGGGCACTCTTTTTCTTATTTCTTTTTTGACCGGCAACGCAGCAGTGATGCCATTGGAGTCCCTGGACAATGATAGCCGTATCGTTGCTCCAGCCGTGGATCGTAAGCTTGCTTGTCGGCTATTTCCATAAAAAGCTTCCTCCCAATGACATTAAAAGAAGAGTTCTTCGAAACCGTCGAAGTGGATTTGGAGATGGATTGCATATTCGATCAATGATGTTTTAGTATAGATACGTTATGCCCTTACAAATCAACCGAAAAATTTGTTCCGAAACACACACACGTTTATCTTTTGTTTCCCTACACCAATCAGGCAATCACTACATTGGTAAATTATGTAAAAGGGATAGCTTTACTAGAACTATAATAGTGAAAAAGACAGCTAGTGTTTGTCGTTCGCGTAGCCAAACGTTGACCAGTGTTGCCAACAAATAAAATTGTGCAAAACAACTTAATATTACGTTAAGAAAATTATACTTATATTCGTAAATCAACTTTAAATCTTAACAATTTCTACTAAAACTGACTTGTTTTCAATCTGCACATCCTCTTGATTTTCAGTTTAAACTAGATTTAATTTTGGTGGTCTAAACTAAAAACTGTGAAGATATCGAAAAAAATTTAGAGTAGGCAACTCTGCCCATTTCCACAATATTGTGGAGATTATCGTCACAATATAGGAATCTAACAGTAGTCGCTCTTCATACAAACGGCCGAAACGCGCATTATACCTACGCACATCCGAATACGATTGCCGACAGGCGAACGAGCGGAGCTTGTACCACGGTCCGGTCGGTACAAATAACAAACTTTTTTAATTTTCTACTCTGGTTGAGCTGTATGGTCGTGTGCGGCTGTGGATTTATAAAAATTTAACTTAAGATGGCAGTAGAAAAAGGCAACAGAAATAGTAGACATTATTGTGTTGTTTTTGGGTGCTTTAATTCGACATTAAGTCACCCAGGAATATCATTGTTTACGTTACCTGGAGACTCCGAAAGGTAAGACACTATTTTTATACCTACCTACAAGTACGTATTATATAGTATATATAATACTATATAATATAATATAATATATAATAATATATAATACGTACTTGTAGGTAGGTATATATAATTATTGTAGGTAAGTAACTTAGGTAGTAGGTATTGTATAATTATTGCGTTATTGATTAATATTAACTTTATTATTGTATTGTAATTATTAATAAGAAATCAAATTATTGTATTCAAGGTCTTCGGTCCTGCCGAAGGAGATCAGTGCATGTAGGATAAATAAAAAATAAATAAAAACAAGTACGTATTGCAATAAGTTGGTACCTAAATTGTTTATTTTTCATAAGTCCACCGAAGAACCTTACCCTGCCCTAAGAGTCTCTGTCTCTAATACAATACTGAAGGCTTACGAACCTTCACAGTACTAATAAAAACACAACATATACTTTTATGGAACACTTCCTTTTTATTTACAATGAATTGCATTTATTAAAATAGAAAATATAACATTTTTAAATACAAAACTACTAAGAAACTCAAGTCGTTTGATAAAATTAAAATACTGTCGGCGGACAGCCCTAGCGCGCGGCGACGCGTAGGCAAGTTTTTCGAGAATCGGCCCGAGTTACGTTACTGTTAGATTCTTATATTGTGTTATCGTGCAGATGATTTGATTGGTTGGCTTCGGCAAAGACTAACAAATTCAGTACAGTCAGTAGATTGAAAGTACCTAAAAATAAACTTAAGGAAGGAAGTTGTAATTTTAAAACTATTTTATGCAATATTTTGGGATTTCGGTGATGAAATATTAAATATGGTGACACATTTACGAATAAAGTAAATACGCTAACTTATAGGGACCACGACCTTTTTCATGTATATGTCAGCCTAAGCAGTAGGTATGGCGTGTTATTCATTAACTTATTACATAACATTTTATTTATTCTGATTCCTTTACTGTGGTTGAACCTTAATCGCGTATGGTGAAAGACGTACTCAATACGAATACGATTAATTTATGAAACCACAATTTATTGCATGTAAACAACTCATCAATACATACTTCACATCTAATATATATTTACACTAAGGGTTACTATATTATATATATTTTATATATATTTTATACGAATATTTTTACAATAAGGGTTAAATTTTTCTATTTGCTTATCGACGGATACAAAATAGTTTTAAGTATTATATACTTTTTAATTTATATTATACGAGTAACCGCCCTCGCTTTGCTTCGGTTTTCTTATTTTTTTACACCTTGGGTTACATTATTGGAGTTTTATTAAGAATCCCTATTTTTTTTGAAAATATAATATAGCCTATGATACTCGGGAATAGTGTAGCTTCCCAACAGTGAAAGAATTTTTCAAATCGGTTCAGTTGTTTCGGAGCCTATTCAATGCAAACAAAAAATCAAATCTTTTCTCTTTATATATTAGTATAGATTATTCATGAATTTCTTTATGTTAGGCTCTATACAATACTCGATACTAATACGGTACGGCTTTATTACAATAGGTACGTGTACTCGTGAGAAAATTATCTCTGTACTTAACAATAAACATACAAATGGGGACAGCATCGATATATCGTCACTTCTGTATATGTTAATCTATGTCCGCCCTATCTGCCGTCCTAACGAAGAGTGCAATAAGTCCAGTTTTTGGGCAAATTGATTTAAGACCTTATGTAGTTACGGATATGGTCTAAAGTTAATTTGCCCAAAACCTGGACTTATTGCACTCTTCGTTAGGACGGCAGCTATGTTCGGCCGGCGTTGTCATGCCGCCATATTTATTTTGTTATAGAAATATTGAAATTATATAAAATGTAATAAATCATGATAACTGACGTGTGGTATGTTACTCCATGAATTTTAATTCTTTTACTTGTGTAATTAGTGCAAATACGCATAATACACGAGGGCATTTTAACGCTGTATGTCAAATCTCAAGGATTTCTGGCAACAATAAAAGCGTGCGTATCGACAGAGTATTGACAGAGCGACTGCGAGCAGTTGGGCTAATTAGCCCAAGTTACGCTCTTCATCTTGGGCGCGCTAGTAACATATCTACCTCTATTTTTATAATATCATTGTATTCGATATGGATTAAGAATGGAACAAAAATCAGTTATATTAGCGTCATGGCGCATGGCGGCGTGCCACATGAAATCGGATAAAGGTTGCCAGGTCAAGGACGGACTCGGCGCCCGCTATTCACAAAGTCGCGTCTCTCGATGTGATGTCTATGGCGATATGCTTAACTACATCGATTTTTATCTAGTGTTATCCGGAACTGTTTCTGAGCGTCTTGTAGCGGTTTAAACGACGATGACATTGGAATATCAGAATGGGTCCTGAGTTGTCAAAGTGAACTGCCTACTAGGTACATAGGTATAAAACTACCTATCTTTTTTAGTCCAATTAAGACACGTAGTCTTAAAATCCTTCGTACAAAAGCTTTAATTTTCCACGGATTTTTTAAATATCTAACTCTCCATCAGTGAGAATTGATCGGTGTAAGAACTGGAAGAATCACGAAGTAAGATAACATCAATACATTGGAAATTTATAGCCGAAGATTTAAAAGAGCAACTAGCTCTTTGCACGACTGGCCAGACAATTTCCACTATTGTGTCGTAAGCAATGTTTCCGCAACTGCCTTTTGAAGGAGTTCTTCCATTTTATTGTTACGCGTTTATCTGTGGTTATTGTGTCTTTGTGTCTCCACATTTTGCTACAAGTCTTCTCAATATACAGCTTGAGCTTTGGTTACTTTTAATTTGACTGTCAAGGTACGTTCAAATTTCAGCCAACCAACCGATATTCACGATAATTCGCAACAAAAAATAACCGACTTCAAAATTAGGGACAAACTACTCGTCAGATTTCGCTCAAATTTAAGTGGGATCACATGACAAGCACCAGCTTTCGATTAAAAAAAAGAATCATCAAAATCGGTTCACTCAGTCGAAAGTTCTGAGGTAACAAACATAAAAAAAATACAGTCGAATTGAATACCTCCTCCTTTTTTGAAGTCGGTTAAAAAGTTTTGTGAAGCGGATCTTTGGAGGTTTCACTTGTCCCGTTAGTAGCTTAATTCCGCGGTTGTCAATGGACAATCCTAATTACCTACAGATAATTGTAATTTGCTTACTAATAACACTATTTTGTGCCTGCGTTTGCCGCTGTGCCTGCATTTTGTCAAGGAATTTCAGCTAAACAACTCAAAAGGGAAGACAGAATACATATTTTGCGAAGGCAAAATGACATTGATTTGATTAGTGTATAATATTCATAGTTTACGATCCTTTTTTATATTATTTTTTCTTGACATTGACACAGAAATAATAATATAATGCATTTGCTATTCAAATGATATTGCTGTGTATTTTTTATTTTATGTTAGCTTTCCATATACGTGTACACGATTTTCAATCCGCTGTAAATTTCGAAAAATACTTTTAACGCATTTTGTTTTGGTTTGTATATAGCGGAATTTCTGATTAAATCTAATCTAAATCTAAATCTAAGTTAAATCTAAATCTAAATTTAACTAATATGACGGAAACGTATCCATTAGAATAAACATTTTATATCTGAGTTTTGTCTGAGTTGTTTGTTTGCTTTACAAGTCTACTTAGGCTTCTTGTCTACATGTCTCACATAAATCTTTGATAGGGTCGTTTCGCCTGTTCGCGTCCATTTAGTGCAGTTGACAAGTTTGACGGCGATAATAAAAATGTCCCAGCACTAATTTCTATGAAAAATTTATGTAATGTATTCATTATATAGTCTATTTTAAGATTAACTTTCATTTTTATTAGAAACGTCTTGTGTTTTCTTTTTAAATAGATAAACTTCAGAATTAGGCGTTTTACCCACTTTGCGTCCACAAAATCCAAATTGCGCCCACCCGTGGACCATTTAGCGTCCAGCAGCTTAGAAAAGGAATATAGGGGTGAAATTTTGAATAACTTGTAAAGAAAGATTGTATTTTAATAGTTTCTTTATTTAAGAATATAAATATTAAAAAATCAACATTATTATCATTAAAAAAAGCACTTAAAAAATAAAAAAATTCTTCTCAACATTGTTTGTATCGATTTATTACTCTCTCGAATTTCATTTAACGCTTTCTTTAAATCTTCTTCTGTGTATGTTCTTTTAAGCTTATTGCATAGCTTTTATCGCGGACTTGAGCGCGGCGAGCGAATCAAGAAAAACCGTAACGAAATAAAAGGTTACACCGCCCACTTGCACTCAGTACTAGGATAGCAAAAACATGCAAGCAAGTGTGCCAAAACAAAGCTGGGGTATTAAATTTCTCATCGGATTTGTTCACCTAGTAGCAATTAATTAAAGCGAGTACTAGGCGCACAGAACTCTTCGAGGATGCGACATCAGTGATACTGTACAGGCCATAGTATAGTGCGGTCTTATTTACTCTTCGTTATTTTACATAAGGCACAACAGTGATGTCTATATTACGATCATGCACATTAGGTTATTATTGCTGTTTCTCTTGTCATGCCGATTAATATGCGGAGGAGCGACAGTGATAGAGTGAATCTATCACACACAGTGATAGAGTGAATCTATCACTGCCGCTCTGACAAGTTGTCAGAGCGCTCTGACATCACTTGTCAGAGCGGCAGTGATGGATTTGTTCTATCACTGTCGCTCTTCCGCATATTGATTGGCATTACGGGAGAAATGGCAATAATAGCTTAATGTGCATGATCGTGATATTGACGTCCCTGTTGTGCCTATGCTAAATATCGAAGAGTGAATAAGATCGCACTGATGTCGCATCCTCTGAGACTTCTGTGCGCCTAGTACTGACTTTAATTAATTGCTACTAGGTGAACAAATCTGATGAGAAATTTAATAACCCCAGCTTCTTTTGGCATACTTGCTTGCATGTTTTTGCTATCCTAGTACTGACTGCAGGTGGGGGGTATGAGGTTTTATTTTGCAACAAATGATATGCAATAGCTTTACGGCGGCAGTCCCCGAGTGCCACACGTTTTTTTTCCCTTCTTCTTTCTTGTCTCCGAAGAACTCATCTTAAATGAAAAAAGATAAGAATGAAAGAAATTAAGTACTCATTTCAATTAAAAAAATAGAATTATAAATACGTAGTCTTAATAAAAATGTACAATAATAATAAAAAATACATTTTAAATTATTTTTACAAGCAAGTATTTAACAAAAACTGTGGACGCAATTTGGTTTATTATTATCCCCTGTAGGTATAGTTTGCGTCCATTGCGGACGCAAAGTGGAAGTTTTGTAAAATTCGATGTAGTAATTCGCGTCCACCTTATTTTATTCGTTAAATATAAAAAACATAAGGAAATTCATAATTAATATTATACCTTTTTTCATCATAAAAGTGTAGAAACAGCTATGTATCCTAAAATTCACATAAAATAATAAAAAACTTACCATCAAACGCACCGCTGCACACTAATTTTTATCTAAATATCCCGCCCATCGCGCTTTTTTGTTGAACAGCCGAGACTAACTATTTTTTCTAAACGGGATTGGTTTGACGCACAGAACTTTTGTCCATGTGTGCGTGCCTCTTATACATTGAAGTATAAGCGGTAATGACTTTTCGTTTGATTGGTGTGTTAGTTGACTTATTTTCGAGGATTTTTAAAGGGAGATCCGCAAAATGGACGCGAATTGGGCGATGGACGCGAACAGGCGAACTTACCCTAACCGGTATTTTTTAGATCTACAAACATTAAGCGGTCTGTCTGAAAAGGTCAGATAAATTAAACTACCGATATACCTATGTAATAATATGTAACTTAAAGCATTTAAATAAAACCGGTGCCGGTGTGGTTATCTGTAAAAGCAATTGATGGAGTTTACCGTTGAACTGAATATATGAGAATGTTTATAATAATTGTACAAACGAGGTCTTTCAACGTCATCTTCAACTGCAGCAAAGCATCGCATCTGTTATCAATATAAATTTGCCTTATGCAAATGAGGTGTTATTTTTTTAGTGTCTTAATCCCCGAACGACGCATCTTTGACCGATTCAGAATGGGCTATGTTACTTCGCTAATAGTCGTTAAAGTCTTCAGGGGCAATTTACTTTAACAAACGGACTGTGGTATACTATTAATGTATTGTTACAGTCAATATATTTCCTTATGCAGTCACTGGCAGTGCAGCTAGATAATGCCAGAATGCCACAAATAAATTTATATTTGCCGCGTTAGATATGTTCCAATTTACTCGAGTGATGTATTGTCTGTATAAGTTTGACGCATTTCATTTATTTTAGCATTTGATGTATAACTATTATTATGTATGCCTTTCAATGAACACTAACTATGCTTTACATTACATCATACATGAAAAGGACTGAAATATGATATTGAGACTTTATAATATGTATTACTAAAGCTCTGCCTGCCTTTTCCGGGACAGTGTGCTATTCCAGATTATGGGTGTACCTGTGCACAAAATTTCATGAAAATCCGTTAAATAGTCTTTGCGTCAAAGTGTAAAGAACATCCATAGTATCCTACAAACTTTCACATTTAGAATATAAGTAGGATTACGTTTCATTTTTTAATTTCTGGATTAACTTTGGAGGTAGCATTTAGAAATAAAGTTTTTTAACTTACATACATCATGTGATATTATCAAATTGAAATACCTATATCTATATCTAAAACTATTATTCTAATATTGAAAAACAATATAGGTAGTAAACCCTGTCCAAAATCCTAAACCTTTTTTGATTGGAAATACTTCAACTACCAAAATAATTAACGACCCGAGTTTATTAAACGCATTTACTTCATGTATATTACGTTTTCATGTAAATAAATGTACACGTAATGTGCGAAGTCCTTAGCTTAAAGCTCGGTGCTGTTAGTATAAAGTTTGGCTCGTTGGTCAATGTTCAGGCACATCATTCGGAGCGCAAAAGTGAATGCAAATGCATATTTTGCCCCAGTAGTAGTAGGTAGCTTGGCAATCCTCTTTTATTCATTCAGTATTTTGCAATATCTTTTAAATGTAAAAAAGAGGAAATCCAAATTCAGAGTCGTGTTGCTTTGATAGTTGATGACGACCTGCGAAGCAAAGGTTTCATTCCCTGCCGTAGCAGACATTTACGTGACAGAAATTTTAGTGCAAAAGTATGAGTGTAATAATTATAATATTATAAAATAATTTAATGTGTGATTACGATTCCATCTGATCCTGATCCTAAATGGAAATGTAGCCCGGGTTGTATTACATGTCTAGCGATAGTAGCGATTAATCCATGCTGATATTATAAATGTGAACGTTTGTGAGTTTGGATGTTTGTCATGCAATCACACAAAGACGACTGATCGGATATAGATGAAATTTGGCACATATATATTTGAATACCTAGAATAAAGTATAGGATACTTTTTATCCCGAGATATTGATATGTTCCCGAGAGAGGAGGAAGATTTGTAGTAATAGGAAAACAGTGTTGACGTTTGTCATCACAGTGACACTAGGAAACTCAAAACAGCTGGTTGAGTGACTAAATTACAATATAGTTCATTGTTTTTAATAAGTCTATTACCTAACATAAAAATTTTGCGGTGAGGCACATTGTGATAATTTTAATCATACATTGGTAGCTTTAGGAGCCATCGAACTTGTAATTCATAATGTAATCCGACCATAGAATCAGATGTAAGACAGTAAATAAACAATATTCCTCTTATTTGCTTAAAATACGCAAATAAATTTAGAACGTGAGGAAACGCCGAGTCCCAGGTTACTGGCCGGTAATGTTCACTTTCGAAATGTCACAGGTCGTTCGGTGGAACGATTAGATGAAAAGATTGGTGAATATCTCATTACTGGAAATTGAATCCCTTGCTTCGATAAAATTTATACGACGCAAAACACGTCATGTTTTCTATATACCTAGATCGTGATGTTGTTAAAATCGTTAATTTAGAGCTTCATTTTTCAATTCATATTTCTTAAGCTCTAAAGCCTCCAAAGGCAAGTAAGGTAAAAGAGTCAAGATGTCTAGTTGTTTCAACGATCAAATCAATCAGTGGTAGTTTTGTTCTTTTTTGGATACAATCCGATACAGTCATGTAACTTTCATATTTCCAATACTTGCACATTTTAACCTTTAAAATGTTGAATAGGTTATTTATTTGAACGTAGGTCCGTCCGGTCACCGCAGTGAATGTGCCGTGCCGGGAAGTAAAGGACCCTATTCCTACGTAGATTTTGCACGGCTGACCCTCGAGGGAACACGGAGTGCGGTGGCGATTCCGTACCGTACCAAGAAGAGTATGAGGGTAACTGAAAATCGCTGGGTTTGTGGTATTCCGCGTATCCCAATAACTGCCTGGAATAATTGGCCATGTCTGCACAAGAAACAATGGAAAACCGAGAGATTGCCTATATCAAGCCACGAAGTTATACAGACGTGTAGAGTATTGAAAGTAGAACTTAGGCTTAGAATGATTACAGATAACACAGGAAACTCTGAAGATTACTGAATATTTAACGTTCGTTTTCTCCTATATCTTAAAACCTAGTTTTATCAGTAACGAGAAGCTGTTTACAAATCTCTTGTGATAATTTACATCGAACTTTCTCAAAACCTTTCCGAAGCTCCTGTATTACGATCTTGCAACCCACCCAACCTGACCTGCTTCTACTTATCGGATTTACTTGGAAACTTTGCACGTTTTAGTACTTAGCTGTATAATTTCTCAATTTAATGTTAATTTAATCGCTGTTTTGCTTTGATCGGGTTTCGTGTACAAAGTAATTCGTATCAGATGAGGTTAAGCGCAATGTTAGATTTGTGCAGTACTTACAGCAGAAACAAGGCTTAGGTAATATGTAGGTACGCTGTCTTTGGACACTCATTTATTCATTAAGTTATTTTACATTTACATCCAAAGTATTGCTTGCGCTTTGCTTAACATAACTTTGCCGGAAGAAAGCTTGAAGATGCTTCAATATCAGATCAAAATCTTGTCCTAACTACTATTGCACAACATCGTAACAAAATCTATGGCTTAGTACTTCAAAGTTTGGTGCAAACTCTTTCCAGATGGTACTAAAATCATTCAATAAAACTTCGGTGTGAAATTTCTAACTTTAACCATTGAAACTTTTTATACGGTTTTTTAATAGTAACAAATTATTGATCTTGAAAAGTATATAGAATCTACCACCTTTGAGGTCGACAAAAGCACTACTGTAGTACTGTTAAAGTATAGTTCAAACGGACATTTTACTCTACGTCCTCTAATTTGCGTAAAAAGTTGTTATTATAGGTTAGAATTCTCAACTTTAAATAGGTATTCAATTATTTGGAAATGGTGAACTTTACTTGGCATTACCAGTTGCTACCGCTTAACTGATAGTGCCGCAGTTAAAATCAATTATAAAAAAATATATCAGTTAAAGTATCCGATGAGGGTAAAAATGTTCATGATTTTGTGTACAAATTCCGTTTCATTTTATCTTTTATTTTTTGCTTGGGAGACGTCCATCGGTTTCTTTTATCAATTTTAACATTACTATTCAACTGCAAAATTTCTTCTCCTACATGACAATGCATTGAGACTATGACTTTGTCGATCTTCCGCCTACCGGGTCCCAGAGCGAAGACAATAGCTGTTTCACGGTAGTTGTGCTGTTCCTAGAGAATTATAATATTGTTAAGACATGCAACGTTTTAATACAGGAATAACGTATACGACGAAAATCAAAAAAATATTAACACGAAGCTTTACAGAACTTATTAAGATATATTATAAATATATTTTAAAAATATGTTTAAAAACAAGCTTCTAAAATTTTATGTTGGTGCTGTTGGTCACCCAGGAGTATTTCTGATACGGAGCCCTCCTTGAGCGCGACGGTTAGGTCACGATGGAGTTTAAAAAGATCTATCTATCATAATTGAATACGTTTATAATTTCCATCTCTTTAATTTAATCCATGGATTAGTTGTCTCGTCGCAACTTGCAGAATGTTTACTCCGTCGTAGGATGTAAGAGGAAATTCTAATTCAGTTTGCAAGAATTAAGCCATTACATGCTAATATACCAAGTGATAACAAACTAACGAATAACGCAAGTCAAATAAAAGCTTGTAAAAATGAGGCAATGTCAAATATAAAAGTTCTGTAATGTTAATAAGAATTATAATGTATTTGTGTCCATATTATTTTGAACCCAATAAATCTAATGCGTTTGATTCAGCCATTGTATGCAACGCACTAAATATGAATAAATAAAGCCTTATTGTGGGTTATGATGTTGGTCGCGTGATGTGTGGTGTACTGTTAATAATTTGGGTCCTTTGTGATGTCCGCCTCCAACCTTTGCTAAACACCTTCCGGTACCGTGTTGTTTCACAATTAATCACCCGATCTTTAGCATAAGTTCTCACACGGGTCATGGATAGAAAATGTTGTCCCGACATTAGTTGATTCATTTGTACGTAACTATTTCTTTAATGTATAGAAACCTGTGTCATAAATATTCATTACAAAGAGCTTGATATTTTAATTACTTGCTTTGCGGAATATTTTCCGCTAGTGAAGTGACTTTTACGAACTTTGTTTATTTACAGCTCCATTATAAATTCCACCTCGGAGTCCGACGTCAGCAGTGGCATTATTCTTTCAGAGATAATAGCATGTGAGCGGCAATTACAAATTGCCAGGTATGCATACGGTAACGAATGTATTGATGCGTAGAACGCGAGGCGTAGAGAGGTATAGAGACTGGGGTGCTCCGGGTACCGTCTGACACAATTCCGGGCGCCGGCGCGGCGGGTCGGGAGACTGCAGCCCGGCCAGACGGCACGCGGTCACCCTCACGAGCGCTCCCGCCCAACTGAGCTCCCGTATTTTGCGATCGCGAACTTTTCAAACGAAATTTTAATTTAAAATCGTTCCGTTCGGAAATCATGACATTCTGATTTGTGACCATTGTTCGAGTGGACAATGAGACGTGCGTAGACCCACTTCCTGTATTCTATTGTTGAGACGATTTCTGAACCGCTCGACGAAAATTCTAACGATATTAGAGGACAGATACTTTCGGAACTGTGCATTCGTTTCGCTGTGTGACTGAATTTATTTTTGTTGTGTGGCCAGCACTAACTTTGAGGACGATTTTTTCCGGGTTTCTGAAACTGCCCCTAATAGCTCTGTTCGGAAAAGTTTAGGTGATCAGACGGCATTCGGAAATCCGTCAAACTGTATTCCTTCGACAGCTTTAAGGTGTACGACTATGATGAGGACCGGACTTACAATGGCCACGATGAAGACAGGTTCGAGAGCTCTAATAAGAAAAGTAAGTCAATGATTAATGATATAATTTTAGTTCAAAATTTCTTCTGATAAAAATGGAAATTAAACTAATTTAAAGGCGTTTTCATATTTTTGATTAAGAATTCCCAAAGAGACTTTATAAACTTACAGGATGTGCATAAAAGACGTTTTTTGTTTCTTATAAATTACGAGTAACCGCCCTCGCATTGCTTCGCTTTTTTTATTTTTTTACACTTTGGGTTACACTATTTGAGTTTTATTAAGGATCCCTAACTTTTTGAAAATATAATATAGCCTATGTTACTCGGGGATAGTGTAGCTTCCCAACAGTGAAATAATATTTCAAATCGGTTCAGTAGTTTCAGAACCTCTTCAGTGCAAACAAAAAATCAAATCTTTCCTCTTTATTATATTAGTATAGATAAGCGATTCTTTGTCAATCTACGATAATTTATCTTATGTGGCTTTTGAGATGTAAGGGGTTCCACCATTTATCCTTAAATCTAATCCCACCTTCTCCGCTTGTTGTGCTCTTTACTAACAAATTCTATCACGTCTCCTGGTGTTGCTGATTGATCCTATGATCACTTATCAGGGACCAATTTCTGTGCATTTGCCAACTACATATTAACAAAATCATGTCCATCAATTCTTTATAATAAACCTATGATTTGATCCTCGATTACATGATGCAATCGACCATTTCTTTTTTCCCCTCATTATTTCCCTAAACTTAACCCCCATTAACGTGATTTCGTTCATTTGTGCTATACCCTCGGCAGTTATCATATCATAGTCTCTGTATTATGTAGGGAATTCCAAGTTTTCTTTCAATAGATTCGTAAAAAAACGGTTTTTGGAGATGGAGATAAGGGTTCCTTTTGTCAATGGATGCACAAAACAAAACAGACGTGACTGATGAATGGGTATGGAATATGCACCCTACATCGCCCTAACGCGTCATTCTAGTATTAAATCGTATGAGCGCATCATACACCTACTTGTAAATGTTGGTTCATGAAATTTTAATGATGACTTGGAAAATGGAACTTGTATGGTCAATCGATAAATAATGGAGTTGGAAGTCGAGTGATATTTTCACATGCGACTGTATCGACGTGACACACTTTTTGTTATGCGGGTTATTATTACTCGTATGATTTAACCGTGTAGTGGTTGGTTTGTATTGTACTTACTATCGTGAAGTTCGTTTATTGTATATCTCTTTAGTTTAATAACCCCAAAATCTGTAATGTCTAAATATTGATGTCTTCTTTCTGTTACAGTTATATGTATAGTTCTGTAAGCTGATGTTTTAATATTATGGTGATGTACACGTTGTAGACTTGCACTATATAGAAATCTCATCAATAGGATAATTATAGATATAATTTTATGATTTATGTGTAATATAATAAAATCATGTTGTTAGTATCCGATATATTCGATTTTAATTTTATATTTAATTTGACAATATACAATAGATACATTATGTGAACTTAGCTTTTTGTTTCTTAATTTTTGAGGTCTACTAGATACTAGACAGATTATTTAAGAAGACTATTGTTTGGTGTTTATGAAAAGCTTTTGGAACCGCGCATAATATTCACCAATTCTAATCTTCCATTAGATTGTGAATAAATGTAATAACATAATTAAATATTTACTTTCGTTTTAATAAGTGCGTTACAGGAAGTTGATTTTGATTGATTCTTAAAATAAATTTACAGCTTGAACGTTAAGATTTAGAAGTTCATTGAGTATGTCGGTGTCATATTTTACTTTTGTACTGTTATTAACTCCCGACGAAAAAAGAGGGGTGTTATAAGTTTGACGTGTCTGTGTATCTGTGGATCTGTGTGTCTTTATATATGTATGTCTATCTGTGGCATCGTAGCTGCCAAACAGATAAATCGATTTTGATCTAGTTTTTTTTGTATGAAAGGTGACTTAATCGAGAGTATTTTTAGCTATGTTTAGTGAAAATTTAACTGTCGGGGGTATTTTAATTTTTAATTTAAGATTTTTTAATTTATTATGCATTACGATCAATGTACCAAAAGTCACGCTTTAATAATAATTCATTACTCAACCCATCACCGACCATAACTTGAACTTTTGCAATTATGTAATTGTTCCGTGTTTAATTATGTAACAAATAAATAAACGCGGAAACGTTCCACAAACATACCGACGAATCGGAACGTTTTAAACGAAGTGAGTCAGTGTTATTGTTTGTTTTACAGTAATAGATTAATAAATGTTTTCCTTATGGTTTAATATTAGCGTTCACGCGATGACTGTGTGGGAATCGCGCAAACATTAACCTCTGGACTATAATAACCCGGGGCGAGCGAGCGCTTATCTCTTGTACGAGGGAGAGCAATCTGCGCATTGCTCCGGCGGCTGTACAAATAAGATGGATTGATGGATTTTGCTATGATTTGTTATGTTGATTGGATAGGTAACCTATTGATGCAGTGCATTCGCTAAGGAGCACCGTCTTGTTAGTGATGGCAAATGGTAATTGTAGATTTGAGGTCGTGAGTCGGTTATTTCAAATAGAGAATTCATATAAAATTAGTAGCGTTATAACAGTATCATATTATATTTACTATACATATACCATGCTGGTATATACTTTTAATTATTGTAGTACATGTTTCCGTTGTGGGAGGCGATTCGAGATGTCTTTAAGAAAAAGTTAATCTCGTTAACAATTGGATTTTGTTTTTCTTGATCGCGACAATCACTACTAAAGGGCCGAATATCCTGTAGCCAGATATTCGGCGCTCCGGCCTCGAAGCATGCCGAATATCCGGTATCCGGCCAAGCCATCATCCGTTTCATCTCTAGCTAAATCCGAAAACAAGAAGAATAGCGAAAAGTGCTCGATCGACTTTCGGGCCCGATTTTGATGAAAACTAAAGTGGAATGTTCAAAAATCAGTATTCTTAGCCAGGAATCGAACCTGTTGATTTTGAAGAAAACACGCATCCAGTATTACCACACCATTCGACAGTGTCGCAAATAAGGATCAATTTCTTGGAAGTAATGACATCAGCAAACTTAAGGAAAATGTTGGATTTTAATTAACTGCTTCAAGTGAGACCGCATCAATTGCTGGTGGGATTGTATATTTCCCGAGCTATTTTACAAAAGACAAGTCGATGCTTCTCCTGATGGTATTGGCGATAAAATCCAGGGTTTAAATTACAAGATTATCCTGGACTAATTCTGCTTCTGATAGCCTTACTTTATTACAGCATTGAGGTTGACGGTGGTACGTTGCCAGTTGCTACATTAATCTTAACCTCGCAATGGACTAACATTAAGAGTGTCTAAATTAGGTTCTGCGGTGACATTCATTCACATGTATATCTCATACACCGCAAGTTTCACAATACTGTAATCTATTCATAGAACAAAATGTTACTGATCCATGTTTTACATGTATGGAAGATATTTGAAAAAAAATCTCATTGGAGCTACGACTTATTGTCTGTTTCTCGTTTTGCCTGTGCGTTTGTTCGCATAAAAGGCTTAATTACTTAGGATGCGGTATTCTCAGATGTATAGTAGTAAGATTGATGTAACATTTTGTGTTTATTCTACAAGGAGGATTCTTTAGCCGTATTGGGGCGGTTTAGAATACTAACTCCAACCCCACGCTGGATGGGTGTCGTAAAAGGCAACTAAATCCGGCCCGCTGGTGGAAGGGCCCCTCGAGCGATTATATTGGTAATATTGAATTTAATTGTTAATGAATACCATTATTACTATTATTATTTCTCCATGGGGTTCGCATGGATAGCTACCACCCGTGAGCATGAGTCAGGCTAAACGACTCGTGTTCCGGCTGGGGGCTTGATAGCCAGTTCTTTCTTTCTTTGTTTTTTTTCTCTCTTTCTTGGCCGGCAACGCATCAGTGATGCCTTTTGGTGTTGCTGATGTCCATGGGCGACGATAGCCACTTACCATCAGGTGGATCGTCAGCTCGTTTGCCGGCTATTTGCATAAAAAAGGAAGGTAAATATGGAAAATGTATAAATCGCTTGATACAAACAAAGAACAAGTTCCGTGTGCGGTTATTATCTATTTGCGCAGGCAAGGATAATATTTCCTGAAGCGAAACGAGAGCTGGGTACTAATAATGTAATTTTACCATTACTTATGGAACCATGCAACATATTAATTAATATAAATTAAATTCATGACGGTACATTAATTAAAACCCTTGTTTCTGAGTTTTGTAACGATGTCGTTTGTTTATGTGGGATACTACATGGAGGGTCACAATTGACGATCGCTTAGCGAAGTTAGGGATTAATCTGCCTATAAAAAACTCGAAGGCTATCACTATGATTTCCGATTATAATTAGCACTAATATTTTCCTTTACCGATACATGATATATAATTATTATAGCATTTGGATCCATTAGGCTGTCAATGCGTCCAACTAGGGTCAAAAACCATGTCCACATATTATATTTTAAAATGTTCGAGCTCTGTCCTGTATCCACGATAGCGCAACACCTCGGAAAGCCTTGCCTTGAAAGGTCAAGCGGCGCATTTAGCTAATAGACGATGAAAATGCGCCAGTTGCCTTATTCAGGAGGTTCTGTGCTACGTAAAGTCTGTTTTTATTTCCCCGAAGAGAACACTTGCAACATATGAAATGTCAGATTTCTCCATGGGAATAAAAAAACAGACTTTAGCTTGATCCCGACGGTACTGCTACCGGGCTTCTTGTAGCTTCTAGATTTCATTGTTCGTAAACTAGCAGGTTTTCCGCTTGTATTTTGACCGCCAATACGTCAATTTCGCCCCTGTGTTGAGCTCCATGGGTGGTGATGACCATGCAAATTTGGAGTCCATCTGTTCGCTTGGCGGTTGTTAATATAAAAAACAAAAAGTTGATTTGGGCTTAAAGACAAATATTTTGCATCCCAAGCACGGGCATAAAAAAAGAACGGCCGTAATCTTGTCTAATCGAGAGTGAAGCTGACAGCTGACAGCTCGCTTACCATGTGTGCGTAATTTTGTAATTTTTGATTCGCGATGGTGTCAATGTCGTAGCCGTATGGTGTCAATGTGTGGGTGTGTGTACTTGTACGAATACAGAGTTGGTATTCCTATGGGTGCTTCACTGAATTTGTTCTTGGGATTACGTCCGTCTTTTTTTACGTCCGTGATCCCAAGTAACCAAATGAATACCTTCTGCATGAAATACTTCAGTACAGTGAGTCTAGGCGTCTCCTTGGATTTTATAAACGTCAACATTATGTATTTATTATTTGTCTTGTAACAGTGTAAACACTTGTGGTTTTTCTATATTTATTTTCCGGTTTTTATTACTATTGACCGCAAACATCTTTAAAGCCGTGTTAACAATGATCTGTGAATACTTCAGCATATTTGTTACTGCGACGTCTACTTAGCACTTGCGTAATATTTGGAAAACAACGAACATTTCAGGTTACTTGACCGTAGTTCGGTGACCTTTTGTCTGATGACATTTATGACTACTACTATGGTGTGAGAATATTCAAATATATTTCAGGATATTTTTTTCCTCAATATATACTAAGCTTTCTAATGAAAGAAAATAGAATGGAAGCGTCACTGGTATCCAAATACGATGTACATGTTTTCAGGTTTTGAAAAATCTGTTCATGAACAAAGATTTTTTTTTTACGTAACTAGGTACTTTAAATTTAGGGTTAGCTGGTAGGATTGAACATGTTTATTTATAACAATATCGAACAATTTCACTCGCGTCATCGCTGACGTAAGTTATTATGTGGAATGGCCGATAAGAAATTATCAGGTACTGATATTATTTGCGATTTATATTGCAAATTTATGTCATCTAAAATACATACATATCTACTGCCGGAAAATACTTACTCATAAGTAGTTCACAAAAATGTATTATCATCCATAACTTTCCCTTACATTTTCGTATCCTGTTCATTTTGAAACAATTTAATTTATGTCTATGAACGCGTACATACCTAAATTTTTATGATTGGCTTTGAAATTAACATGAACTATTGAATCAATTATGAGAAGATCCTTGTTAGCTATGATTCAGTTTCCAAGTAGCTTATGATTCATTGCGCCCTAATATCATAATTCAATTATGAGGTATTCATCATCAAAAACGTTTATAAAATAGTGGTCAGTGTTTCTCAAAGTCTGTACCGCTTTCCAATAAATGAACCCAATTTTTTTGTTATTTCAAACCGGGACTTAAACGCAGACAATGAAAAATTTTGTCAATATAATTGAATGAAGATTATTTTGCATTTAAAAATAAAATTTAATAGTTTTTAGGATGCATACTGCTAGTAGTAAAAAATATTGTAATAGATATAGGTATAAAGCTGCCTTATTAGGCATCAAGGCTGACCTAGCTGGCAAAATGATGTTTCTTAAAAATGTATTTAGTACCTTAGATATGTTGTTACATAATAAGTTACGCTCACCCGACCGCATCTAATCTGCTACAGAACTGGCGGTCGATAAAACTTAATTACATTCCATCCCATTGTAATTAATCTCTATTAGATTAGTAAGCGGCAATTAATTTTGTTGAACTAATTTTAATATTTAATATGAACTACTTAATATATATGTCTATGTTCTTTTTATAGCATACAGTTATACTTAGTGTTGCCATCTTCAATTATATAACAGCCCAGAACAGATCTCTTCGCATCTCTAGAGATTTAAATGGTTCTGTCCTCATATGATCTATCTTAAAGATAAATGTAGATCCTTTATTTAGCTAGAAATAGTTCAGTATTAGGCAGTCCCGAAGATCCCGATGAGAAATCCCGAAGAGATTAAACGACTCTTATTTAACCACAGCCCAATAGTTATGTCACATTCCCCCGTTACCTTTTCATATGGCTAACTTATAAAAGTGTATGGAATTCTCCTTTAATCCAACTTCAAACGTCGAATCGTAAATCTGTTACGATGCTCTGTAACGATGACTGATTGAGTACTGATCTGGTAAAGTTTTCAAAAAGGACATTTTCTTTTCTGATATTGTAGTAATTATATTTTCAGATACCTTATGATAATGATGTAGTATGTAGTTAAAACATTTTATTAAATCTTGTCAATGAAAATTTGTAGTACATCATTGCAACTCGGGTGTAAGTTATTTACTAAATCTTTCTGTAAAATGTATGAAACTTTTCAGAAATAGTTCTGCCACACCTAATTCCTGAAAATTGTAATTTAGAATTGTGAATAGGTTATATAGCTAGTACAGTAGTGCTCTATAAATACCAGCGCAGAATTATACAGAATAGTCCGCTATCGGAGATAACATTAATGACATAAGTTCGCAATTGAATACTGGGAACTAAGTTTGTATTGAATGTGAATGCCGTATAGCAATCGAGGCGGAGTCTTAGAGTCGGTTCAGTGCACTTATACCTAAACCAGTTGTGACGAGACCTGCCCGGGCCTACGCGCTAGCCTTCTGAACTAGCATCCAATACTAGTATTACAATAGAATATCGCGTGTTTTATACAGTTTCAGATTTTTTTAAAGATTACAGAACACTTAACTTGCATGACGTCTTTTTTTAAGTTTACTGAAGTAATACATTTACATACACTGCATAGTTCTTTTATTATAACTTAACAATATTAAGATTAACTTAACCAGATCAGCAGATCAGATAAGTCTACCAGATCTTAATCCAAAGTTAGTCCGAAAAATTTTTCATGTCTCTACACTGAACAATTTTCTGAATACCTGAATACGTCTCTTTTTTCCATGTTTCTTTGTGCGCTTGATAATTAACCAAATTCCTGTTATTTACGAGGCAATTCCATAGCGTTGCGACTGTCAGCTTTGTAATGCGTGCCTTATGAAGCAGTATTAATCACAGTCAAGCTACTTCCTCATCGTGTTCTATCGTCATTAAGATAAAATCATATTATGGCTACCGTCTGCCGGACTCCGGTCTTTGTTTATGTTTGATTTTGGATGCCCGCACACAGCCAAGGTACCTAGGTATATGTTCGCCGTCGTCGTTGTGTCGCGGCTTTGAGATAAGAGTGGGCAAGAGGACTGTGTCGCGATGTTGGTGCAGTGGTATAATGTGGTGAACGGCCGCGGGCCGAGACTCGCGCAGTGCCAGTGTCAGTACTGTAAGTTCAGTAGGCCCCGGCGTTCCGAGGCGGCAGGACGGCGCACGCGCAGCTCCTCCGACACAACTGAACGAGGCCGCTCTCATGTGATAGTTCGCATTTCTCTCGCTTATTATGGGAAAAAGTGCGCGGTGACCACTCGCATTTCGTAAACCCGTTATTTTCACACAATTTCACGGTTAACGTGACCGCATGTGCATTAGAATTGGGAAGCTGAAGGCGTCGTTTGGCCGATTTTTATCTATGTGGGCTACGTGATAAGTGAAGTGTGTTCGGTTGTGTTGTTGGTGGTCGCGGATATTCGCCATCTGCGGACGTTTCTCAGAAGTGTTGAATTGATTTTGTGAATGAGTCAGCTAACGGGCGTCGGGATTGTTAACTTCGTCAACGTCCTGCCCACGATATCTGAAGGTAACGTAACGAGCGCTTTGTGATACCGATGTTTGTGTATTGTATCGTATTCATATCGAATATTACGTAGGTTGAGAACAAGTGGACGAGAGATGTTTACAACATGCATTAAATAAATTGTTAGCACACAAGTAAATTGACATCTTAAGAGTGTATATTTTAATAACAACCTCGTAATAAATTGCATAAGTACCTAATTCAAAATTCCCTATATGATAATAATATGTAGTAAGTACCAAAAAAATTAATTCAACGGGAAATTAGTCCGATTTTGTATCACAAATATTAAAATAAGTCACAATATTAATAATATTAAAAAACTACCACGTGTTTAAAGCACTTTCATAAAATTGCTTGGATACCAAGCATTTTCCTTAACAATTGACTTGGAAACATTCCTTTGGTTTACATTATCTTATAATCATCGTAATTGAATGCGTTTCTACATAATCAGCGCATTACACATATGATTGTTTGTTTAGATTGAATATGTTATGCACTCTACATTCATTTCACAGTGCTCATAACACCTGTACAATGCAAACTAAATAACTTAAATAACTATTATCGTATTATCAACAAACATGCTAATGTTACCTATCTTGTTATGCAAAATGCATTGCAGTGCAGTGTCACTAGAAAGTGTTTTATGTTGTCGCGTCGTTATTCATCAACCGTCTTTGTTTACTTCGAGATAGGGTAATTTTATTACTCTGATGACGCGATGAAGAAAGAAAATATAATAATGTCGACCACATTTTGATATACTGTGTTTTACATTTGTAATCGTTGGTCATTAATTGTGGTCGACTTTTATTTCTAGAGATGTTTTCTTATCGTTAAAAAAATCTAAAATTTTCAAATGTATGGACAATGTGGGTATTTTTTTTATACCGAATAAGTTAGTGCTTGACATAGATTACCCCCAAAAGATACCGCATACAAGGCAACTGACGCGCGGCAACATAGAAGTGCTTTTGCTATGCACATAAAGCTATACTAGCATTCACGACATTAGTATCGACCAAGACCTTCGACCCATACACACGCAGATCTTTCAGAATTTAATTAATTTCAAAAAAGAATTTGATGATGAAACCATGGCTTATTGTAGTGTTAAATGGTATGGAAAATCAGTTCGAAAAAACAGTTACCCAAAAGATGCCATATCATTTAATAAGTTAGTAATTCATATTTATTTTATAAATTTTCTTATAATGAAGCAGAGTTCAACTTAAGCTGGTTTTGAGAGTGACATTTTGTAAAAAATTCATTCCTAATTCAAAATAGTTATCTTGTTTCTGACTAAAGACAATACTAGGGAAGTGAACTTTTCATTTTAAAGACGTATCGATATTCATTTTGAGGATATTGCTATGAAATCGATAATTTTTAACAAGTTACAAGTGGGACAAAGGTTGCTGTAGTCAAGGATAACATTATTTATTATACGAAAAAACATTGTGGTAATGGTTTTATAGATTTCCTAGATGCCCCGAGAGGAAGGAAAAATGGAAAGAATCAATACACCGTGGACAGGGATGGTTTCCTACCAAATACAGTGTCGTTTGTTCAACACACTTTTCAGATGACAGTTGATGGATTCAGTTGTATCATAGTTATACTTGCCAGTTTTGTTATGGGTCTTGTACTTCTTATCGAGAATAGAATAGAAAAGAATAGAATACATTTACTTTGTCTAAGTATAAAAAGTAACAATGTTATTGTATGGAAACTTTCAAATTCGTGTGCTTTCCTATAGTTATGGAGAAATTATGTGGAAAATCAGCTAAATATTGATTATATTATTATTTATTATTATTTGCGCGAATATCAGGTAGGTAGATAGGTACATATTATATATACTTAACTCGATATGTTATACATATTTTCGTATTATAATTATAATTATTTTTCTTTTCTTTCCTTTTTCTATATCATTTTGCCTACTAAGCAAAAGTTATTCACTGTAATGAGAATTTAAAGTAAAATAAAAATGTAATAAAACTAGAGGTCTGAAGTTCTTCATGTGGTACATTAATAAGGGTCCAGTTAACAGTTAGAGATATTGGAATGCTGTTATAACAAAAGTAATAAATTATGATTAGGAATTACTATAACAAATTATGGTTTGTTATACTTCATTTGGAAGATAAGGGATTAGCCAAACAATAAAATAATAATAATATGAAATGACAAACATCGAAATTTTGAAACCGTAGCAGAAAAAACATCAGTGTGATGAAAATAATATACACACGAAAGGAAAAGTAACAAACCTAATGAAATTTAGATATGACAGCATCTGTGGGGTCAACTAGTTTGTAATAAAAATAATTCCTAAAAATGATGTCTTAAAAACCCAAAAATATATTTTTTAAGTTCATGAAGCTAAGAAGCAGTCCTACTACGAACAGTTACGTTATTATTTTAATGTAATTAGCCGCGAATAGCATTGTATATTTGATTTATCTAATCGGACATTGTATAATATAAACACTGTTAATATTATATTATTAAAAGTATCGATATTTATATTGTATTGTTATTCATTATAAATGTGATGAAAGTAAATAATGATAATCACAAACATTGATCGTACGATTTATCGATCATACATACTCAGTCACTATGGACAGTGTTGAGCTCGATAAATTCCAAGTTTGAATTTTAAATATCCAATCAAAGCGCATCTGTTTCGTACCCCGCAAACCGCACCTTCCGCCAAATTGTGACTTTGAAGTCTAAGAAATATTCACTAATGCGGAATCTATTGGGGGTAATCTATGGTGCTTGACCACAAAACCAATGTATGAATGACATAAGTGACTTTGTGACATTTGCCACCCCAAATATTAAAACATTATGAAAACTCCAAATCGCTAACAAACAGGACAAGATTTTAAGTTTGTTTATAAGTCGGAAGTGCTAAATGTTTTTGTAAATTTGTTTTCTAGTTCAATACACAACCGCTTTTCTATCTCTTAGCGCCTACCTATGTTTTTAGCGCAGTATGTAGGTACGCCGCAATTACGGTAAATGATGTTTACACAATTGTGATACTGGATATATGTATGTACGTTGTAGTTCCCACATTATGTTTAGCTTTGTTGTCTTCAATTAGGGCTACCGTGTTATATTATTATGACATTATAACAGTGTCTATTTATCTTTAAATAATTTATGTCTAAGTAAAAACAATGTTTCTGCACTTTTATTTAGTTCCTTTGTACAACACGTATCATATGACATTGATTGTGTGATGATTAGCGAAAATTAATGGAACTAAATTTTTGATAATACAATGAAGGTTATTACAATCATGATTTTATTTTGTTACGCAATTTTCGTGCAATTTTAGGCGATGAGATTGCTAAAGAAAAGAAAGTTGCTTCAATGTTAGTATCTGACGTAATTATTTTATCGGCAACAGACGTCGGGAACTTTGTAAAAGCTTATTAGAAAATTTATATAATATAAAGCATGCGCAAAGAACAAATAAAAGTATGTACGACTCATACTACCCCTAACACGTGTAATGGAGTAACATCAGGGTAAGTTGACTCTATGGTTGGCTTCAACCCATTAATGGCCTACTACTGAGCACGGGTCTCTCCTCTTGAGGAAGCCTAGAACATACTCCTCCACGCTGCTCCAGTGCAGATTGGTGGAGGGGTTAGTGGACAGCCCAAGTGTCGGAAGTTTTCAAACCTCCCGAGGGCCTCCGACATGGCTTAACGACTGTTATGCTATGAGCGGGAGGTGACTATGGTTAGCCGCAAAATAGAGCAAGAAGACGTTTACATACTTAGATTACTAATGACGAAGTACACGTTGTATGTTAAATTAAATTGAAACATTGCTGTATTGTCGAGGTCGCCATCTTTTTTATAGGCTCGTGCGTTTGAATTTACTCTCCAAGGCGACCGTTAAATCTGAGAACCATCGTACTATGAACTGAGAACGTTATTAAAAGTAAATACCGCTGCATAATTTAAGTTTTTATTGCATACCTACATATATTCTGCATATTGTAATAAAATTGTTTGCCACCAATGAGCCACTAATAGAGTAATTTACCACCGACTAAATAATAAACTGAATGAATTTTTGGCACTTAAAGTAACCTTGATGAGAAGAATTTTGAAAATAAGTTTGAACAGACCAAATTAAAAACCCAGAATAGTGAAATAAAAACCGGGTTGTTGTAACATTCTCTTGGAACACCTGTCAAAAGAAGGGCAGGAAGCAGCGAAGGCTATGAATGGAAACCCTCGGGGGCCGCAGAGTACCTTGTATTCAACTTGGAACAGGCAAAGTTTTTGTTTAAATTAGATTTAGTGGTCTATTTATAAACTCAATTGAATTCACAATACGAGCCTCGAGTCCTTGAATTGCAGAGACCAGTTGATACAAAAAGCAATGAATAAACGTAGTATAATTAGATATCAAATCAATTTTTAAATAGTTGAACGAGAGAATTTTGCTAATGCTATTAAGTTGTTTGTTAGAAATTAATTTGAAAGCATTATGGGCACGTTTAGAAATAAAGCCGCCCTCGTTTCGCATTTGAAAATATTATAATCGTTACCGAAACTTTACTTATACTCCGGTCACATTCGGTTTAGACTCAATGTAAACAAACCATTAAAATTCCTTTGTAGGGTTTTCACCAACCGATTTGTATTTCGCACACCAAATAACTATTATAGGTAGAACTTATTAATCATTATAACGTTTAAGACAAGACACCTTTATTATTTTTCTACTGACCTATAACACCAACACACTAAGAGAAAAAGAGGTAAAAACCAACATATTAAAACAATTTTCATCATTGAATAACTCACGCTCCCACATCCTTAATTACGTGAAGCGACTTCAAACCTTTTCACAAAATTATTGTTTTAAGGTCTGCCTGCCTATGACTACAAATAGAAATTATTTCGTTTCATGCACCTGTTTGTTTGTGGTTGCTAGGCAAGAGTTTGTTTACATCGAGTCCAAATGGAATGTGACTGGAGTATAGGTATTTTGATTGGTGGTTCATGTTAAACCTGTGTTTGACAATCTCTTTTGTAACTTTCTGTGAAAGAATGGGAAAGATTTTGATCCATCCCAACTATTTTTTACTACGCACCTCTTTACTTCATTAAAATCTGTTATTAATATTCTGTGTGTTAAGTGCATGCAGTGATATCAGTTGTTATGTTGAAATAGTTTAAAACAAATGAATCGTGACTTCAGTATCGGAAACTTCTTCCTCGGAAACGAAAATCGTGACATTTGGACACGTTGAGCTACGTGGTTTATCATTTTGCTTTTTATCTCAATAACAGAAGTAACTAATGTCTAAAAAATGTATTAAGATAAAAATATTATTGATGATATTTTATATGAGAAGATATTCTCTTTAAGCATTACCTGCTTGTATTGTCATTATCTATTTAAATAACGTTTTTACCATGTATTCTTCATCTCGTGTGTTTTTGCTCTCAGTGGCTGTTACTAATTTGCTAATGGAACAATATTTTCTTCTAAGACCACTTCCCTGAATGCGCAATATTTTTAACAGCCACGGAGCGCTAAGAATATAAATAAACATACAAATGACATTTATGTACTCAAATCTGCTTTTTTTCAGTTTAATCACTGTGACTTATGGAAATAGCTCTTATTGGCGCAATATAGCGCAAAGATTTTCTGTGTCAACAATCTTTGTTGACCCAATATCAACTCTACCACAAAAATCCGAAATGTAGTTCCTGTTTTTGTTCATAAAGACCTTGGTAATATATTAGCGACCCTGGACGTGAATTTGCTGACTAAATCAAGATATAAAATAATTCACACAAAGACATAAACAAAGCTTGGTAGCGGAAGCGTCAACGACGGAAATGTATGGGATCCATGAATGTTGATATTCGATCTGAGCGCGACCTTGGCGATGCATCCGCAATTCGACGTGCGGTGGTCAAGACGCCAAGACGGTATTCGAGACAGGTGCTGGCGCCGGGTCGTCGACCTCATGGGACGCACGATTGGTCGCGTCGTAAATCCGACTGTGACAACCCGGTTACATCTTCCGATAACCGTGCTGCATACCTTATCACCGTCACTAGATTATGTTTGTCCGATTACGTATTCTTTTGTTTTCGTCCTGATTCGCGCTCGGTTTGTATGTCATTGGGTTGTGCACGCCTACTTCGTCCGTGGTATGATAATGCCCGTGAGATCGGCTTATGAAAACTGAAATTTGGAAACGTTAGTAGTAAAATTGTTATTTGGAAAGATTTTGTAGCTAAAATATGTTTGTCTTGTTTTGGTACACCTAATTTTGAATGCGTAGATGGTAGACAAAACATTACAACAATGTGGTGGTAGGACAACACATTACAACAAAACATACAAGTTTTATGAATGAAGAGGCTAATCATACTGTACTATGACTATTATTATAATTAAAAGAAAAACAGTATCTGGTCAATCAATCGAGCTGGGTAGGAATAGGAAATAGGAAAAATAAACAAAATGATTTTAAAATATACCTTTATAACAGTGAAAGAAAAATCAGTAACATCCCGATTCCACGTCGCTGGCTTTCTAATAGCTGGAAAAATATCTTTGAGATTGCTTCCTCCATTGAGACGCTTCAAATGGATGTGGTATGAAAACCAATTAAATAATTGTAACCTACTCTATCCGTAGGCGGTTTGTGTTAGGTTAGTTTGATTTGCGGATGCGCGTGCAAGTAAATGGTGGTAAAGTAGCAACTAGCGGCTTGGTTAATCGTTCTTAGTAGGTATGTGGTACATACTTCTACATAAGTAAATGTATCTACCCACAATTTACCTTGTCTGTTAGTCGTTGTAATATGTGAGTCATGATTCGTAAAAATGTTATCAGAGAATAGTCGATAGATGAAGTGAAGAAAATACTGGTTACTCAGTTTCTACCTGGACTAACTGTGGCCAGTCTTTCTTTCAGTCTTTTTAGTAGACCATCATCAGTATTAATTTAATTTTTTTTTTATTTATTTATTTAAAACTATATATTTACATTATATAATATAAAACTAAATACATAAAGTAAAATTAAAATAAGTGTATATAGCTAGGTCCCTGCGGCGCAGTACCTAAAATGCTGGCAGCGTTCCCTCGCTGTATAGCTATGCTTACACGCTGAGCAAGAAAGCTGCCAGCTCTAGGGTCGCTCGTCTTATCTTTTAATTTTTTATTAATTTCTTTAAAAAGACAGTGAGCATCGGGACCCCACGGGCCAAGCGTTTCGACACCGAAAGCTTTAAAAACATATGCTGACCCGAGATTTCCAAACTTTATTTTTTTCATTTTTTCGGCCGCTTCTGCCGCAGCACCTGCTCTGATTTTGCTACCAGGAAGATGTGACGGAGCCAGTGTATCAACGCAGGTAGCATCCCACACCAGCGACCGCCCCATACTCCATGGCACAATTGACATACCGTCAGGTCTCTTGCCATCATTTCTGAAAATGCCATTCGGCTCTAAAATTGATGGTATATTTACTGTGACAAGAGATCTTCGGATGATGTCATTCAAAGCAGCGTGGCGGGAAAAGCGGCCTGCGCTTTTCAGGCAAGAGAGACCGTGGAGCCCCAAAGCATCAACTTCTGCACCGCAGGAGCAGATATGAGGCGTGCAAACCTTGACACCCAAACGAAGGCCAGCGGATATACGCAGGGTATCAGGGTCTAAAAGTGTGCCAATGGGAGCAGATGGAAGTGCGTTTAACCACTGACCCGACTCCCAGGTTGACACAGCTCTTAGCCTGGCCCTATCAATATCCGCCTTGTTATTCAATAAATCATTGAATGTTTGCTTGCAAAGCAAATCATCCCACGCTCTTTGTAAATTTAAATTTGATGGCGAATTTTGAGAAATCATCCTCCAAGCATTCATGCCATCCTCCAAGCACGCAACATCAAAGGTGTGATCATTATGATGTAAAATATTACCTATTAGTGTTGAAGTGCTATGGACTGATGACAGAAATGCTGGAAGAGCGACACTAGAAATACTTCGAATACCAAGACCACCATGTCTAACAGGCAATGAAGCTTGAGTCCAGGAATCTTCTGATAAATTTAAATTAAGAATTTTCTGTACTTGAAATTTAATTAGGTTGTCAATATTGTATAAAAGATTTGAAAATTTCCAAAATTGAGAACATCTTAGAAAATAAATGAACTTTGGTAAAAATAAACAATGTTTCAAAATAATAAAAGCAAAATGGTTGTTAATTTTCAGAAGGCTATCTGAATAAGAAGAAAATTTTAAAATAGAATTATCAATAAAATTAATAACACCGTCGTCGAAAATAGGACTACCTAAAAGATACAAAGAAGATTTGTTTAAAAATTTTATGTCAGGAGCTAAGTTGATAATTTCTTTAATTATATTTGAAGAATCTTTGTAAGTAGAAGAAATGTTACATGTTTACTCGATTTACTTCAGGTGTTTTTATTGACCTTTTCAGTATATTCGTTAGCGCCACCATACTCAGTGAAAACAGGAGACGAGGGAAAGGTTGAACGCTTTTAGTAGCACTTATCGTTTTAAAAACATTTCCTTACTACTTACCACGTTGTAATAGGTCATTAACGCCATTAATCATCATTAATTTATCAAACCTGAATTAAAATACAATATGTTTGCTTGACTGTAGTGATTAAACGGATAATAACTGATTATGAATGTCATTAGTCAATATTTTTCCTAAGGTCACGTACTTCTTAATTCGTTTTGCCAATGGGTCATAAATACTTTTCCTTACAAAATTAATATGACATGGAATATTGTGTTGCCATTCATTTATAATATTGACATTGAGAATCCATAATATTGGCATTGAGAATGTTTTAAGTGCTTCACGATAAGCCGGTTTTTTGCGGTTCTTGGTCAACATCTATACAATTACCGCCAGGAAGTAGTTTCCAGCAATTATATGCAATTTTACAGATGGCAACTAGTGTTGGCTACTCGTTTGCCCAGTTCTGTTTCTGCGTAAGTACGTCATTTCCCGCGACACATGGCCCCTTGAGTACGATTAATTAACGCGCATTAACTCACTAAGTTAATGGTATTAAAATTTAAGTGTTTTAATTTTAATACCAATTAAATGAAAGAAATTAATTTATTTACTATATTTTTTTCGCTAATGACTTAATACTTGTTAGTAGGGATCTAAGTTTACCATGTTAAGTTATATATATTCTGGTGACTTTGTGAATCATTTTCTAGTGTCTATTTCAAAAGCTTTGTGGTTAATCTACCTAACTAAGCAGGGACTTTGTATAAGTAATGTTTTATCTCTCACGCATACGATCTGGTTGTACCCATTCTAAACGCTTATAAACTAAGACGCTTATGCGGAATTAACAAGCCCCAAGCGTAGAACAAGACGTTCTAAACTTTGCCACAATTGCAAACATTTGCTTTTACGCGGTTTCACGTTGACAACCGTGACACTGTTTAATGTACCTTGGGGTTCTTCAGATTTTATCGTTTTATCGTCGCATATAAATATATCGCTTCCTCTGACGGCCTTTGCCTTGTAGCTACGTTAAACATTACTCAGTTTTTCGTTGAGACGTGAAGATTAATATGATGTGATCGTTATCGCTACCAGAGCACGTAATAATTTTACGATAAGCAGAATGTCTCATTAGGGAGGCACTTACTGACTGTATTCATTTTGGCCCGCACGAGAAAGCAAGTGCACATTGTAAAAAATGGTACATAAAAACTTTGTAGGTAACATTGGGCCTAATTGACTTCAGGGGCTGCCTCGAAAGCATCAAACTTTCTATTGAATAAAAACCACGTTGAATCAGTTTCGATTGTAAAATCATGTCGTTCCACAAACGTTATCTCAATTTCAGTTATATGTAAGCCAAAATTAGCACTAGCTTATTGTTGTTATCAAGTTTTATCACACAAATACATCATTTTCCCACGTTATCTGAATATTTTTTCAGCGTAGCCATTAAAATTAAAAAAAAATTGTAGGTTGATATTTTAGCCTATTTGTTTTAATTTACACGTGTATTGTGATTTGTCGTTTAAAACGTCTTTCCACGACTTTATAACGGAACGTTCTTAGATAAAACATTAGATTGTTTTGTTTAGGTATATTTTAATACTTTAGACTGCCATCTTTTAAGATTTTGTGATATTATTAGATGTTGTTTACCAAAAAGTCTGTCTATCTTTCCACGTCTATCTTTTTTTGTTTTTTAAATTCGATTTGTTGGAATAGTGGAACTCGTATCGAGAAGGAACGCTTGGCTGGTCACAATACAGAACTACTTGGTTACGCCTCGATAAGCCGCTGCCTTTAAGCTGTTTGGATTATTGGAGTTCGGGTAGGATCGACATCGCAGGATTTAATATTACTTACACAGGTTTAAATATAAATTAAATTTGGTAGACTTGCTATCGTATTATAAATAATTTGATGTGTGTTTACTCGAGAGGTGAATAAGATGCTAAGAAAGGGGAACGGCTGTCTTGGTTTACGTTGTTATTTAATTTTTATCCACAAAATGTTTTATGACTGTAACTCGTACCGTTAGTTAAATGTAAGTTTTCGAATCAAATAATAGGAATGGATTGATTTTTATCATAAAGATAACTGAATATCAGAGAGATGTTGATTTTAAAGGTATGTGAAGTTCACGAGTCCGTACTTGGTCAGACAATAAACGAGTAAACGGTCACTGGTCATCTCCGAATGTGATATGCCGTAATAACGGTAACATGAATGGCATGACGGTTTATTACTGGTTTCCCGCCATTGCAACCGAAACTCGTTAAAACTGATAATGACGAATTTCAAGTCGAAGTTTAGTCCTGTTTAAAGATGGACAATATCTTTGAAAAAAGCTAACGCTGTGATCCACGTGTCGTGACTATCTCCACAAATCGGATTGCAGTGGAGAGTGGTCGAGTGGTATCCGAGTAACGAGTGCTGAACATGCGCGATGTTTCGCTTTCTTGCCTCCACTCGGTTTAGTGTCTCTCCGTCGGGTTATTTCACTCAGATTTCATTTATTTATAGCATAGTTTAATTTAGCTGTAATGGCATCTTTTTAGGGTTCCGAAGTAAAATGGCATGGATATGTACATATTTATTAAAACTCCAGAATCGTAGAATAAAATATCGAAAAACATTTTTTTTCAGGGTATCTCCCCTGCAAATAACGTGAGGATGATTTTTTTATTCCTCACATACCCTATAGTGTGGGGTATCGTTGAAAAGGTCTTTCAAAAATATTATTAGTCTTCTTGGACCATTTTTGGTATTAGAGGTCCGTTTGCGAAATATTTGGCTTTAAAGTGCTAATTTTGGGTAGAGTCAAGTGTCCCCCCCCCTGCCGGCTAAAGTGTTGAAGTGGGTCAAGTGAAAAAATTCTCAAAAATAGGTTATAATTATGATGAATTTACAAGTAAAACTATCACGGCTATGTTGGCATAAGTAGTTAATGAGTAATAGTCGATAAACTTACTACTTTGGAACCCTAACATTGTGCGTGGCCTGACACGCACTTGCCCGGTTTTCTAAATATTAATCCTACTATCCTACTAATATTATAAATGTGAAAATTTGTATATCTGTTATTCTTTCACGCAAAAATTACTGAACAGTTTTTCATGAAATTTAGGTAGCACACAGGTAGACCATGATCTGGAATAAGACATAGGGCACTTATTATCATGGAAAACCATAGACATACTATACTAGACATACATGTATATACTATACTAGACAGGCTGTTCAGTACCAAAAGTGTCGACACGTACATTGACACCATATGGTGCCAACGCGTTTTAATCGGCTGCGAGCAAGCGAGACAAGTAGATGTCATTTTTGAAAAACCCAGACCATTCAAGAACACATAATAACGCATATTGTTTATTGTGTACAGTTAAAACGTCTTCATTATTAACGTTTGAACTTTATTTGCGTTTATTTAAATCATAATTGGTAAATAACTATATTTTACTTGCATTTTTAAAAATTGTTTAGTGCAAAATATTTGATATCCGTCATCTTGAACCGAACTCGACCGAACGAAGCGCTGTCACCAAGCTGTCAGTGAACACGAAAAATGTGACACGGATTTTGTTCGGAACAGCCCGTCTATATATTTAAGTCTATGTGAAAAACGTGGGTAGAGCGCTGCTAGTATTTTATACCTTTCGATGGCAGAACTTGGGTACGTTAAAAGGAACAAAGTCAGCACACTAACGACCCTTCTCAGAGTCACTAACGGTTACTTTAGTCGCTCCTTAGTAATTAATCACTATACAAATTCTGTACTAAGGAGCGTTTTAAGCTTTTAAGTTACCATTAGTGACTCTGAGTTGGGGCGTAAGATTCATTGGAGCGGCAACGCGACCTCGAACCTACGACCTGCAGCTCCAATTATGATGCTAATATAGTTTGAACTGTGACCTTTTACCATGCAATTACGTTTATGCTATGCATTGTTTGGATTATAACTTTAACGTATATATCAGTTATATAATACAGTCGCACTGTTTTATATTTATAAGAGTGGTACAAAATGTTGACTTAGGTAATGGTGATTTGTTTTTTGCAAATGTTAGTTTTATTTTTCTTCGCTGTTGATCAAAATGTGATTTGCAAATGTCATTATTTCCGAATGATAGTTGCAGCTTTTGTTAGTCCGAGCGAGTCTCTTGAATGTTTAATTTCGCTATTTTTACTTGAAATGAGACTATTAGCAATACATTAAAATTCATCATAATCTGGATGATCTGTTTTACTGCTAGACTGGTCTTCTCTTCTTCTAAATTAACAAGCAGGCTGACAGGCTTCATATTATAATATGGCGAGCTGTCAAGTATGCAGGTTTGCTAATGTTTTGCTACTGCATAAACAAGAAATAATTAATTGTTAAGACGCAAAAAATTATGTGCACAATGAATTAGAATCCAAATTACCCGTATGGATACCGCTGGTATTTTGAACCACTAGAATATTTATATTTTCAAATGAGTAATTAGAGTTAGAAGAGATCCCGTATGCGTAATCTAAATCTTCATTGATATGAATGAATCATCAGTAATTAAATTTAATGGACGTATCCTGTGTAAGAGCATCGGCTTCTCACGCTTCAAGATTTATATGATAGGGAGCGGTGACAGGTTCACGATCGATATATCGAACAAGAACGAACGAAGTTAATGAATTCGACGTGTATCCAGAGGTATAGGATCATAAAAAATTGACGATAGTATTCGTATGACGTGCATTTACGTGGACAGAAGTTCTTAGAGAATCATAATCGGATCGTTCGTAGGATTACTGTAATGTACTGTGTCTCAGTCTACAACTAGTAGGCACTCAAATTGTTCGGAAGTCGTCCATTGTGTCCACCTACTCGGCCTGTTCACAATTAGTATTCCACAAGCGCGTCCAATGACGTAGATACCTGGTCGGTGGTAGTTTTTTGGACCGTTTTATTGTCGTGCACAGAAAACCGACTCGTCCCTATTGTTTTGTCTTCACCTTGCTCCTTATAAGGTATGTGAATATATTTATTGTAATTTTATTAATGTAACTATGTTTTGATTTAGGGCTGTAGTAGATATTGGAAGACTAACAACTTTACTGTTTTTATCCGACTGTCAGAAAGGATTATGTTTTTCGCGCGTATCTTCTATGTATGTATGTATGTATGTATGTATGTATGTATGCATATTCTTTGTTATCTCGTATCTTCCAAACCGCTGAACGGATTTATATAATTATTAAGATATTGTTAGATTCGTAATGATAATCCAAGTATTCTTAGATACATAAGTGAAATTGAAAAAAAAAACAAATCGCAAAAACAGGCATGTGTTACGATGACAGTAATATTACTTTCGTGTTAAATGTTTCCCAGGAAACATTAGAAAGCTTCAGTCATAAACAATTAACGGTTTAATCGTTTTCAATCGCCACCAGGTACTTGTTCAAGTTCAATGTTAATTGTTCCTCTAACAGAATGATTGGCGTCCTCCGGCCTCTACGGGGAACTTCGATAGCCCCAATGTTTAACGGTTTGTTGTAGGAGGTACACGTGCCAAAATAATGGTTTTATTGGGTTATAAATAATGTACCTTCAATGGGACGATATTTTTTTTTTATAATCGCAAGCAATAATTTATTACTATATACGACTCGATAAAATTGTACATAGTTTAATCGTTTTGTGAGATCTCTTTCAGATTCACACACAGTCGACTCTGTAGCCTAGTTGGTAGCGATCCTGCCTGCGAAGCGAAGGGTCCCGGGTTAAATTCCCGGCCGAGGCAGATATTTATGTGACAGATAAATATTTGTACTCGGATCATGGGTGTTATTGTGATGTGTTATATGTGTCTTCCATGCCACCCGCGGTAAAAACCTACTGCGGGGGTGTGAGATTGTAAGCATTTATTTATTATTTATTATTTTATTTGATACGGAACCCTAAAAATTACAAAAAAGCTTGCTTTAATATTCCAAAATCATAATGTTTAGATTAGAACAATACTCGTACACATTACAAGATAATTTAAACGTCATAACGCGTCATATACACAACCTTGTTTGATAAGCACGAAATCTCCTTGATTTGATAATTATGTAACTTGGCCTGATATTAAAAAATATTTTTAAAATGCTAATAGTGCATACAGTACAGACTTTCTACCTTTTTATAAATGGGGAAAAAATCTTTGATAGATAGCCAACCCCTTTGAGGGAGCGACCGGGAGGGAATGAAGGGTTTTTGCCAACTGAAACTCCCTTTGCAGCCATCCGGCATAATATATGTAAGGATCGAATGCTTAGGAGTCTCGTGTGAACGCACCGGTGATGAGCGTTGCTATTAACTTTTACACTATAAATAAACATACAGTTTATAAAATAATTATAACCTGGTAATCCTCCCTTGGTACGGTTGAAAAATGATTCATAAGTTCATATATGAAATACAAGAATTATGTAACCTTCTGAGTCTTGGTGTTCGAAAGGGCTTCCAACATTTTTGTATGGAGCCTGGCATACCTACAAGTCCGCCATTTTGAAAAAACCTCGATTCGGCGGCCAGTGATGAAACATGTGTCAATCGATAGACTAAATAATTATGATCAAAAAGTATTCAGTGATGAATTGTCGTAAGTGGTATACTTTCTGAGATATTTGAGTTCAAAACCATAGAAAAATAAAGTAAAAAACTTTGTTTCGGCGGATATTGATAAAACAAGTGTTAATTGATAGACTAAGTGATTACGATCAAAAAGTACTCAGTGATAAAATGTCGTAAGTGATATGATTTCTGAGATATTTGAGTTCAAACCCGTATAAAAATAAAACATTTATAGTTAATTATTTTTTATTTTTATTATACATATTATATTATATATTAAGTAAATAAATAATTATAAATACATATATAACATTTGGTTGAAGACCACGGGCGACAACATTCTAATTGCTTCAGGTAGTGCTGCCGGACTTCTTGAAGGAGCTTTTGGTAGTCCCATGATTTTTTGATGTCTACAAGCAAGGAGTTCCAGAACAGTATGAACTGTATTGTGAAGGAATTCCCGAAATAAGCAGTGCTATGGGTTTCCTTTAAATAAACAGGAGAAGACACATTATTCAAAATAGCATAAAATGTTGAGAGAATTCTGAAGTTTCGCCTGTATCGAATGGGTAGCCATTTAAGTTAGGAATGGAACTGGGAAATGTGGTCATACTTACGTAAGCCGAAGATATATCTAATACAGTTATTAAGAAGGCGCTCCAATGTATTCAGAAGTTCCTCTGACAAATCTGTACAACACATAGCATAATCAAGGTGAGGGATGACCAGTGTTTATGGTTAACTGTTTATGGCGATACAGCAATTGAAGTGTACGGTCACTTTTTTCCTTACCTCAGTTACGTTATGTATTATAAAAATTAAACAAATTCGTCAAACAAACAACTTAAGGGTAGAAATAAAATCGCGGGATGGTACTGCTCATGCATAGTGGGAAAAAGAACCTTGACCTGTTGTTCCCATATAATGTGTGTTATATGGTTCTTGGCATGGGCTCGACATCAGGAAACATTGCCTTTATCACCAGCGGAATTTTTAGATTCAGTGATGGTCAGACATGATATAGAGAACTAAGCCAATAATGAAAATTAATTTTTGGTTTAGAGTAATTGCCAAAGCTGTAGCCGCTGGTGGCAAATAAATTATTTATAAAACAACCTAGTAGTTTGCTTTTGCTTTGCTTCTTTTTTAAATTCAAACCTACTCGTTATTAATAAATCAAGTACCTATGCAGCACATACACATATGGCATAATATACTTATTTTTCATTATTGACCCAATAAATTCAAAATAAGTAAATGATCATTTTTAATGCATTATTTTTGTACGGTTTTGAACTCAAATATCTCAGAAATTATATCACTTACAACATTTCACCACTAAATACTTTTTAATCGTAATTATTTAGCCTATCGAATGACATATGATTTATCAATGTCCGCTGAAACGAAGTTTTTTGCTTTATTTTTCTACAGTTTTGAACTCACTTATCTCAGAAAGTATATCACTTACGACATTTCATCACTGAATACTTTTTGATCATAATCATTTAGTCTATCGATTGACACATGTTTCATCACTGGCCGCCGAATCGAGGTTTTTTCAAAATGGCGGACTTGTAGGTGTGCCAATTAGGTTCGATGCCCTTTCACGATGTTTTTACCAGTATAGTGGTTTATACTATATATTAATTTCAAGGTTTCAATTTCACTGTTATCCTTGCCGTTCTATTTTTCTATAAACCTGAAGGTTTTTTTTTTAAATACGTTTTAACTTTAGATGTAGTTTCTATTATTTTTTATTTTCACTGGTGGATAAATATTTATTTACATTAGATAAACACATATATTAAAATCTAGTTTAAATTGGAGTTTTAATTTTAGTGAAAAGTGAAAAGCAAGTAAAAGTAATAACTTATTGCGTAAATCTGCGATAATGCAACTGAAATTCTTTTAAAGAAATTTCAATATTTAATTTACATTCAACTGTAAGTTAATGATTTCGTTTGACAAACAAACTGGAAACACGTTTGTCTACAAAGGCTCGCAAGTGTCTATTGAAGCTCATAGACACTTCCAAACAATCTTGAACAAAGGACTCGCAGTTATATTTCCTCTCGCGGTGTAGATGGAGCCTCTTGTGCCGGTAATTATAGTTGTTCTCTTGGCTTTCGAGCCGGAACGAGGTAATGTGCATCGCTGCCAACAGAAACAGGGGTGGAGAGCGATCCCTGAAGCGTGACTGTTGGAGTTTTAAATATTTCATAAGGTTTTTATGTTATGGCTATTGAAAACGAGGCTTGCTCTCAAACTGTGGTAGAAGCTGTATGGTTAGAATGTCGCTCATCGACACGGAGTGGATCCGCTTGGAATAATAGAACCATGCACTCCTCCCTATTTATTCAAAGCTATAATATTTGCGCATATAATCACTTGCATATAATCAACTGCAGTAATAAGAGCTTCTAAGCAAACACTTGGCCAGCTTGCTGGACTTCATTGTAAGAATAGATCTAAGGTCATGCAGTGGGGCAGTTGTGATTTGTAATGAGGATCATCCCAACCCAACTCATGAGATTCCCATAATTCTACTCGTTGCTTCTTTATTTTTTGTATTACTTAATTCTAAAACTTTACAACTCGTAGGAACCCTTATCTTTTCACAATTTATTTTACGTTCCCTTTAAAGACCATCATTATTCATCATTATTATTCAAATGTCCCAATTAAAACATAAAATTATATTGCCCGGTCATAAAAATCTTCGTTATAAAATGCGTTGATGATTTATATTTTATAGCGTCATAGGATAGGTACTAGGGATTTTGTGAAAAGAAGAAAAATATTTACTTTTCAGCAAATTTTAATATCAGTCCTATTGCAGAGCATGTTGACTATCTGTTTTTGTAGAACGTATTTTTAAAACCTCGTGGTTTTAACACGTGTTTTAGCTTAGTTATTCCCAGTTCAAATTATTTCTAATTTGAAATTTTTTATTACGGAATCAAAGCATAATAATGATAGGACTGTAGAGGAGACTGTAGTCAGTAAGTCATGTTAGTGTTAGTAGTAGTTATTTTATTCGTTATGTCAATATAGCAGTGATAATAGCCTAGCGGTTAGAACGTTGGGCCCGGGGCCCGAGTTCAAAACCTGGCACGCACCTCTAATTTTCAAATGTTATGTGTGTATTACAAGTTAATTATCACTTGCTTCGGTTTCGGTGAAGGAAAACAACGTGAGGAAACCTGCATATCGGATAGTTCTCCATAAAGTTCTCAAAGGTGTGTGAATTCTACCAATCCGCACTTGGCCAGCGTTGTAGACTATGGCCTATACCTCTCAAATTGTGTGCCCAGCAGTGGTACACGTACAATTATGGGTTGTTGTTTTGCTTTGCTTTATTCGTGATGTTAATCCCTTAGGATTGTGGAAGTTAGGACGGCTCGCGTAAGTAAGTCCTGTTAGTATAGTAAATAATGTAAATATTCGTGTCGCCCTAGTCATTTCAATCAAAGCATAAATAGTCGTAAATGCAGTTCTGAGCTAAAATTTTACACGAGTTGTAGTAATTAGACTAAAATATTACGTATTACAGAAGAGTAAACACCTCCCTTAGCTAAAAATAAATTTAAAAAGCAGCAACTTTCACGCAAAGGTCATGTTCATTTGAGTTCCATTTTAGTGAATCACTGCTTAGTGGCTGTTGGGTTGAGTGCTGACGTAATCTGTGCTCGAACATCCAATTGAAGTAATTCAGAATTCCGATTTAGTATCAAGGAAAACGGTAATTCAGCTCATGCGGCAGAGGACTTTGCACAATGCTAGGAAGATTCTATTTCTAGCATGTATTTTCTGTAGATTTAACCACTTGATTTAAATTGAATTTTTATTACATTCAGGCACTCAATTTACTCATTTAGTTTTTGTTTAATTCATTTCATTTTGTATTAAATTTAAAAAACAAAAATAGAACTGTTGTTATTGAAAACGTTAAAATTGCAAGTAATTATTGTATATTAAATTAATGAAGACATGTATGTGTTAATTATTTTATTAAAGTTATCTCCTGTTCCGGGTGTTCTTTGTTATGCATTCGAAGATAATAATTATTATTAACTCAGTAGCCAGTGTAATAAAATTTACCATGAAACTTTCTTTAAAACAATTACAAAATAAGTTTAGTTGTTTGTTTAAAATACAGTTATTAATATTCAGTGGCAGCGCTAGACGTCTTGGAAGCCCACGCGCTTATTAGCAGTTATTATGTATTTAGAATACAGTTGAATAACTGACTCACGACGACGTCGACTTCGGTACCAAGTTTTTATTGTGGGAACTTTTACTGCGATTCTATGTATAACGGAAGGCTTTGTTTGTTGTTTTTGTTCTGATTGTGAGTATTGTGACAGTTTGTACTGCTTTAATGCGACCATTGCCTTGAAGTGAAACCGAAGGTTATAGGAGATGGTAAATTTCATTGCTCCGTATTTAGCTTAGCGGATTATTTGTTGCTTGGTTTGTTTACTGTTCAATTTTATCGCTTTGATCAATGTAAATAAGTTATATTTAGGTTCGTCGATGACATTACATAAAACTAAGTGAAAGATAAATAAAAAATATTACGATATTCATATTTATAATAGTTTTTGACGTTACAAACAGCAAAGTTTAAATCGGACGGCAGTTCTTGCTGCTAACATTAGAAAACGCTCAAGTACTACCAAATTATGTGGACGATGTTTACTTAACACCAATCGAGCTGAAAGGCTTGTTACAAAAAGCTGCGAGTTTCAATTTTCACCCAAATTTCAGTCAAATAAACTTCACTCGAGGACAAGGACGGATGTGGCAGATGGCCTTTCGGAGGAATCCCGAAAATGTTCCCTAGTTTAATGGATTGTGTGTTAGGTAATACTCTTGGCTCCCGTTCAAATAACTCCAGGCTATGCAACGCGAGGCGCTAGCCTTGTCGACGCTCGTCAATAATTTATCCCCCCCAAAAGCTGTCTTACCCGAGTGTCGGTGGTGAAGTGGTGGCAACATCTGCCACTCTCGGATCGTGTTATTGGGGCGCCTATTAATGGCTATAGTACTGATTTAAGGTTCGATTTAAAGATTCAAATTTTGTTTGATGCAACAGTTTCTCTAAGTTTGGTAGGTTAGTAATATGTTTAACAATATTATTAGGTATGTGATTTTTCTGTGTAAAACTATACAATGTTTTACTGTTATTCTTATACATATATTCCTTTTTATTTTTATATACTACTCTTTTCACAAAGATTGAATACGTGTGTATGAATGAAGGAATACAATTTATCAAAACTGTTGCTGTATAAATATTTTTTTGAAAATGCGTATAATTTGAAATAATTAGAGATTCGTGACAGGAAACGAAACTGGGTCCTCCATGGGTAAATAGATATTTAACGGTTATCACTTACCTTGTATGTTTTATGTCTTTACCCCGTATTCTACATCTTGATTTAAAACATTCCAGTCAATCAGTATCGAAGTATTATTACCTGATCACATACGCGTTCTAAGAGGACTTTCCTTTACACACAGCACAGCACAGAGTAAGTTAATATACTATTTGTATAGTTGATTAGATCGTCTAGTTTACAAAGTGCTTCACGATAATGTTTACGCAGACAGCCATCGAAGCTAACAGCCTGTCCAGATGAGGCGTTTTACGCGCGAGCGGACTCGCGCGCTTCTCTTTTGTGTTGCGTCCAGATGTCGCGTTTTACGCGCGTACCTAAGCGCCAGTTTTTTGGAAGGGACTAGTTATAAACATGAAGGTAGACAAAACAGTTGTATTGTGGTTTGCATACCGTCGATGGAAACGTCGTAAACAAAGACAAAATCGACAATTTAACGTGGCATCCAATTCTACATGACAGAATGACGCATATCATGTTTATAACATTATACCCAAAGCTCAGAGAACACAGTGAAAAGTTTTTTGACTACTTTCGGATGTCAATAACATCTTTAGATTATTATACAAGAAGTCTTCCCAGTTCCTACGAATAATCTGGAGATTCCATATCCCATATGCCTACTCTTTTTTCAACTTCGTCGATAAAAAGTTCACTATCAAAATTATCACGCTCCATTTTGAACGAAATTCGACCAGTCGCCGCTGCGGATACGCGCGTAGTACTGGACGGAGCAATGGCGCTCGAGTATCTCAACTCGCGCGTCGCTCGCGCGCTTTACGCGCGAGTCGAGAGTCCGGCGTGTTGCACGCGTTTTACGCGCGAGTGAGGAATCGCGCGAGAGCATCTGGACGGGATGTATGTAGCTCTAGTATCTCGGTTACGCGCGAGTGACTACGCGCGAGTCCACTCGCGCGTAAAACGCCTCATCTGGACAGGCTCTAATGTTAACGATCGCTTCGGTTTACGTCTTGTCTAGAGATTCTAGAGCTCAGAACTCTGCCAATCGGCAAGGGAACTTTCTCGATTGTAAATCTACAGATCGTTAGTGCAGCTCCGAAGCAAAGTTGGAATCTTTTCAATGTTCGGTTCAATGAGGATTTATGCAATCCTTTCGCTGCCCTATGAGGCTATTAAGAAGAAGAACTTTTAACTGTCTACGAATTCGTTTGGATTTGATACGTTACATTAATGGAGAGTTTTTTTTAAGAAAGAAACAAATTACGAAATAATAAATTTAGTTACAATCTAATATAATTATAAAATTCTCGTGTCACGTTATTAGAAGTTGAACTCCTCCGAAACGGCTCGACCGATTTTCGTAAATCTTTGCGTGCATATCGGCTAGGGTTGAGAATCGGACATCTTTTTTCATCCCCCTACCCCTAAAAATTTTTGACAGAACAACGTTTGCCCGGTCAGCTAGTATAACTATATTTATATAATTAGAAGTAAGAGGTGACTTATTTTTATAATGGTCGTCATTGTCAGTAATACTTACATTATGATCTAACTAAAGAAATAAAATCAAGGTGTAACGTCGGACAGTTTATTCAGCGTTAGACACGTGGCCTATAGCGAACAACAAATGACGTCATCGAGCAACAAGGTGCACACAGGCGCGAATGCACTAGCACGCACTAGTTTATTTATCTGTGGCACGACTAGATCGTGCTCGGTGGGCGGAATGGCACGCGGCGCGGGCGCAGCAGCTGTAGGGTTGACACCTGATTTAGACATTGCTTTATATGGTTATTGGGTATTTTAAATTTCTCTTGCAGTGCGAAAGAAATGTTTGTATTTGATTCTTTGATTGATGGTGAACGATGGAGTTTGAATAAATACAAACATCGGTAGGTACTCAATTGACAAACATTCATGACAGTTATTTAATTAATGCTATATTGCAATATATGTATATTATTGTATATACAGTAATCTAAGAGCCGTCATCGTTGAGAGGTGTGAGATTTTCTTGAGACAAAACATTTTGGTGATTGAATGTGAACAAAAAATTACACCAGCTTCATCTTTTCAGCCCTTCTTTCTTAATAATTCTTTAGACGTTACGTGTTTATTAGCAGATGTTCTAAAGATGTTAGTTTAAGACGCACCTGAAATTATGTTTAATAAAGGTATATAAAAAACAATCCGTGCCAACCCTAACGTGTCAGCGTCGCCGGTAACTCCGCAAGGTCGACGGACGACTTTCGCACGCTCACCCGCGCCGCGGTCCCCACTGGTTTCTAGGGTTAAACTTTACGTCTTCGATATGCCCAAGCATTTCCTATTTACCAGTAGACTTAACCGTCAGTTATATTAACGAGGGGCCAATTACAAACTTGGAAAAAGTTTATCAAATACTATGAAAACATTAAATGCACAGTTTTAGATTATCAAGTAGTGTAATGGAAAGTATATTGATAGACAGAGGCAAAGTGCTATACGAGGATAGCGTATAGACAGAGGGTAGGTACCAAGGTAAATTAAATAATGAATGATTTGGTTTACTTTTCCACTACAATGTTATTCCAAAGATATGAAATTAGGAAATCCACTTTTACGATCCAATTTTTCATGAAAATCTTTTAAGATTTGCAGGATTTCCAGGAATAATCTTTTCTGAGAGCTCTATTCACGAGGTTTACGATTATTTTTCAGCAGATCTATGGTATAACATTAAACCGCGAATTTCGTTTCGATCAAAACGTAAAATACAGATGCAATTTGCGAAATACAAACCGAATTAAAAGAATTCCGCTAACTAAATCGAAGGATTTATCTTGAATATCGATTGTACATACATAACATAACCTATATGTTATAATGTGAAATAAAATATGTTAATTATTCTGACTTTAACCTATACAAAAATGTTTATACGAGTAAGTAATCACACTCTGTGTACAAAAATGTTCTGGAGATATTTACAAGATATGGCCACAGCTGGTTTATTTTTTTTTTGTGCTTTTAGCAGGCAAACGAGCAGACGAGTCACCTGATGGTAAGTGATCACCGCCGCCCATGGACATATTATGTAAGCAACACCGGGGGCGTCACCAACGCGTTGCCGGCCAAGAAAATGACGATGGTTGCATTCTACATTATTGGATTTAAACGTAATAATGCCATTTTGCAATAAACATGGTGTTGTGTAATGGTATTATTTCACTTGAAGCTAAAGGTAACGTAAAACGACGGTAAACATTTTATTGGTCGCCGTATTTTATTGCGTATCATGAACGAATGCATATAACTGTAACCCTCTAAATGTAAAGTTTACTTTACTGTCATTTACAATATCTTTAGGGTCCCTCGGGGATATAAAACTTGGTGAAATGATTTGATGTATTTCGGTTGCAGCCGCGTCTAGAGGGTACTTACTTAACCCACTCGGTGACTTAGGTTCTCCATTTTTTCAACGTTGATGTAACGGCTATGGATTCGGTCCATCATTATTATAATATATTGTATATTTCATCCTAAAAATGGCTAAAATACATGGGTTCTTTCTCTTCGTGAGGTAGGTTACTTGCACCCTTAATATAATGATGAACATCGTAAGGTAATTATAATCTTGACGGATTTCGTAAGAAATGATTCATGAAATTAATATACTTACATTTATCGCTCATAACGAACGTTTTACTAAAGGCCGAGTTAGTTAAAATTATCAATTTATTGCCGTTGCACACGTCATAATGGCAAGTTAATAAAGGCTAGTAAGGTAGGAAAGGCAACCTTGCTTCGCCGCAGGAAAACGGCTCAAAGGCTTAGGTTTCAAAAAGCGTAACTTCAGCAGGTTTTCCTTACAGAAGGATTAAAATAGTTGTTTATAATGCTTGAAAATGCAGCTGTTTGTATTTGCATTGAAGCATGGCTTAAAACCCCTTTCAGAGTGCGCTACGCAATATGTATTGCGTGTCTGGTTTTTTCGCTCTCAAAAATGTTGCATTTACACATCTCTTTTTGAATAAACTATAAATGTAACTGGTGTGGTTTTAGCGGTGTGGTGAATATTATAAATGATATTTTTGTTTCTTGTAGGTATGAAGTAAGTTTTCTGTTGAATGTTTTAATAAAATCATGGTTACATTTTCATGTAAAAAAAAGTAAACGGTCGTTTGATTCTCCTACTAAAATTGTCTGTGTAGTATGTGGCATGTCTCTGCATGAGCTCAAATAATTAGATAATACCAAACAAACCGGCGATATAAACCAAAACTTGATTATAGATTGTTATCTGTCGCAGAGATTGGTAATTGAATTCAGGACTGATCGTAACTACTAACTGCTTTAAAATTTAGTTACTATCGGTCGTTCATGCAAATGACCACCGCGCCGGAAGTACCTTTAACTAAATCTATCGCTTGCGATGAACATAGTGTGCATCTGGATTGAGGGCACACTTTTTTTTTCTTGGCGTAGCAAATTGAAATTTATAGGGGATTTAGTTAAAATTAGTTAAAACTTAAAGCAAACACTCATAAATTTCTTAAAAGTGAATTAAAGATGTTATGGGCAAATGTTTTGGGCCCTTAGTTCAGATGCCTACAGAAAGTGGCATAGTGTAAATCTCAGAAAGTACTACCTTTTTGTCAATAATTTTTATTTTAGAATTTAGTTAAGAATTTCTTTAAATGATTTACATCATTCTCAACTGGCTAGAAAATAACGTTGCACATTTATCGCAGTTTTACTTTGGCCCTCAATCCAGACGTTTATGAACTGAGGGCCCAGGCCAAACATAGACTTAAAAGAAGAAATACATAAATGTACATTGAAAACCCCTTAGATAACATCCCTATGAATTAGTTAAAAAATTACAGTGGAAAAAAAGGAAAAGAAAAGAAGGAAAGGTAAAACGGATTCGAATTTTCGGATAACCTCTAATCTGATGGCCTAATATTTTCGGCTGTATCGACTAGGTACTTGAGGTAGGTAGGCCTCTTAGCTTGAAATAAATTAGCTGAAAAGTTTTTACAAATTTTTAACTAAAATTTTACATACGGTTTTTTGTTCAAAATGCCATACTTTACGAGAAAGCAGAAATGATGATGAGTCTTTGGTCAACTCATCCCGCTCGATCTCATCCCGCGGGATGAGTTGTCCTAAGTACTTAGTGCAATTTTTGAATCGGACAACTCATCCCGCTGATATATTTTACGTCTTGTACAGACATGAAAAAAAGTATTTAACTGTGTTAGATTTACAAATACAACAACGCAACCACAAACGTACAAACTGCATTTTATTTATTTTATTTTATTTTATTTTATTTTATTTTATTTTATTTTATTTTATACAAGAGCTGTTTTTCTCCTTTGACCTACATAATTATATACTTGACGGCGGCACAGCTGAGATTGATAAGTATGCCTGAAGAATTAGATCGCACCAATGGAGGGCGCGTGACAATAAATCCGATTGCAGATGAGCTGGGAACTGGGAACACGTCGGTTCCGCGTGCCGGTAATGTCCGTTGAACTCGGTCCGCCCACGCCGCGCCGCGCCGCCCGACGCCGCCGGTGACATATTATATCGTAATAGACCTGATTGCCGGCTTCATTAGTTCAAATATAATTTTTCAAGTCGTACGTAAGGCCCGAATTAATAAACCGATCTCGGCTCAAGAGCGCGGATTCAGATCTTACAGGTGTCACATTTGAAATATTTCAGCATCTCATACCGAATCTTCAGATCGCAGAGATCTTAAGATCAGTTGGCCTAAACCAGCAAGCTGAAGTTTCCCGTCGCATCTTTTACCTCTTTACTGAAGGTTGAGATTCTGTAGTCGTGAAATTTTCTGCATGACAGTGTCTCGCCATTTACGTCTGCCTTTTCTCTGTGCTTCAGCAAGCTGATAAAGTATTAGGATAATCAAAAATTTTAAGGGAAATTAGGTATTGCCAAATTGACGTTGTAGTTATTGCTCAAGATTTAAGGAACTCATTGCATAGTACCTACCTAATAAATGTTTTTTATACCAGCAATACCAGCATTAATGCATTTCTTACAGAAATTCTGAATTATTGATTTCCGAATCTTAATAATTTGGAAGTAGCGTAGCAGTAGCAGAAAGAGTTCAACAAAGACAAAAAGCGACATTTCGTATCCAGCTTATGGGTAGGAGACATTATCGAGAGCCAGCTCGCTTTGATTAATTTGCCTAGACCTTTTCCGCCATAAGACTTACAACCACGCATGGCATCCATGCTTTCCTTGTTGATATCTTTCCAATAAGGACGGAGCTCTTTGTCTCGCCTTATACAACTTGTACTGCCACTGTATTTGCGAGCCTATATCAATCAGTATTCCCGTGGGATCTCAAGGTAAAAATGAATAAACCTTACGTCCTAGAGGATTTATTACAAGCACTAACGCCCCAGCTCAGAGTCACTAACGGTTACTTAAATCGCTTCTTAGTACAGAATTTGTATGGTGATTTTTTACTAAGGAGCGATGAAAGTAATCGTTATTGACTCTGAGTTGGGGCGTAAGACTATGAAAAAGAAGTAGTTCTTTTTACAAAAAAATCTATGTATTAATACATAAAGCGGAAGCTTTGTTCTCCTTAATATGCAGATTGCGGGCACAAGGAGTGTAAAATTGGCATCGTTAAGTTATTATGAGTATGCAGGAGTGTAGAAAACTATGTATTGGATTATTCTACAATACATTATTAAATTAATTAAAACAATCAATGTTTACATTCAAACCATCAATTTAATTAACGTACACTAAAAGGTCTCAGTAACACCAAAGAAGACATAATATCGTAGTAGGTACTTATGTATAATTGTAGTAATATGTACATATTAAAACCTAAAAATTACGTTTACGGTCGAATTTCGATCACTGGACGCCCACCGTAAGTAAACATGAAAGTTGTCGGGTCAGATCCGTCGTAAAACGTAATCTTTGAAAGCGTACTGTAACCACCATTCGATGGGCGCTGTACGGGCGACTAGTACTCGCATCGCCGTTTTATGAATCGTAAACTTGTATAATGTACAGTCAGCAGAGGAGTAACGTAAGCGCATGATACAAAAAACTTTCCATTATGTTTAATATTACAGAATATTTGTTTTATTTTATCAATGTTAAGTGCTGCTTATATACGTAGGGTATAATTTAATATTGATAATAACAAAAAATCTTTAATACTAAACATTGAGCAAAATTTTCGTATCTTGCTCTGCATACCCAACTCTTTTGCCGACTGTACATGCGACCTTAACATGCCCATTTTGTGGTTTACATCATTAATAATGTATAACCGTACTAAATTGACAGTTAAACGTTCCCCAGCAATGAATTATGGTATGCGGAACGAAGACGCGTGAGGGATGCGTAGGATCTGCGTCCCAGTGTAATATATTATTCGTTATGCTTGTTTGTGACGTTTTTACGCTCCTAATGGTAAATATTATTGCTGTTATATTGCTCTATTAAATTTTTAATGTATATAAAAGATTAAATTCGTGATCGTTTTCCTTTTAAAACTGCCCTCTGCAATGCAAAGTTATAATGAAACTTAATAATAAGTAATCGCGTTGTTAAAGTTATCGTGAATAAATTATTCATTTAATTAAATAATTGATAAAACTATTGAGAAATCACTGTTATCTTTTTTGCAAGACGTTTTGATGTCTCGATAATCTTGTTTTATAATTAAACAATTATGCATTATATTGTAGTATTGTAATGGGTGTGGCGTTTAATTGAATAACATCGCATGTTATGTAAATATTTAAGTATTGCTACTGAGTAATAATACCTATTGCACACAGTGCAAAGTATTTTGTATAATCAGATATTTATTTACATATAAAACAGGTTTTCAAAACAAATTCTGTGGTGTCAAGGAAAAAGGAGATGAGTCAAAGAATTTGAAAAAATAGATTTTTAAACCTATTAGTTCAAAACATTAACATGTGTCACGGCAATAAGGAAATAAGTCAATAAATTGTATATTTTAGTCTCACACCCCTACGTACATAAAGGGACTAGTCATAATATCAAAATGTTTAAATAAGTAAAGAGAGTTCAATCGAGTTATCTCAGAATAGTGCCTTTTACCGACAAAAATTCAGTTATGCATAGTGAGATGAGTCTACACTCGACTCGTACCTACAATACGCGACAATATTTTGCATCAATTATGACGTGTGCGTGAACTCGTCGTGTGTTGCTCTTTAGAGAAATTGTGTTTAAGATTAGTTTTATTGCATTATAAGTGTTGCTTCACATTAATGTGAAAAGAATTAACGCCGCCTTGTTAGACACCTTCCGACTGTTCATAAAGGAGTGCAAAGCTCCAGTCACCATGTTTCCTGTATTAACTCTTCTTTCAATATCACTCTCACACATTCCATCTCTTATAAACTTTGAACCCAGATACACAAACTCATTCACCTTTTCAATTTGTTCATCTTCAATCACGATATTGCAGTCTGTCACTGCCTCATCTCTTGTAAACACCTTCACTTTCGTCTCCTTTACATTCATCTTCATTCCTTTTCTAACAAAACCTCCACTCATAGCAGTTACCATCTTCTGCAACTCCTTGGCTGAAGACGCAAGTAATACTTGGTCATCAGCATAGAGAGAAAACATTTGACGAGTAACTCATTCATTCTCAACCCATTTTCATTATCTTTTAAATCTGTCAAGCAATTGTTCATGAACAGATTAAACAGACACGGTGACGCTACACATCCCTGTCTAACACCTTTTTCGATATTAAACTATTCAGCGTATGCCCCGTTCATCCTTTTATCCATTTATCCGTTGCCTTTTAAACTTTTTGGTTAGCTTTTGTTGCTAACCACGCTTTCTTCTTTTCTTGCACAGCCCTTTGTACATCTTTATCCATCCACACATTATAGTTCCTTCTTCCTTTCCTTCTTTTAGCTACCCCGCATACCTCAATAGCAACATTCAAGACCCCTTTCTTAAATGTCTCTAACAAATCTTCAATCACACGTATCTCTTCTATGCCTTTAAAACTTTCTTTCAGTTTCTCTACATACTCGTCTTTCTTTTCTTTTCTTGTAGATTTTCCATTTTACTCTGTCCAAAACACTCGTAGGCTCGGCCCCTCGGTGTCGCCACCGTTTAAAGAGGCCACGCATTCATGACCAGGAAGTGGTCTGTGTCGAGGCCTACACCGCGGTATACCCGAGTGTCTAGCACTTTCTTCCTCAGTCTTTCATCCACTATTACAAAATCAGTCATACTTCTAGACTCGCCCTCATCTCTTGTATACAAATGGATCTTTTTGGGGTCAAACATTGTGCTGGCCACGCAAAGATTCCATTCCAAGCATACTTCAAGCAGGCTTCTCCCATTGTCATTCACTCTCTCGTCCCCAAACGTACCCAGAACTCCTTCATATCCATCACGCTTTACTCCAACCCACCCATTAAAGTCCCCTAACATCACGATCCGTTCATTTTCTCCGCATTTATTCAAGACCCAAAATTCCTCTCTCTCTTTTTGGGCTTGTAATGACCCACCTCCGCGCAGATCCGTCGGTGCATATAGACCCCAAGGATAAACAAGCGAGTGAGTCCGACTTTAAACCTAATCCAGAGGAGTCTTGAGCTTACACATTCATGCTCCATCACACATTCAACTATTCGAGAGGAAAGAATCACACCAACTCCCTGACAGCCTCAGCTGGTTTGGGGGACTCCCGACCAGTATACCGTTTAGGTACCATGAACCGTGGTGTCCACATCCTTTCCTCTTGGTTTTGTTCATGCACAGAATATCTATGCATCGTTCATCCATCATCTGACATACTTCATCTACCTTACCATCCATTCCTCCTCTTACATTTAACTTAGCAAAGCGGCTCTCAATGGGCCGCTTTTGGCCCCCGCAAGAAACGAGACGTGATGGGTGGCGAAATCGTTAAATCCCCAGAAATGTTACGAAAAACCATTGCCTATAAGCCAGGAAAAGAAAAAAGATCTTAGTATTCTTCATTTGATCGATAGTGATTGCCATGAATTTTATAAGAATTTAGACACCAATTCAAGCAGCCATGAAGTGGATCCTGACTTAGAAGAATTGAACGATCTCTAAAATGATTCATTTTGACAGTTTTTTACATGCTTTTTCATGTTTAAATTTGCAACATTTGCTATGTATTAACGAGATATGTAATTAAATCTCATTTTTTGTTATTTTTTCTCGTTAAGGCAAAATGGGACATGTCAATTATTTTTAATATAAAAGATTATTTTTTATTATTTTTTCAAGTAAAAACCTCTTATCACTAACTATTGTTTAAATAAATACTAAAAGTGCCACTAATAAAATTTAACATTAAGAAAATTACAATTTTGTAATAAAACGTATGAGTTGTTTTCTTATTTTGCCCATAGTGAAAAATTCAATTTTGTGACTCATCTCGTTTTTCCTTGACACCACAGAATTATTAATCATCATAATAACAAGCACACGTTGTATGCATCGCAGTAAAATAGTTAAAAACTTTATACAATTATAAAGGTAGTAAAGGTACTTAGTTTATTGATATAATCATATGCCGGGTAACCATTTTACCTTACAGATGTATAACCTACTGTAATTATAAACTCTTAAGTGTATAACTATTAACTATGTAATTCTACCTATTACATAAAACCGCAGAGCCTCTGATAGGCCGTAAGTATCACGAGAGAGGATTAGATAATAAAAGAGAACCCTACCCCACTGATGAGGTACTCAAATATGTTGACTAAATGACTTAGCAGAAGACTTTTGAAAAAGGGTGCATTTAGTAGCACCTATGTGATATTCCGTAATAGTTTTTTTTATATAAGTATCCGTTATATGATAGACGAGACAAGCCCCGTGATGATTAGTAGTTATCATCGTCCATGGTCATCAGTAATTAATACCATAGACATCACCCACATTGATCGAGGAAGAAAATAAAGACAGGAAAAGAAGTCAACTGGAACATGACAAGCAGTTTGGTGCCTGACTCGAGCATGACAGCTAGCCAGGCTTCATGGAAAGTTATTACCAGCAATAATAAGAATCACTCCTTTTCAAGGGGTAATAATAATAATATCAAAGATTGGCTCGAAGACGTACGCAACTGCGTACGATACTATGTTACTGTCTCGTTTCAGATTAGATAATGTCGACGTTGCAAGTGTTTGCTCACGGAGCCCATGTTTGCCGGAGGGTTGTTGACTGACGTGCTGTAATTGTGGCGCCAAATTTTCTACCCATCATTGGCCGATATTGAACTCTATCCTCATATGGCACGATTCCAAATCGGGCACTCGCGATACTAACCGTCGAAGCATTGTACTTGTGCAACGAACCTTTATCGTTCGCTTTCTGGCACAGGTACAGGTCGCAAGCCTATACGTACGATAAACAATTCAATTATAAATTTAATTCCATTATGCACTTAATACTGTTGACAGTAAGATATATTTTCCTGTGCGAGATATTGGTCAGGAAATTAATTAGTCTACTCATCGGCACCATCGCATTCGCGTGTAACAAGGGGATTATTATACCAATTCACTTAGCGACTATGTTAGGGGTTACTTTGTTATTAGTACTTTCCGTAAATTATTTGTATTAACTAATTAAACTTATGACTAATGAGGTTAAACGGGGTTAACAGACACATTGTTTTATTTTAATAAATTGCTTACTAGATCGACCTAAGGTTGGGTATATTTCAAATTTACCCAATGTATAATCTAAATTTTACTAACAAAAAATAACCGACTTCAAAGTTTCAAAAACTACTTTTCAGATCTCGTTCAAATTTATGTGGGACTACATGACAGCCACCAGCTTTCGATTAAAAAAACAATCATCAAAATCGGTTCGCCCAGTCCAAAGTTCTGAGGTAACAAACATAAAAAAAAAATACAGTCGAATTGAGAACCTTCTCCTTTTTTTGAAGTCGGTGAAAAAGAGACCTCATGGATTTGCTTCGAAGCCATATATTTATTTATGGCAACAAATCTGTTTCCCGAAGTACAAAATTTTCTTTTCCGTGGTCTCAAAAATTTGCATAGATTTAACCCTGTTTTATTGTTACTACTGATTTTATGTATAGTGATTAAATGGGTTATTTAGTATTTGGTTAGTATAATAGTCGCCCAATATTATTATATAACATCCTACTTTTGACGTATGTCGTTATAAATCCACGAAACTTCCGTCTTTTATTTGAGAAACTAGATGCAAGTTTAATCTCGATCGGATAATTCGCTTTCTAGGCCAATGCAGTCTGATTTAATGCAGTTTGTCTGTGATAAACCGTATGAATGACTGCGGGATGCGGTCTCGCTTCAGATTGGGCCTCGAGCCAAACTTTAAAGAAAACCGCTCGATTCACCGCTGGATCCAATCTTTTTGGATGGTCTAATTGGCATTTAGTCTTAATCCGTATTCTTAAGGAACCATGTTAAGGGTACAGGCATAATGTCCGTTGAGTATCGTTCGTTCGTTTATTCTATTTTGTACTTTTGAAATCTCTTCTTCGCGTCATTATTATCTGTTTTCTTTCAGAAAAGAGATGCTTTTTTCCATTTTCTCTTAACGTTCTTTTAATCAAGGGTCTAATTTAATTAAATATGCATAATACTCGAGTCGCTATACGTACTCACTTTCTTTTACCTTTCTTTAGGACACGTATTTCTCTTTGTATTCCTTTTTATACGTGATGAGAAAAAAAGCGGCCAAGTGCGAGTCGGACTCGCCCATGAACGGTTCCGTAGCAGCAAGTAATATAATATAAAAGTTCTTGTAGTTCGTTGTAACTTTGATCAATTTTTTTTGCGGTTTACGATTTATGACGTATTAAAAAAAATACTTACTAGATCTCATTCAAACCAATTTTCGTTGGAAGTTTGCTTGGTAATGTACATCATATATTTTTTTTAGTTTTATCATTCCCTTATTTTAGAAGTTACAGGGGGGGGGGGACACACACATTTTACCACTTTGGAAGTGTCTCTCGCGCAAACTATTCAGTTTAGAAAAAAATGATATTAGAAACCTCAATATCATTTTTGAAGACCTATCCATTGATACCCCACACGTATGTGTTTGATGAAAAAAACATTTTTGAGTTTCAGTTCTAAGTATGGGGAACCCCCAAAATTTACTGTTTTTTTTTTCTATTTTTGTGTAAAAATCTTAATGCGGTTCACAGAATACATCTACTTACCAAGTTTCAATGGTATAGCTCTTATAGTTTCGGAAAAAAGTGGCTGTGACATACGGACGGACAGACAGACAGACAGACAGACAGACAGACAGACAGACAGACATGACGAATCTATAAGGGTTCCGTTTTTTGCCATTCGGCTACGGAACCCTAAAAAGTCGAAATTTATTTGGCACCCATCTTCCATATCTGTCTATTATCTATGAGTAAAAGATAAAATGGTTATCTACACATGATTTATTTGATGGTTGTATTGTTCTATTCGCGTAACCATTACAGTGGGTTCCTAAGATTTATGGTTTGGTGCTTGTGTCGAACATATTTATGTTGATACTGAAATATTACCCAATTTCTATCACTATATATTTATTACTATATATTGGTATGTATTAAATGTGGAATTATGTAACTAAAATAATAGTAATTTGACAAGCGTATGTAGTCGCTTAAGTAAGAATTAAGTTTTTTTTTGTTATGAAGTTTTGAAGTTTAACTTTTTTATATTCAGTAAAAGTGGAAGAGTCAGCAACAAATTGGCTTTGTGTTAAAAGGAACAATCTTAAATGTTTTGATGTTTGAAAAGATAAATTTAACAGTTACGGATACATACGTATAAACAATCCTATATATGTGAAAGTTTGTGAAGATCAAACATCTTCACGTTTGATCCTCAGTCACGCCACAACTACTAACTGATTTGGCTCTTTGGATACACATAGGCTACCCCGGAATTTTATCTCGGAAAATTTCAGGGTGCCCGCGGGAATTGTAAAAAATCGATATCCACGCGCATCAATCACTATCTAATTAATTAATTAATTAAAAATTTCGCTTCGAAACCACTACCTCGGGCGAAACCGCGGGCAAAAGCTAGTAAATAAATATTTTTATCTAGTTACTGGAGTCTATTTTTAGATAATGTTATTATTTCAATCAGCAAGTATGTATAAAAATTAAAATGTGAGGCAGTCACGATTTCCAGTACGATATGCTATATTAAATTATAATAATAGGTAAAATTCCGTTCATTTCATTTTCATCATTGATTTATGTACGAGTATGTAAAGCGTGGAATGACATTGTTATGTAAAATACAGTTATTTCAAGGCGAGAACAATAATCACATGTAAATGTATCGATCTCCAGTTATTTATGTTCTGCTCGTGAAAGGAGCTGCCACAATGAGGCTTCGTTCATTTCTTACGTTTTGTAATGTCTTTACAATGCCGATACGATCGCGCGAAGGAAATCCACTTTAGAATATGTTGTGTTATGTATTGTGCTGAGAACCAGTGTGATTTAATTCTGAGGTGAACAAATTATTCCGCGTAAGTAGTATTAATTCAACTGAATGGTTACTAGGTGAAATGCTGTATGGGACAGTCAATTACGTCATAAGTGCTGTGCCTAATGCAAAAAAGTATTTTTTTTTAACTTAGTTTATACCAACATTATAAATAATACGTAGCAAAACTCGAATTACACGTCCATTTTTAAATTAAATTTCTAGTTAATATTTTTATTTTTTAAGTTTCTACGACGACGCTATCAACACAAAGGAAATGCAAATGACAATTGAATTTACGTATTCAAATGTAGTGGACCCTGTTCCGCAGCCTCGCAAATTCTCCCTTCAAGTAAAGTTGCATGGCGCGTTATCTGTCAACTACTTAGGTCACACCTGCTTCTGTTCTGCGGGCCTATTATGAACTTTTATAAAATCATTCATGTTCCAGGCAATTCATTTATCGGGCTTTGAACGACGTATGATTGGCTAAAAAGTGTCACGTGATCATTTTGGTGATACGAATTTGACGTTTACACTGGAACATGGTAGGAATTAAGAATTCATAATAGACCGCCTGGACAACATTCATTATAGTTATTTAGTCTTTGGGCTTAAAATCCTTTAATACATTCTTGTAATGTTCATTTATTAAATTGCCGTAACTCACAAGCAACTCGGACTCCAAAAAATCATTAGGAATGCGTATGTCCACGCAACCGCAATAGCAGGGGAAGTTGAATTGGTCTTAAGATAAACGGAACCCCTTACACCCTAATACACACGTAGATTTTAATCTTAATTATGTTATTCTATTTTTGTATAAGTTCCCCTATACAATGCTATAAAAATTCCTTAAAATCATATTGTTCTCCAATTTTGAATATTATCTACATTATAGGTGGTTCAAAAATATTTTGGCGTACATATATTTCATCAAGCATCAGTGCATCCTCAAAAACTTTCACATCTAGTAATATTAGTTCGACTAGATTCCATTAGGTATACCTAGTTACTTAAGTTTTCTCTGTAAGTGAAATGTATTAATTATTTCAAAGTCAAATTCAAATTATTTATTGCAATCATGTAGTAAATAAAGGTGGTACATACAATGCTATCCGAACTTACATGTACCACTTATGGGCGTTGCAAAATTTTATGTCATATTATGATTAAAAAAAGTAATTATTATTTATCGTACATTTGAATATCTGATAATGTCAATATAATTAATTTAGTGTCAATAATAAATTATAAAGTATAATAAAATAACCATCATAAAATAATAATACATTGTCAACATTATTATAAATTACAATCAAAATTAGTTATTATAAATTAAATTAAATTAAATAGCAGAAGAATAAATTGTTTAATTAAGTTTGTCAATTAAGTATTCATCTATTGTATAATAGCATTTGGGTGTTAACATATTTTTTAATCTATTTTTAAACCCGGTTACATTTAGCTCTTTTATTTCATCTGGTAGATGATTGTATAATTTGCAGGCCATGCAATATAAACTTTTTTGATAAAAATTAGTTTTTGCGGCTTCGTTTGGAACTAGATAGTATTTGTTTTTGGTTTTGCGTTTCTTTGAGAAAATAAATGTCTCAAACCAGAAAATAAGTTTTCCCGTTTTGTTGTTTTTATTAAAGTAGTCACAACCACGGACATAAAAAAAACGGACGTAACCTTGTCTAATCGAGAGTGAAGCTGACAGCTGACAGCTCGCTTACCATGTGTGCGTAATTTTGTAATTTTTGATTCGCGATGGTGTCAATGTCGTAGCCGTATGGTGTCAATGTGTGGGTGTGTGTACTTGTACGAATACAGAGTTGGTATTCCTATGGGTGCTTCACTGAATTTGTTCTTGGGATTACGTCCGTCTTTTTTTACGTCCGTGGTCACAACACAACCATATGGCTTTTCGGAGACTTGCTGATTAATTTATTCAAACAACGCCACGCTCTTGGCAATACTTAACACCAAATTCTTGATAAATCTATGTCGATGAATATACTAAAATTGAACGAACATTTTCCTAGGTTAACAATTTTTGAATATCAACAATACCTCCTTTGTAACTTTACCCAAACGTTCGGAAATACACTCAAAGGGCCGTTGTAGGACGAATATGCCTTTGAAACAACGTAACACCAAACAGGAGAGCAAATATGAATTCTTATACATGTGTCGATAACCTACATCACATGATACGTATACATGATCAAACGGTTAACGTATGTAAATAATTCGATACAATAAATTACATGGTAAATATTTGACGCCGGAATCATGTGGTACGAATCAATACGCACTGTCAACCAATTTCCATTGTTTGTATGGTAGTAATATTTGTGTGATTTTAAATTTAACTTATCGTGGTTCGCACATTTTAATGTGATACGGGTACTTATAGAATAAATATTGTATGTGTGTTTCGAGTTCGACTCAGAATCAGTTGCACTGATTGTGGTCACGGCCAAATTTTGGCGGCTTTTTGATCGCCTGTTGGTATTATCTCAGTAAAACATGTGCCAGTCGGTTTAGTTCAGACACAGTGTAGTGGTTCAGAATTTACAATATCACTTCTAGCGAACTCAACCAAACTTTTATGCTGTAAATAAAATGTCGTTTCTAATGTTGTTTCAAATTATACTTCCATCCTTTTATGGAAATTTCGGAAACTAAACGAGTACAAAAAGCAAAGTGAATCTGTGTATGAAACAATGTGTCAAAAGTGTTTAGCAGCCCACTAAATATCACAGCCACTTAAAATGTTTGTGATCCCTTCTCACTATAAGTTGTAAACTTTCACAAAACTGATTGACTTATCTCCTTGTAAACACGCTTAACAGCTTAACATGATGTTTCCGTTTGTTTACTTGTTCAACTAAGGTATTTCTATTTTGTGTGGGTCTGGAATTTCTTTCACGGTATTGCTAATCGGTAATTCGGTTAATATAATATAATATAATTGTACACATTTGGAATTGTTCAATAATTTTTACTAGCAATCGCAGATTCGGGTTGCTAGACGTATGATTAATTTTTTTACATTCTACTTATAAACTATATCTGTATGAAGATAATATATTGCTAGGTCTACACCAACAGGTATGTAAAGATGGTTTTCAAACAGGAAAGATATTGTTCTGTAAAAATTCTCAGGAATTGCAGGTCAAGAGAATCCCAACGTCAGTATAGAACAGGTAATAATAATGATTAAATAGTAATTATTAAATAATAAATAATAATAAAATAAATTTTTAATAACGCTTCACACTCTACCCTAGGATTCCTAGGATTCCTTCATGCCCCACCCTAGGATTCCCTGTGTCGTAATCTTACATAAGTGTGTTTCTGTAAATACATACAGTAATATCCATTCATATGATATAGTGCGGTTCCCTGGAGAAAAACTCGATGTAATTAGAACGTGGAATTTGCGCTCACGCGATCGCCCGGCGTGATGGGTTCTCTAATGCTATCGATTATTAACTCTAGGGCTGCGGCGTGTACTGACTTCTGACTTTACTACCAGTACAGCATTCGTAATGTGAACATCTTCATCAGAACACGTAATTGTTGTAATCCTGGGTTGTATCACAATATAATTATTTAACATGATAGGATTTAAAGGCGTTATCATGTCGGCTAAAGGAATTGCCGAACTTGTCACAACATTGATATCATTACGGAGAATTTTGAGTAATGTAAGTTTCTTCATGATATTTTCCTTCCTTCTGATAAGAATTTTCTAATACAATCAAAGTAAGTGGTCCATGCAGTATACAAATTCGGGACCTCCGCCTCCGTGTGAAATTCCAAGGTCCTTCTAGGGCTTCATTGCTTGTAATGTAATGTAATACTGCATACAATATATGTATTAATATGGTAAATTTTAATGAAGCCTTCAAGGCAACAATTTCACGCCATTGTTCCATGTAATTATTTTACTATAACGATTCGCTTCAGTGCGTAGAACCACGAAATACGAGTATATTATAATAATTACTTTATACCCAGGATATGTTACCGTCACAATAAACAATGTTTTCAATGCATGAATGTTATGTTCTCTTGTGCTATCTCACGTTCAATGTCTTTCTGATTTTATTTATCACTGTCTTATTTCAAGCCTTTTTATATTGTATGTTCTACCCATTTGATTCATCATTTAAATTTATAATGAGAGCAATACGAAATTCTCATTGCTCAAAAGGTAATTTGAAGTTGTCTCTGTCTCGTAGACATATATTCGTAATAATGTTGGTAGTTTCTACGTCGAAATTTAAGATCTCAGGAATTCTAAGATTGTATTATGTACATCGAAGAGAATTATACCAATTAAGTAGACATTTAAGTTATATTATTTAACTTAATTGATTTCTTATTTTTATACAAATTCGGTTTTATTAAATTTATATTTTTGCAGCTAAATGTGGATTAAAACTATAAATGTTAAAGAATATTACAGCGTACGTACCGGGTTTAATAAGATATATCTCAAAATATTTACTAAGTCCACCTTTCTCCAAACTTTCAGCCCCTTCAGGTGACCTCAACCCGACCAAAGCTGCCTAATTTACGGCTCGTCCCATTTGTCAATAGGGATTTATCATAAAGCTCTGTCCGGACTGAACTATCCCCTCTTGAGGCTGGTAAGTTTGCGGCTTCTAAGGCGTGGTTTCTGCCCAACGCAAGCGTATGATTTGCGATCTATTACACGAGAATTTATGACAACCCTAGGCTATCTTTACGGAGTGGTGCTGGCATGCCTTGCGTTGTAAATCTCACGTGTAGTATAGTTGTTGCACTTGCAACGATTGTTACGTAGTTAACGTAGTATGGTATATAATAAGTACAAGGAACGCGTTGTGTCGATTCTATTACATGTTACTTGTTTGGTGTTGTTATTCAAGATTGCGTGGTTATTGTAGACTTTGCGATGTTATTCATGTTTTTTCAATCTATTTTTAAAGAAGTATTATTACTGTGGTGAATATAGTTTTGTGTCTTTAAATTTTCTTGTAAAGGATTTTTTTAATGAAAATAGCCGGCAACCGAGCTGATGATCCACCTGATGGTAAGTGGCTATTGTCGCCCATGGACGGTCAATGGTTAGCTACCATAAACACCGTTTGGTATGTTTACGATTCATGTTGTTTGTTTAAAACCTACGAGAGATGCGAAACAGCAAAAGAGATGGTCTTGAAGAGAAAATACAACTGTTACCTTTTACAGGTTTGTTAATATAAATGTTTGGTAAATGATTATTGACTCGGCGTGTGCTACTAAGAAAAGTTGATTTACTGCATGAGTGGACCGAATATGTCTAATGCGATGTTTTAGTGGTGCCAAACCTTAACCTCTTCGCATTATTGCCTTTTAAATGAAACTATTTTGGGGCATATCGGTTGGATGGTTTCAAAGTCTATAAAGGATATCCGTACATTTTTTTTTATGTTTTATATGATAGAAAAGGATTGGTTTTTATAAAAACGATCTTATTCTCAGGAAAAAAATATATTTTTATACAATAATATACCTAGTAATAATAATACTCTTAACTCCCTGATTATGTTTTTAACATACGCAACTGCAACGCAGTCGGATTCGTATTAAATTTCGCGGGTTTAACCAAAGGAACAACTTTAAATCGCTTCTTTTTAACATTAATAAGAAACTCTAAATATTCTGCTCCGTCCCGTTATGTTTTTGCGTGCAGTACAGAGTTACCGACTGTAATTATGTTTAATAGTTAGTGCACTAATGTGTAATGACGGGCGCGAGGTTAGCGCAGTGGGAGCTTGCGGGTTTAACAGTTACGAGTGCGACTGAGATTTGAGAAATCACCGATTAGTGCCGTTCGCTAATTGGAATCCTTGAGTTGTTGCGTCTGTAAACGAAAATTGCCCTGTGGTATTTTGCTTTGATTAAGAATACAATTTAATTTTGTAAAAGGCGTATTGAATTGAAATGTTTTTGTCTTGTTTTTCGGAGATGTGAGAAGAGTTTTTTGTTGAATACGATAACTTATTTAAGTTATATTTTAAAGTTCATAGACAGTATTTACGAAGTGGTGGATTGACTCATTTAACCGTGACTGCAATTTATTTGTGGTATTTGTGATGTGTGTACCTAGTTATACACGCTCTCTGTATTTATAAAATTGAATAAAGTTTGTAGTAAAGACTTATTGATACAGTATGTCTTGGGTTGTTTTTTTGAAGTTGATTGACCTTTTTTTTCTTTTTGCCCACAGGCGTGACAATGAGAGAAAAAAGGGGAGGTGCTATGAGCAAAATGCAAAAGCTCAGAAAGCGCTTGTCCCTTAGCTTCGGCAGATTGTGTGAGTTATAATTATAAATATTTAATTATTGAAATTCAGTGTGAAATCATTCAATACTCATGATTGGTCTACAAAGGAATGGTTCCATTACAATTCTAATAGATCTGGAGATCTAAGTAACTTGATATCTTGATAATATCCCTTTAATTTTCGTCTACTAAAATCTAAATCTTATTTAAGAATTACTTCTACGTTACTACATCGCGTGTTAGTCATCTGACTCTGGACTACTTATTCGTTCTTCATACACTCTACTATAAATACCAATAAAATCTTCAAACGTAGACTGATACAATTTAATGGTTTAAACAAGTATCGTAACCAAGCCTCTGAGTAACTGTAAGTAAACACACAAGAATTCATAAACATTGTATTTTTGTATGGCTCTCGAAATAAATCTTGTTCTCTGTACTCATTAAGAAGATTATAAATGTATACAGATTTAATAAGAGCATTGAACGCACGCCCACGCGATGTATTAAGCCTATATTTGTAACGTTTTTACGTCATTATCTAACTTTGGTCATTCTTTTCACTTCGTATTTATTGACTTCTATTGGCATTACGAAAAATATATCTGAATTGAAAATACAAAGCAATGCAAATGGTGCGTTGAAAAGTTGAAACATCGGTTGGTAAATCTTTTAAGGAGATTGTTTTCATTCTTTTAACGCATTTGTCATGCCTTTTGTGTTAATGATTTCCACGGTGATCATTCACTGTAGATTTAGAACACGTATATAGAAATTTAAGTAACATCTTACAAAATACACGAGTAAAAAAGAGTAAACCCAAATTTCAAATATGTATTAGAAATACTCAAACATTATTATAGACAACTTAACTGTCCCTCGACGATGCGATATGACATTGCAGACATGACTTAATAATGGAGCGGCGAAGATTGCTCGTAGTGTATGAATGAAATGCACAGTCCCGACATTGTTGGGGGATTGCGAAGTTGTGTCACAGACAGCGCTGTTTAGGTGATTTCCACCGGGAGCTGGAGCTGGCCTCGTGCCCACTGAGGATCGCACGCAATCAAATGTTAATTGAAAATGTACTTTAACGAGCCGCGATAAAACTTAATTCAGTCGCTACGTGTGAAATGAACCCGTTTAGTACTCAATCGGGGACAATAAAATTAACAGACGAGACTCTGTCGACGCCAGCGGTATATTGGCAGTAGGGTGTTGAACAGCGATAATTAAGTGAAAAATACGATAACCGCTTAATTATAGGAATGGAAAATTTTAATTAAGTCATAGACTAACCTTAACTTTATAAAAATGTCATACTTGATTTTGTGGATACAGCTCCACAAAATCAAGTAGGTACACTACGTACACTATTGAATTAAAATAAATATTTTTATCACGATTACCTTTGATCTCATCCGACATATAGTGAAGACGAGTGTATAGACTGGATTTTTAGAAATTACCGAGAGATAACGAATATAGGAGGAGGATTTTATATTTTCGCTCTTAATTTACCACATTTATGTAATGACATATCCGTATTTTCCAAGTCCACATAAAAACGAAAACCTTTCACTAGTTTAGGATAGCACTTCCATTAATCCCTTCATAGCTCAGATAAAGTCGATAACGTGGCGATAGACAAATTATCTGTCACAACAGGAGTGTGACTGATGACTGTAATTTCGTAGATATTTTCTTATATGATCGATTATTACCTATTACTAGTTTTTGTTTTGTGTGGCAGATATAGTTGAGAATTCTCTTAATCTGCTACAATGTCTTTACACAAAATAAAAAATAAATAAATAATAAATAACGCTTCACACTCATAGCCCCACACTAGGATTCCCTGTGTCGTGGGTGCCATGGACAACACACAGAGACAAGGACATTTACACCCAGACCGAGAACATAAATTCAAACTCATCATTCAAATTTCCGCCTCGCTGGGAATCGAAACCAGGACCCTTGGTGCTGCGATCCGGCATGGTAACCATTGCGCCACACGGGTCGTCAAATATACTGACGTTTTAGACATAGAGCCTCTCCTCCTCCGAGGCCAACTCTATTCTATTCTAATCCTCATTTTAGGATGTAACGGAATCACTGTCGTATTTATCGCTACAATTTGATGTCGTGACAACAGAAAACTCGTTGTCAAACTAATCTAAATATACTCTGGTATTGTCGTCAGGGTAAAGTAACAGCAAGGCGGTATTATGCAATAATAAATATTTCCACTATCATAAGTCATTCTGTTTTAGTAATAAATTAAGGCGTCTATTTCTAGCAAAATGTATGTACATAATCAATTCGCGTGACAAAGTTCTATTTTAAGATGTGGTTGCTTCCATATTAGTACTGGCGTAAAATATTAAGGTCCTAATTACTTAATTACGTTCTAATGGTGTTATATTAACATTTATTTAGAAAAATAACGTAAAGGACATATAAAATAGACGACTACATATAATGTTTTCAATTTATAAATAGTACTTACTGTACTGTACAAGTAGACAAGTTCATTACTTAGTTGCCAAAATAGAATTAGTATTCATATAATATACTGTTGTTCTTGAATAAGGCCTTGTTAGGCGTAAGGCGTTTTATGAATAGGTCCAATGTAGCCTAACCTCTGTACAGTAATGTGGTAAAATTGTTTATCAGATAGAGCGCGCAGTGCGGCGCACTACACGAAAGTGAACGCTCTACCAAAAATACAAACATTATTTACTATTTAAAGTCGATGTATACGTAACGTGGACGGGACGGGGACGGGATGTGGACGGGGCATAAATATACAATGTTATTCTTTCTTGATACAAAAACCGATACACGTGTCAAATATTTTCGTCTAAAGAATCTGCATAAAAATTTTCAAAGGTGTATCTTGAAAACTCAAAAAGTTACAAGCTTGCTGAGTTGCTCCGTTGTCCCCGCGTAAACATGGTCACCGAGCGTGCGGCACGCGTTAATGCAACGCGCTCGCCGCGGTTAACTGTCAACCGTCTTGGCGTGTTTAAAAATATTAATTACTATTATTTACAGTAATGAATTTAATCATTTTTTACTGTTGGAATGCGATTCACACCTCGATTAACGGCGGTCGGAGGCCGGAACTGCCTGTAGTGTGGCGAAAAGCATAGTGTTCCACGACACTCTTACACCAAATTGATCATCATACCGTCGCACTGCCATGGACACATTATCACCGCACACCTCTAACATTCGCACCTTTCTGTGTATGCACATTACTGTATCCAAAACTCATTATCCAAATTTTTTACGGCACAATATTTTTATTATGAGAGACGCTTGAAGCAAAACGCCAGGCTTGACAATCTTAACATTGACAACCGAGTAACAGCTTATGTATAAGTTAACAAAATTAAGATTGTTAGTAATAGTTCTCCCATTCCATACGTTTATGTGAAATCTTATTTTATTGTTATTATAACCCAACAAAGGAAACTACCAAGACTTAAGATGGCCGGTAATAACGATGTTTTGCATTGGTGTCCGACTTGTAACATTTTTCTAAATATGTTTAGGACAAAATATAAATAATAATGCTGTATATAAATATGTGCGTGCCCCGTTCCCGTCCCGTGCGTGCCTCCGTGGCGCATGAGCTATCGTTTACATTTTCTATGAAACGATGTTTCCAAAACACGTCCCGTCCCGTCCACGTTACGTATGCATCGACCTTTAGAAAATTTAATACGCTTGAGAACTATAATTATTAATATTATGTTAAACGCTTAGTTACGCGTATAATTTAATAATTAATTACTAAATAGTTCTCCAGCGTATTAAATTTTCTAAATCGTAAATAATGTTTGTATTTGCTTTGGTGGCTTCACTTTCGTGTACTGCGCGCTCTATCTGCCTTTTGTTATATAATCTGAGGATTATTTATGTAGCGACTAATTAAGTAGTAATCCCTGAACTACGAAATGGATAAAGGAATAAAATTAATTGCATTGTAAAAATGTTTACTGCTGTAACAGTAATACGTGCTATAATTTATTTTTATAAAAACTCTTACAGTTAATTCGATTTCCAAATATGAGAATCAGTCGGAAGAAAAACTGCTCGCTTCCTTTAACGGCTTGCTGGCTAAATTGTTTGGAAATAATTTAAAACACAATATTATGTTATTTGTTAGAATATGCTTGAACATAATGTAGTTATAACTACGTTTGAGTAGTTTTAGTAGTAGTAAATTTAGTATTTAGTATTGTAGCCTAGTTGGTAGTGACCCTGCTTGCGAAGCGAGGGGTCCTCGGTTGGATTCCCGGCCGGGGCAGATATTTATTTACAAATAAATATTTGTACTCGGGTCATAAGTGTTATTGTGATGTGTTATACGAGTATGTGTCGTCTATGCCATGCCACCCGCGACACAAGTACAAACTTACTGCGAGGGTATAATAAGGTATCTACTACGAATTAGTCGGTTGTAAAAAACATATTTGTAATCGAGTAAGTGTTTATAAGTCGTTATTCTCATGAGGAAACCTGATTTTCGAAACTGTTTTAGTTCTTTATACGTAAATGTATATCAGATGTTTGGAAGTGAATGAAAATGTTACTGAAATATGCCGTTACGTTATTTAATACATAAATGTAGTTGAATTAATGGTGTTAATGTTAAAAGGCCTACAAAAGTGTAGTTCCTCATTTATACTGAGCAAGATCCATTACCACAAACGACATTAAGGAGGCAGCCTCAAAAGAGGCGTGATGGCAAAGGCGTTGGGATCTTTGTGCTAATCAACTCGCAGCTTTGTTTGCTCACCTCAGTCACCTCGTCTCGAGAGGAAAACACAGGAAATATAGCTTCTTACGTGTTTAATATTATTTACTTTAAAGAAACTAGGAACTAGAAATGGTGTATCAAATATGTTGATTCACTTTAAATACGTCTCCTGGTTTTGGACTTTTTTATTTTCGATTGTTGAAAAAGATTCAATTTAATCAATGATACAACATTAGTTAAGTGTACTTTCGAAACACCATGTAACGATGGATTTAGCAATGAATCAAGTTTTAATTAGTGATATTTTCCTATTTTTTGAATTCATAAAATATTTATTTTTGTAAATTAACCTACTTATTTTCATTTTGTTCGCTAATTCGTCTGTTGTTGCAGAGTGTACACCAATGATATACGGCCTCCTTACAGTTATAATAATTATCGGATTACTGATAAAGAATACAAATCAAAATCTTAATTATAGTAATATAAACTAAATGAAAAAAATTAAACTTTATATTTACATAGTACAATATAAAAATAAATACTTCAAAGTCAAATTCAAAATATTTTATTCATATAGGTATCACTGATACACTTATGCACGTCATCATTTTAAACGTAAATCACTTAAAAGTAAAATTTAAATTAATTAAAATAAATATATAACAGTACCTAAAATGCTGGATTCTCGCTGTATACGAGTAGCTAAGTTATGCTAACACGCTGAGCAAGATAGCCAGCTCTAGGGTCGCTGGGTTTCTCCTTTAATTTTTTATTAATTTCTTTAAAAAGATAAATGTTATAATTAATCATATGATATATTTATATTTTCATCAGTGCTAGTAAGATTATGGTAAAACTCATTAGAGCGATAACAAGAGATAATGATATGTTTCCAAGATAAGATTACATACTTTAAAATATATTTGAAGTAAAAGTAATTAAGAACGCGTAGTAACGTAGAATTCAGCAAAATATTTATCTTATCAGAGTCTGAGCGTAAAGCTTGATACTAAATCAAATTTACATTGACTGTAGTGATTAAAGATACTAGACACACTGAACATTTTATCTTGAAAGTTTAATCGAACACGTGTCGTATAAACCTATAGGGTATTTATTATTCTTACAAATAACATAGAGCGGTAACAATAAGGTAATAGGAAATAAATATCATATTTCGACAAAGTCCATTATTACTTAATTGTTCTAACGTTAAAATGAAAGTAAGGAAGTATATAAATGTATATCTTAATATATGTATAATTATAAATTACGTGTCACGTTGTTTGTCCGCGATGGACTCCTAAATTCCTTAACCGATTTTAATCAAATTTGCACACCGTGTGCAGTTTGATCCAACTTGAAACATAGGATAGATGTCCGGGCAGCTAGTATAAATATAAAATTGCAGTATTTATAAATGTAGAATTACCAACCAATGACAATAGCGATTATGTCTAGCTTAGGAAAATAAACAGAACATCACAACAATTACTGTAGTTAACGGTAACGGTAGTTTTAAGTATCAGTAATGGGGCGTTTATAAAACAACGTGTTTAAATCTCCTAAGAGGGAAATGGCCCTTTGAGGAAAACGGCTTCATTGATTGAGGCCGGAAAGGGCAAGCGAGGGAGGCTTGAGGATTACTGGGGCAGCTAAATAAACAGAACGGTGAGTAGAATCGGCAATTGAGTCAAATGACCCGACACAATATAGACTCGAGAGACAAATTTAAGGTTTATTAATTAGCCACCTATATTTGTAGATTTTTCCAAAAAGTGAAAGAGAAAGTTAGTGTCCTGAATCCTGATGAAATGTGACCGTGGACAAATAATGAGTTAGTATTAAACGAAACACTGCTATTACAGCCGCAAACCTGTCTGATGGCAATAATTATATTTAAAGCCATTCCTGACGATTGCTGGTTGATTGGTGATCATATTTACGTTCCAAGATTTTTGTTACGATTTCACATCAACTCGAGGCTATTATTATAAACTACCAACTTTTTTATTTTTCGTTTCCCAGAATTGTATATTTTAAGAGTTTTACAATTATCAAATTGATTGCAAGTATTGAGGGGGGAAGCAGAACCATCTGACGAATTATCTCTATATTGTGAAGAAGATGCATTTTTCCCATAATTCTTTTCAAGAGTTGCTTAGACATGAGAATAAGCTTTTAAATGGTTAGCAAGTTGCACTTTCATTTTCTTGTATTTTTTAACCCAAGATCTCCTTTGTTGCCACAAACTGACAGTTGCAGGCACGGTTTTATATTTTCAAAGAAATCGTCTGCCACAGTGTTACTGCGCGCTCACTTCCGAGTTTCCGTCCGTCTTTTGAATAAACCTTTATTTTTTCCTTGTCGACATAATCTTTAATGCAGTTAATGAATCCACAAGTTTTTTCTTCTCTGTTAATTAGGAAATGACGTCACGGATTTACAAAACGTTTTATGCTCGGTTTGCTGACGTAATACATTTATAATATGGTTAATTTGACCGTAATACCAGTACTATTATTTCTTCTGTGGTAATACTTAAAGTCCGTTTTTCTATTAGTATCGGGTGTCTCTACGTTTCAGCACTTTAGCAACCTACTTTCATGTTAAGAATTGCTGACGTCATAAGATTTTACGAGTAGTATTGGACAATTGTATAAACTTTAAATTATAAATGATACGAAATTATAATAAATGTGTTATTTTTAGATAGAAACAATGTTAGAAATTTAACATTTTTAACTATAATCAGAAACTAAATCTTTACGTTAAGACGGCGTATATCATGCAAATGTAACGCTTCTCCTATTACATTGCGAGGCGATGAATAATAATGCTAATGGACTCATCGGGAAGGAGCTCCGTTTTCATACAATATGGCACAAATACGCTTGTTTTCTACAAGGGAATTACGATAAATCAGGACTATGCCTTTATGTTCTTGCATCTCACACATTGAATTTAGAATGAGAATAAATTGAGGCGCGAAAATGTATGTTAAGAGATAAAAGGTAACACGTTACTTAACCAAGAATTTACGTTTAGAATTTTTTATTTCAAACTCTTTGCTTAGAAAAACATAAATTGTTATGTTTACAAATCGTACTCGCAAGAAAACATTACGAGTATTACTTATTTTTGTAAGGCTCTTCATTTTCTTCGTCAGATGCCAATTATGTAGTTATTTAATTATTTTTTTTATTATAATGCTTTATACTCATGCATGCTCTTTTTAGAAACCTAAATTCTTTCTTAAATTCGAAATGGTATGTTTGTGAATAAAATAATTCTAGTTAACATATAAAGAACGGATGATATGATGTATGGATTTTTTTTGTATAAAATTATGGTTAATTTGTCTAACATTAATGGTAAATTGGTAATGCATGTATAGAAGCACATTCAAAATTTTATTTTATGTTTTTCATAAATAGATAATAATAATCCAACGTATTATGAGTACCAACCCGAATAATGTTTTTGTGACGCTCATTACTTGGGTAAACACGTTTTTTCATCCGGAAATAGCTGCGCCCACGGTAATCGCCAACATCTGGCAAGAATAGACTAATGTCAGCGTACAATTTATAAATAGTACACACAATATTTGTGCTAATTTTGTTGAGCAGCTTATGGATTTCTAATATCGATGCTTTTGCTTAAGGTTGGAGCTGTACCTTGTAGCGGTAACAAACTAGAACTATTACTATTAGGCAATTATCTATTAATTACAGAGTATAATCAATTTCTATATTTAGTTGGTCAACTGAAGACTAAGTAGACACATTGTGAAGTTCGATTTTGTTATAAGTTGCTTTATTTAAATTAAGAAAGTAAATAGCGACAGTGAATTTTATTATTACTGTTTCATTACTAACTACATTGTAATACTTTATTGTAAATACACATTGCTTCCTAGAGGAAATTGTGTACTTACCTACTTATCAAATTTTGTATGTCCTGACATGGTGAGTCATCGATTAGGAACCACTGAGCAATCGGCCTCGCTCCATGACTCTTATCAGTCACTCACACCACTGCTGCAATCAGGGCTGTCAGAACTGACATGTTAAAAAAGTTTGAATTATATTAGACAACGAGTAACCACCCTCGCTTTGCTTCACTTTTCTTATTTTTTACACCTTGGGTTACATTACTGGAGTTTTATTAAGGATCTCTTATTTTTTTTGAAAATATAATATAGCCTATGTTACTCGGGGATAGTGTAGCTTCCCAACAGTGAAAGAATTTTTGAAATCGGTTCAGTAGTTTCGGAGCCTATTCAATGCAAACAAAAAATCAAATCTTTCCTCTTTATATATTAGTATAGAGTATAGATGATTTAAAGGCCACTTAAACTAATTTCTATAACTAAAATTAATAACTTGCATCGCTAACATATCAGCAATTTTGTTCAAGTTACATCTTAAAGGACTTTTTTTAAAGAAAAAAACGGCTTTATACAGTGCCAATTTTTTTTAAAGTGGCTCTGTGTAAGCGTTATAATGTTATAATCTTTAGCTCATAAGCTATAAAAAGCTCAGAACATTTATTGTTATTTATTTTTAATCTGTCACGCGCCATTTAATTTTGGCAGCCCTAATTGAACGTTCTCGACCCATTGAGCATCGTGATTAGGGCACAGGAAGGGAACAATTCTTCGACAACTGTGGACAAGTGTTGCCGAAATGTTGTCATTTTTATTCGGTAATCGGATTGATCAATATCTAATTGTATGGACTCATTGGAAGGGATGAGATGTCGGTATAAAATACAAAAATCTGAAGTAGTGTTTAGTGTTCGCGATGATAAAATCATACCTTTATCTTTAGATCTTCCCAGATAACTGTACTTACAATTAGTAACTAAATAAGGACAAATAGGTTAAGGGCTTGTTTCACAATCTTCAAGTAAGTCCGAAGTAAGCTATTCGTTGGTTAAGTTGACATTTCGTATATGTAAAATGACACTTTAACGTCACTTTAACCGGCGAATAGCTTATTTAGGACTCTACTTGAAGATTGTGAAACAAGCCCTAAGTCTAAAGACTACAAAAGACCTGCTAAAAGTCTCGATAGATAAATTTAAACTATTTAAACATAGACTAACTAGCACCCGCAACTTCGTTCACGTAGTAGATGTTTCTTTCTTTAATTGTTTATGGAAATCTTCGCCAAATTTCAGCGCGTTGTTAGTTATACAAACCATAATGTTTACTAACTTCAAGAAGTGTTTTCATAAATATAATAAATTGCTGTATGAAATACCTACACACAATTGTTTTTTGATACTGCAAAATATTGTTTGATTCTGAATATTTCGATGCTATTTTGACTTAAACAGTACCTAGTCTATGATTTCACTGTGAAGCTAACCAAGAGTAACATACATACATACGTATACATACATAAATACATACATACATAAATACTTACATACATACATAAATGAACTACTTTATGAATAAGTAGGTAGTAAATCCCCTTTCTTCTAGAGCACGTGCCGTATTCCCACGATATTGGGCTTTTAATTTTCCTTTGGGGTTGCTCTGAAAATCGTAACACATTTGAGAGCAAGATTTATATTATCCATATCCATTGTTCTCGCAACATATTCGGGAATCGACCAACTTTACGGCAATTATGTTTGGTTGGTCCCATCCCATGTCCGTTTATGAACAAAGATTTATTCATTGGGTGTCATGTCGATTTTCTCTTTGTCGGTCAAACAAATGTCATTCATTCCGATGCAGACAACGACCCATAAAACAATACATCCGAGACCAAGGACCTAGAAAATACAAGACAGTCATAAAACAATATATTCTCATAAATAATTATCCTAAATCGCTAATTAAGAGCGCAAGCGTAGAAGTATGTCGGTAAAGTCCGTATTGTGTTATTTATGTAATTTTACAATACCAAAGTTTCCTTAACGGCATGTTGCCAGTGTTGCCACACGTAACAATGGATATTTACTACCAGCACAGAGGATTATGTTCTGCGGATGTTTATAATGTTTACAGGCTGTTACGGCAATTGTTTACGGCCGTTGCAGTACTTGGCGCGGTACGCAGTAAAATCGCCCTTTGCCAGTTTGCAAACAAAAATAAAAAGTGAATCTTTATAAGTACAACTCACTGGTAGGTACCGAGTGCATAATCTGGTCTTGTAGCTTGTACGATTTGATTCAGTTAGAACTTGGACCATATTTGTATTGTCGTCGCAACGCGTGACGGTTCATACTACGATCCGATAAGCGCTGTAGTCAATTTATTGTTAACAAATTTCATACTTAATAGTTAATAGCAAAAATATGACCTTTCTGTGGGGATATACATATTGTGTAGAATTTGTAATTTCACAAAGGATTCAAGAGTTTATAATGCATTACAGACATACAGACGGATCGCAATTATTATTTTGGCTTTAAATTAACACATAGACATAGTGACTCTTTGCAAGGCGCAGTCATTGCCACTTGATTCATTTTGTTGTTGTTTGAGTATGTGACCGTGTTGTGAATACGTGACGTCATATTCGCAGCGTCTTGGAAGTTCGTCTCTAATGATGCGAATAATGCGATCCGGGCCAATGGCACAGAATAACCTATGGTCCGTGTCCTAAAGGACAATTTATTTCATAGTTTTGTTTTTTATACGCTACGATAGTGATTTCGTAATCACTTTCCGCTTGGACTGGCTAGGAGTTAATTTAAAACCATCCATCCATCCATTTCAATTATCTGGAATACACGATGACTTATTTTTGAGAGAACCACAAAATAATAAAATTACGTTTGACTGTCGTCGTCAAATTGCACTTATGTGTGTGGAAAAGGATCGGGATAATAATGAAACGCTGTCGTAAGTTACCTGAACCTACCTAGGTCAGTTTCATCTCGTGTCGGGCCTTATTTTTATTATAGTTTCAAATTATCCTTACTTAAAACCAACTAACATACCCCCCAACTCAGAGTTACGAACGGTTACTTTAATCGCTCCTTAGTAAAGAATCACCATACAAATTCTGTACTAAGGAGCGATTTATAAATAAATAAATAACGCCACACACTCATAGCCCCACACTAGAATTCCCTGTGTCGTGGGTGCCATGGACAACACACTAGACAAGGACATTCACACCCAGACCGAGAACAGAAATTCAAATTCATCATTCAAATTTCCGCCTCGCTGGGAATCGAACCCAGGACCCTTGGTGCGGCGATCCGGCATGGTAACCATTGCGCCACACGGGTCGTCGAAGTAACCATTAGTGACTCGTGAGTTGGGGCGAGAGTTGTTGTATATTGTTCTTTTCTCACTATCGTTCTCAGTCTAAAAACAAATGAACTACGACCCCCGCACCAATCAGTAAATCATAACAAATACGGTATGCTAGTAAACAATTATTCATCAAGTGATTCATTGTTATTGTCACGTGTTGCATATATTTCACATGATTGTATTGATTATAGTCTTGAAACTATTAACATAAGTTGGCTAGGTATTTGTTGTGAATATCTTCATCGCAACCCACTGTTCCATTTCTGGGGCAAGTCTCCACAGTGAGGAGGGTTAAGGCCATAACCCGCCACCTGCGAAGTAACCATATGTTCACATCTTTATGAAGATTATGAAAAACTCAAATGCCTAGGTTTCCTCATGGTGTTCTTCTACCACGAAGTGGTGATACTGGTTATAATACAAAGTTAGATAAAGTAGGTTATATAACGATGTTATAAAAGATGGATTACTTTTGCGACTGTGATATATTACGAGTAATATTAACCTAGTCCTAACGAAAAAACTGGCAATAGCTATCATAAGAGCGAATTCACTCAATAAACTATCTTCAAGTCTAAAGTTGAGACACTCTATGTAAAAGATTATGAGTATTATAAAATATGCGCATTTATATTTGAATTTAAAATCGTAAATTGTAATGTAATAGCCAAGGTTCCATAAAATATTCATAGTTAATATGCAGTTATGGTAGATAAACATATTTGTAACTTACGTCTCATGACTAAAGAGTTTATATTACACGTTGCAGTAGTCGACAAGTTAATGACTCACGATGACCTTGTCGAATGTGGAGTTCCGGGTTTGATTCCCGGCATGTATTTATGTGACTTAATAGTACGCCTTTTCTTGCGTCTCGGTTGTGTTTAGTTCTTTTGTTTTGGCTTGATCTAGAATTTCTCCCTATCAGTCGTAGTGTTTTTATACGAATCCACTAGTAACCCATTTTGTTTAATACAGCAATAAATAGCAAGGTAAATATTTAAGAAGTGTTATCGTGGATAACTGTGTCTATGTGGATAACTGAAACACGATTTTACACAGAAATTTTAAACTCATTTCTTACATTACGGCTAAATATATCACCATTAAAATTAAAAAGAATGTGTTATTTATGCTAGCGTATTGCCTTCTTGGTATCCGAAATAGCGTATTGGCTCAAAGACGTACTGAAAATAGAAATAGCTCTGAATCTTTAGTAAGTGAGTCGCCGTTCAAGTTATGGAGGCTGTGTGAAACAAAAAAAAAACAAGAAACGCTTTTAACGGAAGCAGTTGGTAAGTAAAAAAATCGGTAAAAAAAAGTAGCACATCAGTCGGCTGATAGATGAGTGGGAGTGTCGGTGTGACCTTCCAGTCGTGAGTCAGTTGTAGTTGTTGTAGATGTAGAATTGTAGATGAACATCAACAGACTTGAGTCGTCGGCGTCGTCGCCGTATATGGTAGCTGTATCGAGTGAGACTCGTTTGTTTTACTATACATATACTATAGTCACCGCGAACTAAGAAGCCCAATTTGTCGTTTACCATCACAGTGACATTAGAGATGTACAAAAAAATCGGTTCACGAAAGAAACCAATTTTTACAACAAATCGATTCAAAATTGTAAGACCTTCTAATCGATTCGATAATTAAATTTTAAAATAAAAACCGTAATATTTAGGTACCTAGTTACCTAACTACTACCTCGATTGAGCTATCTCGTACCGCGTATTCTCAATATGTACCTATTTACGACTTCAATAAAATATTCTTTTATCCATTCGCCCATGAACATCAACAAGACCAAAAGCATCACTGGTGCGTTGCCGGCCAAGAAAGAGAGAAGAAAAAGAAAGAAATATAGATCATGATAGAATGAAAGTCCCGCTCAGTTTCATAATAATATTTTGACAAAATATTATAAAATGAGCGTCAGGAAAAAACTACAGTGAATAAATTCTTGCTTATTTCGTAAGACACATTCATGTATACATAATTATTATTTTGTTAAAAAAAAATGTTTACCGAAACTTTACATACATACATATTTACATATAACATATTATCTGCAGTTACTGTCCATAGATGGCGAAGTGCCCATACATAATGGAAAATGTCCTTTGTTAGCATCCAATTCGTCGTGGTATTATTGGGTACCTAATTTTAAATTCAAATGCAAGCAAATCATTTTTAACAATGTAATTAAATTATTCAATTTTCATTTTTAAATTTCGATTAAAGTAATGTATCGATTATGATTGGTTTTATAAACGGTTTCAAGCCGTCACATCACCCTACGTCAGATTAGATTTAGGCTTCTTCATATAAGATTGTTTCGACGTCATATATTTTTATTAAATTTTGCATAAATTATGATGTGATGGGATTTTTACTAGATTTTAACGTATAATATGATTTATAATCAACACCAATGAAAATGAGTAGGGATTTTTAAACAAATTTTAGCAAAATCCTTTGTCCGTAAGTATTCAACTATTCATGTCAAGTAAATGAATATTCCATTTCGCTCAAAGACACCCAAACAAGGTTAGTTCATATTAATAAATAGCAGCTATCATTATGGGCATCTAAGATAATTTTGACTATAGGTAGAAGGCAGTAACTTTGGACCACAAAATGAATGAACAAGAATGAGTAAGTCTGTTTGTACACGCTTTATATTAGCTTCACTTGTATGGAACCGACTCCTTTGGACTTGATTTTGACCCACATCAAACGGTCAGATTTCATTTAAACTTCGTAGACTTGTCAAACAATTCAATATTTTTAAAAAAAGAAAGAAAGAAAATACCTAAATTTCATTTTAAAAAATTAAACTAAAAAATTAAAAATTAATAATAGTTAAAAAAAAAACAATAAAATGAATAAATTTAAAAACAATAATTTTCTTACAAAATTTACACGATTCTTAATTCTTTATTTTCTATTTTTTTTTAGTTGGATTTTTTATAAAAGCTTGTTTTTTAGTTTTTTTTCTATTATTTATTTATTTATATAAATAACCGACAACGTTCAACGAGTAGACGGGTCACCGAGTAGATGGTATGATGGTAAGAGGTCTTCGTAGCTCACGGACATTAGTCCATCGAAAGCATCATAAAAAGGAGCCTATACTATACTATACCTAGCAAATTAATTTAATGAAACTGATAAATAAAATGAACCTGCCAATATGGCAACATGGCAAGTAGTGTCCGCAGGCAATGTGTATCCGCAACTCCAGCTCTGTCACCGACGCTTTGCCGAACAAACCGAAAAAGGTTAATCTGTTTTTTAATGTTCTCCAAAAATGAAATATCATGTCATTTAACATTTTTATAATGGCTGGCCAATGTGCAGCATCTGCTGCATCATGCTCTTTTTAATTTTTTTTTATTATACTGATTTGGGTAGTGGAATTTTCCTCGTTAAAAACTCTCTCTACGTTGAGTTCGGTTCGTTAATTCACACCGGTGCGAGTAGTTTTAAATTATAATAAAAAATATAAAAAAATTAAGCTTTTATATTAAGTTAGTGTGTATGTTTAACAATAACGTTTAACTTTTTCTTTACTTTCAATAAAGTTTTGAAACTTGCAGCAAAAGTGACAGTTAAAACTTCACTGCATCCAGAGCAATTTCTGTTAAAAGTTTTTTAACTTGCATATTCGGTATGATAGTATTTTTTATGGAAATAGCCAGTTAACGAGCTAAGCCACCTGATGATTAGATGTTAGCGTCGATTTCTCAATAGCAGCAAAGGCATAATCGATGCGTTGCCCGTTGAGAAAGAAGAAAGAAATACATTTTTACCAATATATTTTGCAATATACCAGCAAATTTGAACTTGTAATTTTAGGAATACAATACGTGAACGCGCGCCACGTGTTACATTCCCGGTAAGCGATGAACCGGAAGTGAGCGTGACCCGACACCGCCGGGGACGCCCCGAGACGAGACCCTTCAAGTCTTAATTAATATAAAAGCACGATGGAGCTTTTAAAATCACCTGTGTTACGGGATTGTAAAGCCAAGTTCATACTGAATTTGTTCACAATTTACGGACTAAACGGTAGAGCGTTCAATATCATATTCGTGTAGAGAAATGAGTCGGCCTTTTTAAATTTACGTTGCATTTATAAACTAAAAGGCCGACAAGTTTTCACCTAAGTTTCTACTAGTAAAGTGTTATTGATTCACTGTGAACGAAAAGTTGGTTAGATATTACTTGACAATAGAGTAGAGCAGACTATACGTTTGGTGTGAACGCAGCCTAGCGGCCACAACACGCTAAGCAACTTTTTAAGTAAAGTCATAACATGTCGAAATTACGAAGAGTACAATACTTGCTTCGACTTGTTCTTTTATATCCTTAGATGTCGAAATTATAAGTGATATTTTATAAAAGAAATGTCTATTGGAATACAAACAAAAGATCGGAAAGTTATTGCTTTATCTCTTGTAATGTATCGTGTTGTAATGGTATAATGGTGGTACTGAATTTGGATGTTTCGGCTACGGCACGGACGCCACGGGGGCCCAATATCTCACTCCAGTTGATTGATAGCTGACATCCGCAAGGGCGAGCAGGGCGACGATAGCGGCCGTCCTACTTACCCTGTGTATCATAATGATGTTATTAGTACTGACGTATCCTTGTCGATGGCGTGCGAGTTGCGACGCTGTTTACTCTTAACTTTGGACAACTAGGTGATTTTATGTTCACCGGCTTACATTTTATTGAATTAATTATAAGTTTCTACTCTATTTACATATATCTAAACGTTTGTCTTAAAATAAAACAGTGTTATGGGCAATGGGCATTTAATTTTTTCAGCCACTAAGTATTAGGTATTGTATTCCAGGCCACCTTGGAAGCTACTGGTAGTTGTTCATGTCATTATACATAGAGACACAGAGATATCAAAATATGAATTACATATAGGAAGAAGGGGTATTCTACGGTATCGGTTATTCAGTAATATTCCTTTTACTTTGCTCCATGATATCCAGTTCTCCTAACGTTCACATAAATAACAATCTGTACTACTCCGTGATCAGTAATCGAATTCCATACAATGTCCCACACTAAATAGATTGACATATTCCTTATTCTAAATATTTAGTTTTTCTTCATGACTTCTTGTATGACAGCCTCTGCATCGGCCGATCGTTGTGAAACCAAAGAAGCCACTTGCCAACATATACATATTTACGAGTTGGTACGTACGAGGTGGTGATAACAGAAGCGAAATATTTACTTATATTGTAACCTTTCAACAATTTGTAACAATTTTACTTACTTATTGGTTCGACCTCACTCGGTGAAAATGTTAACAATGGATCATTCACAAAATATCTTGAACGTTGAAAGATTCCTGTGTCGATAAAGAAGAGGTGAAGGTTACTTCAGTAATCGATCGTGAACGTCGTTTTAATGGGGCAAAACCACATTTACCCGGAGCGATGAAATGGAATTAATCCCGGTTTTTATTGAACTTTTTGTTCTTACATAGTGGATTGGAATTTTAAGGGTTCTCGGAGAACTTCAACGTAATTAGGGCGTTTGAAGCAAATAATATCAGCTACAACAACAAATAAGGAGACATTAGAATAGTAATGATTGTGTCCTATGTCCTGTGTGACTATTGTCACGTCATACAGATTACCTATTATATGTATATGATTACAATCCCACCTAATGGTAGATAGTCTTCGATGTTTAAGCACATTAAGAAAAAGCCGATTCATACTTGACTTAAAGCTATCATATGCTACTTTTCCCGATACGTGGTCTCCATTCGAGGACGGGTATCGGTCCTTTGAACTATGTGGTCAGTACATTGCCACTTCAGCCGGCTAATTCTGTGAGCTATGTCGGTTATCCTCGTTCGTCTACAGATCTTACAAAGCTGTGATGAAACGTGCACCGGTGAAACACTAAAACCACTTGATACCGTTCTGGTTTATTATTGCTCGACGTACGGCTATCGGATTACTTTTATTTCTGGCGTTTGTTGCTCTGAGATTTCAACGGCTTGAACTATCTATACCCACTAAACTAGGCACATCTAGTATTTATATTATGTCTCTATTTCACAAGTATATAATACCCATTACGTATGTAATTGCAGGTGAATGAAAAATGAATGTTACGATACATAGAAGCTTTATACTTGTGAAACTCTTGAAGGGTCTCGGTAGTTCCGCTCGCTCCCAGTTGAGACAATTATGTGACAGATAAGTATTTGTTTTCGGATCTTGTGTGTTCGTTTGTGATGTCTGTATTGAAAACGTCCATAAGGAGCATTAATGTCCATATCACTCTCACAAATAATCCTGTAGGCGAATGTTCGAATGTTTATTTAGCTAGCTTTTCATTTAACTAACACAGCAACGACGACTCTCTTAGCACATCAATGAAAAATATTAAGTACAGTGTTATGAAAAAGCTGTCATACCTATACGAGTATGTACACTATACTAGACAGGCAGTTCAGTACTAAAAGTTTCGACACCTACGTTGACACTTGACACCATAAGGTGCTAACGCATTTTAGTCGGCTGCGAGCAAGCGAGACACGTAAATGCAGTGATGTCATATCTACCAACTTTTTGGTAGATCTACCAATTTTCACTTCAGTCTACCTATCTACCACCCTAGACCTAAAAACTACCTATTTTTTAAATTAGTCTGACATATTATCACTTTGAATTATTTTTATATCGACGAGCGACGTTGCGATATGTTGGGTGAGCCATGCGACAATGCGTCAAGCATAGGTACATAAGAGTCCAGGCTATAAACCACAAAAAAAACCTGAGCAATAGTTCGCCGTTCGCGCCCATATACATTATTATACTGTCCTGTGGCTCATTCCCGGTTGGTTTGTTGCGGAATCAATGGTGAATCTTTGCTCCTGTTTTGTGTTGTTTTGTTGTTAAAACTAAATAACTACTTATTAACGGTGTTGATTGCTGTTTGTTCTGGGTTGCGTGCATTTATTAATATAATGGATTCTGACAGCAGCGAAAGCGATGCACAGAGTTCTAGGTTAGGAATTCCGCCACAAAAAACTAGTAAGAGAGATTCATAGCAAGCAACGGGCAGCCTAGCGCAGAATATTTAAAAATTTTCAATAAAAATAACTAGCGTTACCCGTAACCCGCAACTTCGCATACGGAAATTATGTTTTACCTTATTTGTACCTTTTGTAGGAGAAACTTTAAAAAACGGTGAATTTATATTGAAGTACTTATATTTAGTAATTTATATACTGAAACCCAAGATACAATCACAAAGTATTCCTTCAGGAGCGGGTTTTGAAAAATAAGCAACATTTACATTAATTTGTTTTCCTTTTCTTTTTTTTTTGCAAAATTTTGAAAACTGAATAATATATGTTCCATCAACTTAAGCAAGGAACATTTGTTGCAAATTTGAAGCAAATCGGTTGATGTTTTAAAAAATATTCGATACAAACTTTCATCCCGTTTCCCGGAGAAACCTATTAATTTTCCGGGATAAAAAGTATCCTAAAATATGACCCGAAGTATTAGTAACAACTTTACCAATTTTCATCGAAATCCGTTCAAGAGTTTTCATGTGATGCCCGGACAAACAAACAAACAGACAGACAGACAATAATTCTAAAAAAAAAATTGTGCTCTAACACGTTATTGAAGTGCCCCCTAATCGAAATTAAAACAAAATAGTCAACGTACATAAAATTTGGCCTTTGAGTTTTATTATAGTATTTATTTATTTATTTATTATTATAGATAGATTTCCAAAAATAAACATTTTAAGAACAGTTCATGCATTTTTAATCTTAAAAAATCTTCTAAATTGAGGTGGTAGATCTACCAATTTTGCCTTTTACATTCTACCAACTTCTACCAACATTTGGCACATAATCTACTAATTTTCTAAAATTCGGGTTGGCAACACTGCGTAAATGTCAGTTTTTAAAAACCCCGACCGTTTAAGAACACATAATAACGGATATTGTTTATTGTGCACAGTTATAACGTCTTCATTATTTACGTTTGAATTTTATTTGAGTTTATTTAAATCATAATTAGTAAATAACTATATTTTTACTTACATTAAAAAAAATATTTAGTGCAAAATATTTGACATCCGCCATCTTGAACCAAACTTAACCGAACGAAGGGCTGTCACAGAGTATGAAAAATGCTTGAAAAATATGACACGGATTTTGTTCGGAACAGTACATTTAAGTCTATGATCTATGTATGTAATGCAAACACGCTGTTTAGTGTTTGCTTCCCAAGCAGCTTGAGCGGGCCGGTTCTAAAACAACGGAGTTAAATAGAAAGACATTTTCTACGCCCCCAACCTATTATTTTTCATGTTTTATAATACAATATGCGGGCTCGTTGAGTCACTCGACCGGCCGGGAACGGCGTATTGTTTCCCCACATCGCGCCAGTCTGGTACCGCCTTTTGTCGATCCGACGCCATTGTCTAACACCTATACAAATACGGGTGTGAGGTGCTTTTTAGTATTCCACGATTTCTTGATGCTTTGCTTCAGCTGATGTGTTTGTTGATTTTCTGTCTCACAGCTGTGGTGGAGTGCGGTTTGGTAGGGCCAATGAATGTAAGAAAGCAATTTCGAAAATCTTTTGTTTCAAATTCTTTTATGGTATTTGCTTTTTGTGTAATTGAATAATTTTGTCGAAATGCAATAAAGTAAAATGACAAGTGATGGAACTTAGCGAAGCATGAAACAGGAGGCTGACTTATGGTATGTGTAGATATATTTTAAAATGTTTATATGAAAACACCTAGATATTAAAAAGGGGTCCGAACATTTTTGTATGGAACCTGGCATACCTACAAGTTCGCCATTTTGAAAAAACCTCGTTTCGGCGGCCAGTGATGAAATATGTGTCAATAGACGGAGTAAGTGATTACAATCAAAAAGTATTTAGAATATAGCGCGGTTTCTTAACGGACCAACTAACTACGTACACATAAAGTTATGATTTTCAAACAAAATACAACTGACACTCTGAAATGTCTTATTTCAATTTTATCTAATAGGTAGGTACTAAAGTTAAACATCAACTTATTCACACGCTTCCCTACTTGCAGTAGGTTACTCAATTCAAAACATGCAGTCATGCAGGCCCCAACGGTGCGTTGACATGACAGTGAATCTCAATTCAACTAATGTGTCGTCCCTAATGGTACGTTGACAGTGATTCTCGCCCACTTTACAATGTTTTGTCTTTATTGCCTCAATTGTTTGTTGCTCAACTGTATTACGTCAGCGTCTCTAGGAGGGCTAGGGCCTCCGAGTTCCGTTTGAATGTTTAACTGGTTATAGTTAAGATTGACAGCACAGATAATGCATCTCAGTTATTGGGAAATTGTGTGTAGCGTTCTATGTTTCGTCAGATATTAATAGACCCTTAGGAATAAATATACATTATTTTTTTATATAATAATCACATTAAAGTAATTGTATTCAAGTAAATGATTACTCATTTCGCTTTTTCATTAGTTTCTCAAAAATCTCGATGTTATATAAATAAGTTGGAAGATCTTATTTTGACACATTACATTACATTGTTCTAAATGTAATATCGTCGATGCGCGTGCGAATCCGCGTAAGAGCAACTTGTAACAACAACTTTCTTTATTTTAACTAGCTGTTAAGTTCAGTCGGTAATAAGAATTAATATCGCTGATATATTAAATTTATCTTCCTCCTGTAAAATCATCAAAAGCGGCCAAGTGCGAGTCGGACTCGCCCATGAAGGGTTCCGTAGCAGCCAGTAACATAATATAAAAGTTCTTGTAGTTCGTTGTAACTTTGATCGATGTTTTTTGCGATTTACGATTTATGACGTATTAAAAAAAAACTACTTACTAGATTTCGTTCAAATCAATTTTCGTTGGAAGTTTACATAGTAATGTACATCATATATTTTTTTTAGTTTTATCATTCTCTTATTTTAGAAGTTACAGGGGGGGGGACACACATTTTACCACTTTGGAAGTGTCTCTCGCGCAAACTATTCAATTTAGAAAAAAATGATATTAGAAACCTTAATATCATTTTTGAAGACCTATCCATAGATACCCCACACGTATGGGTTTGATGAAAAAAATTTTTTTGAGTTTCAGTTCTATGTATGGGGAACCCCCAAAATTTATTGTTTTTTTTCTATTTTTGTGTGACAATCTTAACGCGGTTTACAGAATACATCTACTTACCAAGTTTCAACAGTATAGTTCTTATAGTTTCGGAGAAAAGTGGCTGTGACATACGGACGGACAGACAGACAGACAGACAGACAGACAGACAGACAGACAGACAGACAGACAGACAGACAGACAGACATGACGAATCTATAAGGGTTCCGTTTTTTGCCATTTGGCTACGGAACCCTAAAAAGCAAATACGCGGTCTTTACAAGTTGCTCTTACGCGGATTCGCACGCGCAGCGACGATACGTACTATGTAGCACTCTAGATATTCGGTGTTGTTTAAATAATTTCCATGTAATATTATATTTATAACACCGTGACAGTCCGTATCCGATACCGGGACCGGCTACGAGTAGTGTAGTGTTATTTAATTCCTTATGAGTTGCTCGGTCATATCTCGGTTGTGTGCGCTCGTAAACAAAATAAAGGGCGCATTCGTTGAGGACATACTAAATGTTTTATTACTTAGACAGTGGAATTAAAAGTAAATTGGTACTTCAATATATTGTATATTTGACGACCCTGTATTCTAGTTGGTAGCGGCCCTGCCTGCGAAGCGAGGGGTCCCGGGTTCGATTCCCGGCCGCGGCAGATATGTATTTATGTGCCAGATAAATATTTGTACTTGGGTCATGGGTGTGATTGTGATGTATTATAATATATGTGTAGTCCATGCTACCCGCGACACAGGTAATAATCTACTGCGAGGGTATGAGTGTGTTAGCGTTTATTGAAGTTATACTTCTTAAACTTCTATTGTTTATCGATTATTAGTAACAGTAAATATTTTTTATTTTTGAACTAAAAATAAGTCTCATAAAAAAACGTTTCTCTATAAGATTAGATATTTTTTCAAACTTAAAACTGAATAATAATATCGTTTTCTTATTAGCAAGCTGGAGCGATAATCAGTTTTTCCGTCAAATAGAACATGTCTTTTCAGTTCGTGTTCCTTCATCACATCGCCGAGTATTTTTTGTATTATCTTTTATGTAAAAACAACGAGCGTACCTATTTTTCATTATAAATAGTATTAAGTTGATAACATATCTATTTTATCTGAATATCATCAAAATATTTTACCGATACGGTATACAGTGCCCTATTGTTTGTGCAACTTTATAAGCACTAAAGCTGCTAGCGAGCGTAACGTTTAAACAGGCTTCCATTAGCTTGATGTTGTTATTTACGCGCTATGCTGTCGTGTTAACTCTTACTTGTAATCTTTACATTATGACAAGAGTTTGAGTAATAGATTGATGAATGTTAAGAGATAGAACGTAGAAACTATTGAGATGTAAATGTTACCAACGGAGTTCGAACGAGGAAGTTTTTAAGTTTATGCAAAGCGTTGATTTTTATTTATGCCGTAAAAGAAGATAGGTACAGCGTAGATTATTGTGGCATCCGAACTCCGTTTCTGTGTTTTAAAGCATATTAATTTTGAGAGATTTGACAGTTTATAATACATAATTAACAGATTCTTTTTCCGGCATTTCTCTGTGATAGAACAAGAGAGATAGGTATCGTTATTAAACTTTATCTACGCTCTATCTCTGTATACTCATGAATCTATGACTTCTGTGGTTATGATTGATGATGTACTTTTTAAGTTGCACGTGGGTTTAGGTTTCTGTACACATGTAGTGAATGTTGAAAGAATTTTACACCAACGCCATAGTTTACGAGGTGAAGGTTGTTTGACCATGAAGAAATATGTAACTCACTCAACTCAGCTACTAACTAGATGGTCTCTTTGTCTAGCGTGTCCACGCCACTAATTGCTTAACTCAATTCTATTCATAGGCACAGCTTCTTTGTCTCGTGAAGTAGTAGAGAATAAAGAATTTTAATGTAGCATGATAACTTTTAATTGATTTTTGAAGACGTTGATTTGGTAATGGTAATGTTACTAAATTTATACAGATTTTCCTACTTCAAACACAAACAATAAATGTATGTATCCATTTGTTACCTAATGAACTTAGTTGGTATGTAATTATATATGTACCACTGTATTTTTTAAACAAAAATCTCTCCAGATTTTGTTAATGCTTCGTAACATATTACGTACCTGTTTGTTCTCCAGTCGTGAATTCTATATATAATCAGCTCATAGGCAATCGACATGGCAGCAGGACGCAGAGATAGTTATCACAATTTATTGCGTCCATAACTTAATAGCTGGCATTGCGCTTCAATGAACTGTCTTCTAATTATTTATTGCGCGATTCTCCATTTTATTCCACAATAAAATTATATTTACCATAGCGCGCCAGTTAGACGTTTAACAATATTCGGTTCATTGAACTCGTTTTATTGTGTAGTGGCCTATTCGCTTGGCCGACTGTCAAGTACTGTGTAATAGAATTAGCAAAGAATTGAACTCTTGAAATCATTTTGTTCTGTACAAAGTCTAACGTTCAATATAATTATGGTAACCGAAAACAGAGCAGTGTGGATTTATTGACTCCACTTCAAAAGTGACTATTAAGTAATATCGCGAAAGCCGTAGTACCTAATAAATTTCTTTCATGCTGCTCAACTATAATTAAGATGAAATCAATAAGCAATGCTTTTTATTTTACCCTAAATTTCTATCAATGAGAGTGTAGCCTTCTTAAATAATTTGTTGTAATATAGATAGGTATTTAGTTATCAGAATTTTCGTGAAACTACAGGTAGGAAATCTCGAAAATTATGGAATCTTATAATTTCTTACGTCTTATTATTGAAAACGTCAAGTGATTACCAAACACTGTCATATGTTTATTGAGGATACGTCATTTCAATAAATCTAATTGCAGATGTGACGAAAGTATTAATTAATTATAAATTGATGGTTTCAGGCATGCGTTAGAGAAAGACGCAAGATTATCATAAAAGCGCAATGTGTGGTTTAGCTTACAGAAGGACATTGATTTATTTTCCGTTATTCTTTTTCTCTACGTAAATAATAGGTAGATTGTAGATCATTCATTTTATCGTCGTAAGTGGGTATATGAATGATTACGGTTAAATTTCCTATTTAGATTGAACTTTTATAATATATTGTATTATTGACCTGAGACATTTTATTTTTGCATCTGTGATTCAAATTTCAGTGTGTATAGTAGAGTGCAGTAGACTTAATTCAATGTGTAGGTAATTTTCTATCTGAAGGAAGCCCATTCTTCATATGTAGGTACTCGCTATCACTACACCATCATCGGTGATAATATAATTAACCGACTTCAAAAAAAGGAGGAGGTTCTCAATTCGACTTTATTTTTTTTTTATGTTTGTTACCTCAGAACTTTGGACTGGGCGAACCGATTTTGATGATTGTTTTTTTAATCGAAAGCTGGTGGCTGTCATGTGGTCCCACATAAATTTTATTGAGATCTGACAATGGTATCCATGAGAAAACACATAAAGTCGTAAATTTGTGTTAAGATGTGCGCGACAAATTGACGAATAACTCAATATCACGCCAACCGATTTTGATGATTCTTTTTTAATCGAAAGCAGGTGCTTGTCATGTGGTCCCACATAAATTTGAACGAGATCTGAAAAGTAGTTTTTGAGACTTTGAAGTCGGTTATTTTTTGTTAGTAAAATTTAGATTATTTGTCTCCCAGATACTTAACTTCGCAAACGATGAAGTTTGCAATGTAAAACTCGTAAGAAAACGTCTCGCCACTGACACACTTATCGTATGAATCAGCTTCTGCACGTTTGTTTGTTTGTAGTGTCTTACAAGCCAGCGCGTTGCTCGATTTTATAGGCTCATTTTAACGTTAATTTACAGAATTCGATGGCGTAACTACTCAATTAAAGAATGGTTGAATGAACTCGAGCTGATTTCACTGGTGTACTGCATTGTTAATTAGTCGTTCTGACGGAGCATGGTATGTTGTATCGGGGTCATGTAGATAGGCGTGAGGTTTTTTGGCTCAATAAATTAATGATCCCCTAGCTCGTTAGGCCTGCCTAGCCAAAGTTACTCTGTTTTCAGAGTTGGCACACTTTTATGTTTGGTTATGTTTTATGCATCTTTGGGGTGTGTTTAAAAATGAATTTAGCGTCCAGGTTGACACAATAGATATTTTCACGATTTGAGAACAGTATAACTAACTGGAACTTGCAAAGTAGACTAATACTAACTTAATAAATAACTGGGTTAAGCCATGATGTAGACAGTAAATTAAGTGTTGGTGATGTGACGTTAAGTTACATTTTCATTGAAGAAATTTACACGCACCGCGATGAATCCGAGTTTTAAACTAAAACAAATATAGGTCGGTACCTGCCTACAGACTACATTGTTTGCACTTTTAATATATCTTTGCTAGTATCGTGGGTCCCTTAAGATCGCGGCGTGTACCATTCTAACAATTGCCAGTCAACTCCAGTTGAAGTCGGCTTGTCAGACATTGTGACACAATTCTCAATGAGTCATACCGGCGTGTTTGTTAAGTCTTCCCCATCGTGTTGACTGCTCGCCCTGAATTGTTTTACGGGTTAATGAATGTCCCTGACTTGACGCTCCTCGGGAGAGGGCATTAGCATCGTTTCGGTCAAGTCACACGTTAACATTAATATTAATTTGCTTGAGGTTATATGAGGATATGAGTCTTACAACATTTACCGTTTTGATTCTGTAGTGTTCCGTTGTACCACTAATTCTGTATATTCACTGGTTCGATGTAATAGACTAGGAAACGCGGTTACGCCAATGATTAATTATTACTTAATTACATAATAAATATATATAGATAAATATCGGCTCGCTGCAAACACCACGTCTACACTCCGCGCCCGACAGTTCGTGACTGACTCAATGTGCGCTCCGCGTGATGCGTGACCGAGACGACAGAAAAGTGACATGTGTCAACTAGATTGCAAAACTACAAAATGATATCGATATCCTATTCGATATCGATACACTACATCCCTTCCTTATTTTAATTTAATTTTTTTTTTGTAGTTTCTAGTTTCCGTAATTCTTCATCTTTCTTTCTAATTTTAACTCCAAATAATAATTCAAACTGGTGAGTTCCATTTATACCGCGTCGGACGTTAGGTACTCTGCGATACCTTTAGTACCGATCTTTGGTAGGGTCATCCGCACTGAGTTTACTCAACACAACGATAATTTCCTCCCGGCCATTTCCTCTCGGCGTTTCCTATTGGGTGTAAGAAGCCTTCTCTCTTCCCTTTCTTGTTTGCTATCAGGATACATTCAACACAATTGTTAATTATTATCCTTCTAATTTAGTCTTGTAACTTTTCTATGTGGTATTCTCTATTTATTAATTCTTCAGCCCTAGTAAATCCAAAGTGTCCTTTTTCATGGTTCCTTCTGATTATTTCAAATTGCATCTCCTTAGGTACAACAATCAATCTACTTCCGTTTTTCACTTTGTAGAGTATGTCTTTTTTGTAAAATATAATCTCTTTAAAATTTTCTTCTTCAACTCTTTTATGTGATCGTCCTCATCTTGGGCTTTTTTGATATATGCTGTAGTTTCCGCAATCATTAAACAAATTGGATATCTACTTAAAGCATTAGCGTGTTTCATCCTTGATCCAGGTCTATGCTCGATCTCGTAATCATATTCCTCTAGTAGCAGAGCCCAGCGGGCATCTCTTGGTGGTAAATCTTTCTTCTGTAAGGTCCTCGTTAATGCCGAGCAATCTGTTACTATTTTAAAATGTATCCCTTGTAGGTATATTCTAAATTTCTTGATAGCTTCCACGATAGCTAGTACCTCCAAGTGGTAACTATGGTAATTTCTCTGAGTCGGGGTAGAATTTTTGCTCATATTATGGATTGGGTGAAGTTTGTCACCATTCGGGCTTTCCTGTAAGAGTACGGCTCCATATCCATCAGTGCTGGCGTCTGTGTATAATTCGGTATGCAGATCAGGATTGTAAATTCTAAGTACAGGTGTGCTCCACAGTTCCTTCTTGAGTTCTTTGGAAGCTTGTTAACAGTTTTCATCAGAATTACTTAGAAACCCATTGAAACACGTGTTTTACACTTGCTACTAATTTAGTACGAACACACATGGCTCTGAACAGATTACTATGTCGCTGGAATAACATAACCAATCGCTAATGGAACGCGGTGAAGTCGGATTTACATCGCGGTGCGGCATTCAGGGTAACCAACCATAATTCAAACGTCGCATTGCACACTCACAGCCATTCCGGCTCCACAACTTGCCCGCGCTTCCCGCGCTTACTAAAACCCGCGTGATAAATCCGCCAATCGCTGGCACCATGACCTATCTCATCAGAAGCGAACCATCACAGCCGCATGAGTGCTACTCTTCGCAAAGGGTATGACTGTGCATAGAAAACAGTCCACGTGCACTTCTCGCTGGCTCCGGCATAACGCGCTACTGACTGGTCAACACACGCAATACCTGCTCAATCGCAGTCCATCAGTACACACTGTACCCAGTTGTGCTCTCCATAAAGTAAACGTTGTGCAATGCTAATGCAAATTAAACTCGGCCATAATAACGACGTTCTACTTTAACGTCCGCTCAGCTCGGAGGCTGTCTCGGTGAACATTCACATGTAATACTGGTCAAACTGTTCCTTCGCTGTAAATATTCCTTCGGTATCAACTTTGTTTTCTGCTTTTCCGGTTAAACATATTGGTTTTGTTCTGTAATCCTTAACACTGTGTTTAATCTCCTCAAATTCTGATTTTGTAATAAGGTTAACGTTGCTTCCGGTATCTATCATAGATGTAAAGTCACTTCCGTTAAGTTTAACCTTCTTGTAAGGGACTTTCTCAGCTTCAATGTTTATTTGTTTTTCTCCCTTTTTATTTTTGGATGTTCAACGTCTTCTTTTATCGACTATTAGTACATTCAGTAGATTTATGGCCAAATCCGTTGCATTTAAACATTTGATTCCCTTCGGACAGGCTGGTGATTGGTGATCTAGGTCACCACGGTTAGAGCATCTCTTCACGTGAGGCACCTTGCAGTTTGACTGATGTACAGTTGAATGGCCAGTTTGGGCGGGTTTGCCTGGCACCTTCTTTCTAAAGTCACTGTAGATGTCTAGCTTTTCCCGGAAATCTTTAACATCCGATGCACCATACAGAATGGATTTGTTGGTCTCAAGATCACGTATGCCATCAATCACATATTTTAAAAAGTTTTGCAGTTCCGTCTAAAGTCGTTTGGCATAGATCAATTTCTCAATTTTAGTCCACTTTATAAGCAGGGCAGTATCTTTAAATCTGCATATCAACGTCTTCATCTTCACTTTCTTTTCCCTCTTTCTTCGGCGGCATTGTGGCGCCTTTCGATTCGATTTCAATTCAATTCGATTTAGATGCGTCTTCAGTTTTCTTCGTAGATTCACTTCAAATATTATGTCGAACCTTCGCTAGGACTCCCTGTGTCGCGGGCGCCATGGGGAACACACCAGACAAAGACGTTCACACCCAGACCGAGAACCACAACCTCGCCGAGAATCGAACCCAGGACCCTCGGCACGGCGATCCGGCACGGCAACCATTGCGCCCCACGGGTCGTCCTTGATTTAGATCATCGCAATTTAATGCAAAACCGCAATTTAATGCACCTCGCAATTTAATACACCTCGGAATTTAATGCACCTCGCAATTTAATGCGACTCTCACCATCATTGATTTCGATCATCGCAATTTAATGCAAAACCGTAATTTAATGCACCTCGCAATTTAATGCGACTCTCACCATCATTGATTTAGATCATCGCAATTTAATGCAAAACCGTAATTTAATGCATATCGCCATCATTCGACATGATGATTCGATCACTCATCCATAAAATTTAATAAGAACTAGTAGTACTTACTATCGAAAAGTGTTCACAGCTATTTTTAATTTAATTTAATTTAATCATTTTTCCATCACCTTCACTCTTGTTGGTGGTGCGTAGCGTGTAAATAGCTACACTACCGCGTACTTGCGTATAACTGAAATTATTTTGTCAAACCTATTGATAATGGCATAAGATCAGCCAAAGCGCAACTGAATCCACTCACCCTGCTCTGTCCTGGTATGAATCCCACGCAGTCCAACGTAGCTGATGAGGTGGTGACGCTGAAGCCGGCCGGCGTGGTGATAGTTAGATAATCCGTCGAAATTTGTGTTAGTTCACCACATCACGCACTTTACTGTATATGTAATTGAAGGGTGCACCTCGTAACTTGTAGGAAGAAGGCGGACGACAGATTTTTTTCCTGCCATCATTCGGCGCGAACGCAGCGCCGCGCGCGGCTATTCAAATAGGACTCCTAACGCCATCTAGCGGCGCCAGGAAGCACTCTAATGAGCGAACCAGTGAACTTAAAGCTGATCTTGCCATTAGAATTTTACCAAAAAACTTACTTTAATAAATTGAAGCAGTAGTGCTTCCCCACTTGTGATAACCGGATGAGTTTTATCTCAATTGATAGTTTTTAACACACCGAATGTGCCTAGGAAGGCTTGCCTACTTATTTCTGTGCATGGCTACCTGGCAAATAGATGTGAATAGGTAAGTCAGTGTAGGTAACTACATCGATCTGTTAACCAATCGAAATTAATATCATAGGTAAGAAATTTTAATTACAAACCCAATCATATAGGCTTGCCTGCAAAAATCGTTCATAAAATATTATTGCCAAGCATTGAGGTATATACATAGAGAAGACATCTCAAACAAAATGTGTGTTCCACCGCCGGCCTGCCCTCCGTTCTCTTTCCAAACCAGAAGCCCCGTTTGCACACTTGCCATAGAGTAACCCTGTACATGACACTTGCCGAACCAAGACGGCAAGCCTAAGCAAGCTTATTTAGTCCATTAACACGCCAGTGGCTTGCCAAGTTCAAACGCTCCTTATGATCTTTCATTCAAAAATTGCAGGAACATTTCCAACGTCCCATATGAACCTAATACGTCCTAATACGAACCTATAACGGAACCCGATGTTCGCTGTATCTGTTTTATACGCTAGTAATAATATTTCAATGTTGCCAAGCTATATAGTCCCAGAATTTGATAGGTGCGAGGGAGAAAGAAGAGCGTCCGAGGTCCGTGTGATAGAACGGGCCACAACACAGCAGCTGCAAGCCAAAGCTGTAAAGGCGACGCCTTCTCAAAGCGTACCGCCAGTCCTTTTACACGAGCAGCCTGCGGGTCAGCCACGCGCAGAGGGCGTACAACGCACTGCGTGTACAATCTGGAATCGCCTGCGCGACAGCACCAACAGCATTCCAGACACGATAGCGGACAGATGGGTCCCTCCATTTCTCAAGCACTGGGCAAGTCCGCACGCAAGTGATGCAATACAGGCCGCGCCCGGGCGTGGAAACCCCCATTTCCTGTCCCCAGTTTAAGTAGTTTATAGTAAGTAGTAACTAATTTGTATGTCTGTATTTACTAACCCTTACATTTAAGAATAAGATGTTTTACCAACAAATACTGGCCTGAACTGAGCCTGAAATAAAGAATCATTATTATAAACCGCGGCACATAGTTGAACCAAAATGGCTGTCATCTGCGCAGGCACAATTGTAGACAAAAGTGCTGAGGCAAATGCTCCGCGAACCTCTTAATTTCCAACTCATGGGCTGATTCGTAAATTCCTTTGTCACAGGCGGCAATAAAACTTAACATTCTAAGGACTCCAGTGTCATCAAAATTGCTACATAACATTGAATTTCAAATAATTAAAATAATAAGCCAATAATAATTTTAAGTATAAAAGTAATAGAATTCCTTGGTAGCACAATATATTTATGGCAGGAATCTACGGCAGTATTTCCCGGGTTATAAACATATTTTATTTTAATAATTTTACCCTACATCGTATAATTATAGGACACGCTCGTAGGCATTAAGTCTTCCTGCAAGATATATACTATTGTGGTGACATGCCACTTCAATTCATTAGGTGACGACCGAAATATGTAAGATGGCGTTTGGGGCCCGCCAACAACCCCTACCTGCTCTCACAAGTCAGTCGTCCCAATTCCGCGCTCGAAGCACACTGTGCCATACTCGCGATGGCTTTCCATTATACAATGTATTTAGGAGTAAGCTGCTTATTGTGAAAATAAAATATTTAAATCCCATCCTCGTCGCCAAAATATGTAGTGTTCCGTTGTACCACTAATTCTGTATATTCACTGGTTCGATGTAATAGACTAGGAAACGCGGTTACGCCAATGATTAATTATTACTTAATTACATAATAAATATATATAGATAAATATCGGCTCGCTGCAAACACCACGTCTACACTCCGCGCCCGACAGTTCGTGACTGACTCAATGTGCGCTCCGCGTGATGCGTGACCGAGACGACAGAAAAGTGACATGTGTCAACTAGATTGCAAAACTACAAAATGATATCGATATCCTATTCGATATCGATACACTACAGATTCGTAGCTTTATCATACGTTTTAGTGCAAGTTTTGCGTCTTAAGTCGCGCTTATGGAAGATCGATTAGAATTAAGTAAGTTGGAATTAATTGTATGAGATAGGTTATGTGTCTTTATCAAGGAGTTTATCTGCCTTATTGACTCATTGATTTTGGCGGACTGTTGCCGAAATTTGTAATTGGATATGTGTTTGCTTGATGTTACCACATGTTACGCTACGAATGAATGACTAACACGCTAATGAGGTTTACACATTGCTATGATGGGCATTCGCTTTACTAATAATGTATGACTACCTATTTCATATTGCTTGAATCCTTTAATAATGGCCATGACCACGGGTATTACCTCATCACTTATTGACGTGGTGGCATGGTATCTTGTTTTTATTGAAGTGAAAACTTCCTTAGCATCGTTGTCATTTGAAAGTCGATGAAACGAAAAAGGGACATAAAAAGAGACTGACACATAAATTCATAAGATTTAACGTGGGAGAAAATGAGATTGGAAGCATTATACAGTGTTTCTTATGTTCGTGGTTCTTGTTTTCCAAAAAAAAATTAAAAAATTTGGGTGGGGGGTTAGAGGTGGGTCAGTTGAGGGGGTCTGAAGAACCCCCCCCTCAGTTTCACTTCTCCCACGTGTGAATTCCACACATTTTAATTTTTATGTGTTTTATATTTTTATTTCTTAAACTATTATCTATTTAGATATAAATAATATAAGTATTTTACATTAATTCAATATGAATGTAAATTGTAAAGGTATTGTTTCTGAGTCGTAATAAACAGTTTTTAACGATGTCATAAAAGGTATTATAAATATTAGGTAACGTAATCGCAGCGAAGCCAATATTATCTTGAGAGCTCTTCTCAAGACAATCTCAAACACATTAAAGCTCAAGTACCTGCATAAACTGGAGGTTAATGACCCCCGTATTGGTTAGCTCATTCCAGCGATTTACCGTAAGCCCCTCGTTACGTCATTATTATTGCTTTCGTTGTTAAAATTTTGCTATCGTAATATCCATGCTGCAGATAAAGGGCAATGTCCATTTTCGGCTATTCGTGGACAGGATGCTCAGAAATAAATAATTACACGAAAAAATATATTTTGTTTTTTAACTTATACACGCGAATTATTTTTGTATCAATTTACTTTTTTAAAATAATATTTTAATAAAACATTCTACTGATAAACTCATTTCCTTTTGTCACATACACAGAGTAGTCACGTCAGTACAATTGCAACATTATTCCGATAACGATAATAAAAACGATATATCGATATTATTTCGAAGTTTTAATTCTCACGATAAAAACTTAAGTTTGGTAAGATACACGTATAAAAATCAATAAACTATAAATAAGGTATTATTTTTACTAGAATAACATATTATTTTAGGTACGTTGCTATTATAATAATTCACGATAGTGAACAATATATCGATGTTTTGCAAACACGCTCGAATCGATGCATTGTTTGCATCCCCAACTGTCATACGTAGTGATTAAGTACTCTGTGGTAATCTCAACTGTCAATCGTTATTCGTTGGATAATAGTGCATAGTAATCTACGTTCAACTTTCAAGTCACATTCGCTTTGTTTTTCGCATCAGTTTCGTCTGTGTTTTTCATCATTAATATTATTACGACCTTTGGCTTACGAAAATGGATTTAGACTCTGCTTCCCACGTTGACCTTGGCACTATTGTATGTATAACTATGGTTGACCCTTGGTTTGTATGGTTGCTCATGTAATGACTGTTTTTTTGGTTTCTGAGCTGGGCAAGGTACAGAGATGATAAATGCACCAGCCCCGTTCTTGGACAATATATTAATAACATACGAGTCAGATTAATAAAAAAATGTCAAGGAAATTGGGCGTTTTCTTTAAAATACCTACAAAATATTTATTCAAATAACCAGTATAATAAACATCTGGTTACAAAACAATTATTATTTTCGTTTTTAAACTGAGTAAAGGTATTAAGCCTATATAATATTTATGTTGAAATGTGGTGTTCACTGATAGCCAAATGTCCATACAAAGTGGACATTGTCCTTTAAGGAAATTTAGATTGACTACCTGTAATTGTTTTTGATAGAAAACCTTTCTTTGTGATACATGTAGCATAGCCTAGTTGGTAGCGACCCTGCCTGTGATCTAAGGATCCCGGGTTCGATTCCCGGTCGTGGCAGATACATATTTATGTGACAGCTAAATATTTGTACTCGGGTCATGGGTGTGATTGTGATGTGTTATACATATACCCGCGACACATGCACTAACCTACTGCGGGGGGTAATGAATGTGTTAGCGTTTATTTATTTAATTATTTTATGTGCAAGTTAAGGTAGATAGTGATGGTATAACTATTTTGTTACAATAACAATAAGATGAGTTATAAATACTGTTCATAAATCTTCGCAATCTTGTTATCTACAATACAATAATGTACCTATGTAGTTGTAATGTTGTGCCTTTTAAGGCGTGAAGTTTCCGCGCCATTGGAGCGAGATATCCCTAGTGTTACGATACAAAGGTCGATCCAGTGATCTCGCATTGAGGAAGCGAATATGTATTAAATAGCGGAGGTATCTACATATTACGTAGTTATGTAGGTACGGATTGCTCGCAACCTTCAAATTGATGTATTGAATGGGATTTATACGCTAGGGTAATTTAAAGGTACTTTGGGTACACAATAAGTTAGGCACAGTGTGTTGAGAGGTCAAATTATTGGGTCATAAAAATAACATTAATAAATACTTTTATGAGTTACTTCGACCCTTCAATGACTTATACAATATATGTATATATTTCCTTTTTAAACACCGATGAGTAGCCGACCAACAATTAATAGAGATTACCTAATTGAAAAATGAAATATTATAATAACTCGGAAAGTTTATTTGGCATGGCACCTCTAGATTTTAAAGTTTCTCTGGCTGGAACATAGGTGTAAACTGTTCAATATTGTAGCAGATCTAATCAGAATTCACATACTACGTACACAGACCTCCGGTTACCTCGAGTCAGCGGTATCAGGAGTGTTTAACAATATTTGCGACACTGTCACACGCCTCGCAACAAACGCAAATCAGCGAGTTGCCGAGCACGAGTACCCAGTTTGACCCAGTTAGGCGATCTCTGTCGCAATGTAATCAGGGAATGACCGATGACCGACGTGTGCTAGTAATAGTTACACTTGTAACAGGCAACTTGACCTTTGAGGGAATCGATTTTATATCGAAAGATTATCGGTACTCGTTTTAATGAGATTTTATGAGTTGTGTAGACTAAATTGCTTCGTAGCGTCAGGTGGGGTTGTAATTAAATTCCTGAAATATTATTTAAGAAGTTAAAAACTGTTGCAAAGTTTTTTTCCAAGTTTTTTATTGGCTATAATAATATAGTTCATAGGGAACGGTGAACAATTAACATTAGATAGCCTGGATTCCTTTTTGGCTCTTCTTTATGGGTCATCATTGTGTTAATAACAATAATAGAGTTTCGTCAAAATCTAAAAACGGTTACGGAATTTTAGTTTCGTAGAAGTGAAGTGAATAGATTTTGTAGTATCACTTACGAAAATTGTATGCTCTCGACATTATGTAAAAGATAAACTAGCAATTAGCAATAAGCAGTGTAATTAGTATCTGTCACAGATATGATAATGTGTAAACGGATATTGTCAACAAAGAGAATGTTCACTGTACTGTCTAAGGATTACACACATTTATTCGCCTGAATAAATTTGGAATCTCTATCGCAACAGAAATAACTGTGGGATCTCCAAATGGGGAAGTCTCTAGTCGAATATTGAAGGTTTTACGACGACCCTACTGGGCACTTTACTTCAATTCTTATACAAATTGTGGGACCAACTTTCCTCTGAGTTATTCCCACAGCGCTGCGGTATGAAGCTATTTTATTGGTATGGCAGTATAAATCAAGCATGTTGTCCCAATGTTTAGTAGTTACTGACCATTTGTAACACTTGGTGCGAAGTAAGTGCTTTAATTTACCTGGTTCAAACAGGCCAGGAACACATCTACTTAATTTTTTTAAGATAATTATATTCAAAGGTGTTGTATGCCACTTAACACCAAGGGTTTTTGTCCCTATTCTATATTTCTTTATCTATTAAACCAAGCAACTTCTAAAAACACTTCAAAAAACTTTAGGAATGATGCAAGGCCTCCTTGGTTCCGTCCTTGACCTCTTATCGCCACTATTCATGATCTACCCGAAAAGATGATGCTATTAAAACTCATAGTCTTAGTGAGAGACCTTTTACTCCTCTAGTCCTAGTAATGAAACGGATACCTCATAGCATTTTATAGTGACGTAATCTTAAAACGTGACGAGAGGCTGACAACTATATAAATATAGAACCGGATTAAGAATGGAGAAGTCGACCTATTTTGAAACCAGGTTAGAATATTTCCGGCTGAGGTCATACGATTGTTAAAGAGTTCCATCTCGGAAAGGTGGCTTTCTGAATTTTTCATTAGTGCTTATCTCCTGACATTGACATGGTGAAGGGTCTCAGACTTAAACAAATGATAAGTATGAACGACACGATGATATTGTAATTTGTTCAAACTGTCGTATTTTCTTAAACTCATGCCTCTAAGGACTCCTTTCGTATCTCATTAGATATTTTCAGTTATATGTCATCCAAAGGTAAGAATGTAAGATACGAATAAACAAAAGATGAGAGACTCAAAAGATGAGAGACTGTTAAACATGACAACTTATAATTATAATTATCTACAGAAATTTTAATACTACTGTTTTTGTTTTTGCTTTGTAACTTAACTTTAACTCCTGTTAATTTGATAAAAGCTTTAACATTTTACTAAAAATTTATTTAGGTTTGACCTATTTACTCTACCCTCAGATGTTGACATAACCTGCAATACAATAATGTAACTCAAATAGAACGAATTCCGAGTAGATAACCCACTCAAACTAACTTATATCCCACCCGGCATATTTAGTTTACCTTTTCGCTGCGATTTCAGCAATTCGGGCCTTAGTGGGTTACGTCATGTAATTGGCACTCATATTGACGCAATCAATAGATTATACGTCACTTTCCAATTTGTGTATTTAAAGCCCATACCTCTCATTACTACAAAAAAGGGAAATTAAATTATGTGTACGTTTGTAATGTCTAGACATCAACATCCATTAAATTGTCATTTACCTAACAAATAGGGTTTCGAGCAGGTATTGTGCGGTTTTTACAGGCGGAGCAATATGTATTGTTAACGGCCTCAGGGTTAGACCTTTTACGTTTTCGTCTTGCGGATTATTCAAACGATCGGCATAAAGCCACTCAGTAAGAATAAGAACACAAGTGCCTGGTTTTTTATTTCAAGGCCGCAACGTAATTTTCGTCCCGAGGGACTATGTTTTAAGGGTTATTGCCGACGAGAAAGAGAGACTAAGAATGCTAGGAATGACCGTGAAATATCCCAATCTGGTTTACTCAGGTCTAGACGTTGTATTAAATAATTAATTTTCTTGTACTTGTTTCTGTAATTGGTTCGTCTGTTTAGTAAAAAAGTTAACAATGGAGGATAAACATAAAAGGAGTGCGTGAGAAAGCTATTGTCTATAAATAAGAGATTAAGGTTTCTTGTCGCTGTGATTAATATATTACTAACATTATTTAAACAGAGTTTTTGAAATGACAAACACTTTATTGCACTCAAAAAAGGTACAATAGGCGGGCTTAATGCTAACACAGCATTTTCTTCCAACCAACCGACTTCAAAAACAACAGTCTTTCTGTTGCCGTAAATTAACTTGTGAATAAAATTAATATCTAACGTTAATGAAAAATGTTAAAATACTTCTTTGAACTCCGGAAGTCCTATTTAACTCGGAAGGCTTCATTTCCTCCGCATTATTCTGAACCAGGTGGATCATGATCGAATCATTTAGTAACGGAAAAGTTATTTGTTGGTCTTTCACGATTGTTTATGTGAATTAATTTTATATTAATACCAACTCGGCTATTATGAAATTTTAGGGACTGTTAGGGTCATCACCTATACATGGAGATATCTACAACGATATTATCATCATCGATGTTATCATCATCATTTTTCATTTAACTGAAGTTTACTGCAGTACACTAGACTACTTGTAATTGATGACGAAAATTAAAAACTTTAAGGCCTCAGATGAAGGAAATAAAAGGCAGATGGAACATTCGCAAAGAAATGTAACGAATGACGTGAAGTCACTTTTTCGCTGTGTGCGTGACAACCTTAATGTCAACTAGCAGTGGCACCGTATGGACACGTAATTCTTTGTGTTTGTGAGGATGCCAAATGAAAAGTCACAAACTCCCGCAATTTTGTAAATGTTGTTTGACATATTTCCAACTTAACACATTATGCACAATTAAATTGGCAAATTATTTATTACTAGTCTAGTGAACGCGCTTGCTTCGCTTCGGTAAGCCCACAGTCGATAAAAGTAGGGATGGTATTCTTTAAATTGTCGTGATTTTTTTATTTGTAAACCGATTCAAATAAAACAAACACTAAATGTTAACCCAAACTCATTACAATACGTCAGTGAAAACCGAATCTTTTATTAAGCCGTTCCTGAGATAGGAGGAACAAATGCATAGAAAACCAGACAAAAATTTACGTTGTAATAAATTAATGTGATAATCATAATTGATTTTAATTTCATCACTATAGTCAAAATTATCTAAGATGCCCATAATGACACCTGCCATTTATTAATACGAACAAAATTTGTATGGGCGTCTTTGAGCGAAATGGAATAATCATTTACTTGACATGAATAGTTGGATACTTACGGACAAAGGATTTTGCCAAAATTTGTTAAAAATCCCTATTCATTTTCATTGGCGTTAATTATAAATCATATTAAACGTTATAATCTATTAAAAATCGCGTCAGATCATAATTTATGCAAATTTAAAAATATATACACCGTGTAATATATATAACTCACATGGAGAAAGTAATCGGTTATGAATCTGTAACTGAATCGATATCACGCATTTTTAATTGTATTTTATAGCTTAATAATTTATTATTTAAGAAATGAGTTATACTAATTTCGAACGAAAAGTGTGAACATTCTACCCAGCGGTGCACGCACACATGAGAGCGAACGAGCGCTACGTATACAAGGTCGGTGCGCGCGTGTGTGCGGTACACCCCGACGTCCCAACGAAAACAGCTGACTATAGCGATCGAGCGATCATTACATAAAATATGTAGTAGGTAATGGTACGAATGTTAAATAGTGAACAAATTATGATTATGATACTCTTTCCATCACATTTTTCAGGCTTTGTACTGTAGACTGTGAACAATTTTGAACTCATTGATTAATAAACCTCAAATTAAAGAACAAAATTATTTAACAATGACAGTAATAAGTTTAATTTTATTTAATACCTACTACAGTGTCACTTTTCACTACATTAAATGCATAAATGACGTACACCCTTAAACACCCCAATTAGAATACCTACCTTTTTAGTTTTAATCATAATACATACACTGAAATATTTTTTATTAGCTTAGTAATTGTTTATTTAAGAAATCCGTTACTTTCTCGTAGAAGGAAAATAATGTTCATAACATTCTATGCACGCATACAGACTCACGCACACATGAGAGAGAGACCAACGTCACAGTGTGGATTCCATAAGCCAGAAACAGCTGATGGACGAAAACGAATTATGCCTAAATTATTAGGTAATCGTACTGAGATAAATAATTATGTTTCATAAACAAATTATGATTCCCTCTTTCCATCACACTTTACAGGCTTTGGACTGTCGACTTTGAATAATTTTGTTTAAATACAATTTCAATCGTTTTGGCATTAAAATTATAAGATATTTATTGAATTATTTATCGTTTAGAGGTATAATAGAACAAAACTAAACAAAGACGGCGTGTTTAAAAGCTGTGAATCATAAAAATATTTACTAACATTAAACAACCAATTAAATTTAGTTAATGTAGGTATTACTTACAGTTCTGATAACTGGTTTCTTCTCTCCTGATCCTTCTGTACTCCTACCCATCAGCGTAGCCAGCCATGGGCTCAGGGTGGGGCAGCAGTCTAAAATAATATTATGTACCTAACTTTTTGTTTTAATCGCATTTTTTTGTGTCGATTGACGACAGCTGTCGAGTGTAAACTTTCCTACAGATATTAAATATTGTAGTTAGTAGCTAGATAATTAAGTTTTTTAAGTTTGATTAGGTACCTTACAGGCTTACAGGTCAGAGCCAGGGTGGGGCACGGTGGGGCGCTAGCTACGCCCATGCTCCTACCAACTCCTGCGGCGTCGTCTTTTAATGACATTTTCAAAATGTCCACCACCTTGCTCGATACACAATAATGCACGTTTGTGCAATTGTCGTTTAAGTTTATTTAATACGACAGTGTCACTTTTCACTATGTCAAATGCAGCTATTATTCTATTTTTTAGATCCTCAGCGCTGGTGGAATCTTTAAAATAAACTAAAGACTTAACACGTCCCCACAAAAAAAAATCTAGGGGCGTCAAATCAGGTGACCTTGGTGGCCACTGAACCGGTCCGCCGCGACCGATCCATCGCTCCCCATATTCAGCGTCAAGATGCTGCCTGACAGTCCACGTGAAATGCGCTGGGGCACCGTCGTGTTGATAGAACACCTCTCGTAAATTTACAAGAGGTACGTCTTCTAGCAGTGCCGGCAAAGTTTCTCTCAAAAACACTAAATATGACTGTCCTGTTAATCTCTCTAGGAATACGGGCCCAAGTACGTGTGTACCGATAATGCCCGCCCAGACGTTAACGGAGAACCGGTGCTGGAAAGAATCCACTCTACATGCGTGAGGATTTTCGTGCCTCCACAAATGCGTATTATGTTGATTGAACATCCCCACTCGTGAAAAGGTACTTTCATCCGTCCAAATAATGTTTCGCTGCCAATTGTCTAGTAACCACCGGCTGAACTCCAACCGTGATTCATAATCACGAGGAATCAATTCTTGACAGCGTCTCAAGTGGAATGGGTGCTCGCCGTCACCATGAAGCGTTCGCCACACGTACATATGACTGACGTTAAAATGTGGGGCGGCTTCACGAGTACTGGTATGGGGATTCGCATCGAAATATTCCAGTATTTCGCTTTGAAGACGAGTAGGTATTCGCACATTGTTTCCTCTGTCGATCGCAGTATTCGGTCGAAATGTTCCGTGGTCTCGGAGCCGTTGAGTAGCGGCTAGCATAGTCCTACGGTCTACACTGGTACCAAACCTAGCATTATAAGTTCTGCACGCTAATGCCACGTTGTCACCACACTGTGCCAAAGTTCTTACCATTTCAGTATAATCAATGTTAGTATACGGAAAAGCCATTGTACGAACAGTTACGATAAGTCGTTAACTAAAAACACGAATAGAATAGGTACTATCGAGTATCGGCGCAGCGCAGCGCGGTGTGCGGCGTAACGTACTGAACTGACTGATTTAAATTCAATTTCAAATTTGTTTGTTTACTTAGATCATAAGCCGGTGTGTGGGAATTGAGTGACAAGGCTGGGGAAACACCTTCATTTATGTCTCGCTCCAATTATTGTTTTCGTATATGCATAATAGAGCAAGCGTGTTACTATTTCGCACGCTTAATAAAAAAAAGATGTAACTCAAAATTTGTGAATTTGGAAATTTAGTAACTGGAGTTTAATTATTTAAGTACGAACTTTTTTTGCATCAATTTTTTTAAAGTATAATAGATATTAGGACACTATTTTCAACTATTTTTGAAATCACGGTACCTTGAACATACAATATCAACAGTTAAAATAATGGAAAGCATAGTAATTATTTTTCAGTCTTGAATCAAACACAAGTCGGAAAAAGTCCAAAACTTTAACAGCTGATTCGTTCAAGTTGTTATTTTTGAGTTACATCTTTATATTCCTGTGATCTAAGTCATAATCGCCGATCGTGCGGCGGCGGCCGGGCCGTATCGCCGGCCGTGAGTGACATTTTCGTTACGTCTCGCTTTCTCCGGACTGTTTTTAAATATGCGGAAGAGAGAGAACGTAAGGAAGAATTCGAACTGTCTTTATAATATTTTTTTGATCTATTGCGTTTGTAGTGTGTCGTTTACGTCGTACAACTCGTACATTTGATAGTGTGCGTGTTTGTGGCTGTGGCTAAGTCTAATAATGCTTGAAAGGACCCTATTGCCTTGACTTAAGTTTCATTTTTGTTTGTTTCGACTGTTTAAAGAATTGGGTGACATCATTTACTTAATTTTAATTTCTTTTAGGAAAAAAAAATTACCTACATTAGAAATACGTGGAATCGATTCAGTTGCCGATTTTAAGCCATATACCTTCCTATGTTACATACATTTGAGTTACATATTGTATATATCGTCGAAACAATGTTATGTGAAGAGGGCTAAATCTAAACTGACGTAAAGTGATTGACGGCTTGAAATTGTTTATACAACCAAACATAATCGATACATTACTATAATCGAAATTTTAAAATGAAAATTGAATTATTTAATTAAATTTTCCATTATGTATGGGCACTTTGTCATCCATGGAAAGTAACTACAGATAATATATTACATGTAATTAGGTAGCTAAGGTTAAAACTTTTTGCGGTAAACATTTTTTTTCCAACAAAATAATGATTATCTATACATGAGTCTTACGAAGTAAACAAGATTTTATTCACTATAGTTTTTCCCTGACGCTCATAATACGAGTATGTCAAAATATTATTATGAAACTGAGCGGATGAGTTCATTCTATCATGATCTATGTATCTTTCTCTTTTCTCTTTCTTGGCCGGCAATGCACCAGTGATGCTTTTGGTGTTGCTGATGTTCATGGGCGACGACAGCCACTTACCATCAGGCGGATTGTCAGCTTGTTTGCCGGCTCGGCAATTTCCGTGCATAACTAGCAGCATGTGTTGTTAGGAAGAAACAATAAAAGAATATTTTATTGGAGTCGTAAATACATATTGAGAAAACGCGGTACGAGATAGCTCAATCGAGGTAGTAGGTAGGTACCTAAATGTTATGGTTTATAGTATACAATTTAATTTTCGAATCGATTAGAAGGTCTCACAATTTTGAATCGATTTGTTGCAAAAATTGGTTTCTTTCGTGAACCGATTTTTTTGTACATCTCTAGTGTCACTGTGATGGCAAACGACAAATTGGGCTTCTTAGTTCGTGTTGACTATAGTTATCAAAAAGTACACTTATCAAAATATATGTAAATGTTATTTTAATATAAAATAATACTTAAATATATTTAATTGTCTTAATTAACCTATGGACTTTTTTATGCAGAATAAGTTAGTGTTTGACCACAGAACCACCTGAGATGGTAAGCGGTAATGAAGTCGTGGATGGTAAATCACACTAACTTAGTAGAAGCCTATTCACTCTTGACTTGAAGACACCCACATTATAATCTGCCGGGCGCGGACAATTAATTCCAGTCCTTTGTGGTACGCATAATAAAAGACGAGGCAAAGTGCATTTTTTTTCTCTTGTAATAGCAGCTGTCGGCAATCTGCAAAATTATAATTGAAATCATTTTAGTGAGTAGGCTAAACTAAAAACAGAAACTAAAATATAATATAATATTTTCTTTCAATCATGCATTTTATCGTGGGCAAACGTGACATTTTCAATTAACCCGGTTATAATATCCCAGCGATAGGTGTTTATGCATTGGCTGTATTTCTTGATTTTTAAGGTTTAAATAAATACAAATATTTACTTTTTAAATATATTTATTTCGACATACATTTATAAATCGACTAGTGTTCAAATAGCTCACGCATATTTCCCCAAATTTAGGGTAACCGATTTTCACATAAAGCTGCTATACAAATGAATAATTGTCGAGGTTTTGTGTTCCGAGCAAACCACAAAAATATTATTATAAATAAATAATAAAATAATGAACAGATACCTGTGAAAAGATATTACATCTTCTTTTCTTTGATTTTGCGAACTACTTTTAAATTGTTTAAAAATCCAAGACGGCATTATAACTGATAAAATTATTTAATACATTTTGACAATTGCGATGTTCATGCAATTTGACGCTTTCTTTAGTAGTGACTAGGGCTTTCATCGAATATTCGAATATTCGAATAATTCGAATAATAAATTCGCTCAAATATTCGAATACAAGAACCGAATATTCGAATATTCGATCAATTTCTACAAAACCTAACTCAACACCAAATTCGGATTCTAATGTGCACAAAATAGTCAAAATACAATTTTAAAGATAGCGCCGTGGCGCGTGACCTTCAAAATGTCGTTTTGGGCGCAATTCTTCAAAATATGGAAGTGTTCGGACTTCGAAAATACCCGGCACGTCGGTCGGCGTCGCGTTGCGTTTGTAACCGGCATTGGCGTGTTACATCACTTGCATAGAGTAACTTTGTATATACGGGAATAGAGGTCTATCTCTGCGCGAATTATGAGAAACATGGAAAGAGTCGCCCACTGGAAACATGATTCGGAACTTCAGAGTAAATACTCAAAGCTATGACACATAGGTGACGTACTGACAGGGGCGTAGCTACCGCCGTATCAGCCGTATCAATTATACAGGGCCCCGGGGCTAAGGGGGCCCCCAATGCGTCTTAGAAAAATTCGTAAAATGGTCCGGAAATCAGAATGAACAGCGTAGGACATATCCTTGTGGAACACCAGCATTTTATAGGTTTCATATGAGCAACAACCATCTACTACGACCTTGATATGTCGCTCAGATAGAAAGCTGGCTACCCAACTGCATAACCTCTCACAGCGACCGTAAGATGGTAACTTTGTGAGACCCCCCTGCGCCAGACCCGGTCACAGGCCTTAGCGAAATCTAGGCTGACTGCTAGTGCTTCCCCGTTGCGAGAGCCTGACGGTGCCTACAGGTGCGTAAGATAAATTAGATGATCACCAGCTGAATGACCGTGGCGAAAACCGTATTGTCGATCACAGATCAGCTGATGATCTTTCAGATATCCCAGGAGCTGCATGTTAATCACGCGCTCCATTAGCGTTGCAAGCAGGGAAGTTATAGGCCTGTAGTTAGCCGGGTCACTGAGATTGCCCATTTTGGGGACGGGATAAACGAGGGCAACCTTCCACCAAGACGTATCCATGTGGCTTATGCCAGATATTCTCGCTATGATAGTGAGAATAAGCACGTTAAGACGGGGAATCAACTAGCCCCGGATCTACGATTTTTTCGAACCAGGGCAGAAACTTGATAGTGGCATCCCTCTCTCCAGCGTTTGAGATACTTATAAAAACTCACAAATAAATAATAGTTGGCATTTTTCGTGAATGGGACACTAAGAACCCTTTTTTAACAAAATTTGTTATCCCAACCAGGCTTCCGTATGCAAGTTTTTTATTTGTATTCCTACTATAATATGATTTTGGCGCTCCTTGAAACTACCACCCGGGGCGGGTGCCCCGGTTTGCTCCCCTCCCCTAGATCAGGGGCTGGAGGCAACTTGGGAGCACACGTCTTTAACACCAATGTCTGTTCCTCTCAGCTTCTTGGTATCAAGTGGCTATAAAGCTCTCTGACAGACTTTTGGGAAAAAGTATATCATTCAACGAGCTCTCACACTGCAGGATGTTAGGCGGTGTGATCCCTCTATCATCAAGAGTTGAGTTGGCGGCAGGAAGCATGCCAAGAAGTTTGGCTTTCCCCTTTGCCGTATGGACCACGGAGTCGCCCGATTTACATAGTTGTGAAGAGATGACCGACAGAAGTTACCCTCGGCAGCTTGAGATAGCAACCAGAATTCTCGACTACCAGAGGGGTAATCGACCATTCGCTCGCCAATTTTGCCGATGAACTTTGCCTTACTTATAGCCATTTGCTTCTTTGCTGACTAGTAGACAGCGTTGAGCTTTGTATTAAGCCCTGGGGTGGATAGATCTAGGTACATAAGCGTGCACGCGGATGACCAGGCCTGGTAAGCTGTAAGTAGATATATTATACTTGTTTTAATTTATGCGCGCTTTTTTATTTCTTTTGAGAACGATCTTTACCCTCGAGTCGAGAGGGCCCCCCGGCAAAATTTTGATATAGGGCCCCGCAAGGGCTAGCTACGCCACTGCGTAGTGATTAAGTACTCTCTGGTTATGGCTGGCTACCTTGGTATACTTGAAAATTCACAAAAAACTCATAATGTTAGATAAATTAACGATATCATGAAACTTAGTAATTTCTTTTCTTTAAAAACCATAAATTTTTAGAGACAACCAACTATTTATTTATGGAAACTACACCATAGTACATTCGTTCATTTAACACGAACAAAATCAAAATATTGTACTTGCAAATTACTCCTAAGTTTAATAAACACATGATTATTAAAGTTTTTTTTTGATATTCGAATAATATTCGAATATTCGAATAGTTCCGAAAAAAAAATCGAATATTCGAATATAAATTTTATCGAATATTTGGAAGCCCTAGTAGTGACACGAGATTAGGGCTTGTAATATCGGAAGGTTTTCAATTCCGATATTGATTTTCGATATTTGATTGTAATATCGGAATTCCGATATCAATATCGGAATTAACATAATTTTTTTTAATCACTTAAATTTTAATTTTATATTGTAAAGTAGGATTTATTGGATAGTAAAAAGGTTTTTAATAAATAGGATAATGAAATAATGACGTCTTTAAAACTATTTTATTCTCGTTCGTTGCAAATATCACCTAAACCTATTCAATTCAGTTTGGTTTTTGCGTTAAAAATTCACTAACTTGATTTTTTTAGGATTTTTGAATCGCAAAATAGTTTTTACTGATAGATGAAATTCAGCTGCACCAAATGTGACAGCTGTACGGCAGAAGCTATGCTTTGTACAAGGATAAAAGCTGATGTGATTTGAAGTATCGCAACACATTTGCTAAGACGCCTAGTTTCCTGGCCTGCCTTAACTTTGGATTCAATTAACCGCTCAAGTTGAGGTTCAAGGATATCTCAACTTTCGGCGGTGAGTGTATTCCAAGGATGCATTCTGAATAGTAGGAGCCAAAATAAATGCTTCTGTTTTTGTGGCGTTGAATCTCACAAGGTTGGCGTCACCCTATTCGGTGACTGCCTGAAGTGATTCACTCTTTCAACCCGGGCCTCTTGTTCAGACTGTATTTTGGTCGTTACTGGTCGGAAGCTTGCCAGGTATCGCTCGATCAGATCGTTGATAATTTGATATGCAGCAGAAATAGAGTTGTGAAAATAAAAGATCCCTGAGAAAGTCCGGCATTGTTTGTATGTGATGTAAGGTTGCTTGGAACGAGTAATCTTTGATAACGAATCTGAATGAACGTTCACTCAGAAATTCTTTCAGAAACCCAGCTGATCAGGCCAGGGAATAAGACATACGCAGGAAGCATGATCAATAGGCTAACATGCTAAACCGTATCGAGGCCTTCGAGATGTCAAGGGAAAAGGCAAGCGCCTCTCCATTTTTCTCAAGATCCTCTCCTCAGATACGAGTGGCATACTAGGGTCACTGTGGAGATCATTGTGTTCTAGGTATGCACTGAAGCGCATGTATGTAGTATGTAGGCAATTGAAATTGGCCGAAAATTAGCAGGGTCAGCTTCTTCAGCCATTCTTGGGCACGGACTGCACGTTGGCAAGCTTCCACGATTAAGGCACTATGCAAGTCTTAATTGAGAGACGAACCAAGCGTGGCAAAACAGTAGGTAACTAGAGAGATCTGGAATACCATCTGGTCCACTAGCTTTGTTCTCGTCTAGACATCGAAAGGTTTTAAGAAACTTTTTTGTAGATGTGGACCTCCGATATACAATGAGGTGTCTGCGGTAAATGGTCATTGACAGTTAGATGCAAATTCTCAACAACTAGAGATTTTTTTTTTACACGAATAAGTTAATGCTTATTCGTGTAAATTATAATAAGATTCGTACAGATGTTCTACAGAAGATGATGAAATGATTAACTTACGTATACTGAGATTAAGGAGATAAATTAAGTTTGGAAAATATTTTTTCCGTATCGCATTATTCGTTCAGTAGGCTGAGCAGGCTCACAACAGGAATACGGTTAAAGATATGAACTCTACCTCCTTACAATGGCTAAAATAAAATATATACTTACTTGCTCAATTTTTTGACCTATAGTCACCGCGAACTAAGAAGCCTAATTTGTCGTTTGCCATCACAGTGACATTAGAGATGTACAAAAAAATCGGTTCACGAAAGAAACCAATTTTTACAACAAATCGATTCAAAATTATAAGACCTTCCAATCGATTCGATAATTAAATTTTAAATTAAAAACCGTAATATTTAGGTACCTAGTTACCTACCTACTACCTCGATTGAGCTATCTCGTACCTCGTATTCTTAATTATATTAAGTACCTATTTACGACTTCAATAAAATATTCTTTTATCCATTCGCCCATGAACATCAACAACACCAAAAGCATCACTGGTGCGTTGCCGGCCAAGAAAGAAAAGAAAAAGAAAGAAAGATAGATCATGATAGAATGAAAATCCCGCTCAGTTTCATAATAATATTTTGACATAATATTAAGTATACTTATTATGAGCGTCAGGAAAAAACTACAGTGAATAAATTCTTGCTTATTTCGTAAGACACATTCATGTATACATAATTATTATTTTGTTGAAAAAAAAGATGTTTACCGCAACCTTATATACATAATGACATATAACATATTATCTGCAGTTACTGTCCATGGATGGCGAAGTGCCCATACATAATGGAAAATGTCCTTTGTTAGCATCCAATTCATCGTGGTATTATTGGGTACCTAATTTTAAATTCAAATGCAAGCAAATCATTTTTAACAATGTAATTAAATTAATCAATTTTCATTTTGAAATTTCGATTATAGTAATGTATCGATTATGACTGGTTTTATAAACGGTTTCAAGATGTCACATCACCCTACGACAGATTAGAATTAGGTTTCGTCATATAAGATTGATTCGACTCATATATTTTTATTAATTTTTGCATAAATTATGATGTGATGGGATTTTTACTAGATTTTATAGTATAATATGATTTAAAATCAACGCCAATGAAAATGAGTAGGGATTTTTAACAAATTTTGGCAAAATCCTATGTCCGTAAGTATTCAACTATTCATGTCAAGTAAATGAATATTCCATTTCGCTCAAAGACACCCATACAAGGTTAGTTCATATTAATAAATAGCAGCTATCATTATGGGCATCTTAGATAATTTTGACTATAGTGGCCTATTTACCTTGTGGCACGCATTAAAATCATTTTGTTTAAATTAAAATTAAAAATTTACTGATTCCGATATTACGATATCGAAGCACTCAGTATCGGAATTGTAATATCGGGTTTTACGTTCCGAGATTCCGATATTTCGAGATTCCGAGATTCCGATATTCAAGCCCTACACGAGATTGTATTCGTTTTTTATTTTGTATTATTCTTGGTAGGCTTACGTCATATTCGAACGACGTTATCTGCCTTTCATTCCTTCATCTAAGTTTAAGGCTGTAAAATATGCTAAAACCACAGACCAGTATACCTAGAGTAGATGCGGTAAGTTCATACATTTCACGTGGGACAACTAGGATTTGAAATCCTAATTAGGCGCCGTGTCATTTAGTCTGCCTTTCATTGCTATTGGCAACAGATGTCAACTGAAATAACGAAAAATGCCTGATTTTAATGTTATGAACTGTAGAAAATCTACAAATATAGTTAGGAAAGATAAAGAAAACATTTTCTTTCATCGCTAATTAATTTCGTTATAAAATTGTGTTCCTATCTATTTAAAATAAATTAATTTAATGTTTATTGTGCTTTTACCACGTTTTACAATGACGAGCACTTACTGAGTATATGTACTACATACTATACAATACATTGCCCATTTTGGTTTCAAAATTGTAGGGCTTCTTTGTTGGAACACGCAATGAAAATACAACAATCGTTACTATCAACCGTTGCTAAGTAACGCTTTACTTCGTGGTACTGTCAATATTGTAGTTTTTCGCTCAAATATAGTATATAGTGTTTTTCATTTATCCAGTCTTGTCTCGATTTTAATCGATTTTGAGAATCGTCGAATAAATATATTCTCATAGATATATATATGTTGTAACACAAATTTTATTCCAAACTAACTGTATTTTTTTTATAGTTTCGTCATGTCTGTTCGCCCGTCCGTCCGTCCGTCCGTCCATTTGCAACTTAGTGAGTGTAATTTGGCATAGATATTTAATAAAACTACAAAGTCGTAGAATAAAATATTTATTTATCACAGTTCAAGTGGGGATGGATTTTTTTCTCGCCTACCCAATAGTGTAGGGTATCGTTGTAAAGATATTATAAAAATATTATGGGTTCGGTTTAAAGAACATTATTGTCATAAGAATATAACAATTTCACTAATAAGTGAAATAATTTCATTTTCACTAATAAGTCTAATAAGAAAAACAAGCTAAAATTATAAAATGCAAATTTTCTAAAAAAAAAACTAAAAAAAGTGATAATTTTGGTTAGAGTCGATTTTCCGTCTCCCCTGCCAGCTCTAAAAAGGTGGAGTTCGACAAAAAATTCACAATAATAGGATAAACAGTGAATTTTCAAGGAAAACTATCACGGCTACAGGTTAACGAGTAATAATCAATCAACTATGGAACCCTACATTGCGCATGGCCTTACAAGCTCTTGACCAGTTGTTTTTCATCAATCGAAAGAATTTTTGAAATCAGTCCAGTAGTTTTTCAGTTTATCCATTAAAAAAACAATAAATCGAAACTTTCCTCTTTGTAAAATTATAGAATATAAAATAAAACTGGATCATAAAATTATTCAACATTCCTATTACTTTCTAAATTAATGGTGGTACATTTTTGTTATTTTGATTATTAAACTATAAAGGTTTTGATTTCAATAAAGAAATGATTATATTTTGATTTAATTCTCTTTTATTTATTTTACGTAAAATTTATAAGTAAAGAATATAATATGATATTGATCTATTTATTTATATTTTTCAAACGTGTTTATAATTTTAATATTAATAAAAAAATAATATTTTTTTTTATTTGTGTTTATAATAAATAAATAATCAAGTTAAATCAAACTTAGGGTAAGTTTGATGAGTAAGAATGATTAACAAAACATTAACAAAACAAAATTATTTATTTGGTTTTATTCAGCACTTTAACCTATACGTATACAATAACAATCAACCAGACTGACTATAATCGATTATCGATATCGAGAATCGGTAAGAAATCGGTATCGTATTGGTATTGCTAAGATGAGGTATATCAATCACTCAAATTTTCTTGTGACATAACATTGTGTCAAAAAAAGTGACACGCTTGGTTTTCATACAATTCGAGGTACATACTTCATCTACTCTAGGTATGCAGGTCTGTGGCTAAAACTGACTTCTGATAATAATTTTATTGTTATTTACTTTCCTAAATATATAGCAAAATGTGTTCAGTTTTAAAATGTCTGTCTTATTAAGCACAATTTTCCTTATCAGGTCTTTAACCGGAATTGACATAACACGTTCTATATTTATCGCACGTATATTTTTTATCTAATCTTACTAATTGATTGCAATTTTCCGCATTCCTTGGATTTAATAATACGGATGTAACTTGTATTATATTTGTGTCTGTGGTAGTGTAACAAATCAAGAATGTCAGAATCCTTTGACGACTGGGCATCGTCTGATGTCACTCATTCAAACCGCACATGTATTGGATAAGTCACTGTGAATGAAGTCACTTTGCATATGAATATTCATTTCGGTAAATTATATGCTTTAGTTTGTGGAATCAGACTTGTTTGCGATATTGGCCTCGTCATTGTCATTGTGCGTTTCTTTCATATTAATTATATTGAATATTACTTTTAAGTTTCATTTCACTTCTTATCTTTAAAGAGTTTATAAATTCTTTATTCTTCATTTTTAATTACGAGATATATATTTATATGAAATTGAGATATAAATATGAGACGTAATATGTGATGTATCTAACGCATGTGTATTACGTTCCCGCTACTCATTAACCTAAGTTTCAAAGAGCTTGATGTCAGAAATACAATGAACACAAATAGGGATAAATAGTTTTACCCACTACGTCTTTCTAAAGGTCTCGTCTGAAACCTTACCTAGTTACATTGAAGTATCTCTATGAATAATATGTTAGAAACATACACTTTATCCTATAGCCTTTTTATCATGTTAAAGAACTATAACTTTTGTTATATAGAAGGAAGATACACGCAAATGTCTCTGCTATTCTTTTGTCCCTTATATTTATACAGTCTTAAGTTAGGTTGCCATATCAAATATTTTGGGGAAAATATGTAGGGCCCTAAATTATTGAGATTCGCGGTCATCTCAGCCATCAGCTATGCCAGCGATGAAACGTGTTTTTCTTTTCTTTTTATTTAGTAAGTGTACTCGTATTTTATTAAATGTTATAAAAGGATTTTAAAGTACTATTTTTAGAGTAATATCACGAAGAAACGAAACCCCATGTAATTACTTATACAGACGACAGGCAAATATCCCTATTGAATATTAATATGGAATTGAAAATTTGGGATTTTTGTGACTTTCATCACAAATCAAAGAATTACGACTATGGGAGGTATCTTTAATACAAAAAAAAAACACTTGTCCCCCCCCCCCCCCATACCTTCATCGTCGATGGCAAATTTTAAAATAATTTTATTTTGATATTTTTAAGGCCGATATTTGGCAGTTATTATTTTTCTCTGTGTAGTTATTAAAACCGTTGTGGTTTACTAATCGCCTCTTCTACCGGCTATCTGCAAGCTATCGGTAATCTTTATTATTCTACGGATTTATTCGTTTACGAACCGCGTCTCATAGCAGATTACCAGGCATAGCTTAGCATTAACCAATTAGTAATAGTTATTATCATTACAGCGACATCAATTGGCCGTGCTTTGTGCACGATTTTCGCTTCAGTTCACTTATGTAGCTTAATAAACCTGTAATATAACCCATAAACGCTTAATAAATCTATTTCAGCTCTTGCACTGTTATATGTTTTATTTTTATCGTTTTACATAAGAGTAAGAGAAACAAAATACTTTATAAAGCTTTTTTATTAACTAGTTTACAAGTAGCGACCTTGCCTGCTAAGCGAGGGGTTTTGGGTTCGATTCCCGGCCGGAACAGATATTTATGTGACAAATAAATAGTTGTACTCGGGTCATGGGTGTTATTGTGATGTGTTATGTGTCGTCCATGTCACCCGTGACACAAGTAAAAACCTACTGCGGGGGTATGAGTGTGTTTGCGTTTATTATTATTATTTATTTATAGTTAGATGACATCAACTTCTATCTAAGTGCTTTCTGTTACTGTTCTGATCGATAAGCTGACGAAAGCCGCGTATCGGCGCTGACCACAACCTCCCGTCCCTACTCTACTTTGATACTGTCTACTTTGATCTCATTGAGTGCGAGCCATCAGTTTTCCTTTTGAAATTGATCTAATGCACTGACAAACGGGAATGGGTTACATAATTTAGAACCGTACACGTTATATTATTGTGTGTAATATTTTATCGATCTTATTTTCACACGCGCAGAAACCTCCCACATGTATTATTTTTAAAGTAATTAAAATTAAAATGTATGTAAATTACGTTTCAGGGACCGCTTGCATGTTAAATAGGCATTGGACTGTTATATTTTTACCGAATGATACAGAAATATATGACTTGAACTATACAATAACCAATCGAATACTACGACTCATTAAAATTAACACAACAGACTATAAGTTCATTAAATCAATAGTTATCTTTATCGTGAAAATGTTTCCGGAATTAACAGACCTAACTTAGGTGCTTGAATTTTATTTGAAAATAATTCTTTCGGCATTTTCCATTTGTTTTATTCAGTTCTTTTTGAGAATTCCAAAGATTTAAAACAGTTGTGGCTTGTTAACTTTTGTATTTCTTTTGGTCTGCAATTGATTTTTCAAATCCATGATTTCAAATACATGAAGGAACTTGATAAACTGTACCTACTCGTCTCACATCTGAGCAACTTAGAAAGAGAGGGACGAAATCATTCCTGTAATATAGTGTCGGCTTGCATTACACTGGTCATGTATACATACACTGTAGGTACAACTAAGTTTGTATGTAAATCAAATTCATCACGTGAATAATTTTAATAAGTTAACGTATTATTATATAACTCGGAATTCCTAAACATCCACATGGGGGGGGGGGAGAGCTGAATAATTTCATTTTAGTTATGGGCCTGTTCATTTCACTTTTATACTATGGCACCCCTCTCGTCGAAGGTGGAACCATTTATCCTATGGAATACAAAGCCTGTCTGTCTGTGCAACGTCGATGGATAACGCCAAACGGGTTTTATTCACCTCAGTCAGTCACAAAGGCAGGCGCGAATGATGTCATATAAGATTTATGAGTCGATCGCAATCGGACATAACAAGCGTCATTCAGTATTGCTGGCCGTCGTCAATAATACGTGTAATGTTTTTGATTTTGCTTTAAGGAACTGTGGTTCATGAGATATTCCTTCAGCGATAAAGTTAAAGCTTTCATCGCATGTTTTTATGTATTTGTACAAAGTAAGAATTACAAGTGAAAAACGATGGACGGATTACTACTATTATTTCTCCATGGGGTCCGCCTGGATAGCTACCACCTTCTTCCTTGAGTCAGCCCTCTTGCTTGATTCTTCGTGTTCTGGCTGGGGACTTTGGAGCCTGTTCTTTCTACCTTTCCTTCTCTTTCTTTCTTGGCCGGCAACGCAACGCATCAGTGATGCTTTCAGTGTCGCTGATGTCCATGAGCCACGATAAGCACTTACCATCAGATGGTTTGTCAGCTCGTTTGCCGGAAAATTTTATTAAAAAAAATTGTGACGCTGGTATGTAATTTTTAATGAAATCTTTCACAGTCCACCACCATCGGACCCCAATCCCCTTAAACACGTGACCGGGCCGTATCTGGAGCGGCGCCGCGGCCGGCGTGACATTGTGACGCATGTCAAACCCTTCTCATTTTGCAATTCATTGGAGCCGACCCTATGAATAATGAGATTTGGCCGCTCGTTAATCCCGGCCAGCCGTGTTTTATTCCATAGGAAATTTATTTGTTTCAATATAATCTCCTTTTTTGTACCGTAATATAAATGGTAAATGGTACCGGTCCAGTGAGAGAGTCGCACACGAAAGATTTTGTCCCACTTCGCAATATTTAAGTAGATGTGTATCTAATATGTACTGAAGGTATATTTTTAAAATATATATCCAGTATATTTGTTATTTTGGGTATTAATCTAGTATAGATTCAAGAGATAAATCCATAAAAAAGTATTGCTGTATATTATTTTGTACACGGTTTTCAGCACATATTACTACGAGTATATGCAATTAGTGGATTTAAGTTTACTACAGTAACTTAGTCTGAACTTCAAGTGTTTCAAGTAAGTTAAGTTTCTTCGTTTGCAAGAACTTGGTAGCTTTACCCAACCAACACTAATGAGCTGCGAAACTTATTCAGCTTTTAAATATTCACTCATTTTTCATTTGAAACTTGGCAACGATTGAAACTCGCGTTTGTGCGGTAATACTTAAAAAACATTCGTTTGCCCGCGAAGTAAAGTAATCTTGGACTTTAAAAGTAAATAATATGTATCTTATGTATTTATAATCTTAGACTTTTTAAATAAGTAATGTATATTTATTTATATGTAACACTAATAAATCACTTTCGCTTCGCTTACAGAAGTTTTATAGATTGAGAATATTATAATTTTGTTATTGAAGAAGTCCTTATCTAAAATATTAAAGAAAAAAAAAACAATTTTTTCTTTAATCCCAAGCATCATTCACATTCTATTATTATTATTTTTATGGCACTTTTCTCAGTATAGATTTCATATGTTCTCGTGTTAACCAAGTGGTATGAAACCGCAGTTGCAAGGCCGCCGCCGGTCATGCGGCTCGTTTCCGCAACATGACACCAACATGACAAATGATCTTTCCTACAAGGCATCTTTTGTAGAATAAATGGCGATGTCATGTAGGGAGTCCGTATTATAAATATTATCAATAATACCTTGATTACTTACTTTCCGATTAATTATTCAGTTAATGGTTTATTACAGTCTCTTCCACCACTCCCGCATGATGATAATTAGTGGTGTAGCATTGGATGGCACTGGCTTGTTATTATAGGTAATTTAAAAATCAAACATAGTTTGATAATATCAATAGAAACCAAACACACATCTATACAAAAAAAGCTCAAAGCTTGCGTATCTTATTGAATCGAGTTCTACTAAATATAGTTAAAAATCAGATATCGACAAGTTTCACTGGAATTAATTTTATGTTAGTTTTATTTTAAAACTATTCTGAGATAAATAAAATTTATGACGTTGCGAAGAGTTTCTTTCATACGCTAGTAAAATCAATGAGTTATGTGTTATGATGTTAGTCGAGTAGTTTCCGAGTTATGAGTCACGTTCATGTTACTGGCTCATTTACAGCATTGAAAGCAAGTTATCGAAATACAGTTCAATAGTATAAATGTGGTATTGGTTTTTATGTCATCGACATAAAGTGCATTGTTGTATCGGAGTAATAAGCGCTAAGTAGCGAGATCGGGTGCCAAGGTAAATACTGTAAATACGTTAGTTTTGATTTCGAAACAATGGCAATATTTTCAGCGATGGAATCTGAGACCAAGTTTACATCTTTAAGACTTTCTTTCTTAAGTGCAGACTTTGTTGTGGATAGCATTAAATAAATGTAGTACACTCAACTTAGCTTTATTCCACTTATCGTCGATCAATATTAATTTAATTTTAGTTCTACTCTCTCCCCCTCTCCCGTTTAAAAGATTCTTTGCTAATAGAATAACATAGAAACTGCACAGTAAAGTATGCACTGTATGCCGATTTATTCAACAGTATTTTTACAAGTCGGCCATATTACTCATACCCAGACAGATTTGATTGATCCGTACCTATGTTTATAGCACGCCTGTATATTCTTATAGGAAATTTGTTCTTAGCCTAGATCGAAATCCAACTTGGTTTTCCACTCATGCAAACGCGATTACTCGTACCAAATGTCGAGTTTTTTTTTTGTAATAATTATACTAGCACTAACCGAAATTTCGAAGTAACTATTGTCCATTAGTCAGTAGAAAACTTGCATTAAAAGTCTTTTATGTAACCTTTAATCCTCAAAACAATGTAACACTATAGCAGTGACTCTTAACTACTTAACACGTGCCCCCACTCTAATCCCACCGTAATCCAACCCGGAAAACACCCGATCACCATTGTTCCACCGAGATATTTACAATGCATTAAGGTGTGTTTGCGCGAATTATCGTTCGTGTGAACAGGTTGCTACTAATTTAACGAGGCGGTCTCGTTTCCGCGGCGCATTCCGCGGGGGACGGTCGACCTCATCTTTTCGACTACTCGTAAGTCGGGCCTAATGGACGATACGCGGTTTGGGGCTGACGCGTACGGGCGTTGAGGGCTAATTCATGGGAATCGCAGGCCATTCGTAACTGTTGAGAACTTCGTCTTAATTATAGGACTCGGGCGTCGGGGCATAATATTATGTTGTCGCGTTACTTCGTCTACGTAATAAGTGTTGGAAATCAGGACGTCGCGTCGTCGCTCACTGACAGCTGCACGTGAGTTGTGGAGTGTTCGAAACAAAAGCAAGCCGCGCAGCCAGCGCAATTTGTCTGCGATTGTGCTCCAAATTTTCGAGACGCTCCAAATTCGTTCGAAATTACTCTGCGGTTTAACCCTCGGTTACCTGCAGCGCTGTGTCTTGTTAATTAATTCTGTGACTGTCAGAAGCAATTTACAAGTGCAAAACGTTTAGGCCACATCTCTCACTGCCATTGTCGAAGTAAGTGAAATCGGTTAAAAGCTTAAGCTGTTAATATACGGGGCGCTTGGAACAATTCTCCGGTTGAACAGGTGCAAAGGTTCAAATAAATTAGAGACAAAAAGCTAGGACAAGTTGGCAGGTAGATGGCGCACCATATGGCCCTTCGTTTTGGTACAACGGACGCTCTTAATGAATGAGCGGGCAAGGTGCAGTTAATACATTCCCTAGTAATAATGTTGATGAATAGCTGGCTCAACTGATGGAGATTTAGCTATCCGGGCTTTAGCTGATTCGAAGTCATTTGTTTCACTCCATATTATGTGACGTGTGGGAAAAGTTCCAATTTCTGGCAGACTTGATTTATGCATACAATATAATCTTAGCATTCAAATCTAATGCCCTGACTTCGGAGAACTAACTTTGATGCATTGCTTTTTTATTGAAGAAGGTTAAAAATATACGATGCTATTTTGTGATACGGCGAGTGATTTGTTTTTCCTATTTCTTTATAATTTCTCTCGAGAAATTTTATGTCGTACATTTACGAGTAAGTACATTATAACGTATTAATATTAATTTACTTCAAGCTAGCGGGCAGGTAACGGTGAAATAAAAATTAATTACCTGACCGTAATATAATTATTTTCAATAACCAACTAGTTCAGTTTACGTATCGCAAACCACTATTATCTATGTAAATACAAAGAGAAGATAAGAACTAAAGCAGTTAATCCGATAAACACTATGCATATTTGAGATTAGTACATCGAATTGTGCCTAAGTCCTAGACAATCTTCTTAGCATTGAATTGAATTTATAACGAACTAGTGGAAAGTTTCCTTGTTACTCCTGAAGTTTACCACAATGGACCAAGATAAGGAACGACTCCTATTCTATCATATGTAGCAGGGATGTGCCTTATTATTGTTCTAATTCTGATTTGAATTTGAATTTATTTATTTCGTCAGACAATTATTACAAGTCCAATTTGTCTCATAATTATTGGTTATTTTTCAATTCTTCCATGAAATAAAGGCCGAATTTCACATTGAATTTAACGTAATATTAACGACATATGAATTGAATTTAGGATTTCTCTAAGCGCGTCATTTGATTTGTCGGATGTCGTTCTGAAAAACGTTTTACATTTATGAAACGTCGCCGCGTCGGATGTGAGTTTGTGAAACGTGGATATTGGTTCGAAAACAGCACAGACTGTTGCAGTTTCCGGCATGTGTCCCTTTGCTAACACGACGAGTTCTTTGTCCTTATGTAAACAGTGCCCGCGGCCTGCTCGGCTTAATAATATATATGTAGGTAAGTTTTATAGTTGGATTTACTACGAGTTATACCCTTCGAAGATATTTAGAGGGTTATATTCAGTTGATGCTTTTGTACTTCTGTAATGTTCCCGATTGCTGGAAACAAATGGGGACAAAATATCTTCTTGATGATTCAAAAAATATTTACGATTATTTTTCCGACCCAAATATCGACCAATAGAATTGCACCATTCGACGTCACGTGGTACAACCTACATGGTATTATACTGATAATTTTTTGAAAATTTTCTCTGGTAGTTGCTATATATAAAAAACAAAACATGATCCAGTCAAATTAACCACACGTCAAACTGACACGTTGAATTCAATTGTGAAAATTGGAGATTTTGCATGAAAATGAGTCGATTTGGAGTTTGTTCTCTGTCCACCATCGATAAAAAAGTCAAAGGAAATGTTCCCATTGTACATTTCGTCTCATGGTGCAATTCTATTGGCCGACATTTGGGACGGAAAAATAATCCCCCGAATACCACACGAGCTTCAAAATTATCTGGCATTTCCCTCAAGGTTCCCTGCAAACAAATAAAATCGTCAAGTTTTTCAGGAAAAATCACGAGCGCTTCGCGCTTCGCGCTCGTGATTTTTTAACCTGAAAAACTTGACTCCTTCATTTGTTTGCAACGAACCTATCGGGAAAAATATCCGATAATTTTGAAGCTCTTGTGGTATTATAAGTGATTATTTTTCCGACCCAAATATCGACCAATAGAATTGCACCATTCGACATCACGTGGTACAACCTACATGGTATTATACTGATAATTTTTTGAAAATTTTCTCTGGTAGTTGCTATATATAAAAAACAAAACATGATCCAGTCAAATTAACCACACGTCAAACTGACAGGTTGAATTCAATTGTGAAAATTGGAGATTTTGCATGAAAATGAGTCGATTTGGAGTTTGTTCTCTGTCCACCATCGATAAAAAAGTCAAAGGAAATGTTCCCATTGTACATTTCGTCTCATGGTGCAATTCTATTGGCCGACATTTGGGACGGAAAAATAATCCCCCGAATACCACACGAGCTTCAAAATTATCTGGCATTTCCCTCAAGGTTCCCTGCAAACAAATAAAATCGTCAAGTTTTTCAGGAAAAATCACGAGCGCTTCGCGCTTCGCGCTCGTGATTTTTTAACCTGAAAAACTTGACTCCTTCATTTGTTTGCAACGAACCTATCGGGAAATACCCGATAATTTTGAAGCTCTTGTGGTATTATAAGTGAGTATTTGTAGTTGAGTGTAGAATAACAGCATTTATTTGCTTAAAATATTTTTTATACAAAAAATAACAAACGTAAGTATATGGAATCACTGCCTAAACCGGCTTAAGTTGTTGCATTTACTTTTTATTTAGTATCTATTTTTAAAGACGTTTAACGCTGAATGGATCAATCATGCGAACCGTAGGATTAATCATGCAAACATTCGTCATAACATTAGTGAAGTATCTCAGTCAATTATATCAGTCGTGTTTGTCATCGATAAACAATAATATGGCAACGTTTCAGAATACAAACAAATCAAAAAAAGCGGCCAAGTGCGAGTCGGACTCATCCATGAAGGGTTCCGTAGCAGCAAGTAACATAATATAAAAGTTCTTGTAGTTTGTTGTAACTTTGATCAATGTTTTTTGCGGTTTACGATTTATGACGTATTAAAAAAAACTACTTACTAGATCTCATTCAAACCAATTTTCGTTGGAAGTTTGCATGATAATGTACATCATATATTTTTTTTAGTTTTATCATTCTCTTATTTTAGAAGTTACAGGGGGGGGGACACACATTTTACCACTTTGGAAGTGTCTCTCGCGCAAACTATTCAGTTTAGAAAAAAATGATATTAGAAACCTCAATATCATTTTTAAAGACCTATCCATAGATACCCCACACGTATGGGTTTGATGAAAAAAACATTTTTGAGTTTCAGTTCTAAGTATGGGGAACCCCCAAAATTTATTGTTTTTTTCTATTTTTGTGTGAAAATCTTAATGCGGTTCACAGAATACATCTACTTACCAAGTTTCAACAGTATAGCTCTTATAGTTTCGGAAAAAAGTGGCTGTGACATACGGACGGACAGACAGACAGACAGACAGACAGACAGACAGACAGACATGACGAATCTATAAGGGTTCCGTTTTTTGCCATTCGGCTACGGAACCCTAAAAACAATTAATCAATCCGGAAACATGTCGATGCGTCCATGTGCCGGAACTGGAAGCTCGTAACGAAGTTAGTTTCACATAAAACTCGAAACGCATAATTAATATACGAATTCAATTGACATGGGCGCAACCCGCTTTCGTTTTGAAAACCTAATTAATTGAATGATACGTGAAGCGAAAATTTTGTACCCCTTTTTATAACGGCTACGCGGACGGATGAGTATGAAATTTGGCACAGTAAAAGAATGCATGGAGGAGAATGCAGAAAACTAATATTTTTACAATACCTATTACAAATATTAAAAATAAAAACATATTACCATGCATTTGACACATACCTACAGTCTACCACAGAAGAAATAATAGTACTTATAAATTCTTTCATCTGAGTTATAAATAAGTAAGTGAGTCTACGCGAATAGGCTACATTCAAAATGTCAATGTGAATTGTCTTTGTCAATCTTAATTCCAGTTCAATTTGACACTTACGGTCGAATTTTGACCGCAGAACGGGTTTCTAGTTAATTGAATTCCTCGCGAATACGTGGCATTTGCCGTGTAAAAAGAAAAACCCTGTTAAATTATTAAGGGTTGAGCCACGAAATTTCAACCATTATATTGGGGTTTTTTACATGCGTTGTAAGCGTGTACTTGTTAAATCCCTCCGTGTGCGTTAATTAATTTGCTGACAGGCACTCATGTTACATTATTTTAATAGGTAAATAAAATGTACTGGAAATTACTTTAGGAAAACAGCTTGTTTTCAATATAATAAAAATACTTACTCGTTTTGCATTTTTCAGTGTTCGTATTTCTCGCTAAGTTAATGGTTTATGCAGCTAGTAAAATATTAAATCTTATTGCTAAATAAAAATCAGCATTTTTGATTAAAGGAAGCAGAGAAGTAATGAAAATCATAAATACTTTAACGTCCTAATGTAACGTCGAAATCCGCAAGTTCACAAGTGGGTCAATGAAATTCCGCCGTGATTCCACAGGATTGCCGTGAGGCAGATTTAGTCAATAGAACGCTTTGTACAAACTCGCAGCAATTCATCAACAATTTGAATATTACACCGTCTGCGTTCACTCGTAGTTGAAGGCTTTCGAGGAATCAACTACTTTAGGGTGGATGAGTTTGATCTTATCTAATATTATAGAGAAGCAATCACAGTAAAACTAGGTCTAAAACTAGGCGCGATTCCCAATCCAACCCGATGGCGCATTCATGAGGTGCAATTCTTGCAATATTCGAATGCAATTAGTAATTCGTTCTTCGTTCGAATGCCGAAATGTTGCATTAGGATTCTGAACATGATCAGTATTTTAAAAAAGGTTATTAGATCTTAGTTGCCCGTTACGACTTCCATCGCTCGCTAATCCAGATCCAATTTTTTGAAGCCAATGCAATATATGGTGGCGTATGTATTGTTGCAGCCACGAAAGACGAGTCGGAAGGTGAGAGCGAGTGTCGCGGACGGCAGAACGGTGGCGGCGGTGCGCGGGGCAAGCTGCCCTACAACGGATACTCGGAGGAGTGCCTGGACCGGCTGGAGCCCAACGGCAACATCCCACACGACAAGGACTCACACTATGGTAAGGATAATAGCATTGTTTTTCTTCTTCTTTAAGTCATACACTCTTAGTCCTAGGATTCCGTGTCATAACTACGATAGAAAACACACAAAGACAGGAACACACACACACACACGCGCGCACGCACACACACACACACACACACACACACACACACACACACACACACACACACACACACACACACACACACACACACACACACACACACACACACACACACACCCAGACCGACCCAGGCCGACAAAGCCTGTGGTATTGCTCTTGTCCATAGGCGACTTCGCAAAGATAACGGCTTACCATAACTTGCTCCGTCTGCTATGTCGCATGTGTCCTCATCACTTCAGGCTATACTATAAAACATCATGTTCCGACACTTCCGACACTTCGAATTTATTTACACTTATCTGACTGGATTAAATACGGTCTTCGAATTCTAAGTATAATTATTATGTTCCACATTACCTAAGGATTTCACTTTTTTGTATGTTATGTTAGTGTTCAAAAATTTACTCTCAGTTGTTCCGAATATATGACCTCAAGCGTTGTCGACTGTCGTCTATCCAACCCTCTCAGGGTTGGAATTAGAAACTTCGTCTTTTGGTTAGTCGCCAACATGCCCTAAAGAAGTTTTCTCAAGTCCCTTGCCCTACTTAGTAAATTGAATTGAAACAAAATACGCAAAATTACACAAAATATATAATGAAATTCTAAATCACGAATATAATGCAGGAAAATACTTGTACATCTAATTGTGCTTTGCGTCAGTTATGAAACATTAAATTCAATGTAATAAATAAACATCGCTACAGACAAGCTTCGTGTTGACGGCCTTTGATTACATTTCATTTGATACGATCCACGTTATAATTAACTATCGCTTTATACGCAGTAATTTGTACAAAACATAATATTCTTGCATATTAATGACCATCTTGAAATTTGATGTTGAATCAATGTTATTTTTAACAGACTTAAAATAATTAAAAGCGGCCAAGTGCGAGTCGGACTCGCCCATGAAGGGTTCCGTAGCAGCAAGTAACATAATACATATAAAAGTTCTTGTAGTTCGTCGTAACTTTGATCGAAGTAAATTGCGGTTTACGATTTATGACGTATTAAAAAAAACTACTTACTAGATCTCGTTCAAACCAATTTTAAGTGGAAGTTTGCATGGTAAAGTACATCATATATTTTTTTTAGTTTTATCATTCTCTTATTTCAGAAGTTACAGGGGGGGGGGACACACATTTTACCACTTTGGAAGTGTCTCTCGCGCAAACTATTCAGTTTAGAAAAAAATGATATTAGAAACCTCAATATCATTTTTGAAGACCTATCCATAGATACCCCCACACGTATGGGTTTGATGAAAAAAACATTTTTGAGTTTCAGTTCTAAGTATGGGGAGCCCCCAAAAATTATTGTTCTTTTTCTATTTTTATGTGAAAATCTTAATGCGGTTCACAGAATACATCTAATTACTAAGTTTCAACAGTATAGTTCTTATACTTTCGGAAAAAAGTGGCTGTGACATACGGACGGACAGACAGACAGACAGACAGACAGACAGACAGACAGACATGACGAATCTATAAGGGTTCCGTTTTTTGCCATTTGGCTACGGAACCCTAAAAAGAGAAGGTTCTCAATTCAATTGGTTTTTAAATGTTTGTTATTTGTTTAGCAAGGATTTCAAGTCGGTTATTCCTTTTATTAATGATTATTATTAACTAATATTCTTTGAGTCAAAGACGTTTGAGGAAATTTCGTAAAATATTTCAAAGTAGAAAAGCGATTAATGATACTGACGTTGCCAACCCTGTTTCTTCTTTGAAACAGTTTCTCCTTGGGTCGGTTGGTCGAGTAACTAATCAGCCAAGTTTTGACTAACTTTGAATAGGACTGCCAAATGGACAGCCTTCTTTAAAATGTAATTAGGGTCATCTCATCTGCCGTAGACTGTATAGATTCCGGAGACTTTTTCACTATCTAATGTTCAGTTAAAATGTTACTTAAATTTGTATTTATTTACCTTCTATCTGTTTGTTTACAGATGTTTTTTTGTAGATCAACCCTATATAACCCTGATAAAGCTCTTGAAAAAATCTGTAACTTATAAATAATATGAAAATCAATTATTTCTAATTTCTGCAAATGTCCTATGGTTTTGAACCACTACCGAGCACATGTTTACTCAAAAGGTTCACCATTATCCCTGTTCACCATTATCTCTATTATCCCATATACTTTGGCAGTAATATTATCCTCAAACCCATGAAAGTCGGCAATGGTGACTTTTCGACTATTCAGTTTAACTGTGAAGTTTGTTCACGTGACAGGATTGAGCTCTACAGCTCGGTGCAAAGCCATGGAATACATAATATTTAACCAGTTTTTGCAGTAAAGCCGCGACTCTGATTCCGGGAACTAGTCCATTTTGCAGTACTCGTTACAAAGTTGTTTCTACTCTATTTATCCGTTTATAAATTTGAATTTTCTTTTCATCGGTTTATTTTCAGTTTGGCTATCTTTCATTTCTTTATGGGACAGATAATGAAGAAAGATTTTCCTCATTAATTTTGAAGTATTTCATAAATTATTTCACGAATCTTTCTTAAGCTCCGAATTATACAAGTGAAATTTTAAAATCTATTTTAACGAGGAATAAGCCCCTATCTTTAGAAAAGAATGTTTCCACGCAATTATGAATTTATCGTCGAATTTTGTAGGGAATCTATTTAAATCTTGGTTCAATTCGATCTTTGCTTCATTGTTTGACACGCGTTGATTTGGAAATTGGAATACATACTTCGTATATTTAGCCCATTTATATTTTGACTTAGATGTGCTTTGATTTCATACGAGTATTAACACCAACCTTATGACACCTAATGAGTTGTCAGCTATTCCAAAACCTTTTATAATAAATATTACCGAAAGTTGCATTGAATCATATCATCTGATTCAATTGAGATTTTAAAAGTAAATAATAATAATCTAGATATAACTTGGGATATTTTACAAGTGGTCGCTTAGTCGGCTTATATTACGTCATTGACATAGTATCACTAGGTAATGTCCATTCATGGGTGCCTGATTCGTAATATCAAGAGCTGAATGTGCTTTTATATCAAGTGATCATTGATGAATCATACAATACAACGTACCTATACTATAGATTGAGTAGGCTTACGGCCGGTCTCAATAATGTACTAACAGTTACAAAAATGTAGATAAGGCTACCATTAATACGTCATCTGTCATATTTGTCAATTTTTGCGTCTCAATAACCTTCAGTGGATCGAAAATATCTATCGATGACATTGATCTACCGTTCGGAGGGCCAAGTCATACCGTAGGTATGTTGGTCCATACAAAAATAAATACTTGCGTCTCAATAACGCTTTGACAGCTAACTGTCGGTAATAGAAGTTACCAACTATCGGAAATTTTCACATCGCTCGATTTCGACGGATAATTGGTAGATTTCTCATATTGTAAAGAAAATTTATCAAAACATCATGGATTTATTAATCAGTGATGAGTGATAATGAATTTTGTGAAGCCTCTTTATTTGATTCCGCCTTTTTAATACGGTACCAAGATCGCCGAAATTGTCCTCGTATAAAATATATGACTACATATATGACTGAATTGTGTGAATCCAATTTTGTTTATAACTACCTAGATTCAGATTAAACGTAATCCATAATCTAAATTTTACTAACAAAAAATAACCGACTTCAAAGTTACTCAAAAACTACTTGTCAGATCTCGTTAAAATTTATGTGGAACCACATGACAAGCACCAGCTTTCGATTAAAAAAAGAATCATCAAAATCGGTTCGCCCAGTCCAAAGTTCTGAGGTAACAAACATAAAAAAATACAGTCGAATTGAGAATCTCCTCCTTTTTTGAAGTTGGTTAAAAACAGCAGTGAATGAGAATTGATAACAATTCATATCTTTAAAGTTTTAGATAAGTAGGTATTTTAATAAAACAAGAACACTAAGCTTTTTAAGTTAGATTTATTTTGAAATTATAACAAAAACATTTCGCCTTTTCAGAAATAATGGTGTATCCCTGCTACATCAATAGCTATTGGCTACTATTTTGGCCTTATGAAGAAAGGTACTTCATCTTTTGTGAAGGGTCTGAACTTCATCTGAAAAGAAACTTCCTTTAGTACATTTGGCAACAATTTTTTGTTTAAAAGCAAAAAGAAGCAACAACCCATAATTGCTGGGCTCGGGGTCTCCTCTCGCAATGTGAGGGGTATTAGGCCATAGTCTACCACGCTGGCCAAGTGCAGATTGGTAGACTTCAAACACCTTTAAGAACTTTCTGGAGAACTCTCCGGTGTGCAGGTTTCCTCGCGATGTTCATTGTTTTCCTTCACCGAAGCTAGTGATAATTAACTTCTAATAGACACATAATATTTGAAAATTAGCGTGCCAGGATTTGAACTCGGGCCCCGGAGAAGTGGGAATAAACACTTCGTTCGGGAGACCAACGTTCTAACCGCTAGACTATCACTGCTACAATTACAACAATTTACAATTACTACAATTTTTTGTTTACTAAACATAATAATATATTTTATTTTATTAACAAATAAAGTCTATACTCACGGTAATTGTTGAGCTATGTGTTTCATTATATAATCCTAGTTTATTCATAAAACTAATTAATATTAAGTACTAAAATTATGAGAAAATACACGTTTATATTTTGGGTAATCAAGCGACATAAACGAATGTCAAATGACAATAACATGTCATCGTCGTCCGGGATACCCATGAGTGATAAACGTCAAATGCTGCGTTTTGTTACTAGTGAAGCATTGTTCCAGGTTACACATAACATTATTTTATTAACTTCAACCGCGAAATTCACAGTACATTTGGAACAAATTATCATTTTAATGTTAAAATGAAATAAGTTTATAATCAAAAACACTGAGTTCCTTTTTATGATAAAAAGTATAAAAAAAGTATAAAAGTATAAAAAAAAATATTGTTATGCGAAAACGAAATTTTCAGAGGGACTTAAAAACCAGAGGCAGAAATGTCACTGAAATATTATCTACCGATGATCTTACTTTTTTTTGCTTACTTTTGATTTGTGAGACGGCAGTTAGCGGGAGATCAATGTTTACTTTTTATCTCTGATACGTACCAGAGTTCCACTGACAGTATAATATTGAGACCGGCCGTTAGACATTTACGGCCGGTCTCAATATTATACTGTCAGTGGAACTCTGGTACGTATCAGAGATAAAAAGTAAACATTGATCTCCCGCTAACTGCCGTCTCACAAATCAAAAGTAAGCAAAAAAAAGTAAGATCATCAGTAGATAATATTTCAGTGACATTTCTGCCTCTGGTTTTTAAGTCCCTCTGAAAATTTCGTTTTCGCATAACAATATTTTTTTATACTTTTATACTTTTTTTATACTTTTTATCATAAAAAGGACCTCAGTGTTTTTGATTATAAACTTATTTCATTTTAATATTAAAATGATAATTTGTTCCAAATGTACTGTGAATTTCGCGGATGAAGTTAATAAAATAATGTTATGTGTAACCTGGAACAATGCTTTACTAGTAACAAAACGCAGCATTTGACGTTTATCACTCATGGGTATCCCGGACGACGATGACATGTTATTGTCATTTGACATTCGTTTATGTCGCTTGGTTGCTCAAAATATAAACAACGTGTATTTTCTCATAATTTTAGTACTTAATATTAATTAGTTTTATGAATAACCTAGGATTATATAATGAAACACATACCGTGAGTATAGACTTTATTTGTTAATAAAATAAAATTTATTATTATGTTTAGTAAACAAAAAATTGTAGTAATTGTAAATTGTTGTAATTGTAGCAGTGATAGCCTAGCGGTTAGAACGTTGGTCTCCCGAACGAAGTGTTTATTCCCACATGTCCGGGGCCCGAGTTCAAATCCTGGCACGCTCATTTTCAAATATTATGTGCGTATTAGAAGTTAAGTATCACTAGCTTCGGTGAAGGAAAACAATGAACATCGCGAGGAAACCTGCACACCGGAGAGTTCTCCATAAAGTTCTTAAAGGTGTTTGAAGTCTACCAATCTGCACTTGGCCAGCGTGGTAGACTATGGCCTAATACCCCTCACATTGCGAGAGGTTTTTGCTTTTAAACAAAAAAATGTTGCCAAATGTACTAAAGGAAGTTTCTTTTCAGATGAAGTCCAGACCCTTCACAAAAGATGAAGTACCTTTCTTCATAAGGCCAAAATAGTAGCCAATAGCTATTGAGGTAGCAAGGATACACCATTATTTCTGAAAAGGCGAAATGTTTTTGTTATAATTTCAAAATAAATCTAACTTAAAAAGCTTAGTGTTCTTGTTTTATTAAAATACCTACTTACCTAAAACTTTAAAGATAGGAATTGTTATCAATTCTCATTCACTGCCGTTTTTAACCGACTTCAAAAAAAGGAGGAGATTCTCAATTCGACTGTATTTTTTTATGTTTGTTACCTCAGAACTTTGGACTGGGCGAACCGATTTTGATGATTCTTTTTTTAGTCGAAAGCTGGTGCTTGTCATGTGGTCCCACATAAAGAACGAGATCTGACAAGTAGTTTTTGAGTAATTTTGAAGCCGGTTATTTTTTGTTAGTAAAATTTAGATTATGGATTGTTTAATCTGAATCTAGGTAGTTATAAACAAAATTGGATTCACACAATTCAGTCATAATAATATGTAGTCATATATTTTATACGAGGACAATTTCGGCGATCTTGGTACCGTATAAAAAAGGCGGAATCAAGTAAGCAGGCTTCAAAGGTTCATTATCATTCATCACTGATTAATATCTGTTTTGAAATAATATGTTTTGATAAATTTTCTTTACTATATGAGAAATCTACCAATTATCCGTCGAAATCGAGCGATGTGAAAATTTCCGATAGTTGGTAACTTTTATTACCGACAGTTAGCTGTCAAAGCGTTATTGAGACGCAAGTATTTATTTTTGTATGGACCAACATACCTACGGTATGACTTGGCCCTCCGAACGGTAGATCAATGTCATCGATAGATATTTTCGATCCACTGAAGGTTATTGAGACGCAAAAATTGACAAATATGACAGATGACGTATTAATGGTAGCCTTATCTACATTTTTATAACTGTTAGTACATTATTGAGACCGGCCGTTTAACATGTGTAGTAGTATTATATTTTTAATGATACATTTATGTATGTAGTTTTAAAACTTGTTTATTTTTTAATCGGTAACTTAGACCAATTTGCAATTTTGGGAGTCGATGAAAGTAATTGATAGCTTAATTATACTTTTTATGACCACAATATATTATGTTAACTGTGAATATCCGAAACATCAAATCTTAAGATACACCGATGTATGTTAACATTCACAAAATTGCTAAATGTCCGAAATTTATTCTTTCCATGATGATTTCGGTCATTCATCAGTCAAATACATTCGAATGTATTTTTCCCTAATTTGAGAACTACCCCGTTTTAAACATCTCTAAAGAATGCATGGATGTTTTACTTCGTAACTATGACACGTGAATTTCAACCTTTGCTCTTTGAGAAACTTCCAGGAAGTCACAGTAAGCAGTAAGGGTAAATAAAATAAACCATACGACAAACGCGAGTAATGAAGGTTGAGTGCCGCTGGGATGTAGCGTCACACCGGGGCATAATTGAGTTAATCGCTACGCCAGATACATTGATGCGTGACCACTAGACATGGGTCAGTACGCGTTTTCGTAATACCATAACTATGTATTGGTATTGTCGCCGATAAAGGGTTTTAAAACTGTTTATTTTAATAACTATTTATTGAAACGTTCACTCGGTATATCAGGTATCGTCGGTATTCTCATATTCTCTGTAAAGTCGGTATTAAGGATAAAGTGTTTTAAAACTGTTTATTTTAATAACTATTTATTGAAACGTTCACTCGGTATATCAGGTATCGTCGGTATTCTCATATTCTCTGTAAAGTCGGTATTAAGGATAAAGTGTTTTAAAACTGTTTATTTTAATAACTATTTATTGAAACGTTCACTCGGTATATCAGGTATCGTCGGTATTCTCATATTCTCGGTAAAGTCGGTATTAAGGATAAAGGGTTTTAAAACTGTTTATTTTAATAACCATTTATTGAAATGTGTACTCTGTATATCAGGTTTAAGGTATCATTGGTATGCGCTTATTCTCAGTAATGTCGGTATACGAAATATTTGATTAAATGAAATATTTGTGGTATTATACCAGTAAAAGTTTATTGAAATATTGAAACTGTTTATAGTTTATACCACGTCTTCTTATCTTACCGCACAATACCTTGTATACACGAATAAATGGTTTCTCTCAATAAACAGTTTTTGTAGCACCTGATACCGTATTTGTGGTATTATGCAAATAAAGGGTTATTGAAACTATTTATAGTTTTTACCGCCCATGTCTAGTGACCACGTTTTCGTACTATGTTGCATATGAATGTAACCTCCGCCACGCGCGTATGTACGCTGCATTAACATTATTTGTGATTTACGTGATGGCATGCACGGTTGACCGCGAGAGTGACGTATTAGCGGTAACCATTCTACGAGTTGACAAATTACCATTCTACGAATAAATAACCCAATGTTAGTGTTAAGTTTTACCTTAATAATTTGCGAAGATTGTGTTAAAAGTGATCATTGTTACAAAATTGGCTATTCAGCTTCCCAACTCTCCTGTCTCGCCTTATTAGCGCTAACTCCTGCTGTGAGCACACTAATATCATTCTGAGCCATTCGAGGGAAAGCGGATCTGCTATGCTGAGCCAACTTATTTAAAGCTTCATTTTGTTCTAAACGAAGTTTGTTATTCACTGTGTTATTTTGTGGTAATCATTTTAGCAAGTACACCTATAAACTATTATCTTCGATTATTTCAAATTAAGTTCTATCATATAACAGTGGGTTAGGACAACTCACTGTGTAACAAGACATGGTTGGTCCTATTTTTATGACATTATTCAGATAACATTTACCAACTTTCACATCATTACATTTCGTACAGTACAAGGCTACCTTTATTTTTATTAGACGAACCTTCGGGGACCTCTATAATTTCGTTAAGTTCGTCCTCCGGACTGTCATGCCATCTCATTTCCTCGCTTGATTGAATTTTAGGATACTTGCCGTCATGCTCACCGTGCAAGAATGGATTATTTTTTGAAAGTTTATCGGGTACGTAGCCTGATGAAACTCTTACAACTCACACAAATTGGTCAGGTCTCAATTAAGAAGGGTTAGGGTATCGTCCAGTAAGATGGCAAACGTAGACAGAGACAGGTTTCACGAACCTTTAAAAGCATTATGCAGAACTCTAAAGTGTGCAGGTTAACCCTGTTTTGCTTCACCGACCAACGTGTAATCATTGAGTGTGGAATGCCTAAACATTCATCACTATTTCAGCTTATCAGATTCATTGAATGATGTCGAATTCCTTAATGCCAATAATTTGACTAGATCACTAACGATGGTTTACCGTACCACCGCCGACACAGGGAATCCTAGTGCTGGGATATGAGTAGGTATGTGTTTATTGTCCTGTTTGCGTTCTAACGTACGGTTGTCGTGTCTATTCGACGATGAACAAATAATCGTAGACCATTGATGCTCTCCACACCGCGCGTTTGACAAGTCGTCAGTTCGACCATCGACGTCCGTAAACAAACGCGCCTATATAAATATTTATGAAACCAATCGTAGAACCACAGCTACTTTCCAGTGCTTTTTATCAACACTTGGCACGTGTTAGTCAAGTGATTTTAACAGATAGCTTGACTTTCAAAAAGTGTTTGATAAACCCAATTTTGAATAACAACATTGTTTGAATTTAGAGGATGGAATAAAAATATCCTTTCTTAGAGAAGTCGCACTCTGTTTAAAGGTTCAGGCTTCGCGCCTCTCAGTCACCGTTAGCGGTCTAATAGGTAAATCAAAAAGATAACAACAGACAGCTTAGCCGTGTACCACATAATACCACGGTAAAACTGTCTTATTAAGTTTTAACGCTGTGCTAATACAATCATTGGACACTTTAAGGATCATCATCAAGCCGAACATTAAACATTATTTAAATAGGTTTTGAGTCAATCTCGTAGCAACGTTAATATTCATCTGGAATTCAAATTAATTTTGGAACGAAATCTCTCCGAAGAAAATTTCTCGCAACGCCGTCAAATATTTTCAGTAAATTACAGAACCTTATCCATTAAGCACACTTCATTTATATTAGGCGCCTAACAGAAAATAATGGGGAGAGCAATGGTTATCTGCCCCCATTACTCTTACTAGAGAGAATCTGGCATGGTATGGAGTGCCTCGTGGATATTTCGGACTGATGTAAAGCGCAATATATTTATTATTGTACTTATTGGGCAGATGAATGTGTTAGTATTTAGTAATTCTGCTGTTCAGTATTAAAGATTTACTGATTCGAAATTCGAATTCTGCTTACATTTAAGTTGGCTTCATCATCTTCATACTTATTAGGTTATGGTTAGGGATTTTTTCCTGGCATGTTTACTATAAATTTATATTCTATATTGTAGAAATGCTTGGTGTTTGATTTAATTATAAAAAGATAAAATAAACACATTTTTTGTCTTCAAATGTGAATGATTTTCCTTTTGAAACAGTTGGCCATTGCAGTTGTGACTCTCTTCTTACGTAAATGTGTTTCATTACCAACGGGGCAGCTTACAAAAAAAACTATGAATACAAACTAGCGGCCGGTGCGAGAGGGCAACACTCGGACATTTCTTTGCATTAGTTCGTGAACTGAGATTTCTCATATAATTTTGTGTTATCACTAAACCTGTCGTTTAGAGAATGATTCTTGTGGACTTTGGATATCATTCGTGTTTGGACGTGTTTGACGTTTGGATATCATCATAATGTTATATTATAATATTAACGCCCTAACCGCTTCTTAGTAAAGAATCACCATATAAATTCTGTACTAAGGAGCGATTTAAGTAACCGTTAGTGACTCTGAGTTGGGGCGTCAGACATAATAGGTGATTTTAGTGAAATTAATCAGGATCACCAGGAACCCTGCAATCTGGTGTAATATTACTATGCCGGTCTATATATCTGCAGTATATCTGCATTTTTTACACATTGACTATGCATCAACGTTATCTAGTACAAAAGGTATAAATTTTAACCCTCCACAGACAAGGATATTTTTTAACTTTTTGCGCGCACTCACATGAACTCGGTCTGAGTACTGTCATCTGTATGATATGATATGATAACTTTTATGGCTTAGTACCGTTAATTTTTTTATTATGGTCAATAAAAGTTAAATAAATAACCCGGCTATACTGTACCTCTACAATATTTTTATGTGGGACTGATTTTCTGCTGAAGTCTTGACCTGATTCACAGAAATCCCACTGTTCAAATTCCACTGAATTACTCTACAATTTTCCTACCTGCCCGTTAAAGTTTATAACCAGGCTGAATTATTTTGCGATGGAAACAAAGAGTACTTGTTTGAGAGTCAAATTTCAGTGCTTACAATGACATGAAAGTTTCAAGTGGGTCGCATAAATTCATCCTTATTTCCAAAGCGGGAAGCGTTTCGGTAACTGCACTCGACGCGATATAATTCGGAATGAAATGACTGAATAAATCTTTATAAGGACATACGATAGTAGTTTGTGTTGGTGATAGTAAAATTTTTAAGTTAGAGAAGTCAAGTTGCATTAAAATTTGTTCAATCGAGAGATGGTTTGATATTATGAAAGAAATTTATTTATAAATTATATAATTATAAAGTAAAATATTTCAAAATAATGTAGTCTATGTTTTCTGTCTATGAAAAATTTCTAAAACGTTAGATAAAACGAGTAACAAGTGTTTCGGGTGCAATTATTCTTTATGAACTAAAGGATCGTACTTCCCGGAGCGAGAAGGGTGGGTCACCTGTTAGCCTGTTACATATAAATTACAGCAGGTACAGTGTCCTAAATAAGTTGAACGAGGGTGAACTATTCGTATCAATTCCGTAACCGAGGACTATTTCAGAGATGTTTGGAAATTATTTGATTCTGTTTATGTCTGTCTTGTTTGTTTTAGTAGGGATTACGTAAACTGAGTAAGCCATCGTTTTATAAACATTTTATTTCTGCTTGCTACTGAGATCTGTATTTCGGCTTGAAATACTACAAGATTAGTTAATACATTAATATACGTTTTTAAGTTTTTTTTATGGAAAAAGTCGACAAACGAGCTGACGATACACCTGATGGTGTCTATCGTCGCTCAAGGACATAATAATGGAATTTGCAAACAGCTAACCTTTAAACTTCATAACTTCACAAATGTTTACTTTTTTCACTTTCTACATACTTTCACTTTTAATTAAGACATTATAGCGTCGCTACGCAACTCCTGTCTAAGTTAATTCAATGCGGTGTTATAAAGAGAACGCTCTAATAACGTTGTAAGTTTAAAAATATAGGTCGGTCGATGCTCCTAACTCGATACAAAAATGCTTGGACGGATGAATGATGGACTGCGCCTGTCCATTTTAATTAGGGATATTTCAACGAGGCGGGCCGCGCTGACGGCTTCAAGGCTCCATAAACATTTTCATTCGGTGTTATGAAAAATTATATGCGACGCGAGCATGCTCGGTCGGGGTCGAATGTTAATAGCAATGAAATACAGTTTATGTACGTGTACACGGATTACTATGGCGTAGTTAACTGTGGTACGATGGCCAACACAATGTTCAAAGTTTATGACTTTATGAATGATTGGTCATGTATGTTGAGTACTTGAGTAGTTATTTTAACGTTCGTGTAAGACTGGAATGGACAATCGCTACAATTTGATATAAACTAGTTTGTTTTAAACAATGGTCTTAGAGCTCATGATATAACTAGGCGTTCCGTTTTGACCTCATAGAGCGATAGTAGTATTAGTAATCTATGACTATGAGTCTGAATATCTTTGTTATTTTTATATCTGTCAGCATAGACCCCTGCAGAAATAAGGCAATTTCATTGCTAAGATCGGTTAGTGATTACATTAGGTTTCTTTACTTTCTTAACATCACTATCACCTGCACAAATACATTCGGCACACTATTCTACTTTTTTATGTTTCGGTAAAGTGTGCAGCCGCCTCACTATGACTCAATAGCGTACATGCCGTATATGCTACACCCAGAGAAACAGTTTACGAGTTGTAATTCCTCAGAATAATAAATTGAATGTTTTGTTTATTTCTATAGCTGGCGTTCACTTATAGTCCGTCGGTTTATGTCAACTGTAAGGGATAGAGTTAAGCAACTTCATGCGCGCTCGTTGATTTGACGGTTATTTGTGTGCAAAGTATGTGAACGTTTCCGAACTTAAAAGTTAAAACGTCGCCGTTGGTCCAGATAGCAGTTTGTTAAACCATATCTAAACCTAACATCTTCTGACACCCGGGTGGGCTACTAACAAAGCAAGTGCTCTCTAGCAGCGTAGTATGGACCACTTAGGAATAAGAGAGCGTTGTATCGCTCATCAACATCCGCAAACCAGAGAAAACCATAAACGTTCAAGAAGGAAATGATAGACCCGCAACTTAACTGGCTTTAAAATTTTGCAACTGAAATAAGTCAAGATAACCGAATTGATTTAAATAACCGGTAGCTAGCCAGGCAGATAAAAACCCTACCACACGTCAGATTGACAAAGTCTAGTGACCTACAAAGGAAGGGATCGAAACTTATACCTACGTAGCACGGGCAGAAAATACTGGCTTGGACTCAAAGATGAGATATAGCCTTTAGCCCCAAATGTATTTCATTGAGCTCTAAGAGGATGACAAAGTATTAAAAGTTTGGGAGGCGGCTATTATCATATTATATGGGGTCGTTTCCGCCCGACGCCGACGTCGTATCGGGCATCGGGCGGCGGCCGCGCCCGGTACCCCCGTGACCCATTTACATTATTTATGGGATAGGATAGGTGTCTGCACGCCAAATTGTAATTTTTATTCACTATTCCTTTCTGCTTTGTTACGTGACAGTGTTTTAGCATGTAGCTTTTTTCACATCGGTGCAGTTATCGTTTTGCATTTGATATACGAATCAACGTGTATGGAGGCACCCGTATTTAACTATTGATGGATGTAACTGTTTAACTTAAAAGCTCATAATAATTTAATCGATTCTCATAATCTAAACCAAAACAGAACACGTGTTCATCACTAATGACGTGCAAATGCGTAATTTGCGTACCTACATTTCGTTTTAATTGCATCATATTTTAATGTAACCACAATTTAGTGTACACGGTTTAATGTAGAAGTAATTTTCTGCTAAAAAAAAACAGACATTTTCAGTAACAAAAAATATTGTTAAATGTATTGAAATAATTGAAAACATTTTCCACCAGTTCTCTCGTTTTTAAAACGCGGCTCCGGATGATCGATTGGTCTCGATTATCGATTTGTTGTGAGCCGATTTGGCTGTCTTGCGATGATTTATCCGATTTGCCTTCATGGCGTTCAATATTGCGTCTTTGACGCAATAAAGCCTTTTTCAAGCACTCGTCAATATTTTTGAGCGCAGAAATATTGACGCTGGCAGAAAAATAAGCCCCTTTCTAAAGGCCTGGATTACTCGTATAAAAGGCCGCTTTTTATTTTGTCGTAAATTAATTTGCTTACCGAGCGGGATGTAAATTGTGACAGAATTACCAACTTGTCACTTTGAGAGGTTTTGTGAGCTGAAATTTTGTATTTATTAAGTATTTTGCCTTTTGCAGCGTTAATCGTTAATATACTGACTGATATTGCCAATTAACAATGATTTTTCTTTATTAATTAGTTTGCTGTTTAATTCGATATAAATAATTTACAAAGCACTCAAAGACGTTAACATCCGTAACTAGAATTAATACATAACATTCTGAAAAAAAAAATTGAACTTAAATCCTTTAGAATATTGTGCATTAACTTCATTCAGATTTATTTATTTATTTACAACTTTTGTGTATAAACCTTACAAAAGACGAATTTAATTTACCGGTGACAAACGCAAAAAATGTAAAGCAAAGCCGCACTGTGCATTTCTTTATTAGAATTTTTCGGCCGTTAGTTATTGTTGCTTTCGTGTAGTTTATGTTTTATCTTTAGATTAATCGAATCTCTATACAATAATACGAATACAATACAATAAATAAGAATAAATAACGCTACACACTCATAGCCCACTAGGATTCCCTGTATCATGGGTGCCATAGACAACACATAAAGACGAAGATAAAGTTGCACACATTTGTTGTTACAAGACTCACTAGCTGAAACAGCTGTTTGGTCCACAGATTGGAGTGGCGGCGGCGGCGGTAACGGCGAGTACCGAGTGCGGAGGCAGTTGTCGGTGTCCTCGGACTCGAAGCTGCTAGACGAGGGGGCGAGGGAGGACGCGCGGGTGGTCATGAGGCCCAAGCGGCCGCCGAGGCCCAAGTCCGAGGCGTTCCTCGGCCCGCACGAACACAGCAACCGCCGCACCAAGCGATTTAGTGCCTTTGGGGTGAGTACATTGTCAGAGATAAATTGCTAAAGGAGTCTGGCCAATCTTGGGCCCATTCAGTTGAAGTTGAAAAATCTTCATTTTTTAACAACTTTGATAATTATAATACAAGCACACAATTGGAAAAGAAACAAATTATAATTTTTTATTTAAAATTTTTGATTCAGCAAACTTTGTGCTCTACAAAAAATTCTTACACAAACTTATTTTATGCCATTTAATAAGGTTAAAGTTAGCCTTTTATGTTACATGATACTGTCGATTTTCTTTCCGAATTTCATGAGGAATTGTTTTTTTCCCGTTCCATTTGTTTTACTGAACGTACCTACTTTACGTCATATTCGGAAAGAAAAACTTAAAGTATTATATTTTACGTAAATCACATCGAAATGAACAGCTGTAAGAGTAAAATTCGTAACTTCTGTTAACTTAACATCGCTTCCGCCATGTGGCTGTCACAAAACGTAATTTAGCTTAAAGCTAACATGGAATCGAATTTATACAATAATTGTTAATGGAAGAAACGTATGACCAAAACTTTGCCAATATACATCATGCTGAACTCCTGTAAGGCCACACATGATGATGATAAATACGACACACCCCAAGTACCACTGACGTTGACAAATAGATCATTTAAGCGCACGCCATGCTCTCAAACTGTCCTTACTAAATTCAACTCTGTGTCTTTCTCGCTAATGAAGAGTAAAACGTTTGCATTACTCCTTGTAAACCGTTTTGAAGAAAACAGTACTAATGAATTGTCACAAAGGCAAAAGGACCACACGTAGGGTGGGTAATTATAGTAATAATTCTTATCTGGACTGGTGTAAAAGTTTAAAGTTCATAAACTTGTGTCGTTTATATTTTAATAGTGTGTTTTAACTGTCGACCTTGTAGCCCAGCCCTTGTAGCCGATGAGTAGATTGTTCTCGAGTGACGGTCCTCGGTTCAATGCCTTTGATGTTTCCTTTTTGTATGTCCAATCCACCCTCATACAAAAGACAACTAGTCACACTGTTTATCGTTCGAGTATTTATTTTATATATTTGTTTCATTTTAATGAAGTAAGGCCTCATCAAAATTGACTCGTCTTCGTAAATAGGAATCTTTAAAATAAGCCCAAAGCTGGCGATTTACAATCTTATAAAAGTTTTTCAATATTCAGCCCTAATGTAATAATGCGGACATGTTTCCTGCAAAAAACGGAAAGGAACCTACGTGTACGACGATATAAAACCGTCAATTTGTTTCGCCGCAAAACGCCAAAACCTCTCGACGCGTGCCCTGCCTTACAACGAGAAGTCTTGAGGATAACTTCACGAGTTCACGCTAGGCGACATCTGACACTCGAGAGGGAAAACGTTGGAGCTTTTCCTTATTTAAACTAACGCTTAATATTAACGCATGTCTGAAACGGACGTGTGTAGGAGAAATAAAAAAACAGTAAAAATGTGCGCGATTTATATACGTTTTGCACAGTACTAAAAATTTAGCAGAAATAGAATAAAGAAGTTATTATTGTTGCATTGGTGAGTTGGTATATTATGTAGGACGTTTTCAGTGTTGTTGTCGTAGAAATTAAGCTTTTTGTAATCGATTTAATCCGGTTATCCTATTAATATCTTAATTAAAATTGACACTTTGACCGTTTGACCTGATTTGCAATGAACTAACTGATTTGATGTGGCGTATTTGACTTTTTGCATTTAATACGTTTATTTAGTACCAGGGCAGTAGCAAGTGTAGCAACTCTTTCTAGCAGCAGTAAGTACATATATTAAGGCCGAGACAAAGTTTATGATTGCCGCGGCGCGGCGGAGGCTGCTCTGGCGACTAACGTGAAGTTACCGCTATTCGCCACTCGCTATTCCGCGCCTGAAAACATCGTTTCGCTTTCTTCACGCTCGATGCTCCCACCGATGTGCTCCTATTAATATTTGCCTCGGTGCAGCGATTGTCAAATTAGTCGATAGGTGACTCTAGTTAGGGAAGAATGTTTTATTTTGATATATTATGTAGAACTTTTGTGCTTTACCTATGTATTAAGTTGGTTGATTTTCATCATATACATTTTTTTCTTATTGTCTCAAGTATAACTTCTATTGTATTACAGTAGCTTCGTTTATTGACTGGTAAATTAATATAGAGACTCGACTGGGTGAATTAACTCAGGTGAATAAAGTCGACGTCACCGAATTCATTCATTTACCAACTTAAATTCACTTATTTACTAGTATATGTATGTATATTATGAAAAAACATAGCGAAGTAACAAATATAAAGAATTTGACTTAAATACTAAAGATTGAATGCTGCTGTTCTAAATATTTAATTTAGTTTATACGCTTGAGAGATCAGAGTGAATTCCGGCATAGACATTGATTTATGACACACGAAAGAATGTGAATAATTTTAAAGATGTTTAAGATTGCTATAAGGTACTGTAAACAGCTGCAAAATGACGTTATTCAATATAGTTGCAAAGAAATGCCTTCAGTATTCCGTAAGACTTATTCCAATAGAAATCGCTATAAAATCCACGTAACTTGATTGTAGTCTGTTTTGCGGTAAAACGCATCACTCAGTCTGAAAGTATTGCAACGAACATAAATCTTGAAGCGACGCGAAAAGCCATATCCCGGAGCGATTCCAACAGAGTTCCACTCCATTCGTCGTTGGCAACTTTATGGAAAAATCACACGTATACACACCGCGACATAACTAACATCTAGATAACATGAGCACAGTGACATTTCTTAGTATTTCCCACGCAAATATGTGTAGCTCTCTATTAGTGCTAAAGCAGAAAAATCTGAAGACATGTCATTCATTTAATGGAGACAAGAAGTTATTACACGCAATGTTGTATTACATATTATAAAGTATCCATATCCATGACTGGATAGTAGTTATATCCAATGATGCCTACTTTAAATCTAACTAAATTTAAACATGCGTTGTTATGATACCTACTGAACATACATTTAGGTATGTTTCGAAAGAAAACTAGGATGTTCTATGAAAAATATTTTTTGGATTACGATTCGATTCCAAAAATAATAAAATTTATTTTCATCTTTAATATCGGTTTGGTTTCTTGTGACTCTTTTCTTATTGGTGCATTGTACATTGTTACTTTTGAAGCTATAAAGTGATACATTAAACACTGCCTTACCTTAAACTTAGAACGTTGCCAACTTTCAATTCATTCAATATTTTAACTTTTGCATTACATGACTTCAGTTTTCCGATAAGAAACAACACTAGAACTCCATTTACCTCTTGGCGAAGTATGCTTTAAGTTCGCCAAGATTTCTTACAGTTGCACCTTTTTATCAACACATGTCTGTCTATACTTTATTTCATACTTTCCATGTTGTATTGTTCCATTTATGTATGTGTTCGATTTGGGTATTAGATGTTACAGAGATTCAAAGTGTTCTTTTGTACGGAACGGGAAAAAAAAAACAATATTTTTGTTCGTGTAAAGTTAAATTGTTTCTTCCATTTTACTGGATACTTAAGCATTAAGATGCTGTCAGTGCTCGTATAACTTGTTTAATGTGTATTTTCTTGTCAACAGGGTGATTCTCCGTTCGGAAAGTCAGAAGCTTATATTAAATTGGAGCCTCTCGGAGAGGGGTCCTATGCTACAGTTTTTAAGGGATATAGCAAGTGAGTATATTTCATTTAATACCTTCTATATACATAGGAATTTATTATAGGAAGCACTCATCCTACGAAGACTTAGGCCAAAAATTTATGAAAAAATCAAAACGTATGGTAACGGTAGGATCGAAAGATGATTGAAAATTTACAATACGTAGATACATAATAATAATAATAATAATAAATTTATTTATTTCAGGCAGTTTTAGCCCAACATAGTTAACATTAACATAGTAGTATTTTATGAGTTATTGAGTGTTTCTTCAAATTACGTTTATGAAAATAACTCAAACAAGAAAAAATCTGCTAGGAGTTTGTGATACTTTAAGATGGTCAATAACTCCGTAATGAAGCAGCGTTGCTTGCGCCGTAGGTCACTATGTCACTATAATAATATTGTACGCACCGCAGCCACTTATGAAGTAATATAGATATGCTGTGCATTTAATTTTATTGTTGACGATAATGACAGCGTACTGCTTGCATATTAATCAACGTATCGTATTTAATTACTGCCTAATACGATACATAATATTACGATTGCATAATATTATTAAATTTAGCTTTATAAAATTTACTTCAAAACAATTTGAACAATGTATTGTATATTGCTAAAATTGAGGTGCTGTAAACCACAGATACCGATGTATGTTTTTTTTTAAATGTCATAAATATAAATAAAATTAAGGGTGCATGTACTTCTGTACGCGCGTGAGAAGTTATACTTCTTTGGCATCATTAATAAAAAATACTGGGACTCCAATTTAAGCCGCCTTTGGGGGTACAGGGGGTCAGAGGGTGGGGGGGGGTTCAAAGCTAAACTTTATATACGTTTTTAAAAACGCGCGTGACGTTAGTCGTTACCGTCGTTTTTTGTGTCACCGTCCATGTTACAAATCTTAAAATTTCACTCTCATTATTTTTCCATTTATTTCGTAACGCGCCTAAAGAAGTATAACTTTAAAAATATAACATTTTATTATACTGAAAGAATTTAGGCACCCACCTTTACTTATTTGTTCACTTATCACCCTTGTATGTGTAATCTACCATTAAGCCTCTCACCGAAAGTGAAACACCTCTTTGAAATTCTATTGAATTTATTGTCGCACCAATTGACGCGGTTCACGCCAACATTTCAATGGGATCCCAGCGACGAAGCAAATAAATAAAAATCTCTTCCCTTACAATCCTATCTGGCAATCAGATTCCTTTTTGCGCATTCCCTTATTTCCCATTGTGCGTTCGGTGAAACAACCGCATGAACAATCGCCTTTTTCCTCTCCGGGAATATCCCATTTATTGTCCTATTAAGTGAGATCTTTGATGTTAAGACCTACTTAAGGGATCGGATAAGTATTTCACTGTAATTTTAATGACATTATTATTACTATTAGCGACGTGATCGACAAAGTTAAGCAACAGCGGTTCTTGAAAAGTTCTTGAGCGTTTCCGTGCTTCGGAGGGCACGTAAAGCCGTCGGTCCTGGTTGTTATCATAGGATAACAGTGGTTAAGCCATGTCGGAGGCCCTCGGGCAGTTTGAAAACTTCCGAAACTTTTACTTAAAAGTTTTTATTACCAAAACAACTGATTAAATTAGGTACTCTTGAAAGTATTTAGTAACTCCACTCAGAATGTATTTAAAGATTTAAGATTTAAATATTTATTTTGTCACCAAAAACAGTTTTACAATATATATGATCGTGTGTGTGTAAAGTACAAACTGTTCGTGACGATATTATGCTTATCAAGCATGAGTAAAAATGCAGGATAGAAAAATACAATTATTTGCCAACATTTTGGCACACGAGTGCATGATGTGTTATGTTATGACATAACACATATCTACATAACAGTTATGTAGATATAATATGTTCAGACGTTAATTTATTAAGATATAAAATACAAACATACAATGAAAGAACATTATCCTACGATCGACCGAGTTAACAAACAGCGGTCGCGGTCAGTAGTTAGATGGGTGACCGCTAGTGGAAACAATTCCTTCGTTATTAAACATATATTTAAAAATAAACAGCTAATATTTTATTGTGCATTTGATTGGTAAAAAATGTATAGGATCTCCAACAACCGCTGAATACCAAACGAACTTCAATATTGACCATTGTACAGTCCGCGCGCGAGTTAAATGCAGAGTTTTACTGTGGCGCGCCATAGTACTGCGTGTACTGTAGGTACTTTCTTAAAACTTAAGAGTTGCACCCTCTTTCAGATAGGAAATAGCTTTTTGTACGTATTACTATCTTCCATAGTCTATTTTATTGCTTGTATTAATATAATAACTCTCTTATAGTCGATGTAATTGTGATGTTAGAATAATTTTCAACAACAGAGGATTTCGGTAATTATTTTATAATATAAGGTTTTCTATTCGTTTGATTGAGTGATCAGAGAATCTTTACTGTTGTCCTTAAAAACAAACTAATTAATAACTAAGTTTATCAACCGGGGATTTCCTGGAATGCTAGGTGACCATTTCTAGAGACCGGCTGTGCTGAGATTGTTCTTCGTACTCAACACACACATACGAGTTTACCACTACTATGTCCATAAAAGAGTAAAATATAATACGAATTTGACTACCGATTAAGCATAAGCATTAAGCTAATTTTATGACAAAAATATTTGGGTTCACTAAAATTTTACTATATCAAAATAGCATGGATTGATGTATGGACTCTCCTTATTGTTTGAGTTACGCTCTATGTTCCTGTGGATTATTATCATGAATCTGATGCTTCGACTCTTTATTACTCTCTAAAGAAACACTGTATTCAGTATTACCAGTACACAGTATAGACTCGTCTGTAGTGTCTGTGGTGGTTGTACGTCGCAGAGCGCCGCTAACGAGTAGCGCAAACAGTACTTTAATAAGTCCACATCAACAATAACTTAGGTAAACCGAACGCTTTGTACACAAACGTTGGTCCTCGTGACTCCGCTTAGATTTCACTTAGCGGTAAATATTTGATGTTTTCTCGTTTGCTTTGCTGTTATCAGCTACTTAATTTCATTATTGTTGTTTGTTGCCATTTCTTACAGCATTCCCTTTAGTTTGCAACGGTGTGATTTAAAAATGTTTTTGACTTTATTACACACTAGCTGACCCGGCGAACTTCGTAACGCCTAACAAACTATTTTTTTTCTAAAATAAAAGTAGCCTAAGTTACTCCTTGTTATATCAGCTATCTGCCTGTGAAAGTCCCGTCAAAATCGGTCCAGCCATTTCAGAGATTAGCCGGAACAAACAGACAGACAGACAGATAGACAGACAGACAAAAATTGTAAAAAATGTTGTTTTGGTATATGTACCGAGTAAACATCGAAATGCACTTAGTAAAAAGCGGTTATTTTAATATCACAAACAGACACTCCAATTTTATTTATTTGTATAGATTTTATCATGGGTATTTACATTTCTTTCTACCTGTAGCTCGAGCACGAATATTTGTGAGAAAGTATTCGTATGGTAACGTAAGCAATTTGTATGGCATTTTTTCAAAAGCGCCCCTATCGTACGTAAATGGTACTAAAATGCCATACAAATTTGACAGATTGCTTACGTTAACCATACGAATACTTTCTCGCAAATATTCGTGCTCGAGCTACTGATGTCTAACGAGTACTTTTCAAGTACTATTGTTTATATTCAAATTATAACAGTATGCATAACAGTATTTATTACTAAACTTTAGAAAACATATCAGATAGGTATCTTCGTTCTAACGTAGATTATTGCACCTATGTTATCTTCTGATCTTGAAATTCATATAATTAATACTTAAAATTGGCGAACGCAGAGAAATTTAATGGCGTCCTTTTTTATCCAATAAAACATGACATTCATTCATGTCATTACACCGACAATCGTTACTGATATTCATATCAAAAATATTTTTTATCCGTAAAACAATTTTATTCTTATACCTGTCCTCGACATGTACGAGCTCTCGAAACCCTCAAGATTGGGGTGATAATGACTCAATCAGATCAAACATTTGTCTTCATTAAGCCTGAGGGGTACCGTTAACACCCCTTCCGTTTAATAGTGGGTGGCAAATTTGTTAAATATCGCTTTACATTCTTCGTCAAGCACAATGGCACATTCATCGTGGGAGAATTACGCAGATCTTTGAACTCTTTTCATTTATTATTACATTGTATCCACAATTTGTTGCGAAAAATGGATTGTTTCTGCTATTTGAAGGCTTTATTTTGGCGACATTTGAAGATTAAAGAATTTTTATGAAAATGAAAATAACATTGTGGTATTGTGTTATTAAAGGATTTCGTCATTCTTAAGTATAACCCAACCTCCCGTGATTGTGCAGAGATTGCTGGTTAACGAAGGGTTTACGTTAGGGTGTCTGTCCCCTCAATTAAACCTTTTTAACACTTAGTTTAATTTAGGTTTTCTTGCATGGTGGCCAAGATTTCATCGGCCTTGATAAAGCTAGATCGCCTGTCAACCTTCTACGTCTGAACTTCGTCGTCGAACGTCGCTTTGAACTTGAAGCACCATTTTGTTTTATTCCACAGAACGAATGCATTTTGTACCAATTAATCTGAAGTGCCCCTGTTCATATCTTGAGGGTCCCTCATTATCATATCGGTGATTACTACGAACATAGAGTATGTAGTATGTACATGTACAACGTACGTCGGTTGTTAATATGGAGAGTAACGCGTGTTTCTCGCAGGTTTCATATCATTAACTAGCATCTCTACGAGCTTAAGTTCACAAGAGAAAATATTAATTTAACCGTAAAATGATAGCGCAGCGCAGAGCAGGAAAATAGGTTCTTCTTAATAATAACAATTTTGTTCCCCACAGCTCTGCAAATTCTAGTATAAACCTTTAGGTAAGATTATTTTTCAAGTATAGTTTAACAATGACCGGTCACATAAGCAAATCGTTGAAATCCATGATGATTATTAGTTTTTTAGGAGTTACTTTAAAAAAATCGGTATGAATATAATCTAGAGAAAACCATCCATAACATTAAATGCATAAATTACTATCTAGTTAAGTTGGAGAACACATCCTTTTCCCGAAATAGAATATTGTCAATTTGAAATGGAAGACTGTCGTACAAGAATGTCGTACAGTTGTTTTGGATAGCAACATGTGCTTGGGTGCTTATTTAATAAAAGTAACTACACATTTCATAAACTATTGAAAACGCGGTTTCGTAACTGACTGGACATAAATTCTGGGACAAACCGAGCCAAATGGATGATAATAGCAAACTCCCTAATAACATTCAAAATGGATTTACCTACATCATCAGCAACCACGACCACTCTGACAAGAGTGCACGACTAACAAGAAGTCTTTTTTTTATATTTTGCTACTCTTAATTACTTGTATAAGCATGTAACATGTGTGCTGCATAAAACTGAGAAGTATTTTACACAGCATGGCGTCGGCGGTTTCAAACGAGCTTTGTAATATTCAGAGTATTATTGCAACCCATGAATATTTTGCGCAGCTTTCGTTGTACCGAGCCCCTGTATTCATTGTTATTCATGTTTATTATTCAGCTAAATTGTACAAGAAAAAATGCAATCAAATCATACATATTATGTTGTTTTTTTAGTTAATTGTCGTCGTGTAAAGGTGGTTTAACAATTTTGTTGTATGTTATTTAAGTTGCAATTATGTTATAAATAATTTAATTACATAATTTCCCCGCCCCCGCTTTACTTTAGGAAAGCTGTACTCACACTCTAACCATTGTATTGTTTTATCAAATATACTAATTCCACTTGCTGGTACCCGCGACTTGTCCGCTAAAATATTGTTTCTACTTCCTATCTTAACCCTTTGATCTTGAAAAAATCTGTGACACGTTTTATTACGTTCAATTAAATTTGACGTGTATTTTATATACTTAATTACTCACTCATTCAAACTCCATAATCGTTATCGACGTCCAATTCGGGAAAATGCTAGCATATTGAAAGTACAATCAGCATCAAACTAACACTATCCAAATCAAAATATTATTATAGTTGTGAATAAAGTATGTAGAGCATCTTATTTATTTAATTATTTTTATTGTTTGTTTACCATAAAAAATTACATAAAGAGCACATGGTAGGAATACAAAACAATGGGCGACCTTATGGCTTTGAAGCGATTAGATAGAAAACAGCAAAAATAAAATGAGTACAGGCGTATCTACTTATATGAAGTAAAGTAATGATATTATGAACTTGTGTTTTGAAATAGTAAAATAATATTTTGTTCAACTATAATAGGTCGGTACAACGCAATTAATTCACTACTTATCGCTAATCCATTATGATTTTGATTCTGACTGTAAATAAATTAAGCTAGTTCATACATTGCGACTATTGCGATTCACTGAGCTTCAAATACATTTTCCGCTTATCCCGGCTGTGCAATAAATAAGCCGAGTTATATTCTATGGTGTATTGTTTCACTCCGCGAATATTTCATACGTTATGTTGTCGACGTATCCGTACTCCAGTTCGAGTGATATTTTTTCTTTCCAGCCAAATACATAATTGTTTCCAGCGTACAATTTTATAGATAAAGTTTAAATAAATATTGAACCATGAGTTATGCGAATGCATAATTTATTAATTTCAAGTTATTTCTGTATTACTGTTTAATTGATTTTGCATTTAATTTCACGGCTTTATAAAGTTCATATTCATGAACACCTTTGCTACTGAAGATTTTTAGGGTTCCGTAGCCGAATGGCAAAAAACGGAACCCTTATGGATTCGTCATGTCTGTCTGTCTGTCTGTCTGTCTGTCTGTCTGTCTGTCTGTCTGTCTGTCTGTCTGTCTGTCTGTCTGTCTGTCCGTCTGTCCGTCCGTCCGTCCGTCCGTCCGTCCGTCCGTCCGTCCGTCCGTCCGTCCGTCCGTCCGTCCGTCCGTCCGTCCGTCCGTCCGTCCGTCCGTCCGTCCGTCCGTCCGTCCGTCCGTCCGTCCGTCCGTCCGTCCGTCCGTCCGTCCGTCCGTCCGTCCGTCCGTCCGTCCGTCCGTCCGTCCGTCCGTCCGTCCGTCCGTCCGTCCGTCCGTCCGTCCGTATGTCACAGCCACTTTTCTCCGAAACTATAAGAGCTATACCATTGAAACTTGGTAGGTAGATGTATTCTGTGAACCGCATTAAGATTTTCACACAAAAATAGAAAAAAAGGAATAAATTTTGGGGGTTCCCCATACTTAGAACTGAAACTCAAAAATGTTTTTTTCATCAAACCCATACGTGTGGGGTATCTATGGATAGGTCTTCAAAAATGATATTTAGGTTTCTAATATCATTTTTTTCTAAACTGAATAGTTTGCGCGAGAGACACTTCCAAAGTGGTAAAATGTGTGTCCCCCCCCCTGTAACTTCTAAAATAAGGGAATGATAAAACTAAAAAAAATATATGATGTACATTACTAAGCAAACTTCCAACGAAAATTGGTTTGAATGAGATTTAGTAAGTAGTTTTTTTTAATACGTCATAAATCGTAAACCGCAAAAAACATTGATCAAAGTTACAACGAACTACAAGAACTTTTATATTATGTTACTTGCTGCTACGGAACCCTTCATGGGCGAGTCCGACTTGCACTTGGCCGCTTTTATTATCCTTTTCGGTAGAAACATTTTTCCAACGTTATTATTCCTTGATAGACGTAATTTAATAATAAAATTCGAAATTATAACGAATTTGCTAGAGATTTTATACATCGCGTTCTTTGTGAAAATTATGAATAACTTTAGAACGTCAAATAAAACGCCTATTTTGCAGCGGCAATGTTAACGAGGACAGACTACTTGCCAAATTGTCGTATTCATTGCTTTTATATTATACAGAGTTCTTAATGAGGCAACTTTAATAGGCTGTGCTTCTCTATTATTGTTAAGTAAAGCAACTTAAGAATTTTTAACAGTCATCTTTTTGTTTGACATACTGTAATACCATTGTACACTTTCCAAATGCTTTTTGCTTTTAATAGTTACTTAAGGATTTATTTAAAAACAAATTTCATACTAGGAATATAGTTATTAAACAAGTAAAATATATAAAAGACATGTATGTGCTTGCTTGTGAATTACTTAATATGTATTTCTACGCAACAAATGTTTATTCAATACTTGATGTATAACCAAAATTATTTTAATCCGTACGTGGTAAGGAAAAGTGTGGGCCGTAATAGATTGTTGCCAAGAGGTGAGAAACAAACGTGGCCGACCCTTAGGTTATTTTTATATCGCCTGAAGTCATGTTTCGTGCTATAAAAACTGCTATATAATTAGTAACTAAAACAACTAGAGTTGACAAGCGTCCTTTACAAGGCCATCTTTTACGGAAGCGCTTAAGAAATTAGCCAATAACTCAGTTGACCACTGACACTTATATAACGAGGACCTTTAGATCTTTCACGACAAAGTTTTACCTAAAGGTGAACAAGCAACAAACAAAGGTGAAAGAAGGACAACGTGTAAAGGTGTATATGTAGTGGTATGTAGGTATGTCAAAGGCAGACACAGCGTATCAGGCGTGGAGATCGTGTAGGCTCCTGTCGATAACAAAGAAAATGATCTTTTAGAAGATCGAGATACAACACGGAATGTTAGGAACTATACTAACCTTGATCGCTTTGATTTAGAGTGTAGGCGCGATTTATTTTGTTCCCAATTATATGGATTTGGTACGTAATTCGAAGTTGATATAACGTAAACAAGGAATTTGAAACAGAAAAACTGTACGACGGATCCAACCACAATATTTGTGAATGCAGTAAGTGGATTCTAGCTTCGAAATTCAGGTAACATATCTAAATAAATTTAAACAAGTCTCGCTGTACTCTCTATTTACTCTGGACCAGTGAAGCGCTTATTATGTTCCTTTTATATTCTTGTTCAGTGATGTTAGTCTTCTTCGGCTATTGCATGTTCTAAGGAGGGCTTTTAAAGTTTATTGAGCGAGGTAGAGATACGGCTTGTGTCATTTTTTATAAAAATGAACAAAATTAAACCGTTTGTGGTTAGATAAAATGTTTTAAGAGTGTTTCTTTACTTTTGAAGTGACAAACAGTTACAGTGCCTACTAATACATTTCTTCAGGAGTATTCGGTATGACACCTGCAGCTTGTCTTTTGCTAGAAAATACCAATGAGCGTTCCATCCCATTCTCAGAACCTATCTGCTAAAATCTCTGTCCTCTACCGTCATTCTCTTCAGATTTTCACATCAAGAGATTATTCTTATGTAAATCTCGACAGAATTGCTTTTACGTTTTAAGGAGTCAGTCTACTATAGGTGTACGCTGCAGTGGGCACACTACTATGATCACCCGAAAATCATACGATAATTACACTAGTATTTTTATTGAGTTGTTATGTGAGAGACAGGTCATTGAACGAGTTCAACCCGATAATGGGTTCTACCCGAACTATATATACCTCGTATTGTAACTAATGAAACCAACAAATTAAACTTGCATCGGCTGACTTCATTTTATAATACGACAGCGCTCAGAGGCAAAGTTCGGTGTTCAGTGGTGCGCCTTTGACAAATTAGTTTACGAATACTCGGGATTGAGTAATGAATACTGCGCCAACCCGCGACAAAGAGAAACTTGACTTTGCACTCTGCGAGCCTATAGAGACTTTTGCTAATGTAATAATCATGTGTACCCACTGTTGTAATAAGTACTGGTCTTTGTATGTAATCTATACTAATATATAAAGAGGAAAGATTTGACTTTTTGTTTGCATTGAATAGGCTTCGAAACTACTGAACCGATTTGAAAAATTCTTTCACTGTTGGAAAGCTACACTATCCCCGAGTAACATAGGCTATATTATATTTTCAAAAAAATTTGGGATCCTTAATAAAACTCCAATAATGTAACTCAAGGTGTAAAAAAATGAGAAAACCGAAGCAAAGCGAGGGCGGTTACTCGTTTAGTAATATAAAAAGAGTTAATAGATTTAAAAAATGTGTTAATAATCGGCTTGGTTAAAAGATAATCATAACAGACCAATACTGTTAAAGCAGGTATAAGTAGGAATTTTTCGCTAGTAACACATTGGAAGTAATATCGTTATCATACAAGTACTATTATAATATTCTGTGATCATACTTTTACTGAACTACTTATACACTAGTTATACTGTGACAATACGAGTACTTCAGTAGAGCTATAAAAACACGTAAGGGCTGCCGGCCAGCAATAATGGAGTCGCGGATGCGAAATAAATTTTGCATATTTTCCAATGGAAATGTTTTCAGGAAATTCACTCTTTTCCCGTTTTTTATTCAAATAAAAGAGGATAAAATACATATTTATCTTAACCACAAAAAACAGCTGTAACAGATGTTATAGGCTTTAACAAAAGATTTATTCAAATTAATTTTTTGGTATTTGAAGGTCGCTTTTTCCATCTGAAGTTTTAGCTAAGCTCTCCTGCTTGTTCCTCTATCTGAATGAACATAGGTACGTCTACTTCCCTATCTTGAAAGGTCAACGAGCATTGTATTAACTAAGTCTTGACAAGTGTATGGCAGAGTGATTTTCTCAAAGTGGCCCTTTCGTGAAATGTTGATTCATGTTTCCATTGTACTGCCGAGATCTAGTTGGTAATCAAACAAACGCTTCAATATTGAAATATTTTGTTTTAATTACTACTTGAGTGCAGGCCATCGGAATCTCTCTGCGATGTGTTGAATTTACCAAAAAAATACATGAGTACAGCCGGTCGTACTTAAAACCGCAAACAACACTAACTGTCCTTTGTTTATTTGTCGATAGTTTAACGCAGCAAGTGGTGGCGCTGAAGGAGATCAGGCTACAGGAGGAGGAGGGCGCACCGTTCACGGCGATCCGCGAGGCCTCGCTGCTCAAGGAGCTGAAGCACGCGAACATCGTCACGCTGCACGACATCGTGCACACGCGCGAGACTCTCACCTTCGTGTTCGAGTTTGTGGTGAGTTGATGAGACGTCGTGTAAATGTGCTACATCCGTTAGTTGCGTTCGAAAAAGTAAGCCACACCAGTTTTGATGTGGCTTACGGGCTCCATAGATTCGTTCACCTTTGGATTCGAGTTTCACTAGAGTTAATGAGGCTTCGTGCAATTGTAAGACAGTAATTTGGTTTCTATTCAACATGTATTAGTGGAAATCGAAAAGCCGAAAATAAAATAGTGCCTAAAGGAGATGGCCAACATCTGTATGGGCGATTGCCCCACTTGTGAAGTATTAGACCAGTGCCAATAATTTTTGAAACGAAAAAAAATTATAGTAGGATGAAACCCATTGCAAAAGGAAGAAAATATAACGAAAATTATAGGAAAAATAATTTACGGGCGATCTGAGATCGGGAAAAGGGTTAATATATTGTTTGCTTGAATTTGGGTTGGATAGTATTCGAAAAGAATTAATTAAAGGACTGCAATGGCCTTGCAATGCTGGCCAAGTTATATGGTGAACTTTGATTTTCGTGAAATTAGGAAATCTTTTAGGTACTTACGTATTTTTTGTCGTAAATTGTAACGAACAGAGATTCAAGACGTTAAGCAGTCATGTCGTTTGTTTCATTGAAAGGACTCATTTGTTACAAAACTAATGCAACAGCTTCCTAGCCCACCCTAGCTGTATACGCCTGTATACTTGTGTATACTCCGCACAGAGCTCCACTGTATTTGAGTTGGAACAATGTCGCCATTGAGCGTGCGTGATGTTTAAAGCGCCGTCATTCATGCGGTTTTATTTCCTTCCCCTAAACGTTTTAGTACTATTGGTAGTAAAGCGAACGCCGCAAATTTCTACGAAGTTACCTCCTTGGCAAAATAACTTGTAACTTATTTACTTCAGTTGTGTATTGTAGGCAGAATAAGGACAATGAACGAGGAAAAATAATTAATAAATATATACATAGTTTGTTAACCGTGTATGCCGTTCTAAAGATCATAGATAAGGTTTCGACCTAAAAATATATTTTTGAGAACGAATGTTCAAGTATAAATTTATAAAAAAATTCATTGACATTGAAAACATCGTGAGGGAACCTGCACACCGGAGAGTTCTCCATAAAGTTCTCAAAGGTGTGTGAAGTCTACCAATCCGCACTTGGCCAGCGTGGTAGACTATGGCCTGTACCCCTCACGTTGTGAGAGGAGACCCCGAGCCCAGCAGTGGGACAATTATGGGTTGCTACTTTACTTTACTTTATGAAATGACTAATGAAATATGTATTTTTCTTTGAATGTAAAGAGTTGATAATAAATTTCAGACGAACTTATGATAAAAGACTATAACAGCGAGTTGTTTTCGGGTTATCCGTCCGGGTATTTATAACATGTAGGTTACTTCCAGAAGCATGAAACTCCTTCAGTTTTATTGTAAAGCATTCAGTCATAGCCTACCGCAAAGTAATAAAAGTCAAACTATTCCTATAATTTCCACGCACATGACCTCGAAAACACCGTAAATATTCAAAAACAATGAAATGTTTACTTTGCTTACCAATAAGGAAGTGGTTATATTATACGACCCTGTAGCCTAGTTGGTAGCGACCGTGCCTGCGAAACGAGGGGTCCCGGGTTCGATTCCCGGCCGGCGCAGATATTTATGTGATTGTGATGTGTTATAATTATGTGTCGTCGTAATTACCTACTGCGGGGGTGTGAGTGTATTAGCGTTTATTTATTTATTTATTTATTATTCAAGACAATATTGCCCTTGTTAAGTGCGCAAGCTCCCATCGTATTCGCTTTTATTGAAACGTAAGTCCAATGGCAGCCGCATTCATATAGCTTCTTGTGGCTCAGTTAAAGTCCATACATACGTGTGAAAGTGGACAGGTGTATGCAGTTCATTACGTCTGATGTGTACTTATTTTAAACAGCTCGCGAAATGAAATCTGCAATATAATACACGTATTACTTTTATTACTTGTACGTGAGATCACTTTGACTTTTTCTTCTTAGTGTAATGTCGTATGCATTTGCTGTTAAGGTCGCGTGTTGACGTGATACTTTCGGTACCTACATAATTTATGTTACAAAGAATATTTTTCCGAACTTTAGCCAAACCGACCTTTACCTTTAAACGAAAAATAATATTGCTCTGTCTGTTACTAACCTATGAAGTAGTTTGCGTATTTACCATAAAAACTAGTCATAAATACCATAGTAGCCATATAAATACTAATCCTAAACTGTAGTACAGTGGCGTGTTAATCTTATACATAAAAATCTCGTGTCACGGTGTTACACATCTTTAATATTCCAAGTGTATATTAAGTCATAATACGATAGTGAAAGTGTTATCTCCGAGAACTGTGCGTGAATAAAGCAAAAATCTTGAAAGTTTTAAACCCAACCTGCTGAACGTATTTTTCAAGTGCAAAGTGAATAAAACAATAACATTTCTTCACTAAGTGTTATTAAAAGTGTAGTTCCATATAAAGTGTTCAAAACTACTACAGAATTTTGACGTTATATAGCAAGGAATTTGAATAAATAGCTAAAATATTTCAAATATGACCGTTTAACTAAACGTAAATAATAGTGTAGACGGATCTAGTGACATCTAACGAAGAGTAAAAGAATTATCTCAAGAACACGTTCATAGATCGGGCATAACCATAAGACATCTAATGACATCTAGTATAATTAACACCAACTAATTTCTCGAGTACGCTGAACACCGGATAACAACTCCAAACAATCATAACAATCAGTATTTTATCAACAGAGGTCGCTGTAATACTTAACTATGTCAACAATCAAAGATAAACGTAAACAACCTTCTACATGCAAAAAATGCAAATCTTCTTTAATTAATAAATCGTATTTGAAATGTAATACATGTAAAACAGTTTTGGATTTAGAGTGTGCATTAGTTTCTACAAAACAATATCAAGCTATGAGAAAAGAACAGCAAACAAAATGGATATGTCAGGACTGCCAAAATAAAATAACAAAAAACTCAAAAGTAAATAACACTATTTTGACTAGTAAACTCGTCGATAGTAACAATAGCTCTCCTTGTAATATAACAGAACTCACTTCCCAAAATATAACTTTACGACAAAAGAAGGAATCTATACAAACACAGGAAATTATCTCTCACTCACACTCTGATAATGAGGATAGCTCCTTCCTATCAATAGACTCCAATCTCCAAAGAAGTTTACCAGACTTATCCACCAGGGTCAATGAAGACGTAGACGACCTAAAACATACGATCCAAGAGTTAAGACTACAACTAGAAAGCGCCCACCAAGAAATTGACAGCTTAATACTAGAAAAAAATAGTTTACTCGAGAAAATTTCGCATCAGGAACTAAAACTAAATACTCTCTTAGCGATTAGTAGCCCAACTCCGACTATCAAGAAAAAGAAACCGAAAGTATCAACCATCCCATCCGGAATTCAAAAATGAAATGAAAGCAGTCCTTCAGCACAAAAACATCGTTCAGATATAAATAAAGACAATAAAATTAACACACCTACAGTAATAACAGACTACGGTATTCAAAAATCAAATCAAAGCAGTCCTTCAGCACAAAAACATCGTTCAGACATAAATAAAGACTATAAAATTGACACACCTATAGTAATAACAGACTCTCAGCTTTCACCCTCAATAGAAGTAACGCCGAAAGAAGACATTACGTTAAATTCTAAAGAAGAAAGTAACAATATAATTTATATATATGGGACTCAACAATGCTCGGGCTTAGCCCTGGCCTTATTAAAATCGAGGGAAAACTCCAAATATGAAAAATACAAAGTATCTTCGTTCACAAAACCATACGCAGATTCCGAAGAAGTTCTCAAAAATTGTCACACCGACCTATCCGCAGAAGACGCTCATAAAGTCATAATATGTATAGGTGAAAATGACTCGAACCCCGTGAAAATCACCACAGAATTAAGTGCTGTTCTAAAGCGACTTAAGAACTGTTCAGTGCTTATTTTAAATATTCTTCAAAATAAACATCTAAATGAGAAAAAGTTAAACAATAATTTACGTCTAATTTGTAATGCTTATAAAAACTGTCATTATATAGAAAATAGCCGTTACTTTAGGAATCATCTAACTGATATTTGCACTAAAATAAACCTATGTATAGACTATATTGACTATAAAAACTCATACCTTGACTTGAAAAAATTAAAAACACGCTTGCAAATACATCAGTCTGCATTAAAATATTCAAATAATGTACAAAAAAATAAATTAAAACAAAAATCTATCTTAGACTACTTTCCGAACAAACTTGACATTTCCCCAACCATTAATTCAAACAAAAATTTTTTTCGTAAATAACGAGTACAAAAATAGTAATTTGTTAATACTGCATCAAAACATAGCTGGGTTCATAAGTAAGAAAGACACATTAGAAGTTGCGTTACAGACTTTACGTGATAAAAATATGTGTATAGATATTGTTTGTATGTGTGAAACTTTCATTAAACGGGGCGAGGAGTTAAATTTAAAATTAAATGGATTTCAGTTAGCAGCTAGCTTCTCAAGAGCGCAGCACAGACGGGGAGGCGTCTGTATTATGTGTAGGGACAGAATCCCTTACAAAAAAATAACATTTCAAAAAGATGTCGGCCAAGAATTGTGTTTTGAAATTTGCGGTATAGAATTAGTTAATATTAAGTATACAATTATTTGCATTTATAGGACGCCCAGTAGTAACCCTTTCATATTTTTAGACAAATTAGAAAAACTTTTAACTAGTCTTCGCTATAAATTAAAACAAAAAGTTGTTTTAGCAGGAGATTTTAACATAAATTTATTAAAAAATACCACCATTACCAATCAATTCATTCAATTAACTGAGGCCTATAACATGACTCTTCACATTAAGAAAGCTACACGGGGCAATGCTTGCCTCGATCAAATATTAAGCAATGTTCCTGAAGCATCAGGTGAACTTTTATATCTAAATTTATCTGATCATAATACTGGACAGCTACTAATCACTCCAGTTTGCGGCAAAAAACTCACTCAAAAAGCACAATTCATTAAATATAGAGATTTTGACAAAGAGAATATTTTAAAATTCTACAACTGTATAAGTCAATTATCATGGTTAGAAGTTTATAATGAGTCAAGCACAGATAAAGCATTCAATAAATTTCATGAACTTTTTAAACTTTTCTTTGATCTTTGCTTTCCTATTCTACGGAGAAAACTTCGAAAGTCTTCTAACATGGTCTCATGGATTACTAAAGGTATAAAGGTTTCTGCTAAACATAAGCGTCGATTAAGGTATAAATGTTACAAAAACAGTAAAAATACTGGACTTAAAATAAAATATATGAATTATAGTAAAATTTTTAAAAAATGTATGCTATCTTCACATAAAATAAGCAATCATAAATATATCGACTCTGCAAAAAATAAATGTCTAGCGTCATGGGACATTATAAAAAATAATACGATTAATAAAAAAAATGACAAATATATTGATGAAATTCATTATAATAATTTAGTCGTTACTAATCCAATTGAAATTGCAAATAATTTTAATGACTTTTTTATTGACTTGACATCTGAATACACTATTAAGAATGACATATACAAACATAAAATAAACTTTAATATCAATTCTTTATTTCTGACTCCTACTAATTCTCAAGAGATATTTAATATTACAATGAAACTTAATAATACCTCATCCGTTGGCTTTGACCATATCTCAACTAAAATAATAAAAATTGTTTCTAAGCTGATAGCACCAATCTTAAGCCATATTATAAATTTATCTTTTGTTACTGGTGTGTTTCCTACGATCCTTAAAGTATCTATAATAAAACCTATCCATAAGAAGAATGAAAAAACAAGTATGAATAATTACCGACCTATTGCTCTCATATCCATATTTTCAAAAATTTTCGAAAAGGCCATGTTTGCGCGAATCACAAACTTTATTGACAGAAACAATGTACTTACTCCAGATCAAAACGGATTTCGTAAGAATAAATCGACAACATTAGCTGCCTATCACTTAGTAGGTCGGATACTTGAAAATGTGGACAAAAAGCGTGTATCAACGGGAATATTCTTTGATATGAGCAAGGCTTTCGATTTTGTCTGCCATAAGTTGTTACTATGGAAGTGCGAACGGTACGGTATCCGTGGCCAACCACTTGAATGGCTCAATAGCTACCTAAGTGACCGGAAGCAATTTGTTGAAATACAGAACATCAATTCGATTAGCGGAGAAGAGGAATCCTTTAAATCTGACCTTAAATATAATAGAGTTGGAGTTCCTCAAGGAAGTATTTTAGGACCGCTACTATTTATTATTTACATAAATGACATTGTTAAAATTACCAATCAACAATATTCCCTATTTGCGGACGATATTGCAGTAATTGTACATAATAATCTTAATATCAATTATAATAATGTAATAAACGATACAATTAGTAAAATAGTGACATGGCTTAAAGACAACAATCTTAAAATTAATATAAACAAAACGAAATATATACAATTCGGAAATAGAGGATCAAAAAAACACAATCTAAAAGTGCATTACGATAATAATACGATAGAAGAAACTGACTCTATTACATTCCTAGGCATTAATATAGATCGATCTTTTACTTGGAAAGAACACGTAGAAAAACTTTGTACAAAAATTTCTCGTTTCGTTTTTGTTTTATGGCGCCTACCAAAAATAAGTAATATGTCAACAGCCTTAAAAGCCTACCACGGCTATGTTGCCTCTAATTTAAGGTATGGTATAGTTTTATGGGGAAACTCTACAGATTGCAATAAAGTCTTCATTGCTCAAAAACGATGTATACGCGCTATTTGTAATGTTGCCCCAGACACAAGTTGCAAGCCTCTCTTTAGGAAGCTAAAATTATTAACATTGACTGGTTTATACATATATGAGATTTGTATTTTTGTGAGAACTAATATGCACCTTTTTCAGGAAAAAAAAGATAATTGTTATTTTGCAACCAGATACCCTAATCGACTATGTGTACCACCTTCTCGATCAGCGATACGTTCAAAAAATTCGACTCACATGTGTGTAACGATATATAATAAAATCCCTGAAAACATAAAAATTTTAACTTTCACTAAATTTAAAATAGAGTTACATAAATGGTTAACTGACAAATGCTACTATTCAATAAAAGAATTTATATGAAGATTTTAATTATTATTGTTTTCCCTTGAAATTTGATATTGAAATTTGTTATAATAGGATGTAAGTAATGTAAGATAAATAAAATAATATTCTCATTTAAAATATAATAATAAATAATGTAAACTAAAACTATTTGTACGCCATAATATGGCAAATGTGAGATAGATTGCATAATACTTGACCAACTTTGTAACCACATTTCTACAAATAAAGATATTTCATTTCATTCATTTCATTTCATTTCATTTCATTTCATTCATTTCATTCATTAGAAGTTGAACTCCTCCGAAACGGCTCGACCGATTTTCGTGAATCTTTGCGTGCATATCGGCTAGGGTTGAGAATCGGACAACTTCTATTTTTCATCCCCCTCCAATAAAATTTTTTTGGTAGAACAACGTTTGCCCGGTCAGCTAGTATTTTATATAAATTTTGATTTTGTAATATTCCGCAAGTCACTTCAATGCGTTAATGCTTATAAAAATTATAATTCGCTAACGAGACTGATTTAGGTCGGTGGTTTTAATTAATGAGAATATTTTTTATATATATAATGGATCCGAGACGAGGCAGAGAAAAAAAAAAGGTCACAGCCTCTCGAGTAATTAATAATGTTGGTATAAAAAGATGTTCATGTTTTACAATATCATAATTACTTGCAAAACTTTTGAATATCTCATTATTTAGGATGGCATCCCACTATAAAGTGTTGTATCACAAGGACTTCAATATAATGTTAATGGTTATCATAAATAGCCATTCAAACAAGAAACTATTAAAGATTTTAAACTTATTAATTACGAGTAACCACCCTCGCTTTGCTTCGGTTTTCTTATTTTTTTACACCTTGGGTTACATTATTGGAGTTTTATCACCCGGGATACCCGGGGATAGTGTAGCTTCCCAACAGTGAAAGAATTTTTGAAATCGGTTCCGTAGTTTCGGAGCCTATTCAATGCAAACAAAAAATCAAATCTTTCCTCTTTATATAATATTAGTAGCCTGCTATCGATGACGAGTGCCAATCCAATCTTTTTAACGGGTTCCGCTAATATGATAGAAAAACATATCCCTTCCTGACAGTCGGGTACTTCTAAAAAAGTATAAAGTACACAGTATAAAGTACTTCTAAAAACACTATGCAAACTATAAAGTAGGTCCATCTAAAGTCTTCTGTCACACCACACCTGATGTTTCCGAATTGACTATACTGTGAAAGTTCTGGTACTCACGTCGAGTTAAGTGATTCAAAGAAAAACATTGGGCAATACTATCATTACAATACTAATAAAATACTTGTAATCTTGGTAATTTTCTTTGAGTGTGAATATTTTGCTCTGTATGTCGGACCGGACACCTTTTTATTTTCTTACGAGTAACCGCCCTCGCTTTGCTTCGGTTGTGTTATTTTTTTACACCTTGGGTTACATTATTAGAGTTTTATTAAGGATCCCTAATTTTTTTGAAAATATAATATAGCCTGTGTCACCCAAGGATAATATAGCTTCCCAACAGTGAAATAATTTTTCAAATCGGTTCAGTAGTTTTGGAGCCTATTCAATGCAAACAAACAATCAAATCTTTCCTCTTTATAATATTAGTATAGATAAATTGAAAATGTAAATTAAAAATGTTCATGCCAATTTGTTTTCAGTGAATTCAGCATCACCTCATTTAAAATTACTCCTATCTCGAATACTATCATAATCAGTACACTATTATTTCTTCTGTGGTACTATCACCGGCGTTTATCGTGAAAGCCAGTGATAAGTAATGAAAATAAATTTAACTCTCCTCTCATTACGTTTCGCTGCTCTAATGGCATACAAATCGCACATCAATTTAAAAGTAGCTTGCATCGTGCGGCTTATTGGCTTGTTTACGTAACTCGCTTGCCGTGTAACTGAGAGCATAGATTAACGGGCTATCTTAGCTAAGAGGCTGAATACTGTTTTAATTACAGTGGAGTAGCTAACTAATGGTTATCGGATGTGCTTAAGAAGAAGAAGCACAGAAAGTTACAGAGAATGAAATGTATCTACAATTAACGTTTATTTTGAAGCACGTAACTAGATTAATATTATCTAGTAGTTTTTTAATATGGAGACTCAAATCAAATGCCACCATTATTTTTGCGGTTTCATTCGTTTTTAAAACAATTAATATCGTAGTATATTTTATGCATAGAAATTATTACTAAAGACATTGTTACCAATAATAATATAGTTTTCAGATTGCCTGTACTTTATCATTGTTATTATTAAGTAGAAAATGTATAGTGATATTGGTGACCGGTATAAAATAGGGCCAGAATTAATGCTTCGCCGCGTAGCAAATTTAAGACGGTGTAAAAACAAATAAGGAGGAAACATAATAAAGGCGACATCGTGAATAGATGAAGTACAATATCTGTCTCCAACAACTTACATACATGCAGTAATTGCTCATTAATTCAGTTTCCGTACAGCTAAGTGTTACAGAAGAGCGCGCGTCTAGGAGACGCGAGAACAATGGCTAACCAACTCACGGAAATAACGACTTGCCCTTTAACACACGCGGCTAGTTTCTACTTAATTGCTACACTAACTACTTAAATTTGTTTAACCCGTGCCAACTAATTACACTTGTTATTAATTTATAATGTATGGTAATTGGTAACGCTCGCAAAGTCAAAGATCGTCTTGGTTGTACGGTGGTACGCAACATGTAGATAACGATTGAGACATTGGATACAATTCTGAGTAAAATATAATCATCATCATTAAAAAATAATCTAAAAAAACTAAAAGATTTTACTGACAAAACTACATTGACGCGGTTTTCAAAGTCAATCAAAGAGTCATGTGTGTGTGAGGCATTATGTGGGTGACGACTGACGGTGACCACTTGTCATGATGGCTGGTGTGTTCGTCTGAGGCTAGTTACATAAAAAACCTACTTAATCCTTGCGAACAGAGTCGTTTTCAAAACCCAATGTGTATTATGATGAAGGCATTGTAAGAAGTTGCAATGCTATAATTATGCAGGAATTTCCCTCTAACTTTGTTTTAGTCGTCACGACTACACGAGAGCGCCATTATTAAGACGCAAGAACAAAGACAGAAATAACGCCGTAACGCTGCTTATTTTAGCTCAATACATAATTTTGAACAAAGGAAAAATAACGACGTCTGAAATAAACAAATTGATATTTTCTAAGAAATATATAAAATCTTGGTGTCACAGACAATGTATACCTTGTACCTTGGTGTAATATTTCTCTTTCGCGTATCGAAAAATATGTATGTAGAAATGAATGATATCGTTAAGAAGCGAAAACATTTATTGAAATGGTAACCATCGCCTATGGACACTCATAGCATTAAAAAAAATTCGTAGCTAGCAAGAAGAAAACTCATATACAATTGACATTTGGTCTTAGAAAAACGTAGCCACCCTAACTACTGCCTTGCACAAATGCACAATTACCCTCGGAATTAAATGGAATTTAGTGATGTTTAGCACAGTGACCTTCCTCAAGAGGGGCGTTAAAGTAAATTATTATTTATAATCCAGGATCTCATTTGTTATTGTAGACATTGACACATTCGTCAATTTTGGGGGCTGTCAGTTCTCGTCCATTAAAGACAAAAATCCAAAGACACCGAACAACAAAACATGAGAATGTGTTGAAATTCATATTTTTTTATTGTCACAGGACACAGATCTATCACAATACATGGAGAGGCACCCCGGTGGGCTGAACCATCACAACGTCAGGCTGTTCATGTTCCAGCTTCTCCGCGGACTCTCCTACTGCCATCGGAGAAGAGTTTTACATAGGTACGTTCTACTGTTTCCTCATGACGTTTTAACGCTAGACCGTAACAATATAGCTTTTGCAACTTAGTTGTTGCCATTTTGTTGCATGTTGCTCAACGCGTCCACACTGCCATAAACATAAATTAACAAAACATACAAGTAACAATTTAAAGAGTAACATTTAGAAACAAACGAGTTTTAAAGCACATAATAAATCTACGGAACGGAAACATTGACTAACAACAATTACTTGTTGATCAGAATTCTTGCACACATTTAGAGACGTTGTTCCGCAGTGTGGATGTACCATTAGGTTGATCATACATGATCTAAATTTTACTAACAAAAAATAACCGACTTCAAAGTTACTCTAAAACTACTTGTCAGATCTCGTTCAAATTTATGTGGGATTACGTGACAAGCACCTGCTTTCGATTAAAAAAAGAATCATCGAAATCGGTTGGCGTTATATTGAGTTATTCGTCCATTTGTCGCGATTACTTAATACAAATTTAAGACTTATATGGTTTTATCATGGATGCCATTGTCAAATCTCAATAAAATTTATATGGGACCACATGACAGCCACCAGCTTTCGATTAAAAAAAGAATCATCAAAATCGGTTCGCCCAGTCCAAAGTTCTGAGGTAACAAACATAAAAAAAAATACAGTCGAATTGAGAACCTCCTCCTTGTTTTGAAGTCGGTTAAAAAGTATTCAATTTTTTTTTGTCATCAGGGATGTAAAGCCACAGAACCTATTAATAAGCTCTCACGGCGAGTTAAAGTTGGCGGACTTTGGTCTCGCGCGCGCTAAGTCCGTGCCGAGCCATACATACTCCCACGAGGTCGTCACGTTATGGTACAGGCCGCCAGGTGAGCACTCTCTTGTTTCTTTTTCTTCTCTCTTTCTTGGCCTGAAACGTATCAGTGATGCCTTTAGTGTTGCTGATGTTCATAGGCGACGATAGCCACTTACCATCAGGTGGATCGTCAGTTCGGTGGCGGCTATTTCCATAAAGAAAATGTCTAATATATTTAAGTGACAGTGGTTAAGTTGGATTCCCATTTTGAATGTTGAACATGATGCTTAGAGGATTTTATCTCTTTTAAACTATATATTTTTATCATATCACATACATATATTTCTATCAGAGACAATCTTTTTAGTCTAGAGGGGATTTGAGTAGCCAAGCGTTTATAAATGGATCAAGTGATAAAAATCAAAGTACCTACATATTCAACAATAAATTACGATACCCTGACTTACCGTGTGTAATATTTTTGTCTGTTTGTCCGTCCGTCCAGACGTGCTGCTGGGTAGCACAGAGTACTCAACGTCGCTGGACATGTGGGGAGTGGGGTGCATCTTCGTGGAGATGCTCTGCGGAGTGCCGACGTTCCCCGGCGTCAGGGACACGAATGACCAGCTCGACAAGATATTCAAGGTATGGTTTGAGGTTAATTTGAAGATGGGAAAGAGGGAGAGGGGGTTAATGGTTGCTGGTGTAGTTGTTTTTTTAGTATGGTCAAGCTTACGTTAACTCTACTCTTGGTTATGATTATATAATATTTGATGAACTGTACAAATAATTTTGATTTATTTGTTGTATATCTTTAAATTTAAATTTTTAATGCAACTAAAATAACTTACATTTGAGCCTGGCCATGTACCTAACGACATGATTCAGATAAACTTCGAAATATCAATATTCCCAAAGCTTAGAATCGTAAATTGAAGATCAATCAATTATATCAACGGACACAACTTACTCAGAATTTAATATAAGCGTAGGCTTTGTATTACGCAACAGTCACGGTTGAACGAATTACATTTACTATGTGTTTATAATTTATATAGAACGTGTCCATTAATGGTATTTACAATAATTGTACGTTTCGACGTGTACGGCTGTACGCTGTGCGGACCGCAGTCGTGATAGGGAAACGTGACCGGTGTTAGCAATGCACGTGTGGCGTTTAAAAAGGGACATGAATTGCATGCAACGACATTCAGCCCACAGAGCCGTACCTCCGATATTACGCAATGGTATTAAATTTTACATTTTATCTCACTAGTAAATGGGTAGGAATAGGAATTGTAAATGGAAATCCTGAATTGGGTCAGCTTTTTGCGGTAGGTATGTAGTAAGGAAATTGGTATGTAATTGGAGTAATTTGTATCTAACCGAAATGAGACTAGTGTTTTGAGTCGTTACTGCGTGCATGGCGCTGTGGACATCAAAGGCGCCAACATCTTGATTCTCAGAGCTTGCCTCGGCTAACCACGTGGCTAGCCGCTATTCGATATTAATGTATAATATCCCCACTAACCTCTTTGCTCCTTGAAGCAGCGTGGTGGATACTTCCACCTCAGCTGTTAGGAGAGCAGCCATGTAACCGCTCGTGTTGTACGCATTTAATCACCTTAATATTCAAACCGCGGTGGTTGAACGGAAGACAGCAGCCGCAGCAGCTCCGCGTTTCAGTAGCACAGTAGAACAGTTGCAGGCCATTTTGGAGGTTAGCCGCTAATCAAATCACGTTATGTGGTTGGATCGCTTGCCGGCGGTGCCTTTACAGCTTTATGGCGGTTGCCTTAGCGGTTGGCCGCTGGTGCCGACGAACATTCAATCTCGTATAATCTAATTATGACACGAGACTGTAGATGTATAATACTGCTTTGTTTTAATTCGGTATATTAATCGAGCCAAAACAACCTAACTTTCCTAACATTTTTTTCAGTGTCGACCTTTTTATTTAAAATGGTTAAGATTGATTCCGTATTTTGATAAAATCAAAGTGGTGTTTACATCATAGGATTATTCACTTGATATTAGACCACCGTAGTTCTTTCAAAATAATCAATTATAGTATAAATGATTTTATCTCCAATGTCGCCATGTTGTTCTTCTAAGCTTTATTATTCACCATCCCATAACCACCCAGGTGGTAGGCACCCCAACGGAAGAGAGCTGGGTCGGGGTGACCCGTCTCCCCGGACTCCGGTCGCACATCGCGCGCTGGGGCTCATCTCCGGCGCGGTCGCTGGGCGCGGCGTTCCCGCGGCTGCGCGACGCCGGCCGCGACGCCGAGCGTCTCGCCGCTGCGCTGCTGCAGTCAGACCCGGCGAGGCGGTGCCCCGCCCCCAGAGCGATGCAGCACTCGTACTTTGCGACGCTGCCGCCGCGGTTGAGGGATTTGCCCGATGGTGAGTTCGACATACTATCTTACTAATCTTTGTCTGTCTATTTTCAATGTGAAGGTTTGTAAGGTTTGTTACTCTCTCACAAAAAAGTACTGAACGGATTTTCATGAAATTTTGCACACAGGTAGACTATGATCTGGAATAGGGAACATATTTTTCCGGAAAACTAGTAAATTCTCATTGTTCGCAATGATTCGCGGCGGCCGGTCCACATCAGTTATCTAATAGAGATGACTGACTGACTTAAGCCATTAACGGCCGACTACTATAGTCAAAATTATCTAAGATGCCCATAATGATAGCTGCTATTTATTAATATGAACTAGCCTTGTATGGGTGTCTTTGAGCGAAATGGAATATTCATTTACTTGACATGAATAGTTGAATACTTACGGACAAAGGATTTTGCCAAAATTTGTTAAAAATCCCTACTCATTTTCATTGGCGTTGATTATAAATCATATTATACGTTAAAATCTAGTAAAAATCCCATCACATCATAATTTATGCAAAAATTAATAAAAACATATGACGTCCAAACAATCTTATATGAAGAAGCCTAAATCTAATCTGACGTAGGGTGACGTGACGGCTTGAAATCGTTTATAAAACCAATGATAATCGATACATTACTATAATCGAAATTTTAAAATGAAAATTGATTAATTTAATTACATTGTTAAAAATGATTTGCTTGCATTTGAATTTAAAATGAGGTACCCAATACTACCACGACAAATTGGATGCTAACAAAGGACATTTTCCATTACGTATGGGCACTTCGCCATAAATGGACAGTAACTGCAGATAATATGTTATAGACATGGGCGGTAAAAACTATAAATAGTTTCAATAACCCTTTATTTGCATAATACCACAAATACGGTATGAGGTGCTACAAAAACTGTTTATTGAGAGAAACCATTTATTCGTGAATACGAGGTATTGCGCGGTAAGTGTGGTATAAACTATAACCAGTTTCAATATTTCAATAAACCTTTACTGGTATAATACCACAAATATTTCATTTAATCAGTTATTTCGTATACCGACATTACTGAGAATAAGCGTATAGTTACCAATGATACCATAAACCTGATATACCGAGTACACATTTCAATAAATGGTTATTAAAATAAACAGTTTTAAAACCCTTTATCCTTAATACCGACTTTACCGAGAATACCGATGATACCAGATAAACCGAGTAAACGTTTCAATAAATAGTTATTAAAATAAACAGTTTTGAAACCCTTTATCTTTAATACCGACTTTACCGAGAATACCGATGATACCAGATAAACCGAGTAAACGTTTCAATAAATAGTTATTAAAATAAATAGTTTTAAAACCCTTTATCGGCGGCAATACCAATACATAGTTATGGTATTACGAAAACGCGTACCGACCCATGTCTAATATGTTATATGTAATTATGTATTTAAGGTTGCGGTAAACGTTTTATATTTTTTAACAAAATAATAATTATGTATACATTAATGTGTCTTACGAAACAACCAAGAATTTATTCACTGTAGTTTTTTCCTGACGCTCATAATATAATATTAAGTCAAACTATCATTATGAAACTGAGCGGGACTTTCATTCTATCATGATCTATCTTTCTTTCTTTTTCTTCTCTCTTTCTTGGCCGGCAACGCACCGGTGATGCTTTTGGTGTTGTTGATGTTCATGGGCGAATGAATAAAAAAATATTTTATTGAAGTCGTAAATAGGTACATATTGAGAATACGCGTTACGAGATAGCTCAATCGAGGTAGTAGGTAGGTAATAGATACCTAAATATTACGGTTTTTAGTTTAAAATTTAATTATCGAATCGATTAGAAGGCCTTATAATATTGAATCGATTTGTTGTAAAAATTGGTTTCTTTCGTGAACCGATTTTTTTGTACATCTCTAATGTCACTGTGATGGCAAACGACAAATTGGGCTTCTTAGTTCGCGGTGACTATAAGTACGAGTCTCTACTCTTAACTGAATGGTCCCTAAATGGTCCTTACTTACCAAATTCTGGTCATTCAAGGTACACAATGAGCAAAGGAATTACAATCAACGAAAGGACCGATTGTCCTTTCCTAACTCGAACCTAACACTACGTAAAACTACGTATAGATAATACAAAGCCGTTTGGTGAATCTCTTCGTGGAAAGAAATGCGGGCGTTTAGCGCTTCATTTCTATCAGAATCTAGCAGACGTTGTCTGAAACGAAACTGAAAAAATCGTATGAGTTTGTGAGATTTTATTTATTTACTGTTGTAAAAAAAAGAGGTTCTATATTCAATTTTTTTATGGTTTCAATGATGATTAATGGAGGTAACCTCAAAGACAGAGAACGTGTGGGGATTTTGATATCTGTTATTTTTTTGTAAAATGTTGTGTATTATTGTTGCAGAGGTATCCATATTCACGGTGGAGGGCGTGTGTTTGCAGCCGGAGACGAGACACGTGGCCATTAAGTGATCCGCCCCCTCTCGCGACCTACTCGTTAGTTAGTACCTTCAATTCCTATAGTTTTAATCGATGGTCGAAATCCGGTTGACTTGATTCGGTGGACCAATATCTCGTGATAGCTCCCCCCTTTTGACCGGCACTCGACTGGTCCCCTGTACCCCTGGCCCCCTGGCCCCCTGGTACCCTGACCCCCTGGTCTCCTCTCCCGCGTTCGATCCCTTCGTCTACGTTTGTCCATCCGTCGGACGCTTTCGACGTTATATTTAGCGCTTGTTAAGCTTCTAACGTAAATATCCATCCATATAATTCAATTATTCTATGGTGACAAGGTAAACTGATAGGTATCGAGTGTACGATTTGTATGTCTATAAATATATATGAATAACGGAGCACTGTGCCATGTATCTATAACTGAAGAGAGCGACGAGTTATTTTAAAAGATTTTTATGCTGGATATTATATGCTCATAATTTTGGTAAAAGTTTTGAAGATGTTTATTTATATTAACTTAGGGTTGATTGTCGATAATACTAACCCTCATGAGTTATGAGTATCGTTGCACCTGACACGATATTAAATTCTCACTGAGCAACTCGGATCGATATATTTTCGTTAAAGCTACGTTTAAAGGGTAAAATTATTTTTGAATGGAGCTATTAGCAATATGCGACTGGATAGGGGCTATGTTATGTAATTGCTGGCGTTCACCTGAATCTTACGCACACATTCCTTCCACGGTGCTCAAATAGGAAAATTAAACTGGAATCCATAATTAGGCGAACTAGTTTGACAGCTGTTGCCACAACACAAATATTTTAATGAATTTTCAAAACATGTAATGATGATAATGTTTTTTACTGTGAAACGAATGACTGGTATGGTTAAATCGATAATTACTCGTACTTAATGGTTCCATTTAATAACTTGGTCAACAGACCATTATCATTTTATTAAAAGACACTTCACTATACATTTGGTTAAAACATGGCAACACCTTATCTGTCAAAATAGTTGGTCTAAATATGTTTTCGATTACAAGTCGCGTCGACGATCGACGCACGGTTAACATCACACACAATCATATTATGAAGTAAAATGAACGGCGACTTACCAAAATTTATTTAAACGCGACAGATCTCAAATTTATGAAGTGGGACCGTCCTCCTGTAATTAGTGAAGTGATAGGAATTTCGGTTATAATAATGATACTTAAATACTTAAATTAAATTTAATCCGTGTGTACAATGAGAGGGGTAGTGCAGGCGGTAGGTCCGTCTTACCTAAAAGACTAGTGAATTACCAGTTAAGTGGAAAATTAGTGGTCCCACGTAATGATAAGTGCAGGCCCGAAGAACGGATCTTTAGAAGCTTTTGACATCTAGAACATTATTTATAGGTTGTGGTCAATGACGTACTGTCCATATAATAACTGAGGTATCAGTAAAGAAATCAATCGTTCCTTTGTATGATTTTGCTAAGCTAGCGTAAATAAAATTGAAAAATGGTATTAATTTCTCAATGTTGGTAAAATTGTGTGAAGTAGCGGTTAATTTCTTAAGTGCTTCCTAAGTAATATGAATGGAATGTCACTGGAAATAAGGGTTTCCTCTTACCATTACCATCTGCTAGCATAGGAAGAACAATAGTGTTAATAATCTGTGCGATGCGGGCCTGTGTAGGTGCAATGTACATTAGTGTTACAGATGCATTTGCAACTTGAAATTATTAGTAATGTTAAAATCAATAGAATTTTTGAACTTTGTATCGTCTGATAGCGTAGACTCCGAATAGAAATTAAAGTTGTAACGTTAACACCAATTTGTGCCAATACACTGTGGTATATACGAGAAAGGTTTATAATGGCAATATTTTTATTAATTGTACATCAAATATATTCAACTCAAATGTTTATTTAATCCCCTGTTAATTATCATTTGATGCTCCGTTTCCATTTGTCGACATAATTGACAAAGTAACATGCAGTCATCAGTTTTAAGTGTATTATAGCTATGTATAATTTATGTTCGCTAAGTTGAAAGCAGTCTTGTCACCGAAACTTATGTTTAGAGTTGTAGTTAACTACGAGCAATATTCAATTTTAAGTTAAACAAATACAGTCTATATTTGTGTGATAGATACTCGTCAGTGGATTTAGACTTGATATTAGTGCGCACCCGGTCGTTATACTAACAATATTTTTCGATGAAAACTGAATCTATTTGATTTGTAAATAATATTCGCATATAGATGTATCTATTGCACGATTTGCACTGCCATTTAATAAGACCGACTCGTAAGTAAAGATAATAAATATAGGTAATAAATATATGTGTTATATATTTACATTGTGAGAGTTTTACCGTCGAGTTTTTATGTGTCTGGCCTTTACTGTTCGTCACATTTTATGTTGATCGTTCGAAAAAAAATTTCTTCTGAATTCATTCGGAGACAGTATGTATAACCTAGTTTGATGTGGCCTTAACTGCTTAAATAATACACACAACTATTGATAATTAACAGTGTTTGAATAATAATAATAATAAAATATATTTTTTTTAATTTGTAATAATGACTATTGACGCGTAACGTTCTCACAGTGTATGTATGTAAATTTATATTATCTCGTATCGTAGCATCGGATTGTCAGCGCTCGAGCCGTAGTTCGTAGCGTAGTGTGTACCGAGCTTTAGGACGGTCGGACGGCGCCGCGGCGCGACACTAGACGAGTTTCCGATGAATGACATTCAAGTGATGAAAAATTTAATATTTTCCTAATATACTACTACTACTAGATAGTTCTCATTCACATTATTTTTTAAATATGCAAATAGTGCATTACAGTTTTTGCATATATTTGAAGTTTGTCGATATTCAGTCGGTCACAGGTACGTACGTAACCTACGGACAAGTGTGTTACATACGTTACGAATGGGACAACATTGGTATAAATCTTTTATGAAACAGCGGAATAGACGTAAAAGAAGTTGAAATAAATTTATTCATTACGTTTATTTTGCGAGAATCAGTATCCAATTTATTAGTAAACCATAGAAAATTTATCGTTTCTTTTTTTGATAGTCTCCAGACGTGGTCATTACGTAGTCATCATGTAGCGGCCAGTGCGTGAATCAGTGTTGTTTGATGATTATATAAACGAAAAAATGGCAATGATATTTATGCAAAAAAAAAACATTTTTTTATATGTTTGAAATTAGTAAATAAAATTTTTCGTAACTAAATATTTAGAACAAATGTAATGTGGACGATTGATCTCGTATTTAATACGCGGTGAAACGTGAATGTCACAAAAACGCGCGCCGCCCGCACTTTTGTAGTTAAAACGTTATTCGGCTCCGAACACCAAACTAGTGAGTAAAATTATATTAAAATATTGTATAGTTTCTAAAACGCAATACTTTCTTGTACATGATTTGTTGAGTTTTGTTATAGGGATTCGCGTTTGATTCTTGCGACTGCTAAATGTTAATGTCTTGCGACTCTATCACTTGTGTCAGTAACAATTATCATTTTTAATAATTATATTATAATAAATCAAGAAGTTGTGACAACTGTATACCACAAAATTTATTGTAATGAAGTTTATAATTAATTAATTTATTACATGTTTTTTTTTGATGTGCGTCGAGTTGTATTTATGTATGTCATAGGACATCTAATATCTTAATCTAAGCTATATCGTATCGAGACGTGTGATAGAACAGTGAGTGATTAGAGATAGTCGCAAGGGTCGAGTGCGATCCTTTAGTATGTAATTTAGTAGGAGGGAGGTTAATATTTCACCCGTTGAGTGAGGCACCAAGCGTACCCCGTGCGATGTAACATAGAATTGTATATTGATCGGAGATTTATGTGGAGCATTTATATAGTTGAATGGCTGAGTGTAGGTACGAGGATGTTGAGATGTGCAAGGTATTCGGCTCTGATAGTGACGTCGACAACTTACCGATTTCCGTACGGGCACAAATTGAAAATGGTACGAGTCCAGTTTGAATTCAATCGTTAAATTGAACGTATATGTACATATTCTTGGAATTATGTTAGCCGTACGTATTGACAGAACATGATATTGATGATATGAGTGATTGGTGGTTTTGTTTTATTTCAAAATGATGTTCGAGTGTATCCGACGTCACTATTAAAAGCACGTTTGGGTCATATGACGATTGATTCTGTTCAGATGTTATCTACTGTCAGTGAACCTTATATTTGTGTTTGACGCAATAATTAGAAGGTGGTTGATACTTGATATTGTAAAAGTGTTTCTATTAGTTTAATTTTATAGTTGAATTTCACATAGCAAATGAATCGCATTTGTATAATGTTGCCTAGCTCCCGAGATGAGAGGAGTTCGTCATTTGGCCCGCTAACGAATGACCGAGTTTGTGTTGTGTGATTCGCATTTGAATATGTGACGAGGAACTGATTCGATGCGTTGCGGGGTAACTGTAAATACGGTATGGTGTTGTTGTGATCCGTTTGATTTGCAGTCCTGTACTAAATGCCATAGCTGTCTCCGTGAACAGTTAAATATACAACGATACTAGGAAATACAGTTTGATCCTAGAAAATACAGCTTGATCCTAGAAAATACAATTTGATCCTAGAAAATACAGTTTGACATTTTTTATGATAAAGTGAAACGAAATGTACTTATGTGACTTGGAAGTCACACTGAGTGTATTTCGGTCAATGATTGTGTGATAAAATACGAACATAATATGAGTAAAATTCAGTGACACTTGGTTCTTTTTTATAATAGTAACATGATGTATGTTCACTGTTATAGAAAATTTATTGTTCACTGGAGTTTTACTAATCTGTTCGTATTTTAGTCCCTCAGCCGACGATGTGTGGATAAATACAATAAATCGATTATTTACGTCATATTATACTTAGTTTAGTACAATGAAAAATATTCAAAGTGTATTTCATAATATCGCCACCTGTCTAAGATAATGTCTGTTAAAATATTAGCATGTAATTGCCGTGTCTTAACATGAATTAGCTAGTTTTAGATTGATTAAGTGAAATACGACTTTATTGTAACTAGTTAGGGTATATAATGACATGCGCTATCTTAACAGGCATTATTTCTCAATACTGACATGGAAAATTAACATGAGATTTATTTTAATTTTTAATTGTATTTTAGGGTATTGTTTTATTAACTTGATTTTTACTATTTCACGTATCATGAAATTCTGCCGCGCTGTTTTTTTATTATAATGTGTAAAACAATGTGCTTTTAATCGTTTAAAAGAATGTAAATATGATATTTGAACTGATAATAATAAAAATTTTTATTTCTTAATGAGTCGCTGTGTTTTATCGTTCATCCCCACCTTAGTCCCGGTAAATTATACATTCCCCAATCCTCCCAGCAGTCTTCATATGTACAGATAGGTTAATTAAAAGGTTAACACCATGATAACACATTATAAAGAAACGAAGTATAAAAATAAAACTTAGTAACAAATATTCACCTGAATAAAACTGAATTATGATGATGGACTGTTCAACCCATGTTCAACTCTTAAAACACAGACATGAACAGGTTGAAGCAACTTGTTTCACTTCAAGATCGACAAATTAATAAGATGGTCACATGATTAGTACACATGGTTGTCTTCGTACATCAACTTATGCGTTTATTTATTTAACAACAACAAATGCTTCCTGTACAAAAATTCAAAGCGTTAGTATAAATTTCTCGTCTAGTATGAAATTCAGACAGAGCGAAAATGAATAAAACAAAATTATTCCATATTGACATCATCGTTTTTTTTTTGTATCGTAGTGTGGTCGTAGAATTCACATTCATACAATCACCGACCACCTCAATGTTTAGTGACCATTTTTTTTTATGAATTACTTAATTGACACATGCACATAACTAGAACCATAGACAATCGTCTTAAAATCTCGGGCTAACGATCGGTGATATTTACCCAAGGTGTTACTGATGTCCATGGTTGACAATTACCTTGTACCATGAGGTGGTCGTCTTTCCTTTGTCAGCTATTCACATAAAAATTACAAGAGACGTTTTCAGCACAATACACCCCCAATATACTCCAAGGCCTTGAGTTGAGTGCATGTAAATGATGTAATAAAGCTCTGACGGTCGGAGGTCGGAGCCGTGAACGTTCCGCGGTTGGCGCCGCGCCAAACGGGCGATCGGGAGATGGGCTCGCAAGGACGTCGCCATGGTGAGTATCTTGAAGATCTGCTGGTGTGGGCCGATTGATTGGACGATGATTAGGTTGTTGGGTAGGTACAACGATTTTAATACGTGATGGACTGATTATAATTATAAAGAAATAATTGGGTGAAGCCGCCAAAAATTGCTTTTTATAGATGAAGGACATTGTCCGTCTTTTAACTTCAAAAAGTGATAATATAATGTAATTTTCAACTACTTACTGTTTATTTTTGCTTTCTCGACAAATTACACCTACTTACTAAATATAATATTTTAAATAGAGCTCTAAATTACGAAAGTTGGAATTACACATTATAGCGCCGTAATTTCAAAAGTTAAGCAATCAAAAAGGTAGCAATCATGAGTTACACGTAAACCTTGTAACAAAAACTTGTCGAGATATGAAATAAGATACCAAAGATATTTTACCATAGATATGTTATGTCCAATGATGTTGTATGTACAGGGAGGTAGATATGCCGAGAGGGCGTTGAAATTAAGTCAGTCGAATCCAGTCAAGTGTAGGGATTTCATTGTAGACAGTTGATAGCTGCCTTTGAGTGAGGCTGTCTATAGTTGTCATAAAAATGCCGAGTTGTGTTTTGAGATTTTGCAAAAATCATTTCTCCAAATTGAATAATAATGATAGAGTTACATACCATAGGTAAATACATAAAACGTTATGTTAAATTTTGTTACTAATATAGAATATTTCTTTTAAAATTGATTAAAATAAGTATTATAATATGGCACATGCTATTCGTCATAGACTAATATGGCAGAAGTGAAATTAGGTAGTGAACATATTTCTTAAATTGAACCAAATGAAATCTTTATATAATGATTGTTTTAGACTGAATTTAGAATGATTGTTTTAGATTGTTTGTAAAATAAAAACGTTAAATATCCTTTTATCTTTCATTATTTTAAATTTTCCTAGATTTCCAAGTGATGAGCTACTTATAAGTTATTGGGTAAGCATAGTTCAAAAATTTCACAGTGAAGCCAACTGGATGCCTACGCTATAAGAGTTATTTTATCAGTAATAAGTGTACACAATATTCTTTTCCTGCAATTTAATCTTTTTTAAATCTTCTAAAGAATGTTGGTTAAATAAATATAACTATTTTCATGCCACTTCCTTATTACACGAGGGTTGGAGAAAGGATTCAAAATAAAAATTAATCTAACACATGTATTTTTTTAATTCAATTTTTAAATTATTTTAAAATAAACCTTACACTGTTGTAAACACACTGTGACCTAAACGCGCACTAAGGTCACGCTTTTCAGCGCGTACAGTATCCATTTGTTTGACGTTCGGAAGCCTGTTGGTGAATCAAAAACCGTTAAATTCTCCCCCCTAAAAGTGCCTAATGTAACTTTGTAATTTTTTCGAAAGTTTATCCCGAATAACTCGTAAAATGTGCTGAATGTTCTAAACAAAGCCCAAATCGCGATTTTTTTATTCTTATAAAAGTGTCTTTTATGGGCCAAATTTGTGTAATCCACACTAAAATAAAGGCGCCAGAGATATCGTAATCGCGCCATTTTTAATTATTATATAATTACATACTTTAAGTTATTTGTTTTTGCAATATAATTTCAAAATGTTAAATCACAATAATAATATTATGCCTAATCGGTACTATTTCTTTTATTCCCTTCTGCCTGACTATTCTATGTTATGCTTTGACAATTATGACATGTCATCGCGGATCGAAAACTAAACCTCGAAATGTATGGACATAACATATCTATGGTAAAATATCTTTGGTTATGTCCATACATTTCGAGGTTTAGTTTTCGATCCGCGATGACATGTCATAATTGTCAAAGCATAACATAGAATAGTCAGGCAGAAGGGAATAAAAGAAATAGTACCGATTAGGCATAATATTATTATTGTGATTTAACATTTTGAAATTATATTGCAAAAACAAATAACTTAAAGTATGTAATTATATAATAATTAAAAATGGCGCGATTACGATATCTCTGGCGCCTTTATTTTAGTGTGGATTACACAAATTTGGCCCATAAAAGACACTTTTATAAGAATAAAAAAATCGCGATTTGGGCTTTGTTTAGAACATTCAGCACATTTTACGAGTTATTCGGGATAAACTTTCGAAAAAATTACAAAGTTACATTAGGCACTTTTAGGGGGGAGAATTTAACGGTTTTTGATTCACCAACAGGCTTCCGAACGTCAAACAAATGGATACTGTACGCGCTGAAAAGCGTGACCTTAGTGCGCGTTTAGGTCACAGTGTGTTTACAACAGTGTAAGGTTTATTTTAAAATAATTTAAAAATTGAATTAAAAAAATACATGTGTTAGATTAATTTTTATTTTGAATCCTTTCTCCAACCCTCGTGTAATAAGGAAGTGGCATGAAAATAGTTCTATTTATTTAACCAGCATGCTTTAGAAGATTTAAAAAAGATTAAATTGCAGGAAAAGAATATTGTGTACACTTATTACTGATAAAATAATTCTTATAGCGTAGGCATCCAGTTGGCTTCACTGTGAAATTTTTGAACTATGCTTACCCAATAACTTATAAGTAGCTCATCACTTGGAAATCTAGGAAAATTTAAAATAATGAAAGATAAAAGGATATTTAACGTTTTTATTTTAGAAACAATCTAAAACAATCATTCTAAATTCAGTCTAAAACAATCATTATATAAAGATTTCATTTGGTTCAATTTACGAAATATGTTCACTACCTAATTTCACTTCTGCCATATTAGTCTATGACGAATAGCATGTGCCATATTAAAATATTTATTTTAATCAATTTTAAAAGAAATATTCTATATTAGTAACAAAATTTAACATAACGTTTTATGTATTTACCTATGGTATGTAACTCTATCATTATTATTCAATTTGGAGAAATGATTTTTGCAAAATCTCAAAACACAACTCGGCATTTTTACGACAACTATAGACAGCCTCGCTCAAAGGCAGCTATCAACTGTCTACAATGAAATCACTACACTTGACCAGATTCGACTGACTTAATTTCAACGCCCTCTCGGCATATCTACCTCCCTATACATACAACATCATTGTAAGATACGTACCTATCGTACAAAGCTGTGTATCATACGGGCATGCTTCCCTTCACATGAATTTCCATTTAATATAGCAAAGGTCGATCGTGGGAAGTTAATTAACTCTCACTATAAGTTATACTGAATGGGGTCTCAAACGAGGGTTTAGGTACTCGGGATATTAAGATTCTTGGGGCTAGATAACATTGAACTTCCAATGGCATGTGGTGTAGTACCTAAATACCCCTTGAAATAATTATTCGATCACTGTATTATATAGATATATGTAGATACCTCATATAAAAGTTTTCGTTTGTTGTCGCGGTAGCGTATTTCCATTTACGTGTTCAATAAATAGGAGGCAGTTGTGCCTCGGAACGCGCACGGGTTTGTCAGGCTAATTCTAAATAATTTTCCGTAGCTCTCGCATTACTTTGCCGCACAGCTAAATAAAGTCGAAATTCGTCAAAGACCGGACCCGAGGGCGATTTCCGACCCAATTGTCTTCCCTCGCGCAGACAGGAAATAATAACGACAAAGCAAAACTTTGCCGCCGTTTGTACGTGATAGCCTTTTGTTGTCGTCACTCTTTATCCTGAAAATAGATAAAAAAAACAAAGCAAAAGCCATTTCTGCAGAATTTATCAGACGTATCAGATATACGGAAATAAAAATTGTAATGTTCGTGAGTCTTATCTTAAATATGAAGTGCTTTGTAGTGCAGCCTAGAGCATGATGATTAAATAGTATACTGCCGTCGTAAGGAAAAGGTACACATCTAACATTTTGTAAATTGCGAGAAAATCGAGTTTAAAAATCCAAATAAAATCACATACTTATGACTTTTCAATGTAATATTTTATGTAAGAAAAGGCAATTTTATTCACCTGTGCCTTTTCATTGGAGTAAAAAGTGATCATAATAGTACATGTAATATGATACATGAAGGTATAAGTGCTACTTATGCCTTTTCTTTTACATTACATGTTAAAGTTTAGTATTGGTAAACATTAATTATAAGAGCATATTTGTCACAGTTCAGTAGTGCCCTTTAAGCTTATGGTATTTACCGTATTTCTGTTTAGCGTGATCCTAAAATTCTACGAAAAATTAGGGAGACGGGCATTTTATTCCTGATTCCGCAAACAAAAGACTCAATTTTGCAAAAAATGTTAGTTGTGTCCTTTTCCCTTACGTCGGCAGTATACTAAATTAATAGTGGTAGGAATTGTAATGATGGTAAGTGCCATGCCTATAATAATATGACAACAAACTTCCGATCAAAAAGAATTTCACAGTTGATATTATTATGACAGGTACCTATGCAACAATGATATTTAAAAAAATATACATAGATACGATATGCTCTTACAAATCAACCAAAAAATATGTTCCGAAAAGAACTATAACACACACACACGTTTATCTTTTATTTCACTACACCAATCACATTGGTATAATACACGAAGGCATTTTAACGCTATTATGTCTAATGCCAAGCACTTCTGACAACAAAAAAAGCGTGCGTATCGTCTTGTATTGACAGAGCGACTACGAGCAGAACTAGGGATGTTCGATCCAGGTGCCTTGTATCGATACTCTGGATCGATACGGATCATATCGCAGTGTATCGATCCAGGTATCGATCCAAGTGATTTCATACGATACTCTGGATCGATCCAGTATCAAATGATTTTTTGTTTTGATAGAAATAGCCGGCAAACAAGCTGACGATCCACCTGATGGTAAGTGGCTATCGTCGCTCATGGATATCAACAACACCAAAAGCATCACTGATGCGTTGCCGGCCAAGAAAGAGAGAAGTGGGTATCGCGGCCAATGGATGTCAGCGACCAAAGCGTTGTCGGCCAAGAAAGAGAAAAAAAGAAAGAAATATGTTAATAAATAAAAGATGATATTTTATGTAGATATACCGTATAATTTAATTATGATGTTTTGTATCGATCCAGAATCGAATAAAATATTTTAAATATGGTTATATAAAGTATCGACAAGCTTAATTCAGTGGGTTTCTAAAAATGGTTGATCATTAAGCCAATATTAAGATCAATCGTTTTAGATTAAATTTTATATCAGATTTCATTTTATTCAAAATATTGTATACGAGTAACCGCCCTCGCTTTGCTTCGGTTTTCTTATTTTTACACCTTGGGTTACATTATTGGAGTTTTATTAAGGATCCCTAATTTTTTTGAAACTATAGCCTATGTTACCTGGGAATAGTGTAGCTTTCCAACAGTGAAAGAATTTTTAAAATCGGTTCAGTAGTTTCGGAGCCTATTCAATGCAAACAAAAAATCAAATGTTTCCTCTTTATATATTAGTATAGAAAATAAATATTGAAAAAATTACTTAAGGTTTTTTTTAAAACAATGTGGTATGTAGTAGGAAGATCATATAAGTAATAATACATATCTCACTTTATAACACTATATTTGACTTAGAACTCTCGTGTATTTAAACTCATTATAAATCAAATAAATTACATCATGCAAAGCTTATAAATTACATTTGCCAATCCTTAAATTTTAATGAACGCTGGAATAGTAAATTGGATAAGCGCCTAGGATCAAATTGATTACTTTCACTTAAAATGCTATTGGCTAACGAGAAAAGCCATTCGGCCGTTCGAATGAATTTTCAACACTCTACTTCTACACTCTTTCTACACTGAATTTCCTACCACTGATAAATACCGAAGAGCTATGTCGCAGAGTTTCCCCAAATAACTTTTTTAGCTAACCAACACTTTAATTTGGATAAGACTTTCTATCCAACAAAAATTCAGACAAATATTGCTTAAAAAATGTGTGGAAGCCTTCTTGTTCGTGTAATAATGATGCGCTAACCACTGTTCTAAAGAAATCTACCTCAATTCCATAATAATTTTGATTCGATCCGATCCGATCCGATCCACCCTGCATGTGTATCGATCCGCCAGTGGATCGAATGCCGTTGTATCGATACAAATATCGAGCGGATCGTATGCCATTGTATCGATCCACACAAGTATCGATCCGGATCGAACATCCCTAAGCAGAACGGTCAATTGCCTATTCTTAGGCTCATCATCGTCGGCGCGCTAGTAGTGCTTACTATCGTGAATGTAGAATGCTCAGGAATCTGTAAAAGAAGTGAACGTTAAATTTAACGCCCATTTTTTAGAAGAACCGCTTTTATCTACAGTAAAGTTTGATTTAGATTAAAAGGTGCCCAGCGCGAATAGGTTGTTAGCAATTTTTTTTAAACTATGACCACATTTCGTGGTCGTTATTCTCATATTAACTTGCATAGTTATGCATAGTTGATTATTTGTTTAGTTTGTGGATATTTGTAATTCCAGCGGTTGTGCTAAAGGCTTGTGCACCCGAGATGTCTCCTGTGCTGACGCGTCTGTTTCGACTCTCAATTGAGACTGGATCAGTGCCTAAATCCTGGAAGCTTGCCAATGTGCAGCCCGTGCCCAAGAAAGGCAGCCGTGCTGACCCCACCAACTATCGGCCTATCTCAATTACTTCCATACTCTGCAAGATTATGGAACGTACATTGAATAGGCGCCTCATGGCATACCTAGAGCAAGATGATCTCCTTAGTGACCGGCAGTACGGGTTTCGCCGAAACCGGTCAACAGGGGATCTTCTAGCGTATGCCACACACATATGGGGCGAGGCCCTCGAGAAAAATGGGGAGGCGCTTGCTGTCTCCCTTGACGTCTCGAAGGCTTTCGATAAGGTCTGGCACGCTAGCCTCCTAAACAAGCTTCCAGCTTACGGCATATGCCCTGCCCTTATCAACTGGGTAGAGGACTTCCTGAGCGACCGGTCTTTCCGGGTTGTAGTCGAAGGTAGTTCATCAGAAACGATGACTACAAATGCCGGAGTTCCTCAGGGGTCCGTTCTCTCCGCCACTCTATTCTTGCTACACATTAATGACCTGCTCATGCCCGGTATTTATGGGTACGCAGATGATAGCACAGTGGTAGAGAGATACCTACCGAGTTCCAAGGCCAGTAGGCTCGAAATTCAGTCAGAAAGAGAGGCGATGGTGGAACGTGTGAATCTCACACTTCGGGCTGTGTCCGAGTGGGGCGAAGCCAATCTTGTGAGATTCAACGCCACTAAAACACAGACGTGTCTCTTCACCGCCAAAAGGAGCCCGCTCACCTTGGCTCCTACTTTTCAGGATGTGCCCTTGGATTATACCGACTGCCTTCAGTTATTAGGAGTTGAGATATCCTCCAAGCTCAACTTTGGGCGGTTCATCGAATCCAAAGTTAAAGTTGGTGCAAGGAAACTTGGCGTCCTTGCGAAGGTCCGGCGGTACTTCACACCGAAGCAACTGTTAACGTTATACAAAGCTCAGGTTCGGCCGTGTGTGGAGTACTGTTCTCACATTTGGGCAGGTGCAGCCAAATGTCACCTTTCTGCTTTGGATTCGATGGAGAGGCGTGCAAAGAGGCTCATTGGTGACCCAGATCTGGTTAAGACCAATCTGCAAAGCCTTGAGCACAGGCGCAGAGTAGCCAGCCTCTCGGTTTTCTATAGGGCACATTTTGGAGAGTGTGCGCAGGAATTATTTGAATTAATTCCCCCTTCCCCATTTCTCCATCGAACGACACGACGCACGGCGGGTATCCACCCTTTCGCGGTGAACATCCCACCGGTACGGACAACGCGGTTTGCGTCGTCATTCATTATGCGCACCGCGAAGGATTGGAATAACTTGCCTGCGTTCGACTACTCTGTGGGCGTCTGTGTCGTCAAGGCAGTCATAACTCAATTTGATCATTTTGGATGGATGCGGTGTGTCGAGATAAGAAATTTTTGCTTCGAGTGGAAGTCCAACGATTCTGGGTGAAGTGGTTTCCCTCGTTTTATTTCGTATATCTGAGCTGCTTCCCTCACTCTCATATCTAGGGGCAGTAAGCCCGCAATCGCTAGGCTCGCTATCAAAGAGACTGTTCTATATGCTTTACTAATTTTCAGCGCAAAGCCTCTCTGCAGCGTGCCCAACAGCTTGCGTACGGACGCGAGGCTTACCGCTCCTACCCATACACTCGCTGCATACAGAGCAATGGGCTCTATGACGGCGCAGTAAATATGCCTAATAATTTCGGAGTTCAAGCCCCACGTGAGTCTAGCAGCTCGTTCCAGTCGTTTGTATATTCCAGTCGCTTTCTGTACAATAGTTTTCACCTGGGACTTGAACTTCAATTTACTGTCAATTATAACGCCCAGTAGGCGCATCTCTTCTACTACTTCAATCACTGCGCCGCCCATATGGACAACGGGGGTGCGAAAGTGTCTTCGCGTTGTGAAAATCATTGCCGTTTGCCTTGGACTTTGCGTCTACACCGATGGTAGCAAAATTGAAGGTAAGGTAGGTGCGGCTGTAACAGTGTGGAGGGACAGCACGGAAGTGAAATATCAGACATTCAGGCTGGAGTCCTTCTGCACTGTGTTTCAGGCGGAGCTACTGGCCATTCTGAAGGCGAGTGAATTACTAGAGAGGTTTAAAGAGAACAAAGATATTAAAATACTTTCAGACAGCAGATCGGCGCTTGACGCTATTGTAGATTACAACTCCTTGCATCCGCTCGCCTTCGGAATAAGAGCAAACCTGGCCAAGCTGTTGTCTGCAGGTGTAGATGTAAGGTTGTTCTGGCTGCGGGCTCATGTTGGGACAGCGGGTAATGAGAGAGCGGACCAACTGGCTAAACATGCAGCCCTGCACAAAAGAACCGCAGCCGATTACACCTGCTATTCTGCATCACATGCAAAAATGGTCATCAGGCAGGAAACACTTGCTAAATGGAATGACGCATATATCACATATAGTGAAAATAAACCTATCCGCCATTTCCTGCCAGATGGCCACACTGCATATGTAAACGCTCGCAGGTACTGGCCGGACAAGCTGCTAACCCAAGTATTGACCGGGCATGGGGGCATCGGCCAGTATTTGCACAAAATGAAGCTGCGCGACTCTCCGTGGTGCGTCTGCGAGAATGGAATAATTGAAGACGTAGTCCATATTTTGACTGAATGTCCGAGATTTAAACAACTTAGATTAGAATTAAGAATAAAGACAAATATGGAAATAACGACAGAAAACTTTAAAATAATGTTTAATGATAGGAATAACAGAACACTCTTTGTAAATTACTGTAGAGTTATCACTGACAAGGTGTGTCGAGGTAATGGAAGCACGGTGAAGTGGCTATAAATTGACTCTTCTGTGCAATTTTGACAAAACATTACGTGGCTTAAAATATTTATGTAGATATAAAACACATATATATAGTAAGTAAATTGTAATATAATAAGTAAGTTATTTAATGGAATTGTAATTTAATTTAAATATTGACAAATTTATTAATAAGTTTGGAATTTTAAATAATTTAAATATGATAATGTGAATATTATAATAATAGCATATAAGGTCTCCGGTGCACGCTGGAGGAGATGTAATATTAAATAAATAAATAAAATAAAATAAAAAACTTGCCTGCGTCTGCGTTCCCGCCCACCTATGACGTGGATGTATTCAAGAAAAGAGTGAATAGGCTTTTATTAAGTTAGTGCGCTCACCATCCTAGACCACATCTCCACTTACCATCAGGTGGGATTATGGTTAAGCATTAGCTTATTGTAAGTAAAAAAAAAATATCATAGATGTTCGCTAAATTCATGAGAAATTTTCTTAAATCGTTTTAAAAGAAACCTCTGTAGGTACTATAAATGTACTAGAAAGCCTTTTCTGATTTTCTACGTATTTCATAAGCACTATTTTGGTTGTCATCACATTGATACGTACCTAAATCGTAGGTTCGTAAAAATATTGCAATAATGCAGTTTGGAATTGAATATACTTAGTATGCAAGCAACTTTTCCTTTAACAGATTTATTTCACCGGAAGTTATAAGCACCTATAGCCTTAATGCATACGAGCACCTATCAGTGAGTTTAATTGGAGTTCGCGGGGGATTTGTTTAACTAATTCTAACCCGTCCCGACTCCTGCGGCTGCCTGCTCCGACATATTCGTATCAGCACAAATTAAATACAAAGTAACAAGTTTCCGGAATTCGTTTTGTTTGCAGTAATTTACATAATAATTATATTTTTGTCGTGTGTATAATACAATAAACCTAAATTATGAACTTCTATGATCGCGCATCCATTTTATCAAAATGTATGCCCCTATGATAGATAGGTGAGGTTAGGTTAGTTAGGTTGCTGTTTTTACTTAAGGTAAAAAAGGTACCCCTCGAAGTGAAGTTACATTTACATACATATGTGACGGAGTTCTATTATTATGACGTTAGGTATGCATCATCTGCATTTAAACAAATGATTAATATCTAATTGGTATTGAGAATTTAAAAAGAAATTATTAAGCATTCAAGTGTTACAAATTACATATTAATAAGCTCAGCATACGTGACCCAGGGGAATAAATAATGGGAAGCACAGAGCCACTCGATGCATTGTTAGAGTTGAGAGTAATGAAGAGAAAGTTATCACCTCATCACCCCTCACCCCTCATTTCGAGTGCTCGCTAACACGCCAAACAGCTATTAAAGGTAAATAAGCCTCCGAACAATGCTTGCACTACATATATTTATTTATCTTTAATTAACCGACTTCAAAAAAAGGAGGAGGTTCTCAAAACGACTGTATTTTTTTTATGTTTGTTACCTCAGAACTCTGGACTGGGCGAACCGATTTTGATGATTCTTTTTTAATCGAAAGCTGGTGGCTGTCATGTGGTCCCATATAAATTTTATTGAGATCTGACAATGGCATCCATGATAAAACCATATAAGTCTTAAATTTGTATTAAGTAAGCGCGACAAATGGACGAATAACTCAATATCACGCCAGCCGATTTCGATGATTCTTTTTTTAATCGAAAGCAGGTGCTTGTCACGTAATCCCACATAAATTTGAACGAGATCTGACAAGTAGTTTTAGAGTAACTTTGAAGTCGGTTATTTTTTGTTAGTAAAATTTAGATTATATTCATTTTACATTACAACACTACACATATGATAAAATGTTATACCATAGACACATTCTTGTTAAAGTAGGTAGAGCTAAGGAAATAGAAAGAAACTGAAAATAAAATTTATGCGCACAAAAATTGCATAATTTAAAAAGGCAGATATATAATAAAATATTTAAAACACCGTGGACCTAGATAGACAAGGCCTAAATGAAATCAATGAGGCAAGTCAATTAAAAATTGTGCGCCCTACGCGTGATCAACAAAATGGCAGAGATGTGAGTGAGAACCAGTTCTTTCTTTCTTTTTCTTTTCTCTTTCTTGGCCGGCAACGCATCAGTGATGCCTTTGGTGTTGCAGATGTCCATGGGGGACGATAGCCACTTATCATCAGGTGGATCGTCAGCTCATTTGCCAGCTATTTCCATAAAAAAAAGATAAAAAGTTGTATTAACACATGTATATTTATTCTATTAAACAGATATGTATCTAGGACCTCAATCACACAAAATTACCATTAAGAGAGACGGAAGCATACGAAACACAATTAAAAAGCAATCCACTTCAGCTTCAGACACCCCATTTGTAATAAAATTTTAATTAACCGACTCCCGGAATGTCGCCGACTCGCCGCGCCGCCCGCCGCCCGTAGGCTGCACTGAAAATATGAATAACTACTTTGGCTTGGTGAAGTTTTAATAACTGTTAAATTAATAATGTATTTAACGTAGAAGTCTTGATACTTTGTCATTTCATCTGTTAAACCTGTTTATTTATTTAATATACTTAATATTCTCTCGGTCATCAGTCCCACTGGTCGGGGCGACCTATGATTCATTCATCAAGAAATGGTGGCCGTTCGAGTAGAGAAAACATTTATAAACAAGCTACAATCTGCTACGACGTAGCGGCGTAGCATAGCCTTGCCAACAATCGTGCTACAGAAAAAAATTATGAGCATCTATAAATTATACAAAGAGAAACTATTATTATTACTAATTATGGAAATGACTGAAAATAGCAAAACGAAATAAAATAAAAAGACAGGAATTATTTAACTTTAACATGGTACCAGGTCTTCCCCGCTGCGAGCTTAAGGGGCGTAATTTCTCTAAGAACAACTTTGGCCCGCGTTTTCCTATATTTTGTTTTACATCATTCATCTTCATTCAGGTCTACCTGTGTGCTAAATTTCATGAAAATCCGTTTAGTAATTTTTGCGTGAAAGAGTTACAAGCATCATTACAAACTTTCACATTTATAATATTAGTAGGATATAATATTAGTAGGATGATCTTATTTAAATTCTTGTCTGGCCTGAGCTCTAGAGGGCCCAATCCTTAGCGGAGTACACGATCAATGTTACCTCAACATTAAACCATTATTTTTTATATTATCTACATTTGAATTATTGTAATTATAAATAATAATAAACGCTTACACACTCATACCCGTAGTAGTTTATTACCTGTGTCGCGGGTGGTATGGACGACACATATAACACATCACAATCACACCCATGACCCGAGTACAAAATTTTTTCTGTCACATAAATATCTGCCCCGGCCGGGAATCGAACCCGAAACCCCTCGCTTCCCAGGCAGAGTGGCTACCAACTAGGCTACAGGGTCGTCAAATTATTATTTTTTTCTTATTGGTGAATAGCATATTATGATAATCAGTACGTCAATAAAACAATAGTTTTTAAGGAATGTTTGTTCACGAAGCACGCCGTGATAATCTTTAATTCAGATAAGACTACATTTAGTTCCTAATTATTTTCTATATTATGTATATTTAAACGATGTTATAATGTAACTCTTATTAATCAATTATCCTGAATAAATAAATTAATCAATAGAAAAACTAATGGGTCCAATTTCAATTCGGCAAGAACAAAGAGAAACTGTTCCAAATCGTTCTTTTATTTTAAAACATTGGAGCATCATAATGCAAATCCCATATGATTCACATTCAAATATTCAATTCGGCGCGGATTTCCTTTTAGACACAATCGAAGTGTGAAAATCAGCTGCAAGATTTAATTTGGACTGTCTGCGTTTGGTCTGATCCGATATGACGATTCAATCAATTTTACTAAGCCGTTAAGTAAGAGCAAACCATCACATTAACAGGATGTTTACTTACTACCTAATGCCTTTTCATGGGGTTTTATGGATCACGTGATCAGTTTTTAGTGTATAAACATTTAAATTTCGTATATAATCATTTAACGTATAATAATTGTTATTAAAACAAATTGGTAATTGATTTTTAAATTATTTAAGAACAACTTTAACCAGCCATAAATTTTTTAGACGAACTACATATTAAGTATTATGTCATTGGAATCTTATAATAATATGTGTATTGTCAGTAACACAGGTTTTAAATATTATAACGATTTACGACAGGAAATGCAATTACAACTTCTCTTCACTGAATGATGGGGAATAAAAAATATCTGTTTATTTTTTATATTTTCAACTTTTAGAATTGTAAAACATATATTTTTGTCAACCCTTTAGCTCCTATGTCCAAGTACAGAGATTTATTTTAAATTTTCCATTGAATGCGTAGGAAGCAACCACTTTTAAAAAATCCACTGCAGAGAAAATATTAAATAAACAGTAAGTTGAAATGAACTTTAACATCGAAGGCTCTCGCTTCCATTTCTGCGTATTGTCGACGAGAAATACAGCAAAAGAAAACACAACAACTCGAAATAAATGCACCAGACTGTTGATTTATATTTCTATTTCGACAGCTATTGATTTCCCGTATTTATAGAAAGGTTTTAGAAGACAGCGTGCTGACTTTAGAATATTACACATAGTTTTACTTTATATAATAAACGCTCAGAAGGTAGAAAAAATTCTTGTTTAGGAAATAGTTTTAGTTAATTTAGTGCTGTATGGAATAAATGTGAATGTTTTGGGAATTAATTAAATTAATTAATTACCTATTAAAATTTGTATTCCGTCCGATAGCTCTCGATCAATCATGGTTTAAAGATAAATAAATATAATAATGCTAACGATAAAATAAGGGATCGATTGCTTATACGTGCTTTTCGATTCACGGACGCCCTTAACATATTCCGCTCGGTCACCCAACCACCGACTCCCCAATTGCTTAAATCGGTCAATCACTTAACTTAATACGCGCCGACGAACTACGCTCCTATTAACAATAAAACGACGAAATAGCAATATGTTTCCCAAACTCCAACTCCAATACACCGGCACACAGCAAATATATCAATATTAATATCCGTATTGACCGTATTGCGTCCTCGACGTGAACAGGATGAAAGCCCTCGCTAATGATTCTGGCAGAACTAATCTCGGTAAGTGGTCGTCGGGCCGGCGCGGCCACGCGGCTGGACGAACTAGTGCATGGGAAACCCAAAATTATTTTGTGGAACTTGTCAATGTCGTGACATTATCACTACCTGCAAATCCTGCAAGGACACCGACACGCTAACCACCTCGTATTAGCTAAGAAGCGAGACGGCCCGTATTAATAAATCGATCTTTAGATCTCTGCGATCTCAAGATATGGTTTGATATGCTGAAACCGAATCTTGAGATCGCAGAGATTTTAACATCGATTTATTAATACGGGTTTAAGGCCTATTCCATTGGAGGTCTCTGGGCTCCTCATCACCCAGTTTACGGTCTTCATTCTTGATAGTAGGGTTCTCTACCCGACTCGCTGACTATCACCATCCTTAAAATTGACCGTGTAATGTTTTTTACTTGGTTCCGAGAGCCTGTAATAATGCGGGTCCTCGGTTCCTTTTTGATCGGCGACACATGCCTTGGCCTGACCCGGCCTTGGCTGATGGTCATAGGCGATGATGACTATTTACCATACGGCCCGTCTGCACGTTTGCCGACTTGCTTAAATAGAAAAAAGTTAATCTACAGATTTGAAACACTTCTGATAAATATTGGATCGCGTGTGGACATCCATCACTAAAGGCATCGCCGAGGCGTTTCCTGGCAAGTAGGCGGAGGATTCACTGATCACTGGCTCGCCAACTCTGCGATCTAATTTTAAAAAAATGTCCGCAAATATAAACATTAATTGGAAATGTCTCCTCTATTGGCTACAAATCAGCTTATTAAATTACAAAAATCACTTCATATGCATTTAAATCTGACCATTTCAACTTCAGCCTAGTTTCGAGCCGTCCTAATCATGCTAAGTGGGTGTTCCACCACACGTCGTAGTACACATTGCTGTAAACAACCGGACGATATTTATGAGATCGGATATTTGGTGATATAAACTAATACTAACAAATTGAAATGATGAATTTTTGTTTGGGTCTTGATTGGCCACTGCTCTAGCAATTGGAATAGACAGACCTCCAAACCACAACAGTCTTAGTAGTCTATTAATCAGATATATGTATATATCACTTGATAGTATTATTTTCATACCAGAGGCATTTTTTTAAAGAAAAAAAAAACAGAAAATCCTTAGAGAGGAAAGTAGCATTGATGAATTAATTCCGTCGAACAACCAATCATGGTAAGTGGTCGTTTGCGGTGCCATTAATGCACCCCACTCTCTTTATAGGCGAAGAATCTTCAAGGAAGCTTAGCATGAGAAGTGGTTCAATACTGAGAAAGTTTTCTAAGAAAAAATCGTAAGATGTTATTACAAAGTTACTTTAAAAAAAGTTTAAACATTAGTTTTGTTAATTTTTAATGTTTTCACATCGTTTATGATTCATTAAGTATTATGAACTAAATTATTAAAAGAGTTTGTGTTTAAGGGTTATTAAAATAACTGCGAGCTTTCTACAAACACTAAAATGACGTATAAAAAAATTAAAAACTAGAGATCTGGTTCACCTGGTGAAACAAATATTAATAGTAAGGGGCCATCCATAAATTACGTCACACTAATTTCATGACTTTGATCCCCGTCCTTGTCACAGCTGATCACATTTGTGAGATCTCCTCGCCCCTAGTGTGACGTCACATATTATGTAATTTTACACCTAGAAATTATTAATTTAAAACGGCAGTTCCGAAGTAAGTTTAATTTCCATTAATTGTTTTTTAATATTTACCTATACTTGCCAATTATTCGATTTTGAAACGTGACGTCACGATTTTTAGAACCCCTCCCACCCCTTGTCACGCAATGTCACACTACATCGACCCCCTTCCCCCCTAACGTGTGACGTAATTTATGGATGGCCCCTAATAATCTATACTCTATACTAATATATAAAGAGGAAAGATTTGATTTTTTGTTTGCATTGAATAGGCTCCGAAACTACTGAACCGATTTCAAAAATTCTTGCACTGTTGGGAAGCTACACTACCCCCGAGTAACATAGGCTATATTATATTTAAAAAAATAGGGATCCTTAATAAAACTCCAATAATGTAACCCAAGGTGTAAAAAAATAAGAAAACCGAAGCAAAGCGAGGGCGGTTACTCGTAATAAATAAAACAAGACACTATTACATTTCAGAACACTTTATGCTTTTTACTGGACATTTTTAAAGCTTTTTGGGTCCTAATCGATCTTGGCAGACTGACGATGTTAAAGACAAATTTTCGTGGATATAACTGAAACAAATGAAGAGAGAGTAGGTACCTACACGGCCGCGTATAAGAAGTATTTATTTATTTATGTAAACTTTATTGACCACAATATAAAATATTGAAAAACAAATGGCGGGCTTAATGCTATTGCATTCTCTACCAGCTAACCATTAGACCAAACAGAAAAACACGATGAGCGGTATAAAAAAAAAGATATATCATATATTTCTAAGTGTTTGGTCTTCGGGGAGCAAACAGATTCGAACGCATGATAACGCATCATTTAGCGACCGCCGACTGCCGTATAGACGTCTGTATGTGGGTAGTCTTTGACCCTTGAACATTAGTATTGACGAGTGCATTCAGTAGCGTAGCCTAGCCCTAAGGAGGCCCTATATCAATATTTCTTGTGGGGCCCCCTCAACGTCAGCTCTCAGGAGTGCCTTTCGTAGGCCGCTGGGAGCCCCGTATAATTGATACGGCTGATATGGTAGCTACGCCCCTGAGTGCATTCCTGCTTTGGTCATAATTATTTCATTGACACGGTCTGTACTAGTTGACTCGTTTATCGTTAAAAAACCCGTCAAGGTTCAATGTAAGCGATGCGGTTGATGACATCTCTTGTTGACATATCACTTATAAGCATAAGTTTAGTATAAGCACAGAAGAAATAATAGTAATTATAATAATTAGTATAAGTGCTGGTACTGTGTGTGTATTCCTGTATGTAGACAAAAACTCCTCAGTAGTTTCTTGTCGCTCCTTCTCCTGGGATCTCTAACGGTAGTGATTTATTGAAGCGTGGGTGTGTATGTGGGGGGGTGAGCGTCTATTGTATTTTAAAATCCTAATTGGTATGTATTTGTTATTTGACGTTAATTTAACTCCGTAATTAGAATATTCAGGGAGCGAACCGAGTTCTAAAATTAATCATACTGTTTCACTGTAATTAGGAAAATACATGACTACTAATAGTACTAATGACTAACGTAATCAAAATATTTATATTAAAAATATACCTACATATTAAGTTTCCTGAGTTTGAATAATTATAATTGGTTTCCAACTCCGTCTCGTAGGAGGTAGGCTTTTGTTTAGATTTAATTTCCACGTTGCCGACGGCGACGGAGCCCTAATCATCTTCAAGTTCTATATCAACAGTCACATAAAAATATTTAACTTCAAATGTTTCAAATAATTTATATTTGCGGTTATTATTTTTATCAGATTTACTAGATTCACAAACTGGAACGGAACTGTCAAGACGCCATTATTAATTTGAAATTTGAATTGTCAAACTATCCTTAATTAAGCTTATTATAAGTACTTACTATTATTTTTTCTGTGATATAATTAAGTTACTATAGATACCGGTTTTATTGCTAACGTCTACAAAGGAGTCACGTCACACCCATCCTATCGGACATATATTTTTAAATCTATCTTATCGATTCTGGAAACCAAAATGCCCCTTATTACTTCTATTACTACTCGTACCTTCTTTCATATAACCATAGGCTAAAATGAATGCTCAGTTTCACCCGTACCTACTACTGAAACTGGAATTTCAATGTATGGAAATCACTCAGCTTGGCCAATATGGGGCGTCGAGTACGTGAGCGCTCGGGAAACAGGATACTGGCCGTTTTATGGCTACTTTGGCAGCGAACCTTAGCTAATAAAGCCTGTTTTTAGATGTAGGTCTGTGGCACATTCGTGAGTCATTCGATTTATGTAGAGTAAGTTATATCTAAAGCGTAACAATAGTGGTAGTTGATACCTTGGTTCGATTGCCTGCCGGTATATTAGTACTTACCAAAGATGCATTATTTCAGACCCTTTTTTCGTTGTAAACCTTTTATTTATGATCTACACGGCTTAACCTATAACGACTAGAGTTTTAATTAAGGTCACAGACAGGTGTGGCATTGACTCTGTTGAATCATTTAGGTATCAACGTTTGAGCACTTAACAAAGGTTTAATTACATGTAATGAATATCAGATTAATTTAAACAGACTCTTGTTTTAATTAGTGTGAAATGAATTCAACTTTGCTGCTGCAAAGACAGCTATTCTACATGCCATTCAAGTTTATTTTTACTTTTTTAGTAATTCCTGGAAACTTCGTAATTAAAGAAAGGGGAAAACAAGAACTTGAAAATATATTTTATGTTCGTGGTTTTGATATAATCTTGTACTTAATATTCACGGAGTGGTGGTCGTTACTAAGAAATATCGGCAATGAAATGGAGAAAGTAGTAAAAAGTGAACAAGAACAATGAAGAATAAATGCGGTTAACCCGAAGATTGCTCAGGACAGCCATGAAGAAATGAATAAGAGTAAAATAAGCAAAAATTCGTGAATGATCCTACAACGAACCGGAATTCGGTAGTATTTATCTAATACTCACGTAGGCACTGGCTTTCGTTCAGTGCAGCATCTGATTAACCTTATTAGACTGGCTTACTGGTGCCATAAGATTGCACTTTCCAGGTTTATGTAAATGAAGTAAATCTAAATATGGCTGGCTGGCTTCAACCCATTAATGGCCGACTACTGGGCACGGGTCTCTCCTCTTGAGGAGGCCTAGGTGCTAATCTAAATATGATTATAGTATATCAGATTCTCGTTACAATAGCGTAGATAATTACCTATATTAACGACAAGGATGTATGGAAATTATCCTCTCTACATAATTCGTTCAGATTAGGGAATATTTCGTAAATATGTGCATCTTTTTAAGATGTGCTGGGGCCTGAGGAGTTACATTTGCCATTTCTTCTGTGCCATGTTAAAGGACGATTCTTTAGAGTCACCTTTCTTAAAACTTGTACCAAAACTCTAAATAGATCGTTGCGTTGTTTCAACTATACTATATCAATGGAATTCAACTCACAATCCAGTTGCCCAATTTTGGAAATATCGAACAAATTGCGATTCTGTTTGTTGACAAAACTGCTGATTTCATTGTTTTAAAAACTTAAAAATATTTATTGTGAATTAGTAGACAAGATAAGTTAAGACATCTTACCACATGTACATAGGTAAATTATATTGTCAACTGCACAAGTAAGTTTATAAAACCTTCACACTAGATTTTGTTAGAGCTGTTTTACAGAGCAAAATGTTTTCAGGCACTGTACCGATTGAAATCAAGTTCGATTGTATATCAAAAAATAACGTTACCTTGACCAAAATAGCTTAGAACGGATATATGGTCAATACTACATTTGTAATTGGAAGCCGTTAAAACGCCAGGTAGTCCTTAAGCTTCTAATAACATCTTTTAATTCCCATGTAATAACTAGCTCAGTGGTTCTCGCTTCATAAAACTAAGTAAAGTCTTATGACGTAAGTATCCTAATAATATTATAATGTTTAGATATTTGGACGTTCGGGAATGTCTTTTCATCGCGCGCTTACATGGATTATTTGTGTGTTTATATTTACGAATTATATGTTTTGTATGATTTCGTTTTGTGAAACCACTCTTCCACGAGTGAAACACTAGTCACTTATATAAACTGACGAGTAACCGCCCTCGCTTTGCTTCGGTTTTCTTATTTTTTTAAACCTTGGGTTACATTATGGGAGTTTTATTAAGGATTCCTAATTTTTAGGGTTCCGTAGCCAAATGGCAAAAACGGAACCCTTATAGATTCGTCATGTCTGTCTGTCTGTCTGTCTGTCTGTCTGTCTGTCTGTCCGTCCGTATGTCACAGCCACTTTTTTCCGAAAGTATAAGAACTATACTGTTGAAACTTGGTAAGTAGATGTAGTCTGTGAACCGCATTAAGATTTTCACATAAAAATAGAACAAAAACAATAACTTTTGGAGGCTCCCCATACTTAGAACTGAAACTCAAAAATTTTTTTTTCATCAAACCCATACATGTGAGGTATCTATGGATAGGTCTTTAAAAATGATATTGAGGTTTCTAATATCATTTTTTTCTAAACTGAATAATTTGCGCGAGAGACACTTCCAAAGTGGTAAAATGTGTGTCCCCCCCCCCTGTAACTTCTAAAATAAGAGAATGATAAAACTAAAAAAAAATATATGATGTACTTTACCATGCAAACTTTCACTTAAAATTGGTTTGAACGAGATCTAGCAAGTAGTTTTTTTTTAATACGTCATAAATCATAAACCGCAATTTACCTCGATCAAAGTTACAACGAACTACAAAACTTTTATATTATGTTACTTGCTGCTACGGAACCCTTCACGGGCGAGTCTGACTCGCGCTTGGCCGCTTTTTTTGAAAATATAATATAGCCTATGTTACTCGGGGATAGTGTAGCTTCCCAACAGTGAAAGAATTTTTGAAATCGGTTCAGTAGTTTCGGAGCCTATTCAATGCAAACAAAAAATCAAATCTTTCCTCTTTATATATTAGTATAGATGACGGGTGACTTATAAAGTAACGTGTTAGACTTAGACGATAGAAATTAATACTTTAGACAAAAAAATGAGTTTTTAGCAGACATCGGTAGAAGCGCTCGTAGACGCGGATAGATTTACAAATATAAATACATTTCGTACAACTGTTGATTAAAAGTAACTTAACACATTAAAAAACTCAACAGACACACAGATAAACACTTCACATCACACAGTTATTACTTATGACCTATATAAAGAAGAAACACTTGTTAATCACTTCACACGAGCGTGTTAACACGGCACTATTTACGAAGTCTAATAATAAGACTTGCTTTCGTTCACACCAACTCTCGTAGCATTATTCACTGGGTTCACGCGATCTGACCAAACTTTTCTCATTATCGGATTTACGAAGGAACTAGCTGACCCGGTGAACTTCGTATCGCCTAAAAAAACTATTTTTTATCTAAAATAAAAGTAGCCTAAGTTACTCCTTGTACATCAGTTATCTGCCAGTGAAAGTCCCGTCAAAATCGGTCCAGCCATTTCAGAGATTAGCCGGAACAAACAGACATACACAAAAATTGTAAAAAATGTTGTTTAGGTATATGTACCATGTATACATCCAAATGCACTTAGTAAAAAAGCGGCCAAGTGCGAGTCGGACTCGCCCATGAAGGGTTCCGTAGCAGCAAGTAACATAATATAAAAGTTCTTGTAGTTCGTTGTAACTTTGATCAATGTTTTTTGCGGTTTACGATTTATGACGTATTAAAAAAAAAACTAATGTGACAACTAATGTGAGTAATAATGAGATCTAATAAAGATCTCATTCAAACCAATTTTCGTTGGAAGTTTGCTTGGTAACGTACATCATATATTTTTTTTAGTTTTATCATTCCCTTATTTTAGAAGTTACAGGGGAGGGGGGGACACACATTTTACCACTTTGGAAGTGTCTCTCGCGCAAACTATTCAGTTTAGAAAAAAATGATATTAGAAACCTCAATATCATTTTTGATGACCTATTCATAGATACCCCACACGTATGGGTTTGATGAAAAAAACATTTTTGAGTTTCAGTTCTAAGTATGGGGAACCCCCAAAATTTATTGCTTTTTTGTGTAAAAATCTTAATGCGGTTCAAAGGATACATCTACCTACCAAGTTTCAATGGTATAGCTCTTATAGTTTCGGAAAAAAGTGGCTGTGACATACGGACGGACAGACAGACAGACAGACAGACAGACAGACAGACAGACAGACAGACAGACAGACAGACAGACAGACATGACGAATCCATAAGGGTTCCGTTTTTTGCCATTCGGCTACGGAACCCTAAAAACGGTTATTTTAATATTACAAACAGAAACTCCAATTTTATTTATTTGTATAGATGTAGACTAGCTTTTTCTACACTTAATTATTTATTACCTATGGTTGCAATGGCAGATCAATTGAGTGGAATTCGCGCGGTGGATGGTGTTACCTTCAACCCATTACTGGCAACCAAAGGTCACAAGTCTCTCCTTATACTTAATTGAGGCCTAGAGCATTAGGTATACCACTGTAAGAAATTTGAAATGGGTAACCCAAATGTCTCGAGGAAACCTTCATACTTTTCCCATGAGGTTGTTTAAGTTCTGTATAATATACTAATGTAATATATCAACCCGTACTTGGCCGGTATCGTGGTGTGTGATAGGAACACTATCAAATTGCTCCAGCGTCCAGTAATCATTCAAAATTGTAGATATTATAACTAATTCCAAACATACCAAGTATTTACTTTGAATCATTACTTCTACTTGGGTTTTATTTCAGAGGTCAAAATGTAGCTTTATGGTTATTTGTTGATGTGAATACGGCTGAATATTTAACCGACTTCAAAAAAGGAGGAGGTATTCAATTCGACTGTATTTTTTATGTTTGTTACCTTACAACCTTCGACTGGGTGAACCGATTTTGATGATTCTTTTCTTAATCGAAAGCTGGTGCTTGTCATGTGGTCCTACTTAAATTGAACAAGATTTGACGAGTAATTTTTGGGTTATCCCTAATTTTGAAGTTATTTTTTGTCAAAAATTATTTATGAAATACGATTAAAGCAGAATTATTTTTGAACAAAGGTAAATAACGGCTGATATCAACGTAAAGTGTAACTGTACGTGTTAGGACCAAATTGGCGGAAAGGGTACATAATGTACAATTTATTAACGAAGTTCAAGAAGAACACGAGGTGTGTTAAACCACGGCGTTGTGTTTAAGATTAATTTTGTTATTCTGAAAAAAATTGGGAGTTTATAATAATAAGTGTAATAGTGTAGTTTTGCCTAGCTCATTTATTGTGCCTCCTCTGAGCAAATACCTTTTAGAACAACTAACTAGGGCTGTGAGCAATACAACCATTAGATATATTAGATGCTAGCTTTCACTCGCGACTTCGTCTACGTTGACTTCAGAATTGTAAAGTATTTGATAAAAACAAAATTTGAGATAAAAAATTTAAAGCAAAATATTCCGAGTAGTGACAGAAATAGTCAAAACATTAATTACTCATGAATTAACATATCGTCCATGAAATTATACCTCTTATATGTGGGTATATATACTGTTAGCAGTTTCTAAGAAGATAATGGCGTGGAGGGGGCAGTGCCCATAAATAGACGTGCGCCGGGCAGTACCGGGCACTTTACACTTAGATGTCCTTGCGTGCGGAAGCTCTGCCGGATTGCGTATCAGTAAAACTAATTAGTGAAACGATCTGTTTTGTGAGGTTGTGATTAGTTTGTGTCATAATAAAAAATATCAAGTACTGAAATAAATTAAAAAGGGTGGTGACTGTTATTTTTTTTAAGCATTATTTCTGTGAGTTGCTAAAAATACATATATCAAGAAGAAAAGTGTCCTATTCCTATACCAAATCCTAGGAAAATTCAATTTAAATCCTGAACAAGGTATTTGTGTGTCACTTCTTCCCAAATCCGTCGAGGCGTTTTTGTATGAAGGATAAAAACATCAAAATTCTAAGCATACAGCGTTTCGCATTTATTATTAGTAGGATGTGTACATATACAAATACCTAAGTATTCGAAATAAAAGCGCAATTGGCTGAACGGACCCGTAGTTCACTAAACTAAGTGGCGGATAGAGCCGAGCAATTTTCTTTCCATTTCCAGGGAAGAGAATTTGTTAGTTTCGAACACGGACATAAAAAAATAACGGACGTAACCTTGTCTAATCGAGAGTGAAGCTGACAGTTGACAGCTCGCTTACCATGTGTGCGTAATTTTGTAATTTTTGATTCGCGATGGTGTCAATGTCGTAGCCGTATGATGTCAATGTGTGGGTGTGTGTACTTGTACGAATACAGAGTTGGTATTCCTATGGGTGCTTCACTGAATTTGTTCTTGGGATTACGTCTGTCTTTTTTTACGTCCGTGGTTTCGAACAATATTTGTGCAGTACTTTGTGAGGGTAGAAAAATATCCTTATTCGCCTTGAATTTTGCTAGGAACTGTAGCTTGTGGCTGTTCAATTGCTGTACCTGTTTATGTTCTTCGGGAGCATGGTTGTAAGAATTCACGCAATCATGCAGATACTATATTGATATATTTTTTAAAAGAAGTTAGCATTATTTCGTCAGCAAGCTACACATATTTCACTTCAAGTGAGGTTTCAAATTTACTTACAAACCCAAAATATTTCCGAAGTTTCCAACTATAGTTTTTCACCATTTAGAGAGCCCGTAACAACAGGAATTAGAAATAAAATAGATAAACAGGACATTATAAGCAATTTGTAGGGAAATAACATAGAACTCTAGTTTAAATACTAATGTATTTTTTAAAAGTTAACAGTTTTCTATTTCAGACATTATTTATATGAATATTTCCATGTTTGTTGATTACGCCAGATTTTTAAATTTATACTTCTTTAGGCGCGTAAAATAAATGGAAAAAATGATGAGAATGAAATTTTAAGACACAAAAGGTGACGAAAAACTTCACAGGTGATTGATTTTTTAACGCGCGTTTTTAGCAAACGCGAAGAATATTTTTTAAAATTTAAATCAATTAAACCTTCACACAGACAGAGATCTCTTAGGTCTCTTATGTGATAGGTCTCTTATTGCATTATTTCCATAACATTATTTCCATTGCATTATTTCCATAACATTATTTCCATTGCATTATTTCCATCGCATTATTTCCATTGCATTATTTCCATAACATTATTTCCATTGCATTATTTCCATCGCATTATATCTATGGCATTATTTCCATAACAATATTTCCATCGCATTATTTCCATGGCATTATGTCCATGGCATTATTTCCATAACATCATTTCCATTGCATTATTTCCATAACATTATTTCCATTGCATTATTTCCATGACATTATTTCCATTGCATTATTTCCATCGCATTATTTCTATGGCATTATTACCATAACAATATTTCCATGGCATTATGTCCATGGCATTATTTCCATAACATCATTTCCATTGCATTATTTCCATCGCATTATTTCCATAACATTATTTCCATTGCATTATTTCCATCGCGTTATTTCCATGGCATTATATTCCATGGCTACCTCTACCGCCCTAACCCTACAAGCCCTGTTTTCACAACCTTAGTCAAAATAGTATTGTATAACAAAAAAGTAATAAACAGTGAATAAATTTTCCACCTTATGCCATGTGACGGTAGCGAAATGGCCAATCCACATATTTTGACTAAGCTGTAGTTTGTGAACACTAAACTCAACTGTGATAAACTTATCAACTGTGCTATCATTATTTCATTTTATAAATAAATAACCTAACCATAGGTACTGGGTATAGAGAGTAACAAACATCCATACAAACTTTCACATTTATATTATTAAAATAATATTAGACAACTGAAAAATCGGACCTGAGTCCTGACTTTGCCGCAATAATTATTGCATCATGTTAGAACCACAAATGAAGTGTACACGAAATGCCAGCGCGTTCGAAAATGCCGTAAATACTTAAGTCTGCTTTTATTTAGTTCGAAACACATATTAAATAGCTTATGTCAAGTTAATTACAAGCATGTAACAAGTAATCTAAACTTGCACATTTTGTTTACTTTTACAGGCTTTCTGATTTAGATTTAAACTTTAACTTAAATTTAAACGTTATTTTATTTTATTTTATTTTATTTTATTTTATTTTATTTTATTTTATTTCATTTAGATTTAAACTTATACTTTTCGGAGTAAAAATAAAGAAAGGAAGAAACTATAATGATCTGTCTACCTTTGTTTTTTTTTTTCAATCAGGAATAATGTACGGAACACTGGAGCAGCAGCCCAAAGCATAAATATAATGCCATCAAAAACATAACTTGTAAAAAAAACCAAGTCTCGCAACAGGTACAGTGATTCATTAACTGCAAATGTAACTATGTAATCCTACATATTTATATGGGATTACAAAGTTATTTATGCAGTTGATATGTCTAGAAAACTGGACCGAAATTGCAAAATATTTTAGTTTTTCCTTGATCTATACACTAAATACTAATTGTGTTCCAAATTTGAAGCTTCTATGTCTGCTAGAAGAGCCTTAGAGTTTTGATGATCGGTCAGTCAGTCAGTGAGTGACGAAATTAAGAAACTTTGACTAGTTATAATTCTTAAACTACTGGTTCAAATTTAATGAAATTTGAAATATACCGTGTTTATACAATGCCTGCTTGGTTACCAAAAATTCAAGCTTCTAGCTTTATCCACAACGAAGTTATAGGGGGTCGAAAATGGCCTGAATTGCTTCGAGAAAAGGATGGTACGGCTGTGCCGCTTTTTTGCTCGACTTGGCGGGGGCATTGCCGTGCCCTCAAATTTTGCGCATTGACTTGAGGTTTACAGAAATAAGGAGGTTTACAAAAATAAGATTCTCTTTTATTCCTACTAACTATATTAAAAGCGGAATTAAAATAAAATATCTTCGAAACAAAAACGGGAGTATTAAAGTGATTAGTGATATAAAAGTTAAAAGCAACAGTGACTTTTAGTTGCTCATATACTTGCCTTTGAAGCTAAGCAAGTTTACATTCTTGGGACTTGCCTGTAATTCCTTGCCTAATACTCGTACTAAATCCCTCACAAACGAAGTATTTACCCTAACTGTGCGGATTTGTCGAGCAATTTGCTTTCTATTTTCTCTTCAACGAAAAGCATTTGCGTCCAGAAAATCTTTTCCAACGAAATTTCTGTACCAAACGCATCGAGACAGTAATGAGAATATCTGCAACATCATTGCGTCTGTACGGGGTTTGAAATTGTTATGATAAAATCTTGGCGTGTGTATAGCATTTTATCTTTTTGTTTTCTATTACATTGATGCATATCAGTACTTACTCGTAGATTTGTTTCAAAAAGCAAAAATGAACTTGCACAAGACAGTAGATATGATTCTTCGCTCTAGTGAATCGTAGCAATTTAATGACTGGTCTCAACCCATATTATAGTGAAGTATATACGGTACTACTGCCGATAGTGAAAGAGTATCTTTTCAATGGAATAATTCACTTCTATCTACGAAATTGGTATAATGTAATTTAGCTCCTAGGGTCTATTATCCTACAGAGATAAGTATATGATTTTTTGATGTGAAACATCTTTACTTTCCTTAATAAAACTCCAATAATGTAACCCAAGGTGTAAAAAATAAGCAAACCGAAGCAAAGCGAGGGTGGTTACTCGTCATAAATAAACTTGGTTTGATAGGCTGTAGCATACGGTAGGACAAATTCGAAACTTCAAAAGAAGAAACGGTGGCCTATTGGGATATTGTCGGAACTATAAACCACTATACCTACTTGAGTTCAAATCCTGGCGAAGTGATAATTTTATTGTTCTAATTTAGTTTTTTTAACAATAAAATAATTATGTCTGACATCGATATTTCTGATGATAATAATTGAGTTGATGTACAAAATAATTTCGATGTTTCACATCTGCCAGCCATCCCATGACAGCTATTCTTTTTTTAAATATGAGTGTATCATTTTGGATAAATGACCATTCTAAGTACTTAGGATTTTATTTCTCACTAGTAACCACCCTCGATTTGCTTCGATTTTCGTATAGAACTCCCATTGTTTGTTAGTAAAATATAGCCTATGTTACTCAGAAAGAAAAGATATTTTTATTAGTGAAAGAATTTTTCAAATCGGTCCAGTAATTTTTGAGTTTATCCATTACAAAAAAACAAACAAACAAACAAAAATCAAAATTTTCCTCTTTATATTATTAATATAGATGTATTAGGTTTGGTGTGCAATAACGTTTTTTATTGTTTTGTTACCTTTATGATTTGGTAACGAAAAACAGAAAAAATACCATGGAGATAATTTTACGCTACGAGTTGTAAATTAGTGGATATCAATGGTAGATTGCGCTTGTTAAATAAAATAGGACTATTTCGCCCATAAATCATCTCTGACGTAGCCTCTCCATTACTGTTTAGGATAGTAACAAGCAAAGACCAATACCATCGAATTAGATTCCATTTTAAAACTGTTGTATATGCGTACCTAAAATTCCATATGCAAATTCTTTCGCACCATTAAGGCCAGAGGGTGACGCCGAAAGTAATATAATGCAATAAAAACGATTTACTGCAGTTTTCCATCCTTTCACACATTCAAGTGCTTATCCGGGATGTTTCTGATTGCTGTCATTTTTCATAAAGATTTACTTTTTGCGAAAAACACCCTTCTCAGTTTTTCTGTTCATTTGTGTTGTAAGGGATACGAAATATTTATCGCTGTATCCAATGTGTTTGAGAAAACTTAAAAGGATCCTTTTTTGCTACCCTTGTCCGCCGGTTAAACAAAGATTTCGTTTTATCTTTGAAATTAAAACGTTGCTTTTACTTTGATTACACCTTAAGAATACTGTTTCTAAAACAATGACATACCCGAGTACATACTGTTTCGTGATACAAGTTATATCCTCAATGGATAACAACCATCGGAGTTTTAGGCATTTATAAAACAAGAGGAGTGTGAAACAAATGTTAAAACTGGAATATTCATGTAGCAACTAAAACAGTTTGTAAATAGAAATCTATTTTAGAGTGAAAATTCTCCGTACCAAATTTTCATCGACAATAAAACACATGCTGCAAATTTGCATCCACTCGAAAATAATGATGCAAAATGGGTGTTCATCTTGAATTCTGAATCGTCATTCCAGTACCTAGAATGAAATTCTATTTTCCTACAAAATCCGCACCCTTTAGCTGGAAATTTGGGGTTTTGAAATTACATTTTCCTCTCCACACTTTCCGATTTGGGAATATATGTGTTTCATTTCGGATTTAGATATTTATTTAAAGCGATTCATTTTTAAATTACTTTAGGATTAAAAATAAAATAACGATTAATTCATCTACCAATTCTACTATTCGGCCACTTTGTACTCTAATGCCTTTAAGTAGGTAGTGTATGCCTTTGTAGTGTAATAAATTTTATGTGTTTGGTGATGGTTTGTACCAACTCTGTATTGCTTTTCCTGTTAACTATATAGTTTCTTTTGTAACTTATTTACTTACTTATTATTATGAATTTACCACCAACGATACAATACAAATTAAATTATTAATTAAGAAACCATCGGGAAAGTAGTTTTTTGTTGCTCTTGATCGAATGGCCATTGAACAGAATTTCCTGCGCTCTTCAATTTATTACACAAAATCGCATCGAAACTGAATTGAGTTTTTGTTGAACATTACAATCACTATGTATCATAGATTTATGTCTGTAAAGAGATGGAGCCGTAAAACTTGTGGACATTTAAATCTATCGCATTTCCTAATGAGGGCTTAAGGTAAGGCTTCGTGTAAGGATTATTATCTTTCGATGAAGCTTTCCTTTTTTCTAGACTCCTTTCAAGGCCGGAAACGCATCGGCAATCCCTGTGGTGTAACTTAAAAAACACTTAACATCAGGACTAACTAGACATTTGTTAGCGAATGAAACAAACGCTCACAAACTCACATCCCCACACTAGGATTGTCTGTGTCGCACGTGGCATACATGTTGGTATTATTCTGCAGTCCATCTCTTCTCCTAACTAATCTATGGTAGGTAGTAGTATCTCGGAAAAGCACCACAAAGGGACCGAGAGCGGAATACTTTGGCAGAGAACGAACTATAAACGAGCTATGAATTGCTTTTCAATCCGGTGGAATTTGCTTTGAACCTCGCTTCTACCGGAAATGAACCTTGACGTCGTTGGGTCCTCTAAATCGATGTACAAAAACTAGTTATAGGTACCTACATAATATAATAATGTAGAGTACCTAATCATTTTATACTTAGAAATATTTTAATAAAAGTAAACTATAGTTATACAGCCTTACTTATAAACGCGTTGCTAAAATATGTTTTATCTTTATCGTTTTTCATAAGAGTGAAAAAAAAAACACTTTATAAGCCTTCTATGACTTTGCTTGTTTTTATGAATAAGGGGAATAGTTTGTTAAACAGTAGATAGATAGCCCAGCAGTTTAAACTTTGGACGCGGGGCCTAGAAATTTTCAAAAGTTTTGTGCGTGTTAGAAGTAATTGTCACTTGCTATAAAGGAAAACATCGTGAGGAAACCTGCACACTCAACAGTTCTCCATACTGTTTTCAAAGTGTTAAGTGCAAATCCACAGGTCAGCATGGAGCCTTCAAATTGTGAGAGGAGCTTGAGCCCAGCAGTGAGACAGTTGATGATGGAATCCATAGTTTTAGAAATCATAAAATTTACTTTGGGACATGTAAAAGAAATGAAATGAAATGAAATGAAATAATCTTTTATTAATGTAGGTATCACTGATACACTTATACACGTAATTTTTTTAATTTACCAGCTTTTCGCAAGGGTGCTTTGTCATAAAGGAGAAGAAAAGCCGTAAAGAAACTCCTCAGCACATCTTTTAAAAATAAGACATATATTTATTACAAAAATAGGTATTCTCTAACCTGAGCAGAACTGGTTGCCTAGCTGGTCATTTCCAAGCATCTTTATCATTTAAATAATCATCTATGTTATAATAACCCTTGCCTACTAGTTGAATTTTTACACGTTTCTTAAAAGATTCTACCGGCAAGTCACGTATTTGCTTTGGGACTTTATTATAGAATTTTACACCGAGTTCCATAAAAGAACGCTGCACTTTAGCAAGACGGTACGAAGATGTAGCCAATTGATGCATCCTTCTTGTTTGCCGATTTGATAAGTCACAATTTTGTTTATATGCAGTTATGTTATTCCTTATAAAGACTAAATTACTATAAATATATTGGGAAGCTACTGTAAGTATACCTATTTCTTTAAATTTGACACGCAAGGACTCCCTTGATTTTAGTTTATAAATAGCTCTAATGGCTCTTTTCTGTAGTACAAAAATTTGTTCTATATCGGCTGCTTTGCCCCACAGCAAAATGCCATAAGACATAACACTATGGAAATATGCAAAATAAACAAGCCTAGCAGTGTCGACGTCAGTGAGTTGTCTTATTTTTCTAACAGCATAAGCAGCCCTAGCGAGTTTAGTTGTGAGAGATGCTACGTGCGGGCCCCATTGCAGTTTACTATCTAAGGTTACCCCTAAAAAGACTGTGGATTCCTCTATATTTAATGTTTCATTATTTAATTTAAGACATTTATGGACTTTTTTTACATTTGGTAGCACGAATTCTAAGCATTTGGTTTTCTTTGCATTTAAAAGTAAATTATTTATAGTGAACCAATGTGAGACATGCGACAGAGCACTATTAACATCGTCAAAATTATTTTTATTCCTATCAGTCTTAAATATTAATGATGTATCATCTGCAAACAGCACAATGTTCGCATGGTTATTTACATAATATGGTAAATCATTTATATACACAAGGAAAAGAAAAGGGCCTAAGATCGAGCCTTGCACCCATAATAGTAGATGACCCTGATGACTTTTCATCGTTTATATTAACCCTTTGTATCCTATTATTCAAATAAGAAGCGAGCAAGTTAAGGGCCTTGTTTTTCACGCCGTAGTGACTAAGTTTAGACAGTAAAGTATCATGCTCAACACAATCAAACGCTTTTGATAAGTCACAAAATATACCTATAGCATTTTGAGATGACTCCCACGCTTCATATATATGCTTTAAGAGCCTGGCTCCGGCATCAGTTGTACTACGACCTTTAGTAAAACCGTATTGCTCCGGATGTAATAATTTATTATTGTTGAAGTGGGTAAGCATTTGATTCAGTATGATCTTTTCGAATATCTTACTGAGTGTTGGTAATATAGAAATCGGTCTGTCATTATTAATATCGGTTTTTTCACCTGTTTTAAATAGTGGTATTATTTTACTGCATTTCATTAGGTCTGGAAATACACCAAGATCTATGCATTTATTAAAAATGAGAACTAAACAAGGAGCTATAATATTTATTATGTGACGTATTATTTTTACTGAAATACCCCAGAGATCACCCGTACTTTTTACTTTCAGAGACTGAAAAACTTTAATTAAGTCCCTAATTGTAATGTGTTTAAAGTCAAATATTACATTGCATTCATTAACATTATCTTTTAATAGAGAAAATGCTTCTGTTGGAGAAGAGGCTAGTGTACTAGTTATTGTAATGGGAATGTTGCATAAGTACTCTTCAAAAGCGCTTGCCACTTCTTTATCAGAAGTGACTTTGTTTCCATTCCAAAGTGCCGGGCAGTATTTTTATTTAAAAATTTCAGTTTAAAAAATAATCCCAAAGACCTTTGTATGATGTTTGGTCAGTCGATACGGTTTTGAAGTTATACTTCTTAGGAGGTGTTTGGAAAAAATATAAGAGTAAAACTTTTACGATGTGACAGCCAAAAAGCGACATGATGAAGATGCGTGATACTAGGCGCACAGCATTCGCTGGAGTTTTTTTGGATTGCTAGCGTGCGCTGGGTCGTAAGTGCGGGCGAGAGGTACGTGGTTGGATTGCTAGTGCGCACCGAGTCATGGATGCGAGCGAGAAGTAGATACTTATAAGTATAACTTTTTACGTGCGTATATAAGTACACACACAAGTTTTTTTTATGGAAATAGCCGACAAACGAGCTGACGATCCACCTGATGGTAATTGGTTATTGTCGCCCATAGACACCAGCGGCACCAAAGGCTTCACTGATGCGTTGTCGGCCAAGAAATAAAAAAGAAAGTGTTTTTGTAAATAGGGCATAGTCAAAATGAAAATTATTGTACTTTGAATTATTACGATACGTATCGAATCGAAAGCATTCCGATAAATTGTTAATTGACTATAACAGAGCCTTCCTTCGCTCTGTGAATTTAATTCAGCTCTGAATAATAACGCGATATTGTAAAGTAGGTAACACTGTTCCGTACGTCCTCAATATCTTTATGAATTTTGTATTAAATATTACCTTTTACAGTGCCACCAACTTATCTGTGAATTGGAGGAGGGAGCTGTCGGACGCATTGGACCAATCATTGGACGCAATTCGAGACGTAGTAAATGTCAAATGAATGAGCACAAAGAACTTATAATGGGGCGGCATTAGTTCCAATTTTCGCCATTTCACAGATAACTTGGTAGCACTGTACCTACATATATACCTTCGTATAGAATACAGAAACAGAATTAGGTTGACAGAGTCTGCTTCTGCTTTTTCCATGACATTTTATTCATGAATGATGAAAATATTTTTTATTTCATCGTTAACCAGTTTTAATTGAGTAAGTTTAAAGCCGAGAAAACTAAAAATTGGATCCGAAACGTCGCACTGGGTCAACAGCTAACAAGTAAAGAGAAATTTAACGAACTGTCTACAAAATAAACTCTCGTTGAAATGCTAAAGGCCGGTTTCAACGCTGAGTTCAAAACTGAAATTAGCTAACGTTGACAGAAGACGTTTACTCGTCTTATTATATTGTATATATAGGGCTTGTTTCACAATCTTCAAGTAGAGTCTTAAATAAGCTATTCGCCGGTTAAAGTGACGTTAAAGTGTCATTTTACATACACGAAATGTCAACTTAACCAACGAATAGCTTACTTCGGACTTACTTGAAGATTGTGAAACAAGCCCTTAGTGAAATAATCTGTAATTCCAGGTGAGAATCACAGTATCAAAATCAGTTTTGTTCTTAAGATTTTTCATTACGTAAATGTTCAAAAAAAGTGTACGTTTCATTTCATTACGTAATTACGTAAATGTCCCAATAGGCATCTAAGTCTCATCAAATAGTATTCTTATAACCCTCGTTCAGTGTATCCGAGAGAGCATAGCGATAAAAACATCCATTTCCACGCAATAAAGGCAACAATAAGAAATAAAGCTTAGCGCACACTGCTCACATCAAGGACGTCCTTGTCTGATGTATCAATAAAATAATACCGTTGTACCGTTATAAGCGAAAATTTGTAAATGGCTTTCACACACTATTTTAAGTAGGCTACTCAATTTAATTTTAGGTGTAGGTAAATTTTCCAAATATTAAAATATAAAATAAATGTTTACACAAAAGTAGTTTTATTTAAAAAAAATTGTCTTCTAGCTACTCAGCGACAGTGGCAGTGTCAAAGAGTAAATACTCGTGTAGAATTATAATTTATAATGTCACATAATGTGTGTCTTGGGACTGCCTACCGGTGACTATCAGTCATGGAAGATAAAGTAGAAGGAAGGCCATCTCTGCATATGAAGTGTCCGTAAAAACGCGTCCAATTACGGGTATCGAATATCTATTTGTCAGACACTAGCGCCATTAATTACGAGTGACGCTGCGGATGCACTAGGCATAATTCAACAAACTTCACTCCGTCTACAACAGCTATGTTCATATCGTAGTCATTAATTAAAAAATTCACACTTCTAAAAATCACGTTTTCTCACAGCAGCATCTTGGTTATATTTACTAAAACATTGTAAGTCTAACATTACATTTGACTACGTAAATAGTTGAGGTTTTGTATACTGGCATTATGGAGGGTACTATGAACATTTTTAAATATTTGAATTCCGCAAACTTCACTCCGTCTACAACAGCTATGTTCATGGTTTATGTCGCTATTTGTCACACACTAGCACCATTCAGAAATGGCCATTATTGGAACCTTTATTTTCTGTAAACAGCTGGACACCTTTTCATCTACATTTTACAAGACTACAGAATACACAAATTTATTCATTTTGTTCATGGAGTATTGAGGTAGAAGGAAGGCGATCTCATATGAAGGGAAAACTGAAAAAGTGTCCAGCTGTTTGCAGAAAATAGAGGTTCCAATAATGGCCATTTCTGAATGCCGCTAGTGTGTGACAAATAGATATATGAACATGGCTGTTGTAGACGGAGTGATGTTTGCTGAGTGATGCCACCCGTAATGAATGGCGCAGTGTCCGCCAAATAGATATTCGAACATAGCTGTTGTAGACCGCACCGCAGCGCCACCCGCAATTTGACGCGTTTTTACGGACACTTTTCATATACAGAGATGGCCTTCCTTCTCTCTATCTTCCATGATTTTATTATCATTAAAACTCTTATAAAACTGGAAAAGTTACCGTAAATCGCATCAGTTACTCTTTAATACTAGATAATTGTTGACAGTTTTTGTTACACTTTGTTCCCGCTTCAAAGTGAACTGGCACAATCAATTAAGGACGCTGAGCTTCGAAATCACTTCCTTTTGACTGCCGCATTCCGTTCAAAGAGCCTAAAGCGAGGACCGTTGTAATATCTATTTACTACTCAGTACTATTTACTCGGTCGCTTACCACAGACAATTAACGCGATATCGATTTAGCGAAAACTTTTGTCATTAACATTTGATATTCTGCTTTATTACCTAAGCTTTATTATTTACCGTCAGATAAGATTATAGTTAAGAACTAACCTAATATGTATTTTATTATTATAAGTAGATACTTATTTACTGAAGCAAAACTCCAAACGACTCGTTCTGACTGATGACTTGAGAGCCAATACTTTCGTTTTTAGGGTTCGGAAGAAAATCGGAACTCTTATAGTTTCAACATGTCCGTCCGTCCGTCTGTCCGAAGCTGTAATTTGATATGGATATATGTGGATGGATAGAATCGTAAAATAAAATATTGAAAAATAAACATTTTTTTCATAGGTAGCGTGAGGATGAATTTTTTATTCGTCGCATACCCTATAGTGTGGGGTCATCATTGAAAAGGTCTTTCAAAAACATGATGGGTCTTCTAAGACCATGATTGGAATTAGGGGTCCGTTTGCGAAATATTTGGCTTTAAAGTGCTAATTTTGGTTAGAGTCAAGTGTCCCCCTCCCATGCTGGCTAAGCGGTTGGAGCTGGACAAGTGAAAAATTTTTCAAAATAGGTTATAACTATGATGAATTTACAAGGAAAACTATCACGGCTATGTTAGCATAAGTAGTTAATGGGTAATAGTCGATAAACTATTTCGGAAGCCTACATTGCGCGTGGCCTGACACGCACTTGCCCAGTTTTTTCTGTATTAATTCTTGGTCAGTAACGCATCGGTGATACTTTTGGCGTTACTGAGTAATCAATTGCCGATGGAGATAAATTACCATTTTTGAATTCCCTTCCTTAAACTCAATAAATAATGAACGAGGATCAGCTTAGATCAAAACAACTTCCCAATTCCAAGGATGGGTTTCTCTACAATATTATTATGTTGATGAAATATTGAGTGATTCTTTGAAACTAATGCAAAATCACTGTTTTATATCACCCATATAATTATATAGGTTCTGAAAGATAAATTCTACCAAACCTTGACAACTGCGGGCTTAACTGACCACCAAATGTATGGATCGTGATTGCGATCGATTCGGATGTGTTTAAGAAAAAGTCCTCGTTAGTAATTGGATTTTGTTTTTCTTGATTGCGGCAATTAATAACTAAATATCCGGTAGCCGGATATCCGGCGGTGCGGCCTCGTAGCTTGCCGAATATGCGGTATCCAGCCAACTATCCGTTTCATCTCTAGTGTGCAGTACTGTTGGGTCTGTTGGATAGGTCAATCAAATACCTATATCGTTTTTATGCTCATTAATTCTTTTTTATAACTACAGTACCGGAAGTTTTGTGGGTTTAAACATAAGGTACTTTTACCCCATGCAAGCAAGGGTCTAAATCCTACGCAAACCATTTTTCTAAGCTACACGTTTAAATTTCCAATGAATAAATATTTTGATGTGAAACAGGAGCCTTATACTTTTTCTGTTCTGAAATAGGTTACAAGACTGACATGAACTCTTAAAACATCACTTTTCCTTTTGACGAAAGTTTGTTTGATTTCTTCGACCTCTTTAAACTTTACATTAGTTACAGGAAAACTCTTGCGAGTAACTATCTATCTACCCAACCCAACTAATATAACTTCATCTATATCTTACGTTCCGTTACGTTACGTAATATCACTTGATATTATAATATCAAGTTTATTTATCTCTAACAATAAGTTTATTTCTTCTTATATGTGCTTTATTTATTATGTATAAATAAAGGTTGCAAAACCATAAGATAATAAGATAAGATAATAGGTTTAGTTCAAACCGCAGATCAGTAATTGGCAAACGCGCGCTCTAAACGTTGCGTTCAAATTGGTCCAAATGGACCAATGCAGAATACTACATTATTAATATTATTATACAACGTGGTGATGCTGCTTAAGGTAGAAAAGGAGGTAACAAAGAAGAGATAAATGGCGCTACTTTTTGCTTGTTTTGTGTGAAATGTTCATTCATTTTGAATCATTGGCCGTAAGGCGTAACGCGACATGTAACATGACTAACCAACCAGGCACCACGGAAAAATAATATTAGTACCTATTTATACTATGCTACCTAATAGCGAAGCAAACTCACGAATACAATTTAAAAATTTATTTCACATACCCTTAACTCGTGTTCCTTTTCATAGATAATCGATAATAATGAGTGCTAATTAATAAAGTCATTAAACTGTAATTGGTCATGAGAGGGTCGGTCCCTTTTGTTAGCAAAGTTTTCTCCAACTCCTAACTAATTCTGAAGCAGACAGGATCGGCCTGCGTCACCAATATGTCGCCTGTCACTATTGTACTTGTACCCTCATTACACCAAGCCACCAAATATACACCAAATATTCCCCATTCATTTAGTTACTATAACTATTATAAGGGTTATTTAGGGGGTAGGTAAACAATCCTATCCCAGATTTCAAATCAGACTCCCTAATCGTGGTGCACCCTGCTGAATGAGGTAACTAGGGACCTATTGAAGATCCCTAAACTCAGATTATATTCGGTGGTTCTCTTTCATGGCAGTATGGCCTTGAGTGGTTAGTTTTAGTGATCAATCTTCTAGAATTTTTGGTGGTTATTCTACATAAAAATTATTTAACCTTAGACATGTTCAATAAAAACCCTTTTTACTACTTTAACCTTTTAACCACAAGATTTGTGCTTTAAGTCTCTTATTTTAATGTGAAAATGAATAAAGCAATGGGAATGAACAAGAAAATCATTTGTAATTATAACAAGACTGTATTGTCTCGCAAGAAATTCTGTAAACAATCATTCTCAATCAGCATTAAATTCCTTTGAATGTCCCAACCGACCTCGCGGCGTAGAAAAACCAGTGAATTATATTCTGTCTGTAAATAAATGTCTCCAAAACTATTAGAGTCACGAGCTCGGTTACCACCAGGAATACAGACAAATAAATTTAGTTTTTACAAGCGTCGTTGTTGATGATAGTACTTAGCTCATGAAGCCCGCACCGAGCTTGAATAATGAAATAAAATAGAGTCTGTTCTTGGGAGCTAAAAATGTTGGTTTGAATAATTGGGAACATTGTAAAAGAAAGGGCGTTCAGGTCGCAGTTTTTAAGAGAAGAAAACAGAATATATTTTCAGTTATCAAGCTTTTGTAGCGAACTAAGATTTAAAATACCTGTTGATGAACGAACTAGACATTTACGTATAAATAATGAACATCACCGTTTCTTTGTCAGTTCTGCACTTAGTTCTTTGAAATTTATTTATGAAGTTTATAATATGTGTGTGTATACATATATATATGTGTCTGATGTGACTCCTGCGTATGGCGAGAGTTACTGCCACTCAGCAAAATTCCGAAAGATTCCATCATCAAAAAACAGTCAAACTCTGTACATAATCACGACGCGTAGAACGTGCTAATTAATATAGGATAGTTAACCTATTTTACACATGCATGACTGCATTATTAAATCAATCTAACCATGTTTGATCGCATTTATCACTAGGTAACCGAATGAACCATTTACTGGACTAATGGCGAATTAAATCACATTTATAAGCATAGTCTTATTTGGTTAACATGTTGTTTTCCTGGAAATAAGTATTACTTATGCGTCCAAGCATGATATGTCTTAAAAACTATTACCGATAAAGCTATTGTAAGTGTAAAAAACATTAATACTGACATGTGGTAAAAAATTATGAATAATAGGGAGAAAAACTGTAAATGTCGAGTATATTTTCAAATCATAAACTCAATCGGTTGGAGAAGAAACATTAATTTTTACATTGGAGTTCCTAATAAAAGTAAAATCAATATCACGGACCTGAAAAAAAGACAGACGTAACCTCGTCTAATGGAGAGTGAAGCATAGCAATGGCCGCGCGCTTACCATGTGTGCGTAATTTTTGATTCGCTGGAGTCAATGTCAAATCAGTATGGTGTCAATGTGTGGATGTGATGTGCAATGTGTGGAAGTGGAACTCCAACTTGCTAAAAATAATAATAATAAATAACGCTTCACACTCATAGCCCCACACTAGTACTCCCTGTGTCGTGGGAGCCATTGACAACACACTAGACAAGGACATTCACACCCAGATCGAGAACAGAAATTTAAACTCATCATTCAAATTTCCGCCTCGCTGGGAATCGAACCCAGGACCCTTGGTGCGGCGATCTGGCATGGTAACCATTGCGCCACACGGGTCATCAATGAACATTAAACGTTGATAACAAAACAACACATAAGCATTATTAAACCAATCATTGTCTCCAACCATGCAGCACAAAAAATATTTCAACTACAAAGACATCACAAAAAACTGGACACAACAGAAGCGCCTCTAAATACCATTCCGTGAGGCTCTAATGAAATTTAGTGGTATAATTACGATGTTCCATAATTAAAACCATGTAAACGCTGCCAAGCACCAAGCAAGGTAGAAGCATTGCTGCGGGAATTCCATTGGAAACCCGGCGCTACTCTCAGCTGCAGAGGGTCTCGATAGCTGGCATCAGACCTAATTAAAAACTTTTTCCTTTTCTCGCCCGCCTTGCACTAAGTAAAAAAGGTGTACGTATTCAATTTGCGTTGGCCGCGCTGTAAATGGGAATTAAAGAGCTATTGAATCGTAATGGTAAGGTATAGGACAGCGGCGACGTATAATGAAAATATACGTATTTTTTTCGGTCCGTCCAACCCTCACATCTTATTTTTCTTGCTGCTTCAAGACAATACAAGTTCAAACTTGGCAAATAAGTTTGGTGTTGATCCCAAAACCGTGAATTTCTGAATTAAAGGATATAAATAGTTAAGTTACTATTCTTGAAACAGAAGGCATTTATAACTGCAACTGTCATAAAAATCATAGAAAAGACGATAGCTATACTTATAATTTCGCTATTTGTTCTCTATATGCCTAATGTAATTTACATAACACTGTTATAATAACAAAATAACATTTCATAAAAGTGTCTGTGGGCGTTTCAAAGTGTCTAAGTAATTGCAATTGTAGCTTTTCACAAACATGCTGACGTTATTAAATCGCTTACATTTGGTTAAGAATTTTTAATGAGATGTCGCGTCTGGCTCTGTGATTGTACCTGGTAACTCGATATGTATGTAAAACCGATGTTGTTATACGTGTAATAAACTAATACCTATAGCGGTTTATAAAATAAGTTACAAGCAACTGCTGGTAAAAAACGTTTAGTCTAGGTAGATCCACAAAAGATCCATAATCTGTATAGATATCATATTCAGTTAATGAATTATAAAAATACCTAATTATTGTTGTATATTATGTATAGTTACGTCATGTATATGTAATGGTTCTTAAATATAGCAATACATTTCAATAAGGTTTATAGTAACAAGATATTACCTGCTGTGATCACGTCATGAGAAGTTTACAACCATAGAGAAAAAATAACAAAGTCGATTTTTTATTAGTATTTTAATAACCTCGTAGAATTTAAGATAGAGATCCTGAGGCCTGAGATGCGAGCGGTCGCGTGTTCGATTCCCAGGAGTAGTCGATGTCTTATATGTGTTCTCCAAGCCACCTGCGACGCAGAGAATGCAGACGTGCGGGGGTATGAGTGTATAATAATAATATAAGCGTTGAAGAAGTTACAAGACACATCGGAAACTGACCTGTAGCTAGAGTTGAGAAAAATGAGCTCCGAGTCCCGGACTCGAGCTCCGAGTCGGAGCTACTGAGCCTTCAAAGCTCGAGGCCTAAGGGCTCGCGAGCCTTAGAAGGCTCGAGCCTTTAGGGTTCGAGCCTTAAAGGCTCAAGAGCCTTCAATTGAAGACTCGAGTCGAAGCTCGAGCTTTATTTACTTAGCATTTCAATAGGTATACCAAATTGGGTTCTTTATGAAAGTTTCATACAAACATTTTTACTTTAAAATAAAAAAAAATGTGTGTTAGTTAGTGTTGATAAAAGGCTCGAGCCTTCCGAGTCTAGAGCTCATTGAAGGCTCGAGCCCTCTAATAAGGCTCGAGCCTTCGCCTCGAGTCTTACATGAAGGCTCGAGGCGGAGGTTCGAGCTCTGGTCCAGGGCTCGAGTCGAAGCTCGAGCTTTGTCTTCAGGGCTCATTTTGTAACACTGTAATTTCAGGGTCCCCTAACCAAAACGTACTGTGTTTTGACTACGGAACCCTAAATAAGCCTTAACCTTAAAATTTGATATTAGGGCGCGGTGCGAATTTCAAATTTTTGGAGTTTTCTCCTTAGGTATAGATTTTCATAAATAAGCCCGCGGTATGAAATTTTATGGGGAGTAAAATCAAGCTTTCTCCGTAGCGTTCTGCGTTATGTTTGTAATTCGTAACATAGAATCTAGATGGCGTTGGATGGCTGATCAGTAACAACGCCATCTAATGATAGTAATAATCTTGGTACATCCTATTCTTATGATGTGAAACATCATCATCATCGTCATTCATCGTTGTCATCATTAGTCATCTTCATCATCTCCTTCATCATCATCACCACCATTCAGCATCATCATCAAAATCATCATCACTATCCATTACAATCATCACCATTCATCATCATTGCCATTCGTCATCATCATCACCAGTCATCATCACCCCCAGTCATCATCATCATCATCATCATCATCATCATCATCATCATCATCATCATCATCATCATCATCATCATCATCATCATCATCATCATCATCATCATCATCATCATCATCACTCATCATTATCATCATCACCATTCATCATCATCACTATTCGTCATCATCACCATTCATCATCATCACCATTCATCATCACCCCCATTCATCATCACCCCCAGTCATCATCACCACCAGTCATCATCATCATCATCATTATCATCATCATCATCATCACCATTCATCATCATCATCACCATTCATCATCATCACCATTCATCATCATCACCATTCATCATCATCACCATTCATCATCATCACCATTCATCATCATCGCCATTCGTCATCATCACCATTCGTCATCATCACCATTCATCATCATCACCATTAATCATCATCACCATTCATCATCATTGCCATTCGTCGTCATCATCACCAGTCATCATCACCCCCAGTCATCATCATAATCATTCGTCATCATCATCATCATTCTTCATCATCAACATCATTCTCCATCATTATCATCATCATCCATTGTTTGACTGATTTGACGATTGAAAGCTAGATGGCGTTAAACTCTAGGCATGCGTCGGAACTAACACACATTTTTTTTTATTTTAAAGTAAAAATGTTTGTATGAAACTTTCATAAAGAACCCAATTTGGTATACCTATTGAAATGCTAAGTAAATAAAGCTCGAGCTTCGACTCGAGTCTTCAATTGAAGGCTCTTGAGCCTTTAAGGCTCGAACCCTAAAGGCTCGAGCCTTCTAAGGCTCGCGAGCCCTTAGGCCTCGAGCTTTGAAGGCTCAGTAGCTCCGACTCGGAGCTCGAGTCCGGGACTCGGAGCTCATTTTTCTCAACTCTAGTGTTAGTTCCGACGCATGCCTAGAGTTTAACGCCATCTAGCTTTCAATCGTCAAATCAGTCAAACAATGGATGATGATGATAATGATGGAGAATGATGTTGATGATGAAGAATGATGATGATGATGACGAATGATTATGATGATGACTGGGGGTGATGATGACTGGTGATGATGACGACGAATGGCAATGATGATGAATGGTGATGATGATTAATGGTGATGATGATGAATGGTGATGATGACGAATGGTGATGATGACGAATGGCGATGATGATGAATGGTGATGATGATGAATGGTGATGATGATGAATGGTGATGATGATGAATGGTGATGATGATGAATGGTGATGATGATGATGAATGGTGATGATGATGATGATGATAATGATGATGATGATGATGACTGGTGGTGATGATGACTGGGGGTGATGATGAATGGGGGTGATGATGAATGGTGATGATGATGAATGGTGATGATGACGAATAGTGATGATGATGAATGGTGATGATGATAATGATGAGTGATGATGATGATGATGATGATGATGATGATGATGATGATGATGATGATGATGATGATGACTGGGGGTGATGATGACTGGTGATGATGATGACGAATGGCAATGATGATGAATGGTGATGATTGTAATGGATAGTGATGATGATTTTGATGATGATGCTGAATGGTGGTGATGATGATGAAGGAGATGATGAAGATGACTAATGATGACAACGATGAATGACGATGATGATGATGTTTCACATCATAAGAATAGGATGTACCAAGATTATTACTATCATTAGATGGCGTTGTTACTGATCAGCCATCCAACGCCATCTAGATTCTATGTTACGAATTACAAACATAACGCAGAACGCTACGGAGAAAGCTTGATTTTACTCCCCATAAAATTTCATACCGCGGGCTTATTTATGAAAATCTATACCTAAGGAGAAAACTCCAAAAATTTGAAATTCGCACCGCGCCCTAATATCAAATTTTAAGGTTAAGGCTTATTTAGGGTTCCGTAGTCAAAACACAGTACGTTTTGGTTAGGGGACCCTGAAATTACAGTGTTACAAAATGAGCCCTGAAGACAAAGCTCGAGCTTCGACTCGAGCCCTGGACCAGAGCTCGAACCTCCGCCTCGAGCCTTCATGTAAGACTCGAGGCGAAGGCTCGAGCCTTATTAGAGGGCTCGAGCCTTCAATGAGCTCTAGACTCGGAAGGCTCGAGCCTTTTATCAACACTACCTGTAGCCGTACCAGTTCTATAAATTACGTAGATATTCATAAAATAATGAAAACCGAGGTTTGAATATTGTTCGGTTTTCCGTAGGAATAACCCGCGACCCGATAAAACCAATCATGCATGCACCGTGTTATCATTATATGCGTATCAGGAACTATTTATTGGACGCTTGTGAAGAGAAAACCTGCATTATAGCTGTATGTATACATACATATAGCTAGAACAATTTTCAATGTTATCAAAGAGCTCAGCGTGGGAAAAGATTATATTAAATAAAAGATATCCTTTTTTCTTATTAAAAATATGGATTTGTAAAAATGTCATAGAAATTACTGAAATAAAGTTATTTATCACCACGATTGTCACTTTTACATTACTTCCACATCAATTTGAAATCTAAAGACAAAAAAAACGGACGAGGCGTTGTGAAAACGACTTTTAAATTCTGTCAACTCATACCTCCTTCAGTGAAATTGAATGAGATGGGATTAAAGCGGGAGGTTCCTGCGAGCTCTCCGCATAGAAAGTATGCAATATTGTTCCCGTATTTGAAAAGTGCAAAGCTTATGACATCGGGTTTGTAATGCGGCTTATTGTTGGGATATTGTCTGGCGACTAGTGCGGAGTACCGCTTTTATCATCTAAAATGTGTAAAGCTTTATTTTCGTTGGATTTTATTACGTATACTTAATTCTATTCTAGTTTATTATTTTTTTAGGTACACGAGAACCACCAACGCGTCGCAGTAGAAGACGAGAACACGTTTATAATTGCCTCTGTGAAACAATTGAAGCTCGTAAAAAGTAACCTAACCATGCCATCATTCACTAGGTACCTACTGTACTAGTAGGTACTGTCATGGTTAAACGGATTTTATAAATATACTGCTGTTTAAATGCTGTTATACTGCTACTGTGCAGTTAATGTGATCAATTTGTGCCCAAATCAGTCGTATAAGGGCTGTAAAGCTTGCTCTACAGCTCTTATACAGCTGACTTATACCGCTTGTAGTTCACATGTGAACTATTATACAGCCCTTATAGAGCCCCGAATGCTACTTGGGCAATGCAATGATGGATGGATGGTTTGCGAAATGTCGTTTGGATATTTGCATAGATTGTTAATTTGAGCGTTAATTTATAACTGACTAGTGGTCTGTCCGTGGCTTTGTCCGCCTTTTCCGCTCATAAGTACTCTGTATGTTACTCTAGGTCATGGTGTACATGTGTGCTAAATTCCAAGAAAATTCGCTCAGAAGTTATTGCGTGAAAGAGTTACAAACATTCACATATCCTCACAAAATTTCACATTTATAATATTGATAAGTAAGATGGGCATATTATTATAATGATTTATCTTCGGCAGTTTATTTATTTATTATTAAGGTCTGCAGTTAGGGATATACTCGTATGTGCAGAACCTAAACCAAAGAGCTAAAGAGCCAAAACGCTACTTTACGTGCCTAATATCCATACGCGGCAATATTTGACGGATTATTACGTAACGGCGTCCGTTTGGCGCCGATCCAAAGAATTGCCGACGAAGCGCCCAAGATTACGGTGCGACGTTTTCTGTGACAAGTTTCAGATACGATATTGATATCCATCTAATATACTTTCGTACCATATTCATCGGTGCCTGAAGTCGAAGGTGTGTATGTGTAATAATGACACAAACAAAGCTAAATTAATAATAATAAATATCGCTACTCACTCAGTGCCGGCGTTAGGGTAGGGCGCGGTTGGGCGATCGCCCATGGCGCCAGATATGAAGGGGCGCCGCAGGTAGTCATATCGGAAGCCTTATAGTTTTGTCATATGTGTCCATCCGTTTGTCCGCAGCATAACGTTGAGATCCTTAGTGCTGGAAAGCAGTAACTCGGCATGGATTTACATATTTATTATTTTAGTATGGGTTTCAATGGCAGATGGGGGCGCCGTAGAAATCTCGCCCAGGGCGCTGGTAGTGCTAAAACCGGCTCTGTACTCACTCATAGCTTCCACTTGAATTCCCTGTGTCGTGGGTGCCATGGACAACACACAAAGATAGCAACACACAAACCGAGAACAGAAATTTAAATTCATCATGGAAATTAAATGCTTAGTTTGTAAGGCCCTAAAAAGATCATCAAGTTGCAACAACAACGCACGTATCGCATGGCGTACCTACTTCACAAGAGCCATGTTCCATACTCCTCGAGTAACGAGTTGTCGTACAATAAGCAAACGGAAGCAGTACACGCATAGTTCCATAGTTCAAAGAATCGATAACCATTCGGTTTCTGAACAGTGACTACTCCTCGAAGCAATGAACAATCAGGTGCACCGTTGACAAACCTGAAGACGATAGAGAGATGGAACTGTCACAGTGGCGACAATTGAAACAAGTTAATAGTTTAACGCCCCAACTCAGAGTCACCAATGGCTACTTAAATCGCTCCGTAGCACAAAATTTGTATGGTGATTCTTTTCTAAGGAGAGGTTCAAGTAGCCGTTAGTGCCTTATTATTATTAGATTCATCATTTATTTCGATAAAAGGCAGTAGGTCTAATAATTAAGCTTCCAAATTCTGTAAATGGAAAGGTTTGCAGCGCTTCATGTTACTTCAGCGTTAATCGATAAGAAATAACGTCGCTACTAAACATTCTCAAATGCAATATCAATTTTCCCACGATTTTCTATAATCCACGATTCCGGATTCTAGCTCTGATTAAATGCAATATGCAATGTAAAACTTCACCCTAAGATATCCAAATATATGTAAGTATATTCGTACGCCGGTCACATAGATAGCCACTTCGCCTCTAGACGTTATTTGGCAGATGGTCTGGGCTAGGGCGAGTCGTGTTACTCGCTGCCGCGCTGGTGAAAACATACGGATGTAGTTTTTAAAACGTGACGCCCACAATAAAATTATTACTATAGCTGTGACAATTTGGTACTATGAGTATAGCAATATCTTGAGATGAATCTCATGGTAGCGTGGCAATAACTCTACGCATTATTAATTAATCAGTCTCCTCTTCAAATGATCTCATGATATTTATCTTAGTATACTAGCGCTCTGCCGGCGGCTTGGCCCGCGATCTCCGGGATAGTAGGTTAAGATCCAGAATATGATCTTCCTGTGAGCTCAAGAAAATCCCCTCAGTAGTTTTTATGTGAAAGAGTAAAAAACATCCATGGTTACATCCTTACAAAGTTTCAAATCTATACATCTATAAAAATAAATAAAATCAGAGTGTCTGTTTGTAATATTAAAATAACCACTTTTTACTAAGTGCATTTGAATGTATTCACGGTACATATATATACCAATACAATTTTAAGCTATTGCATAGCTTTTATCGCGGGCTTGAGCGCGGCGAGTGAATCAAGAAAAAACGTAACGAAATAAAAGGTGACACCGCCCACTTGCACTCAGTACTAGGATAGCAAAAACATGCAAGCAACTGTGCCAAAACAAAGCTGGGGTTAAATTTCTCATCGGATTTGTTCACCTAGTAGCAATTAATTAAAGCGAGTACTAGGCGCACAGAAGTCTTCGAGGATGCGACATCAGTGATACTGTACAGGCCATAGTATGGTGCGGTCTTATTTACTCTTCGGTATTTTGCTAAAGGCACAACAGTGATGTCTATATTACGATCACGCACATTAGGTTATTATTGCTGTTTCTCTTGTCATGCCGATTAATATGCGGAAGAGCGACAGTGATAGAGTGAATCTATCACTGCCGGTCTGACAAGTTGTCAGAGATCATTCATTGATTCTTCATTGACAGATAGCTAAAGTAACAAGGAGTAACTTAGGCATCTTTTATTTTAGAAAAAAATAGTTAAGCGATACGAAGTTCGCCGGGTCAGCTAGTTCATAATAAGATAATAGTAACATAAGAAACATTAAAAAAACGTAACTTTCCCGTAAGAGAACTGTGGTCGTATGTAACCGCATGTTTTCCTACATCCAAACGAGTCGCGTCGTGCGCCGAGCTGAGATGGGCCGAGTTACCGCAAACAACTTCCACGGACGACATGATAATGTGCAAAAATGTTTGAACAACTTCTTACCAACTCAACTCTCTTCGTAACCGAGTATAATCATTATGTTGGACGTGGGCGGAGTGACTAAGGTGAGGTTAATTTCGATAAGTGATGGAATGTTTTAGGTTTTAGTACTTGTAATGATCATTAAATTTTGTTGGCGGAGTTGGATTAGGTTACTTCATTAAGTAACAGAGATTATGTTACAAAATAATGAATATAAATAATGTACTAACACACATTATTCAAATGAAAAAACCTCTAGAACCTACTACTATATTTTAATGCCCTCTGTAATAAAATTCTGACAAAAAATTAATTTTGCCACACGCAAGTTTCAGAAACGCAATGATTTGCTTGTTAGCTCATATAAAAGAAAGAATTTATATTCAAAAAGCATTTTAGAATCATGTCAAGCCTTTGATTATGTAATAAAACGTGCGTTTGTTAAACAGTGCATGTGACAGGTACTGGAAGCAAGGGTGTCGCGTCGGGGTGAATTATATTTAATATTAAAACAACAACATGCCAACCATGCCGGGCTTCGTGGTAACTACGCGTTACTAATTAAAACGTTTGGGGCGTCAATTACGATGGATTTATTTGATGTTGATATTTTACTTCTGTAAAACAATTTAACGGCAATTAATATAGAAAGAGTACTACAAGTAAAGTAAAACAGGTGCAGGAAAAGTGTATAAAATTTTAATATAAATGAATCTAATAAATATCAATGTTATTATGAAATCGGCGACGGTGTCCACTTAGAGTCAGATGAGTCGTCTACTTGTTTGTCGGTTAATAAAATTATTATTAACACGAAAAATGCAACAGGTACGTAATTATTGTTATTACAGTAGTACAACTTTTAGGTGTTTGAGTGGGATATTTTTACCCAATTTCAATGTTCATTTCTACTTGATTAATTGAATAATATGTAACTTTTACGACGTATTTAGGTAATTCGTGTCCTAATTCAATATTAAAAATAGGATGTTCTTTTCGGTCTTGATAGTTCGCGCCACGGACGTAAAAAAAGAACGGGCGTAACCTTGTCTAATCGAGAGTGAAGCTGACAGCTAACAGCTCGCTTACCATGTGTGCGTAATTTTGTAATTTTTGATTCGCGATGGTGTCAATGTCATATCAAGATGGTGTCAATGTGTGGGTGTGTGTACTTGTACGAATACAGAGTTGGTATTACTATGGTTGCTTCACTGAATTTGTTCTTAGGATTACGTCCGTCTTTTTTTACGTCCGTGGTTCGCACCTACATAATTAATTGAATTCTCATGATGTGCTTGAGCTATTTTTACTTGTTTTGCAATAAATAAAATAATCCCAAATCATCCACTACTACACAAAAATAACCATTTTCTCCTGAAATGAAATTTCCTGCCTATCCCAAGGAAGTGATCTCATCACCCAGCATTTGACAGTGACACATGGCATTTGTTTCGTCATCCGTCACCTGTGATTAAACCGTCCTGACTGCCCCCACAGCTTCCCTCTAATTCGGTATTATGTTTACTGCTTGCTCTGTTTACATCTAACAAATGGGAGAAAAAGTATGATTGATTTAACAAGATTACAAATTTCCCGGATTAGGGTTGACCCCTCGCCGTGTTTACGCAGTGGTGTGTAAATGGGTAGGAATTTCTTATCGTACACAAGTATAACAACTGGATTCCGAACTAGTAACTTTTGTTTCCAACACAGACCTCATAAATAACTAATAATCTAAATTTTACTAACAAAAAATAACCGACTTCAAAGTTACTCTAAAACTACTTGTCAAATCTCATTCAAATTTATGTGGGATTACGTGACAAGCACCTACTTTCGATTAAAAAAAGAATCGTCGAAATCGGTTGGCGTGATATTGAATAATTCGTCCATTTGTCGCGCTTACTTAATACAAATTTAAGACTTATATGGTTTTATCATGGATGCCATTGTCAGATCTCAATAAAATTTATATGGGACCACATGACAGCTACCAGCTTTCGATTAAAAAAAGAATCATCAAAATCGGTTCGCCCAGTCCAAAGTTCTGAGGTAACGAACATAAAAAAAAAGCGACCAAGTGCGAGTCGGGCTCGCCCATGAAGGGTTCCGTAGCAGCAAGTAACATAATATAAAAGTTCTTGTAGTTCGTTGTAACTTTGATCAATGTTTTTTGCGGTTTACGATTTATGACGTATTAAAAAAACTACTTACTAGATCTCATTCAAACCAATTTTCGTTGGAAGTTTTCATGGTAATGTACACCATATATTTTTTTTAGTTTTATCATTCCCTTAATTTAGAAGTTACAGGGGGGGGGGACACACATTTTACCACTTTGGAAGTGTCTCTCGCGCAAACTATTCAGTTTAGAAAAAAAATATATTAGAAACCTCAATATCATTTTTGAAGACCTATCCATAGATACCCCACACGTATGGGTTTGATGAAAAAAATATTTTTGAGTTTCAGTTCTAAGTATGGGGAACCCCCAAAATTTATTGTTTTTTTTCTATTTTTGTGTAAAAATCTTAATGCAGTTTACAGAATACATCTACTCACCAAGTTTCAACAGTAAACCTCTTATAGTTTCGGAGAAAAGTGGCTGTGACATACGGACGGACAGACAGACGGACAGACAGACAGACAGACAGACAGACAGACAGACAGACAGACAGACAGACAGACATGACGAATCTATAAGGGTTCCGTTTTTTGCCATTTGGCTACGGAACCCAAAAAAAATACAGTCGAATTGAGAACCTCCTCCTTTTTTTGAAGTCGGTTAAATAGGACGATGTTTCATAGAAAATTTCTTGTCCTAGTTTTTTCCGCAAATTAATTAATTCAACTTATCAAACATAATAAATTTCACCGCTATTGTTCATCCTTTTAATGTCTTGTTTTGTAGCACTGGTTATTCGTTGCAAACGAAACAAAGTTAATGGAACGTAAAAAGTATAAACTCTTGCCAACACCTCGTAAACATAGGTATACGACGCTCTTACTCTTTCATAACTCCCTAGTGATTGACTTGTAAATGAAATTGCAATTTGTACGAGTTCTGGGTGTATTTTATTATCCTCGTCGTTAATCTTTTATTATTAAAGAAATATCTTTATTTGTTTTGTACAGTAAATTATACCGGTTCACGCAAAGTTTTAACATTGCTGACTTTTAAATTGTTCGATGTTTTTTTAACAATTTTCAGCTGCAAAGCACGTACCTGAAAAAAAGACGGACGTAACCTCGTCTAATCGAGACTGAAGCATAGCAATGGCCGCCCGCTTACCATGTGTGCGTAATTTTTGATTCGCGATGGTGTCAATGTCAAAGCAGTATGGTGTCAATGTGTGGGTTGTGTACTAGTACGAATAGAGAGTTGGTATTACTATGGGTGCTTCACTGAATTTGTTGTTGGGATTACGTCCGTCTTTTTTTAGGTCCGTGCTGCAAAGGTTGTTTGGTTGTTTTAATGTGGTGGCGAATCGTGTTGGTGGTATCTTCTGTCCACGTGTGACTAGATGCACGTCATACCCACACTTTTCAACAGCATAAACAAAGCGACCAATTCTATGTGTGTATTTTATACTTCTTTATGTATGTGTGTGACATACATAAAAATAAAACTCTATAAAATGCTGTGGTGTTGTTGTAAGTTAGCTTATGATTGTATTATTTTTTTCACTTCAAAATGGTAATGCAGGAATGCATGTAGCATTGTCCGTGGTAAGCACTAAGCACATTATACTTTTAATTTAGTAAATTTTTTCGAAGCTGCTTTTTAAGTAAAAGAATGTGTATTCCCGCAATTCACCCGCCCAATGGCAACATCCTGTAAATACAACTCACACAAATTGCTCTAAAAGTAATTGCACAAATATTGGTCAAAAATACCGAGTCGAAATCCACAGTGCGTTTTTAACGCCAGCAATTTGCGTCGATAATACAGCTGCGCCAGACATTGCAATCGGCCGAACATCGCGCCAATCATTGCAATCAGCTTTTCAATCAATCCAGCCCTCCACTCCGCATCTCTATAACAAAATATATCATTTTGATTTGAACTCGTTTGTGACACTTCACTGCTCCAGACGCGGTGCAATCAAACGCCTTTTTACAAGCTTTTTTTTAACTTGCAATATTTCATAGTTGGTTTGGAACAAATCTTGCAAACTGAAATAGGACCTTTTTCTTTTATCCTAAAGTTTTAAAATTGTTTACACTTCTTTATTCCCGAATACGCGGTGCTTGAATCTCGGCCCCGTCACAGAAAATTACTAAATCTCTGGATCTATAAGATAAGCGAGCGGGCGTTGGAATTACGTAATTTTTATGAATTTTATGGCTTGATTAGAAGACGTATATAGTCTAATTTTCGTTACATTTTATGTTCTCATTTTATATTTACCTGGTTATAATTGTGTTATATCGTGTAATTAAGTACTTGGCATGAAACTACACTTAAAACTATAACAGCAAAATAAATAAGTAAATACATACTGTCCATTTTGTTATTGTAATAAAATGTCTATTAATTATTGTCTATGAGAATAGTCTCTATTAATATGCCTTTTCGTCATTCTAACGCTGTAATATGGCTCTACCAAATAATCCGCTCAAACTAATTATTACTTACAACTCTTTATTACTTAAAATTTATTACAAATAAATTTATACTATTTTGAAAATCTCGTCAGGAAATTTCAATTTATTAACTCAGCAACTTACTTAAAGTTGAGAAATTAGTTTATTGTTATCGAGACGATGGGAACAGACAATTCAGCAAATTGGCGCTGTAAAATGAGCTAGAATAATAAGCGTTTTTTCATTTTACGATTTAATACTAAGTTTCTTCTAACATTACTTAAATTATGTTCTAATAGCAGTGTTTGTATTTTTATTAAGTAAATGAAACAACAACCACAATAAAATGATCATAAAATCAGAGAAAAATAATGAAAAATGTCTAGTTAAATGAACTTATACTTGGATAAAATATAAATTAATACTTACCTACTAGAGACTAGGGAGTATTTCGTTATTATCGAAGCGTTACTTACATTGACACTGATGAATGTTTTATTTTCTGTTGTAATGTAATTCAGTTAGTAACACATAAACATATTTTTTTATGGAAATAACCGGCAAACGAGCTGATGATCCACCTGATGGTAAGTGGCTATCGTCGCCCATGGACATCAGCAACACCAAAGGCATCACTGATGCGTTGCCGGCTAAAAAAGAGAGAAGAAAAAGAAAGAAAGAAAGAACTGGCTCTCAAGCCCCCAGCCGGAACACGACGAGTCATTTGCGACTCATGCTCAAGGGTGGTAGCTATCCAGGCGAACCCCATGGAGAAATAATCTATATATATAAAATTGAAAAGCGACACACCGCTGATTAAACAAGAAATCTCAGAAACTGCCGAACCGATTAAGATGAAATTTGGCAAGGAGATAGTTTATGCTAAGGAGACGTCCACTAAGAACGGATTTTTGGAAATTCATCCCCTAAGGGGTACAAATAAGGGTTAGAAGTCAATTTCATACAAACCAACTTTGTTAGTTTTAGATTTATAAATTTGAATTTTTTTATGTAGGTTTATAGTAATGAACAAAAGTTAACTTTAACACATTTTTTTGGAAAATCATCCCTTAAAGGGTTAATTTCTTCAATTTAAGTTAGTACGCAACTTCGTCATTTTTGAAGTTAAAAACATGAAAATTTATATATTGGTTCAAGAATAGAAACAAAATTTAAAAGGTATGTATTTTTTTGGAAAATCAACCCCTAAAGGGTTGAATAAGGTTGTACAAGTTAGTATGGGAACTTCGTCAGTTTTGAAGTAAGAAGGGTGAAAATTTGTATATAAGCTTATAGTTGGACACAAAAAATAACTGTATTACTGTTTTCTCGAAATTCATCCCCTAAAAATAGGGGTTGGAAGTCTTTTACATATAAATCAGCTTCGTCAATTTTAGAGTTATAAATATGAAATTTTTATGTATGTTTGTTGTTATGAACAAAAGTTAAAATTTTGCTGAAAATCATCCCTTAAAGACTTACTTTAGGGGATGGAATTTACTACGCAACTTCGTCATTTTTGAAGTTAAAAACATAAAAATTTGTATATTAGCTCAAGATTAGAAACAATCAATCAGTAATATGTTTTTCTGGAAAATTCTCCCTTGAAGGGTTAATTAATTAAGGGAGTGCAAGTTAGTATGGCAACTTCGTCAGTTTTGAAAAGGATGAAAATTTGTATATAAGCATTGTATTAGACACAAAAACTAACTGTATCACGGTTTTCTCTAAATTCATCCCCATAAAGGGTAATACTAAAGTAAGTAAACTCAGTAATGTGAAAATGTATATGGTAACTTATAATTAGAAACAAAAATAAATTGTAACAGGTTTTTTTGGAAATTCATCCACTAAGGGGTAAAACCAGGGATGTAAGTTTGTACGAAACTTCGTCAATATCGAACTCAGAAATGTGAAAATAAATCAAAAATTAACTGTAACAGGTTTTTTGGAATTTCATCCCCTAAGAGGTAAATAAAGAGGTTGCAAGTTTTTCTAGAACTTTGTCATTTTCAAACTCAGAAATATGAAAATTAATATGTAAGCTTATAGTGAGAAACAAAAAAAAATTGTAGAGGACTTTACGGACGGTAGGGGGAGGAGAGAGGGACAGGAAGCGAGAAAGGGACTGGGAACGGGAGAGGAACAGGGAGAGGAAGTGGGAGAGGGACAGGAAGTGGGAGAGGGCCGAGGAGCGGGAGATGGAGAGGGACAGGAAACGGGAGAGGGCCCGGGAGCGGGAGAAGGAGAGGGAGAGGGACAGGGAGCGGGAGAGGGAGCGGGACAGAAAGCGGGAGAGGAACTGGAAGCGGGAGAGGGATAGGAAGCGGGAGAGGGACCGTGAACGGGTGAAGGAAAGGGACAGGGAGTGGGAGAGGGAGAGAGAGAGATAGTTTGAATGGGAGAGGGAGTGGGAGCGGGAGAGGGAGAGGGAGTGTAATTGTCCGGATGGAAACAACAGAACCGTTTTTAAAGATATTTGTGCTGCATCGTATAACCAGTTCATTATTGATCCATTTAGGATCTGGTGGTGTTACTTGGAGACAAGATATGTAACTCCTGGATGGATGGAAATAACGGAACCTTTTTGTTTTTTTTCTAATGACACTCAAGAGCCAGTTTTTCTGTACATTAAATATTTTTCAAAATTTCGGTTAGGGGCACGTCAATAACGTGTTAGAACACCAAAAAATTTGTTTTTAAAATTAGTGTCTGTTTGTCTGTTCGGGCATTACATGAAAACCCTTGAACTGATTTCGACGCAAATTAGTTATGTTGTTCCTCATACTTTGGATCACGTTTTAAAAAACTTTTCGTCCCGATAAAATTAAAAGTTTTCACCGGAAACAAGATGAAACTTAGTGTGGAATATTTTGAAATATTAACGATTTTCTTTAAATTTGCAACAAACATTCCTCATTTAATTGATGAAATACATGTTTTCGAGTTTTTCTAAAATTTTCATGAAAAAGAAAAAATGAATGATTTGTGATTATATCGTACGTTTCAATAAATAAATTCCTAAATATACATAAGTACTTTAATATAAATAAATTAACCTGTTTTTAAATTTTCTTCTGCAAGGGGTACAAAATTTATGATAAGCATAATTTCCGCATGCGAAGCTGCGGGCAACAGCTATAATAGTAATAATTGTATTAATGAACAATTACAATCAATATTACCAATATAATCCCTCGAGATTCAAAAGAATCTATTATCTAATGTAAGCCAAAAAACCTTTAATATCCGGTACGGTTCACCTTCGAGAGCAGCTGTCAAAACAGCGGAAATATGATGACGATGCTTATCTCCAGGGAGTTACCGTCTCATTTTATGTGCCCAATATTTGAAAATAAGCACCAATACGTTCTGTACTTTATGGTTTAAGTATAAAGTTGATTTTTGTGTGTTTGTAGAGGGCAGTATATCTTAAATTAGGTCGGGGTACACAGGTGTATACTGCGTCATTGACGTTTTGATAAATACGTGGATCCGAGATTTGTGGCGAGAGGCCGCAATATTTATATTGATATCGTGTCGATACTGCTTTGTAAAAACGAACAAAGACAATTTACGACAAACATGAACAATGTTCAATATTGTTTTGGTATCGTGAGGATTCACCAAAACGTATCTAATGTAATCCTTTTATTGTAATTCTTTCGATATTTTCGGTACCTTTGGTTGTATTATATAATTGAAAAAAATATAACCCCGACATTGTCTACGGAATATGAAAATATATTAATTTAATATTAATAAATTTCATGTAGACCATGTACCATGTAAGCGGTGGATAAAAACCAATCATATCTACTTATATATATAACTCACTGAAACACCTACCTAATAATTTTACTGTTATTAGCAAAATACCATTGATTTTTATTATTATACGTAGGATGTATGACTATGTATATTATCACAAACAAGTTAACGCATAAAAATACATTGATGCTGTATACTTACATACACTCGGAGGCATGAGGGAAATGCTAAAACTTCGAGACTGTGTTTAATCCGGTCTAAAGCCGTCAGTCAGCCGACGCTAGAACCGGATGAACCGTCCAAACATGACCGGGTCAAAGGGATAATATCCGGTTCATGAAACAACGTTCCGGATCTCATTTATGAATGAGTATAAGTATAATATGAGTAGATACTCTACCTTACTAAATGTACTTTTGTGTTTTCGGTTTGAACATCGTGATAACAAATAATCTAAATTTTACTAACAAAAAATAACCGACTTCAAAGTCTCAAAAACTACTTTTCAGATCTCGTTCAAATTTATGTGGGACCACATGACAAGCACCTGCTTTCGATTAAAAAAAGAATCATCGAAATCGGTTGGCGTGATATTGAGTTATTCGTCAATTTATCGCGCACATCTTAACACAAATTTACGACTTATGTGGTTTTCTCATGGATGCCATTGTCAGATCTCAATAAAATTTATGTGGGACTACATGACAGCCACCAGCTTTCGATTAAAAAAACAATCATCAAAATCGGTTCGCCCAGTCCAAAGTTCTGAGGTAACAAACATAAAAAAAATAAAAAAAATACAGTGGAATTGAGAACCTCCTCCTTTTTTTGAAGTCGGTTAAAAAGCTTTAAGAGAAAGCAAAGTGAGAAGCGGAACATGTTTTGACTTAACTTTTGCAGAAGATCAGCTTGGTTGTACTTTAAATTATTCGTAACACATCAGGCTGACAGCACCTATCTCGCGGTTGCGTTAAGTTGGACTTCTTGAAAGTTGTAAAACGTTTTTTTTTTTTTTTGCGAAACATATTAAGGGTCTTTATAGGTATAAAGCATGCATATTCTTAAGAATGGCTGAATGAATATGTATTAAATGTCTTTATTTATTTATATTAGCTTGTGCTGCTTTAAAATAAACTTCAAACTGCATAAAAATATGATAACCAAGTGGTAATTACAAAGACACAGCCCTGAGATTTCAACATAATAATTCCGTTAAAAAATTCGTGACCGTTTTGGTGTCGCAAGTTTTAGCAGGTGAGCTTTATTAAAACGCAAATTCCTACCCTAAAACATAATGGTTTAAACAAAATTGAATTGGAACAATCTCGAACAAACCACGCTAAAATAATTTACCTAATACGTCATTTGCTTAAGAAAATGGATAAAATTATCGTGTTTTATGAATCAATATTCCTATTGTTAAGTTATTGAGTTCAATCTTGTAATAAATCTATTGTTCACGTAGTTAGTTATACAGGAGGTAGCGCTGGCAGCGCAGGTAATACCAGTTGGTTAATAATTGAACAGGAGCAAGAATACAGCCTTTGTTCAAGTTTCCTACCATAGTACAGCGTGTAAATAAAATTAGGTCTCCTTAATACTTTAATAGCTGGATTATTTCAGTTCACAGAGTAATCTAGGTTTAGAGGCAAGGTCTTACACTAGACTAAGAAAGATACAATTTTCTTCTGAGAATTAGAATTAAAGCAATATTTAACAATAAAAGCTTTCTATGGTTTTGAAACTTAACATTCTATGAAATATTGTTTTGTACTCAAGCTAACTTAAATTTGTATTTAAAATAAAAGATTATATAGAGTATAGACCTTCGTACTAGGACTTCATATGGTGCAGAAAACACGGACATGACCAAATAAGGATGGAAAGACACTTCAAGAAAATGACATCACAAAAGTGTAATATTTGCCCGTGATGAGAGTTTAAAACCTCTCCTTAATAGGAAAGTTCCTTTCAATCGATATCTAGACTAAGATTACAAGCAATATAAATGCAAATAAACAAATAGTTCACCGTCGTCCGAGGAGCATCGTTAACGAAAGGCACGTAGAAAGACTTGCAGTAAGGAACTTCTATTTACAAACTAAATTTTTCACTCACAAGACAGGCGCTCTGAACTACAACTTTAATATAATGGTATAGGGTTCATTTTCGGAATGAGTTTTAAGCAGCTGTTGAACGATTTTGCGTGATCGAAATTTCAAAGTGATGAGAGTTAACTGTGTCTGAACTTATCACTAAAATTTTATATTTTACTTGTTTTTTTTTTTACCTTCTCGTGCTAACCAACTGGCACACACGTAGTCCAGGACAAGAAAGTAGGGTAGTTTTTATCCCGGCTATAAGTTCCCCTGGAATGATTTTGACGTAGGTATGTTTCTAATTTCGTTTTGTGAAACCACCCTTCCGCAGGCGAGGCCGGGAAACTGATACAAAAATAATCTAATAAATTCCTTTTATGCAAAATAATCTTCCATAATAGTAGAATTATTTCGCCATGCCCATCATCTGTCCGTACGTCACAGCTATTTTACTCAGAAGATGATTGGCGCTAGATACACGAAATTCGAAAAGTATCTATTAAACACCAAAAAAAAAAACCAGGAACCTGTATACAGGAATGACTCCCTGCATATTAATCTTAAAATCAATGAATTTAATATAAAATTCTTTCTAACCTTTTTAAATTCTATATAGAAAATACTGAAGTAATTTATTTATTAAAATTTGAATGAAAGCTACTTACAGACAAAACTGCCGAATACAGAGTTGCGCGTGTATGTGACGGTCTACGCCGTAGAGCTAATTCGTAGCGCAACACGATCGTAGCAAATCAATTCCGTAGACATCGTAGCATTCTTGGTGATAGTGATAACCTAGCGATTAGAACGATGTTCTCCCGAACGCAGGGGTCCGAATTCAATTCCTGGCACGCACCTCTAATTTAAAATATTATGTGCGAATTAGAAGTTTATTATCACTTGCTTCGGTGAAGGAAAACATCGTGAGGAAACTTGCACACCGGAGAGTTCTCCATTATGTTCTCAAAGGTGTGTGAAGATTAATTCGCAATTGGGCAGCGTGGTGGACTATGGCCTGAACACCTCACATTGTGAGAGGAGACCCCGAGCCCAGTAGTGGGACAATAATATGGGTTGTTGCTTTGCTTGGTTGCTCTTGATGAGAACAAAAAAATTACTTATACGTGTTATGTTATATTATAAATCACTTATCAACACAATATCACACGGAAATCCAATATCTGACCATAAACAAATCTACGCTGAAGTTAAGCGGTACAGCTCGGAGCCCCTGAAGAAAATAAGCTATGAGGCAGTTGATTACAAGCTACTTTATAAAGCTGTATCTCAAAATCAGTTAAATAATTGGGATTTCGCATATAACATCCTGGAGGAAAGACTGATAAAATGCGTAAAAGACAGTAAAATAACGAAAACCAAGATACTGAACCCACCAAGACAAAACTGGATAAACAAAACAATTATAAATCATATAAATAATAGAAACTCATTGTGGCAGCAACATAAGAAAGGTCCAAAAAATATAAATAAAAAAGAAAATTTTATTAACAAAAGAAATGAAGTAATAGAGTATATACAACAGACTAAATCAAGATATTACCTAAAAGCCTTTACTGACTGTAAGAAAAAACCCTCAAAAATGTGGCAACTGATAAATAACTTGTCCTGTAATAAACTAATGGGTAATAACGAACCCACGAAACTGCAGACGCATAACGGCCTGACTACGAACGAAAAAGAAATTTGTGATGGTTTTAACGAATTCTTTGCTAATGTTGGTTCCATACTTGCAGAACAGATCCCTAAAAAACATCACCCACCTAGTGCACCTGAGGTGTGTGATTCTGGAACTCGGTCTTCTACACTCAACACACTCAAACCCGCAACAAAAGATGAAATTCTCAAAATAATACATAAACTCAAATCTAACACTAGCTCGGGTCTGGACGGTATTAATACAAAGTCATTAAAATGTGTCGCAAGCCTTATCATTGACGAGCTTACATGTTGCATCAACAAATGCCTTGAAACGGGAACATTTCCAGATAGCCTTAAAGTCGCTAAAGTTACGCCCATTTACAAATCTGGAGCTAAATCGGAACCGAGCAATTACCGTCCCATATCCGTGCTCCCGGTCCTATCAAAAGTATTCGAAAAAGTTCTTTACAACCGGCTTGAAGACTACTTAAATAGACTAGACTACATATACTCTAAACAATATGGCTTCAGATCGAAATCTAATACTCTGTCAGCTACTATAGATCTCGTTACGAACATTAAGCTAAGAATCGATAAAAAACAAATAGCTTTAGCTATCTTCATCGATCTCAGAAAAGCTTTTGATACCGTAAGTCACGAAATACTTTTAAATAAATTAAGTGCTATTGGTTTGGAGGGAACCGCTTACAAAATTTTCAAATCATATCTTTGTAATAGATATCAAGTAGTAAAGATTGGTAATTCTGAGAGTGCTCCGAAAATAATAACTTATGGCGTGCCACAAGGTTCAATTTTGGGTCCTCTTCTCTTTTTGCTTTATATAAATAGTGTACATCAAATTGGACTTAAAGGTGATGTTACACTATACGCCGATGACACATGCTTACTCTACTTTGGTCATTCTATTGGCACTATTATTAACGATGCCCAGGGCGATCTGGACCTATTAAATATATGGTTTCAACAAAATATCCTTACAATTAATACAACAAAAACTAACTATATTATATTTACATCAAAAAATAAAAAAATTGAAAATTATTCTCCATTAAAAATAAATAACCAAATAATTCAAAGAATTGATCACGAAAAGTATTTAGGACTTATATTAGATAGCAAATTGACCTGGCTTCCACATATTCAGAAAGTGAGGCGTAAATTGATATCACTAACCGGAGCGCTACGAGGTATAGTTCGCTGCCTACCTTTGCAAGTACGATACTTAATATATAACTCATTGGTAAAACCTCATATCGATTATTTAATAGAAGTCTGGGGCACTGCGTCGAAAACAAATCTAAATTTACTACAAATTGCACAAAACAAATTACTAAAAACATTGTTTAATTATGATTATCGTATGCCAACCAAAACACTTTATAATAATACAAAATTAATGAATATTTCCCCAACATATACTTACTATAATTGCATACTAATACGAAAAATATTGAATAAACATATACACGCTAACATTACACTACAAAAGAAAATAAATAAAACTCATAAAATGAAATTAAGAAGGGACAATGACCTACAGTTGTATGTTCCCCGAACCAATCAGGCTAAGCGAAGTATTATGTATGACGGATGCAAAATCTATAATCAGCTACCGAAAGATCTAAAAGAAGCAAAATCAATGTTAACTTTTAAAAAAAGATTAAAAATTTTCATTATGAAATCCCAAACACCACCTTAGCATGAGACACTTCCAGACATTCATAACTCTATGTTACCTGACTGAGCGCGAGTATGGAACAAACGTACGTTTATTAAAATACCCTCAATAGTTTTTATATTTTCTTTTTACAAGTTTGGACTGTTAACGCAACTCTGTGCAATGTACTCATTATTATTATCTATATTATTGTTCACTGTACTTATTTTCTATATTATTGTTCATTCTCATGTAAGTGAATTGTATTCTTTATGAGAATAAAGTTATCTCAAACCTCAAATCACGGAACAGGTGTATAAGTTTTTAATCCCGATGTAACCGTTCTAGAAGTAAGAGACAAACTCGCTCTTTAACCCGCAACCGTCTTATGTGAATAAAATTACGCACTGCGCATAATCAATCTATTTACATCACCCTCGGAAGGTTTTTGTAATAATTAATTGTATCATTACCCGCAACCCTTTGTTCGACGAAGCCTCTGAATCATTGTTTCATGAGGCCTTTATTTGAAAGTGAGAAATTGCGGTACATTCGCCGAGAATTTTCTCGTATATTTACATTAAATTTTAGGATATTTTAAGTACAGCCTCGTGCGTGACTTTGATAATAAACTACCTAATTACTCTAGTATCCGCGATGGTTAAGGTTCATCATCATTCATTAAAATTATATTCAAAACCCTAAAAGATTCGCTTCGAATAATTTGGACCTAAATCAAGATTCTATTATACATATATATACGGTATAAAACCGTCTAGATTCTAAATAGTAGGTAAATAGAACTGTCTGTTGTAACGTATTATGCGTACTACTTATATTAAGTACTTAAAATTAACACATTAGATTTATCCAGAAAAAATATCGAATTTCTTTAAAAAGTGTATCAAACTATTATGTAAGTTTCAATTATGCAAGGCGCATCCTCTTCAAGCCAGATGCCGTATAGCACCGCCCGGGTTAATTGATGATTCCACCCATTAATTTGCTTGTCTACATTCATAAATTGGAACGGAAATTGAAGCTTAATAAACCAGTAGCGCGTTAAACAACGTATGAAATTTCAATTATATCATTTTACGGACGCCCTTCTGAATTTTATGAAGTCTATTAAAAATCCGATATTATTTTAAATGTTGTACATTCAGAACGGTTACCAATACACATACATATAGTCGCGTATGACTTAAGCCCACAATTGTTCACTTAGTCTGGGATAATAGTCCAGAAGTCGGATGGTAAAGGATTGAATAATGGTAAATCAAGATAAACTTACAAAATAAAGGTTTATAGTATACATTCGGCCAGTAACCAATCGATGTTGCCAGTGAAACGTTTTTAATTCCACGTTAAAACTTTGAGCTCCTGCAATAAATTTAATCAATTTAAAATAAAAACCGTAAATGCCCTGAAAAACAAATGCAAATAAATCCAACAGCGAATCGCGAACTCCAACAGTAAATATTTGGCTCCCGATTCCACCAATGTTCCAACAAACTTGTTTATTTATTTAAAAAGTACTCGCATTTTAAATGTTGCAAAGAAAAATATTCGTGTTATTGTGGAGAATTCAGTTATGAAAATGGCAACATAAAATTAAGTTACCTTCGTCTACGTCAGAGGTGGTTCGTTTACTTAAAGTGGACGTTACCACGAAACAGCAAGGTTATTCTGTTTTGTAACTCGACAGCGGAATCCGCGATGAGTGTCAAAATCCTATCTTTAGTCGTTTGAAGTTTGACACTCATCGCGGATTCCGCGGTAGAGTTACAAAACAGAATAGACTTGCAGCTCTTTAAAATCACTTTTATTATTATGGAGTGGTAAACTATTCACCTGGCTAGAAGGATCTCCCCTGATAACTTATTGTTAGCTGACCACGAGCAGACGAGAAACCTAATGATAAGTGGTCACCGTCACTCATGGATAACATCTACACGTAAGACACCACTGAAGAAGAAAGAAAGAAGAAGATTAATAATAATTAATAATTACTCAATAATACAAAATCTTGATAATATAAATAATCATGTCGTAGCGCCTTATCACCAAGCAGCTTACGACAACCTAGTTTGTCGGGATGGAATTGGGTTCAGTATGATAGCACTACCCCGTATAAACACAAAGATCGAGATTTCATAGTAAATACTTTAATGAGCATTAAACACTCACACGCGTCATAAACGCTACCTGTTGTAAACGTAAAACAAAAAGATTTAACACATAGAACTGAAACGCCTTTGCTTAAGAAATGTCATTAAATGGACGGATTTATGAGTCATTAATAAATTTATTTATTGACATGTACAGTGCGGCCGACGTATCTTGGCGCGTCTGAACTTCGCACAGAAGGCTGTGCAGTAACATAATTCGGCAATGGTTGGTACGCGGCGTATTATGTCTCAATCAAACGTTAGCATGTTCTTGTCGCTATCTCTGTCTTACATGCGCTAAAGTTCGCAGAGCCTATGTTCAGACGTGCCAAGATACGTCGGCCGTACTGTACCTAACAATATGGCAATCGATAATCTTCTTAATAGCGGCAGTATGGTCGTCGAAAAAATTCACGAACATCCGAGTTCCAAATGTTGTATTCATTCATTTTATTCGTTCATTTCACAATCAGAAACAGCGGCGGATTGGGCAGTTATGGTTCGCAAACATACAATATCATTGTTCGCAATATACGATTGGGTAATTAACTGTCATATCAGTCAAACTTTATACTATTTTTATTAATAGCAGTAAAGTTAAAAATAGAGATATTTAAAAATATCGTAGAACTCGAATCCTATTTATATTGTTCATTGATGTTGGATTTGGGTTTTTGTTCTTAGAATGCATGCTGTACGATCTTAGTCCACCAAGCGCTGCTGGCGAAGTGCGGTTTAGTAGATTTTACACCCTCATGTAATCATGTTATGAAATAGACCCACCACGTAGCCAGGGGGAGGGTTAAGGGTTATTTTGTGCACTTTTAGTCGTTTTATTTTCTTGAATCCCCCCCCCCCCTCCCCCCAATCTAAAACCTGGCTATGCCCGTGAGACTCACTCATATGAAACTTCAACCCAATCAGAATCAACTAGCTTCACCATTGAACTTATGAATAAAAACTCAAGATAAATAAAAATAGAATAAATGACATTAAAACCAAGAACTTTTCCTCTTCGTCCGAGCTTATTTCTCTCACAATTCGCACGTGCTGTACAAAAGTCGTAAATCAGGAGCGAGCAGGGCAGTCCAACGCCGACCATCCAATATTTACTTTACGCCGACGCGGTGTTGTGATGCCAGATCTCCGGATTTAAAAAAAAATATTTTCCGTACAAAACGTTACTGATGCCCCAACTCAGAGTCACTAACGGTTACTTAAAACGTTACTTAGTACAGAATTTGTATGGAGATTCTTTATGAATTTCATACAAATTCTGTAATAACGATTTATTTAAATAACCGTTAGTGACTCTGAGTTGGGGCGTTAAATTGTTAATATTTCGCTATATTAAAAAAAATCATTAAAGCCACTGGCGCCCGGCTGGCACATCGATAGTGGTGCGAATTTATACATGTAGATCTCTGGACTTTTGTACGGAATCTACGGATTTAGAGTGACGATCTACGGAATTTTCAAAATTGGATCTGGCAACACTGCGCAGATATTACCGAGACTTACCTTCAGCGGCTAATTAAACCTAACTACTTTGTTGCATGCCCGTCGCACTATACTACCTTTTTATATGCACGCTATTTATTTATAGTTCTTTTTATATATGTATTAGTATAGATTACGTGAGTTTCTAGTAATCCTAAATGAAATTTCGAGGTACTCTGGTTGTGTGCAAAAATATTACATCAGTACAATAAATCAATTTTTTAGACAACAAAAAAAGAGGATTTCTGACCTAAGCGAACGTATACCCAGGCTATTCATTGATCGAAAGACATTTCAAGAATAATATGAAAAATGCTCAGTTTAACGGGTTTCCTCATAATAAAGTAATTAACTAATCTTGACTCGTTATTTTTTTACTTTTTATAATTTAACACATGACTCCTTGACATAGCGTAAACGTAAAAATAATAAAACGCTTGTTAAAAATAAGCAATTACTGTATCTAGTAGATACTATTGTTACACGTATGATGCTTTCTGAAGCCGGGGCGGGATGCTAGTTAAACACAAACATGCCTCCAAGTATGTTATTACAGCACCCAGCAATAAATATGGCCCGGTGAACCAAAAATATCGCTGCATTACCCGCCTCCCGAGACTGCGAGAGAATAACTCATCTTTCTTACCTTATAGCAACTTGATAGCGTAGTCTAAACTTTCTCGCTACACACGGCGAAAGATACTATGTACTACGTGTAGGGTGACCAAATATTTTTATTGTGATCGGATAATAGTTTATTCCGTTAATAAACTCATACAGTCATACAGGGTTATTGTTACGATCCTTAAAGGGGTAGTAGGATACGTCATGTACTACATAAAATCCCAATAAAGTTTTATCTAAAAGTGTTTAGAGATATGTTAATTTTTTATGATTTTTCGAAAAGTTACAGATTGCCCGCTTTAAAAAATAAATTATAGCACAGAATTATATTTTTTTATCACACCACCCTTTACGGGATCGTGACCTTTATTCAATAACCCTGTATATTTTACTGTCTCTCAGAATTATTTTTTCAGCCGATTGAAATTTCGTTGATTTATATGCCTCATTTAATACCTATAAACCTCAGAGCTCATTTCTTTATTCACCAACTATATTTAAAATCTCCAACTATCTACACAATAAAATAGTTTACTATACAAATGAAAAAATATGAGTTTCGAACTTAACTGTTAGGTTTTCTTAAACACAACTTAACTTATAACTTAAACTCTTTCTAAAACAATTAGAAATAAAGGTATTCTAATTAAATAATTTTAATTTCCCAACATTTTACTAGAAATAAAATAAAATATAAGTATATGTTCTTAATAACATTAAACTTAATTCCAATAGGATGGATTAATTCCAAACTTAATTCCAAACTCTGCTTGGTCACATTACTTTCGCCGCGTGCCGTAGCCAAAACTTCGCAAGCAATTACAGTCCAAAGTACTCACACACAAGAGCGAAAGTTGCAATAACAAAAATAATGTTTAGAAAATATTCGAGCACCAAGTTTGCATGCAGGTAAATGTTCTTAAAGGACCCTTCATGAATCTTATAACTTATAGAATAGTAACGTACACATAAAGTAGAGAATATTTATGGAAGCATGTCGAGCCACGCGACAAGGGTGTATTCAACACCCTCACGTCACTATATGGATGATGGAAAGTGTTATTAACATTTAATATTAATGTAGAGATTGCAGAAAGACTTTTTTAATCTAATGTTTTTGAAGTGAAAACTTCTTTAGCATCGTTATCATTTGAAAGTCGATGAAACGAAAAAGGGACAGTAAAAAGAGACAGACACATAAATCCATAAGATTTAACGTGGGAGAAAATGAGATAGGAAGCATTATACGCAGTGTCTCTTATGTTCGTGTTACTTTAAAAAGTGCCAAGTTGAATACAACTTATAGATAGCGCGAGGAACAAGATAGAAGATTCGTTTTATTGTTGGATAGATGGCGCTAGCTGCTCATTTTACTCTTCATATTATGTTAAGAAATGCCGTTAGTTACCACTGTTTTATTTTTATTTAGTACAAAATAGTTTTAGAAAGATAATGAAAACTGATACACGTTATTTAATTAATACCTTTATTTTTGAAGGTTTTACTTCTACCACATGTGAATTGCACACATTTTAATTTTGTAATTATAATCAGAGAAAAAAACTCGTAAGGAAACCTGACCCATTATGATGGTTACAATCAAGGACATACCCCGCTTCTGACTTCTAGGAGCGCCAATCAGAAACAAACAAAGAAATGCACAGCTGCCCCCTAACTGCCCTCCCCTAACGTCCATGGTTACAATGGTGAACTTCGCTACAAGCCTACAACAATGTCATTTTTAGTAGAAATTCAAGTTGATCAGTGAGACTTTTTTTTGTACACGAAGGAAATCTTACACAAAACAACAATGATAACACAATTTGCACAAAGGAACTGCTTATTTCTTTAAGAAATCTCTTCCAGCAGCCCTGTGAGAAGGAGATAGTCATTGGATAGTAGACAGAGGAAGATGATCTTTCTTCTTATTCTTAAACTCAAAGTTATCTAAAAGAATTTTCAACTATTACAAAGGAGTCTATTTGACAGAGAAATAATAGTATCCACATAACATTAAATTCATACATACTTAAAATCCATTGGATATATTATGTTGGTTTCAACTAGATGCTCTGTCTTGTGGTCCTTGTGGTCTGTCAAAATTTGTGGTTTCATATGTGCATGAGTGCGTTTCACGTTGTTTATTATTTATTCATTAAATATGTAGTAGTGAAGAGCAAAAGATAAACACTTTATATTTTCACTGAGCCGTCCTCAGTTCCGGGGTACCGTGTATCCGCCGGATGTTTGATAATGAAAGAACAGTCTGCCTCCGCATCTCAAATATTCAGTAGATCCCTGTTTGGTTATTCATTCAGCCACCTATTTTCCCGCTCTGACCTCTGGGAATATTGCTAGTGGAAACATAGATTACTAGTTAGGTGTCATCCATAAATTACGTCACACGTTAGGGGGAGGGGGGGGGGGTCGATGTAGTGTGACATTGTGTGACAAGGGGTAGGAGGGGGTCCTAAACTTCGTGACGTCACATTTCAAAATCGAATAATTGGTATGTATAGGTAAATATTAAAAAACAATTAATGGAAATAAAACTTATTTTGGAACTGCTGTTTTAATTTAATAATTTCTAGGTGTAAAATTTCATAATATGTGACGTCACACTAGGGGGGAGATCTCACAAATTTGACCAGCTGTGACAAGGACGGGGGGAGGGATCAAAAAGTCATGAAATTAGTGTGACGTAATTTAAGGATGGCCCCTTAGGCCCTTACTATGATGGTATGTAGGTATTGGGAACCTGCAGTTGCTATTATTAATGTCTCTCGTTAATGTCATCAATTTTATTAAAACTAACTCGAAAGCAGGTAAAAGTCTAAATCGGCACATTGCCTAGCTATTGTTATGAAGATACACTGGAATCCAATGTGTTATACTCTTAAATCACTGTAATCATTTTATTTATTTAATAACCATCGCCCTATGAGATCCCTAACACCAAAGGCATCGTCGACTACTTGCTACCCTAAAATGAATTGGGAGTTTTACACACTTCTGCATTACCTTTAAGTACACTGTGTCACTTTAATTTTGTTGCATGTTTCACTTTCGATTTATGTGAACACTTTGTGTACTATTTTTAAGTTATACTTTCACCAATACAATTCCAAATAACTACGTTGGGTGTTACCACTAACATAGTAAAAGCCTATAAAGACAGGAGCCAAGACTCCGCTTACAATCAAGGCATTAGCCCATTAGAGCTGCTAATTTTTTTCCCACGAGATATCTACTTAATAAACGAATTCTAACTAAGGCTCCTTATCAAGTAGAATATAATTCCGTTGTTAGCACAACGCGTTTTACTAATTTACTGTACAAAATGGAAGGATGGAAGCTTTTATGAAATTAAACTGTCCTAAGAATTTTAATTTCGAGCCGGTAAGTTACTAACAGGGGCGTAGCTACCGCCGTATCAGCCGTATCAATTATACGGGGCCCCGGGGCTGAGGGGGCCCCCAATGCGCCTTAGAAAAAATTCGTGAAATGATCCGGAAATTAATTATTATGATTCGAAAAATATTCCGGAAAACATCGATACTTCATTGAAAAGTGAAATCAAAAATAAAATTACTTTCTGGATCATCTTTCATCGTATTAATGCATTAATTACTTTAGCATTATGCAATTTATCTTTAAGAGGCCATGATTCTAAATCTGGAAACTCGACGAATTGAAGACAAACAGGCAGTACAGATAATAATAAGAAAAACTTCTAATCAGTTATTTAAATGCCCTAATCAAAATTTAAACAAAATATTTAATGTACATAAAAATTACGTTCTACACGACTCATGATGCTCTCCGGAACTGAGTGCTGCGCGGACATGCCGGCGGCAACCCCATGACACAGCGCTCCGGGAATACCTCAGGAGGAAGATCATTCTACTCGTAGCACAGCTCATTCTACAGTTAGCACGTGCGTGGTAAAAATGATCGGTAGAATCGGACCGTAGAAGTTCTCCACGAGTCTCATCGGTTTGGATAAAACTTCAATTCGGCCATGTGCTTTGTAAAGCATGAGCAGGTGCCTCGTTCGCAGTGAAGTACCTACTCCTTAGCCCGGTTTAGAACATCTAGCTTTTTGGAAGCCAACTTAGCCTTGGCTTCCAAATGACGCTGATACTACACATCACTCGAGATGTCAACTCCCAGAATCATACTCTTACAACACTTTTAGTGATGAGCGCGGTACTCTGGAATTGAAGCAATATGAAAAATGGGGTTTTCTTAGTGGTAAACGCGCCAACTTGTGTTTTCGTGGGGTTGAACTCGACTAAATTAAGTCAACCCTATTCCGAGACTTGCTCCAGAGAGTTCTCGACTTCAGATACCACAGACCCTTGGGGAACACCAGCATTTTATAGGTTTCATATCTGAGCAACAACCATCTACTACATCCTTGATATATCGCTCAGATAGAAAGTTGACTACTGCATAACCTCTCACAAAGACCGTAACGTGTTAACTTCGTGAGACCTCCCTGTGCCAGTCCTGGTCACAGGCTTTAGCGAAATCTAGGCTGACTGCCAGTGCTTCCCCGTTGCGATCAATAGCCTGACGATGCCTACAGGTGCATAAGATAAATTTGATGATCACCAGCTGAACGACCGTCGCAAAAACCGTATTGTCGATCACAGATCAGCTGATGATCTTCCAGATATTCCAGGAGCTGCATGGTAATCTCGCGCTCCATTACCGTTGCAAGCAGGGAGGCTATAGGCTTATCGCTATAGGCCTGTAGTTAGCCAGGTCACTGAGATCGGCCATTATGTGGATGGAATGAAAAAGGGTAACCTTCCTCGAAGACGTATCATGTGGCATAAGATAGAATAAGAATAAGCACGTTAAGACGGGGAATCAACCAGCCCCGGATTTACAATTTTTTCGAACCGGGACAGAAACTTGATAGTGATATAGATAAGATAAAAAAAACTCACAAATTAATAATAGTTGGCATTTTTCGTGAATGGGACAATAAGAACTCCTTTTTAATAAATTTATTTATTGGAAGAATAACCAGGCTTCCGTATGCTAGGCACTTTGTGCAGCAAGTTTTTTTTATTTTTAATCATCCTATATTATGATTTTTGCGCCCCCTGAATAGCCGCCCGGGGCGGGTGCCCCGGTTTGCCCCTTCTTCCCCTAGATCCGGGGCTGAAATCAACTCGGGAGCACACATCTTTAACACCACTGCGTGAATATCGTCTGGTCCTCTCAACTTCTTGGTATCAAGCTCTCACAGGTTTTTAGGCGGAGGCGATCCCTCTATCATCAAGAGTTGAGATGGCAAAAAGGATGCCAAGAAGTTCGGCATTCCCCTTTGCGTATGGACCACGGAGTCGTCCAATGTACGCAGTTGTGGAAGAGACGACCGACAGAAGTTACCCTCAGCAGCTTGAGCTAGCGACCAGAATTTTCGACTACCAGAGGGGTAATCGTCCATTCGCTAGCCAGTTCTGCCGATGAACTTTAAATTGCCTTCCTTTTAGTCATTTGCTTCTTTGCTGACCAGGAGGCAGCGTTAAACTTTGTATTAAGCCCTGAGGTGGATAGACTATAAGCGTGCACGCGGATGATCATGTCGTTGACAATGACCAAGATGCCCTGTCGTATCACATCGGCTACTAAGTCTGCGCTCGCGTTCGGATCTCCCGAAACGAAACAGAGCTGCCCCCAGATTAAAATTTTAGAGTATTGATTGTATGTAGTTTATTAATCGATGTTAGTATATTATATTTGTTTTAATTCACGCTAGCTTTTTTTATTTCTTTTGAGAAAGATCTTTACCCTCGAGTCGAGAGGGGGCCCCCGGCAAAATTTTGATACGGGGCCCCGGAAGGGCTAGCTACACCACTGGTTACTAAGTTTCATAACCTAAAGGAAATTGACTCGGTCTCTACTAAGAAAATGAGTTATCTACTTCCCGTTTTCTTTCGACGAAATATTGGCAGAATGCATAAGTTTTCCATAAGTTTCGCTTTGTACGGGATAGTACCGCTCTTACAGTGCCACCAACTTATCTGTGAATTGACGGAGGGCGCTATCGGACGCATTGTACCAATCATTGGACGCAATTCGAGACGTAGTAAATGTCAATGAATGAACACAAAGAACTTATGAATGGGGCGGCATTAGTTCCAATTTTCGTCATTTCACAGATAACTTGGTGGCACTGTATGTTGGATCCCGTTATCGTCAACATATGTATACTGAAAGGATATCTGACCCTTCGACTTGGAGGCACAACTAGTTTTGCAGTCGGAATTCTTCACGCAAAATATTTGCCCACGGCACAATAAGTTGTGTAGATGGGAAGGCAGCTGAAAATACTTTAGCAGGGGCTCATCCAGTGTACTTTTGACAAGCAATGTTGTCACCGCGCTGACAATGTGGGATGTTTATCAATATTATCGTACCATTAATCGTAAATCGTGATACAAACGTAACGTGAAACAAATATCCTAAAACCATCTTTAGAAAGGGAAAATATTCAGGGTACATTTACAGTACTGAATCCCGTCCTATGTGAATCTGTTTATTCATATATGTGTATTATACTACTGTACACAAATTATCATGAAACAGCAATATTTTTTTGTCTTACGACAGAAAAAATTATATGGTGACGATAAGTATGCGGCATAACATACGATTAAAGGGCCTAACTAACGGACATATTCGTATTTACTCCACTTTACGACTCCATTCCCCGGTTTTTGGCAGCTTTTTCCGCTCTAATAATATCTTCAAAATTTATGCTAAGATGTAAGATAATAGTACAGGAGCCGTATTAGAGGCTTCTTCAATAATCTACTAATCTTCAAACTTTAGAGACCCGTGTAAAATGACACCCCACTTCTACATTAAAGCCATCTACTAAACCAATAAGCAACTACACTCAGTACACGTACTTCGTTTGCTTATATTGCAAGGAATGTTAACATTATTTTCGGTAGAACGGCTAACTAGGGCCTTGAAATGTTTTCCAAAGTAAGAAACTCATCTCGTGATCAAGTAGCAGAATGCTTGGCATTATTTGGCAAAACGACAAAGTTTCGCTATAAGAGAAGCAAAGGTCGTTTGTGAAGTTTGTTCGAACGAACCAGTCATACAAGTGAGATGGGTTACAACTTGATTTGGATCCCAAGGTTTTGCCGATTTTGCGAGGGTGTGTATAAGGAGGGTTATCTCTATTAAAAATAACGCACGCAGGTAGGAATTTGCGATTTTACATAGTTCAAGTTGAGAATGTAATAGAAGTGTAAAATAAGTGAAATGTACCCAAATGATCTTATGTTGTGTAAATAGTAAATAAATTTATTTACGAAAATAAAACATTAAATAGTGTCATTGGGAAGTAACCTTTTAAGAAATTGAATTACAGTAGAATTTCGACTGCAGAGAGGTCTCTCTTGAAAAGGGCATCCACAAATTTTCATATTTATAATATTAGTAGGAAGGAACATAGACATGCTTCAGTACCCGAGATGGGCGAATCAAGTTCACAGTATATTTCATTCTCATCTGGGGGCACGGCTGTGCCCCGGCCGAGACGAGTTCACTGCCTACCTTTTATCGAAGCGCTTCGTCGTATTTTTGAACCCCTATAACTTGGTTTTTGATTATACCAGATAAACAAAATTTGCGGGATATGAAGTCAATATTGGACTTGCAAAAAATATAAAGTTTCAATTGCATAGCTGCTCTCTTTTAATTAAGATTTAATTGATATCTAAAAAAAAACCGATTTCGTCACTCACTGATGATCATCAAAATACAAATTAATTCTTACTTCCTGAAGTCCTAAAAAACTGGAATTTGGTATGTTAGCTAATATTTGTACAAAAACAACAAAAAAAATCTAAAACTTGGAACTTTTACCCCCCAACCTCTTAGACTAGGGGATGGAAGTTTGTATGCCATCAAAAACAAAACTTGTAAAAAAACCAAGTCTCGCAACTCAATTCTTCTACCGTAAAAAGTTGTGAGATCCATGTAATACCAAGTCGGTTAATTTATTCCGTTTCTACTTAAGGGTCCTTCTGTCTTAAGTTATTACGTCTATTATTAAATCTAAATCCAATAAGATTCCTCTAGAGTGCAGCAAATGCCACAGTCCAAAATATTCCGCAGAAAATACATGTTCGCCGTAAACATTTCTTGTACACTTACCCGAATAAATATTTTATTCGAAATACCGTGCGCTGGTGCATGCACTTGGCCTAATTATTTCGGCCTACAAATATCAACTTAGGATGCATACACACTGCCCGATACGACTTGATACAAAAATAGTTCTACTAAAATAGTTCTACTTAGCTAGCTTTTTATGAAATTATAGCTAACATATCTTGTTACGATTTACAATAAAACACGTGTAACTTTTTTACGGTAATTAATCAATTTATTGTTTCACTGTACAGAGATCGTACTTGTGAATTTGCATATATGTAGGTGAATTCATCTCTCGCAAAGATCTGTCATCAACCGATGATACGGGAAGTTAAATGTGAATAAAATGATATCGATGGGGACTATTAACATTTTATAGTATGCAATAATACTAACGGTATTAACTGTTAGTATAAAGTTGAATTTTACTGATAATCTTTATACGAAGGGACCTGATCTTTGATCTCTCTCTCTCTGATTAGACTAAAGGATGAACGCAATTCCTTACAGCTAAAAATTCATAGAAGGTAAGTTTAATTTTTATCCAACTTTGATATCGAATCGGATCGTATGAAACAAAGCTTCTAGACATATTGTGCACTGACCTGTATTGTCGGACGCTCGGTACCTACTTCAGGCAAATAGCGTATTTCATTTTCAAATGTTTGGAGTATTTTGATCTTCCCTACCTGATAATGCATAATTTCAACTTGGATAACTGAAAATTAATAAATACTGTCTTTGACTCCGACTAAAGTTTGAGTAGGTACCTCCCTACTTACTTAGTTCCTAATAGTAGTAAGGACTTAAAAAATACCAATTAAGTAATTTAAGGTACAATAATATAAAAAAAACTTTACCCCGGATGACTTGAGCCGGGATTCCCTTTTTAACTAGCATAATCAATAGTACCTAGGAACTTTAATAATAAATAATATCAAAGATTTTTTCAGTATAAATGAACTAATAGAAATGTATAAAATAGAATCGATTATTTTATTCTGCACTTTCCATTTACTTAAGTTTGCGCATGTTTATTATGTTTTCAATAAATTTAAATGTCAAGGACTACGCTACGCTGCGACAAATTATACGGCAGAACTGTCCTTTGCTTTGTTTAGAATGTTATCCATTTTTTTATTTAAATACAATTATACCTAACTGCTTTTTAATGTAAGTAGGTACATAAGAAATGTTTGTATCTACCTTTTCTCAAGTTTTCAACGATAATACAATTTCCCTGCTGTCTACAGAATTACATTTTAAACTGAGTATTAAATAACGTGTGATCCAACATGTTTCGGTAATCGCTTTATATCGCAGCCGGCACTCAGCATCTTTTGTAAGTTAATTAAACTCCGCCCCGGAAGTGTCAGCCGCAAACCTCTTTGTATTTACTTCAATATTCTGTAACGCTTTATTCCATAGACTCTCAAACATATTTCAACCACGCCTCTTTAGAATCAAACGATTTTCTAATAGCCGTGTAAAATTTAAAAGTTGCACGTTTTTCTTTAATAATAAATTGCGTTAATAAACAACACGCTTGTACAGACTTTGTTTTAATTAAATAATAGTACGCAGAGACAGGAATAAGATGAAAATGTTAATTATTGCATAGTTCTTCATGTACTCAAACCTAAATGCTTAAACAATGAGGATCAGTAAAGTTATAGCAAATTCTATAGAACTAGTATCTTTTTGAATCATCCAAATCGGACCATTACTTACGAAGATATTAAGTAATAAACATTGCCGTTCCGGCCGCTAAAATTCAAACTACGCGGGCGCGTGTGACGTCACGATATCGGTCGCCGCCAGTTAGCCGCTGGCAGCGATACGGCGCGCAATGTTTTGTTTGGATAATTGTGACTTTGAAACAAATTAAATGTCCCATTTGTGTCTAATTCACCTTTTAACTATGTATCAGTATTGTATAGTGCTTAAACGTTCAAACACTTCTATGAAAATGCCAAAAAAAACTATTTTTTAACGTGCCGAAAAACTCAAAACTTCGTAGAAAATGGTATTCCGTTGTAAAAAGACAATATATGATTTATCTTCAATAGTAACTGAGCTGGGAACCATATCTTTAACTTATATAAATTTCGTAGTTGTATCTATATAGCCAGCTGTGGTTGGGCTCCGTAACATTTTTTTTCAGTGGCAGATGGCTCCTCGCTGCGTCTATGGAGCCACATCAAAAATGCTACGCTATGTTTGCAGCCTCCCTTTTGAGCAGCACAGTTATGGAAATCCACCTTCTCTACCGTTCAGCAGCAATACGCTTTATTTTTAGGGTTCCGAAGTAAAATCGGAAGTATCGGAACCCTTGTAGTTTCGTCATGTCCGTCCGTCCGTCTGTAATTTTGCATGGATATACATATGTACACATGTACACAGCTTAGAAGTTAGACCTAAAGATTCCTAATAAGTACCTACCTACCAACAGTCAGCCTCAGAAACAGCTTAACATTATAGTACTTTATAATAGTAACTGTTTCGACGGTTTCCGAACAACATTATGACAAATTCAAGAAATATGTAACAAGGTACTAAAATGTTAAGCTACTTCTGATGATAACCGTACATGTAGATAAATAAACAGCATATAATTTTATATATGTCGGAAATCAGTAATTTCAAATCATAAAATGGAACGTCAAGCTGGAACTAGCTTGGGTGTATTCGGAAGTTGAAGATGGCAGCACCGTGCAAATTGTCTACTGTCATTTGAGTACACGCGGTGGCGGGGGTCACAGAGGACAGCTATTGACTTGCCAACCGGCAGCGGGCACTCTTTAGACAGCCTCCGAGCTGAACGGACGATAAAGTAGAACGTCGTTATTATGGCCGAGTTTAATTTGCATTAGCATTGCACAACGTTTACTTTATGGAGAGCACAACTGGGTACAGTGTGTACTGATGGACTGCGATCGAGCAGGTATTGCGTGTGTTGACCAGTCAGTAGCGCGTTATGCCGGAGCCAGCGAGAAGTGCACGTGGACTGTTTTCTATGCACAGTCATACCCTTTGCGAAGAGTAGCACCCATGCGGCTGTGATGGTTCGCTTCTGATGAGATAGGTCATAGTGCCAGCGATTGGCGGATTTATCACACGGGTTTTAATAAGCGCGAGAGGCGCGGGCAAGTTGTGGAGCCGGGATGGCTGTGAGTGTGCAATGCGACGTGTGGATTATGGTTGGTTACCCGGAATGCCGCACCGCGATGTAAATCCGACTTCATCGCGTTCCATTAGCGATTGGTTATGTTATTCGAGCGACATAGTAATCTGTTCAGAGCCATGTGTATCAGTAGTAATTGCCTACTAAATTAGTAGCAAGTGTAAAACATGTGTTTCAATGGGTTTCTAAGTAAAATGATGAAAACGCGCTCAGTTTATTATTTTCTGGACCACCTATCTGCGACATATATATATGTTACCGGATATCTGTATAATGCAGGTATTCAACACAATTCCTAAGAAATGTGTATAATACCTGGGTCGTTTTGGCAATGTATTAAATTATATGAATATTATTCACCATTACATAGTTTGCCTAGGTAATGTATACGTTTCCCAACTACTGTACAGAATACCTGCAGGTCAGCCGGCAATGAATAAAGTTAGATTTGGGTATGTGTAGTCAACTTGGATGGAGGTTGGAATTAAGAATTTACTTAAAACACACTCAAAACAAATTGTAACCTGCATGAATAGATATTTTTTTATACATTTTAAATTAATGCTTGACCGAAATCACACTTGATGGTAAGGAGAGATGCAGTCTAATGGCTCCTACACTACACTGCTCGCCTACGCAGCTTCGGATTTTTCAAAATTGGTGACAGAACCGACTTAGTCAACCCCGACCCCACGTGGTACTAGTCTGCCCTACCCCTAGAGTGAATGTAAACCCCGGAGGCGCGGAGGGAGAGCAGCCCCCGCCCGCTGTAACCAACTGCAGGCACCATGTGAGTCGAAGCGGCTGAGGCTGGTCGCCGCAGGCGACCAAAAAGCCGAAGCTGCGTAGGCGAGCATGGAGTGCCTGCAGTTTGTTACGCAAGGGCGGAGGGGCTGCCCTTCCCGCAGCGCCGGAGACGTTTGGAAGCCTTTTTGTGTATCAAAAAATCCCCTAAATTCTCCCTAAAAGTGCATATGTCACCGGAAGATAACAAGAACCGCAAATTTACAAACCTAGGTTTCTAAACAATATACAACTAAATGAATATTACTCTAACTGAAACATTCGCTACTTGAAAGTTGGCCTTTTGAAAAGTGTCATTATAAAAGGCAGACCAAACGTACAGTTGGCAACTGTTAGGTTGGGAAATAAAAAAAAATATGTGATAAGTTGGCAAATGATTATTCGGCGAAATAAAATTCTGCGAAACGTTAGTTGGCAAGTGATAATCGGCCAAACAATTTTCGGCGAAAAGGCAGAGAACCGTCTTTTACACACATTACCAACTACGCATGGAGTATTGTATAGAATGCCTGGGCTAAGTATGAAATAAATAATATTCAAAACGTTACCTGAACGTTTAAGATATTCTATACATTGCCTAGGTATTGTATAGAATGCTGAATTATACAGATATCCGGTAACATATATAATTTCAGCATATAATTTCTAATATCATTTTTTTCTAAACTGAATAGTTTGCGTGAGAGACACTTCCAAAGTGGTACAATGTGTGTCCCCCCTGTAACTTCTAAACTTTAAAAAAATGTATGATGTACATTACCATGCAAACTTCTACCGAAAATTGGTTTGAACAAGATCTAGTAAGTAGTTTTTTTAATACGTCATAAATCGTAAACCGCAAATTACCTTTCATTATGTTACTTGCTGCTACGGAACCCTTCATGGGCGAGTCCGACTCGCACTTGGCCGCTTTTATTTCCCTCTCACTCATCGTTACAAATCATCCTTTGAGTAGTAGTAGGGGCTCGACCAAAATTAGCACTATAAAGGCAAATATTTCGCAAACGCACCCCTAAATCCAAACATGGTCCTAGAAGACCCATAATATTTTTCGAAGACCTTTTCAACGATATCCCACACTACGGGGTACGCGACGAATAAAAAATTTCATCCTCACACCTGTAGTTGAGGTACCCTGAACAAAAGTTTTTCAGTATTTTATTCCACGATTCTGGAGTTTTAATAAATGTGTACATATGTATATCCATGCAAAATTACAGACGGATGGACGGACATGACGAAACTACAAGGGTTCCAATACTTCCGATTTTACTTCGGAACCCTAAAAAGTAAAGCGTATTGCTGCTAAACGGTAGAGAAAGTGGATTTCCATGACTGTGCTGCTCAAAAGGGAGGCTGCAAACATAGCGTAGCATTTTTGATGTAGCTCCATAGACGCAGCGAGGAGCCATCTGCAACTGAAAAAAAATGTTACGGAACCCAACCACAGCTGGCTATATAGATACAACTACGAAATTTATATAAGTTAAAGATATAGTTCCCAGCTCAGTTACTATTGAAGATATATCATATATTGTCTTTTTACAACGGAATACCATTTTCTACGAAGTTTTGAGTTTTTCGACACGTTAAAAAATAGTTTTTTTGGCGTTTTCATAGAAGTGTTTGAACGTTTAAGCACTATACAATACTGATACATAGTTAAAAGGTGAATTAGGCACAAATGGGACACTTAATTTGTTTCAAAGTCACAATTATCCAAACAAAACATTGCGCGCCGTATCGCTGCCAGCGGCTAACTGGCGGCGACCGATATCGTGACGTTACAGCCACGCAGTGAACTTTGTAAGTAATTTGGTCATAACTTCGTCAATTTTTGTCGTAGAACAAAAATTTTTTCACTGTATGTTAAGGATTTCTTAGCTCTATAAATCTGCATTCTCAACTAAAAACGTTACGGATCCTCATTTCCGACACCCGGCTCGAAGGTCCTAAGACCCCACAAAGGGGCGCCCACTTTGAGAAACACTTTTCGCTTAAGATAAGTGATGGAATGAAATATAATTTCACATCGCTAGTCCTGTATTAGACAGATTAAATATAACATTTATGAGAAATAATCTTTGGGGGCCCTTTAGTCCAATGGGTAGTGTTTGCCGAGATAGGGATCTCAAGTTCGAACCCAGGACTGACATAAATATTATACCCCGGTTCGTAAGTTTGTTTTCCAATGTGTGGCCATTATAGTCAAAATTATGTAAGATGCCCATAATGATAGCTGCTATTTATTAATATGAACTAACCTTGTATGGGTGTCTTTGAGCGAAATGGAATATTCATTTACTTGACACGAATAGTTGAATACTTACGGACAAAGGATTTTGCCAAAATTTGTTAAAAATCCCTACTCATTTTCATTGGCGTTGATTGTAAATCATATTATACGTTAACATGTAGTAAAAATCAAGCAAGAATTTATTCACTGTAGTTTTTTCCTGACGCTCATAATATAATATTATGTCAAAATATTATTATGAAACTGAGCGGGACTTTCATTGTATCATGATCTATCTTTCTTTATTTTTCTTCTTTTTCTTGGCCGGCAACACACCGGTGATGCTTTTGGTGTTGTTGGTGTTCATGGGCGAATGGATAAAAGAATATTTTATTGAAGTCGTAAATAGGTAGATATTAAGAATACGCGGTACGAGATATCTCAATCGAGGTAGTAGGTAGGTAACTAGGTACCTAAATATTAAGGTTTTTAGTTTAAAATTTAATTATCGAATCGATTAGAAGGTCTTATAATTTTGAATCGATTTGTTGTAAAAATTGGTTTCTTTCGTGAACCGATTTTTTTGTACATCTCTAATGTCACTGTGATGGCAAACGACAAATTGGGCTTCTTAGTTCGCGGTGACTATAGTAGTAATACAAGGTTTATTAAGGGGTGTGATTGTTTCAACGAAGTGTCTTTTTTCAGTTTCCTAAAATTAAAGTTAGGTATATTAAAATATAAATTTTATAAAATGGTTGACAATATCATAATACTGTGAGTTCTTATACGACCAAGGCTCGACTACAAGTATACGATATAATACAAAGGCTCGCGCGGGAGTTGCCAATTGCCATTGCCACTGACGTGAATGGTCCATAGTCCCTTTATATTTATTTGAATATAAACCATGATTTGTGCTGTTCTGGCTCCAACACGTTTCATATACAGTTGAGAATGTGATTAATGTGAAGATTAACGCAAGAAACTTCATGTTGAGACACTAACGCCCCAACTCAGAGCCACTTAATACAGAGCCACTTAATACAGAACTTGTATGGTGATTCTTTACTAATGAGCGATTTAAGTAACCGTTAGTGGCTCTGAGTTGGGGTGTAAGCATGTCTAACAAGGGTCCCTCGGAATAAACAATCTATAGACTTCCGAAAACAGAAATTTACTCATCATTTAAATTTTTGCGGCACTAGAAATCGAACCGAGAACCCTTCGAGCTACGGTCTGACGAGAAAGCCATTAAACACCCACGAAGAGCTCCACATACCTCCATGGTTTTCAGAACCCCATACCATACAGGTTGTCTACAAGCCAAAATTAGTTGGTAAATGCAGTTTTTGTCCAGTCACAGAGTAAACAATCTCAACTACGAGCTTATTACGAGCTGAAAATAAAATGCACTATACTCGTAAATCCAATCACAAATCCCAGTCCATTGATGTTTGATGAGTTCCCACTCGCATTATAAAGTGACCGGATATTGGGTATCAATCGGTACTCCCGAACTCCCAAATGGAACGCATTGCACTGCGACAGCGATCGCTTGATACTGCATGCTTGATACGGCCGTTCCCATTATATAATAATCACCATCCTAGACCACATCTCCACTTACCATCAGGTGGGATTGTGGTCAAGCATTAACTTATTGTAAGTAAAAAAATAAAAATAATGATTTATAGAATTTTAATTTCATCTGCCCGTGTGTTTGCTTCTGCTATTGTCAAAAACGGCTGAACTGATTTAGATGCGATCACTAATTATGTTATAATAAGGGAGAGTTAACATTTAGTGTTTGTTCTTTACTTTCAGCAGTTCAACTATAAAAAAGATAATGTCGATGTAAAGGATCCCACGTAAACATGTTTCATGTGCGAATACTAAGGTACAGTTTTTCTCGAAACGAAGCGAGGGCGGATACCAGTCAATAATATAATTATACCAAGTTTTTTTCTAAGGATCATGACGTCACATCCCCGTAGTTATTAGTAGTTATCCAGAGCCGAGTGACGCAACTGACCGGGGGATGCGAATGAAAACGAAATGTCCGTCAAATAATTAAATCCACGTCGCCCTGCCGCTCTACACTAGACTTATCTAATTACACCTGAAGTTTAATCAGTGATTGGCTTACGTGAATTTGAATTGAATGTCATGAGTTTAATATTAGTTTAGGTCTTAAAAGACACCGATACCTAGTTAAAGTGACGACCCTGTAGCCTAGTTGGTAGCGAATCTGCCTGCGAAGCAAGGGGTCCCGGGTTCGATTCCCGGCCGGGGCATCGGGTCTTGGGTGTTATTGTAATCTATACTAATATAATAAAGAGGAAAGATTTGATTTTTTGTTTGCATTGAATAGGCTCCGAAACTACTGAACCGATTTGAAAAATTATTTCACTGTTGGGAAGCTACACTATCCCCGAGTAACATAGGCTATATTATATTTTCAAAAAAAAATAGGGATCCTTAATAAAATTTCAATAATGTAACCCAAGGTGTAAAAAAATAAGAAAACCGAAGCAAAGCGAGGGCGGTTACTCGTGTGTTATATGTGTCGTCCATGTCACCCGCGACCCAGGTGAAAACCTACTGCGGGGGTATGAGTGTGTAAGCGTTTAAAGGTGAAGTATCATATAGTTTGGCGTTCCCAGAATTCAAAAATTTGGACTCAGAAGCACTCATCTTTAACCAAAATCAATCAATCTTCTCTCGTTTTTCTTAGTCTAACACCCCAACTCAGAGTCACTAATGGTTACTTAAATTGCTCCTTAGTACAGAATTTTTATGGTGATTCTTTACTAAGGAGCGATTAAAGTAACCGTTAATGACTCTGAGTTGGGGTGTAAGAGTTATTCGGCATTGATCAGCTTTTCACATAAAACACAAATACCTAATACATACATTAGAAGCTTATTTTATTAAATTGTGGTCGGTCTGCTCATGACTGCTGGTGAAATAAACAAAAATCTCCTGTGATCGGGCAAAAATAAAATTCTAGCCCTTTTGCAATTCAACAACGAATTCTACAATTATTCATAGCTGCCAAAATCATTTGCTTCATATTTATCTGTGTACTTAAATAGCTGTCAATAGAGCTGACGAGCCACAAAGACGGCCTGATGATAAATGAACGCAATCGCAAGTCGATATCAACATAGTAACAACAAAGTCATCACCAATGCGTTACGACTGAACAAGAAGCGGAAGATCCGTATTAAAACCATAACTAAAAAGCTAGTCGTCCTGCAAACCTATGTACTTCATGTAGGCAATGTCTTCGTTGAAAACAAACAAGCCATTACATAATCTAAATTTTACTAACAAAAAATAACCGACTTCAAAATTACTCAAAAACCACTTGTCAGATCTCGTTCAAATTTATGTGGGACTACATGACAAGCATCTGCTTTCGAATTAAAAAAAGAATCATCGAAATCGGTTGGCGTGATATTGAGTTATTCGTCCATTTGTCGCGCACATACTTAATGCAAATTTAAGACTTATATGGTTTTCTCATGGATGCCATTGTCAAATCTCAATAAAATTTAAGTGGGACCACATGACAAGCACCAGCTTTTGTTTAAAAAACAATCATCAAAATCGGTTCACCCAGTCAAAAGTTCTGAGGTAACAAACATAAAAAAAATTACAGTCGAATTGAGAACCTCCTCCTTTTTTTGAAGTCGGTTAAAATGCACCCACATACCGTATGCTCAATCTACATGCACGTTCCGCATATTTATCAAGCTCATTGAAGCTACCGAACTAAACCAAACAAATGGTGGATGGTAAGATTGCTTTAAAAATTTTACGTAATTCCGGCGGCGAACGTCGGAAGAAGGCGCACAATAGGGCGACTACACCTCTGTTATTTCATAAAAAATCCTCTTTTAGTAGCAGTCGTCAAGGTGCTGTGTTTTACGAGTTAGTTTTTCTTGTTCTGTGCACTAGGAACATATCGATTTGTTCCAAGTTTAACATAATTTGCTTACTGAATTTTAACTTGTATCCCGCGGGTTTAGGTCCAAGTTCCGAGATGACCATTCCTACGAGTTACAAAAATGCTCATCATTGTAATCTTTAAACGATTTCCATTTATAGATGCGCTGACATCACAGGCAGACGGACACACAAACAAAACTTCCAAAATATATGTAATTTATTGTAAGAAATTTTCAGACACTCACGTTCACTCCTAGTTGCAAGGTTTAAACCAAAATTTTCCAGAAAGTCATAATAATATAGCTATAAAATTTTACATATATCTAGGTGTTTGGTAACTTGATCTATGTTTAACATGTAACTAATACTGTATTCAATACAACATTAAACATTCATAGAGATATTTCCAAGTCAAAGGTACGAGCAGCTTATTCCATCGATCACAATATTGGAATGAATAACTGCCGCTATGGAATGAATCCTAATTTGCCTTCTGGAATGCCTTTGCGACTAACCATCGTAGAGTCAACTTACCCTGATGATGCTCCGTTTCGAGGAATTCGGGGCGAAATACATGTTGGTGCTGGTATGTATGTTGGTATATACTTTTAATTATTGTAGTGCACGCAACGCGAAGCGCGTCGGCGGCAACTCGACGAAGTCGACGAACTCGACGATTAACACCGACTGAGTTGAACCGCGTCGCCGCGTCAACTCGCGTTCGTCGCTGAGTTGAATCGGCCGAGTTTACTCGAGTACGTAAAATCGTTACTCGAGTTACTCGATCAAAGAGTTTACTCGAGTTACTCGAGTAAATTTCGTCGAGTTGCCCATCGCTATAGTGCATGTTTCCGTTGTGGGAGGGAGGGAGGTGCCACGCATGTCTTAAAGTATATGCCATCATACATGTTATCCGCGGATTGTTGCAAAGTAGACTAATACTAGCTTAATAACAATGGATTTCCACAAAGTAACGCCTGATACTATTAACTACTTCTGGAATAAACCAAATAGATACTAATATGTACTTAACAACTTACTAACTGATTCCTCAGATGCTATTTTACAATGTATCAAATTAAATACATAGAATCAAACGAAAACAACCGGAACCGCCGGCTTTACATACCCTTCAATGGCCTCAAGAATTTTTGCCAATAGCTGTCACCCATCCAACTACCGACCGCGTTCCATTCGGTCGATCACAGGTTCGACACAAGGGCTATGATCGTGACCTATTATTGCCTAAATAATCTTGATGTAAATCAAGCCTCCAAAAGTGATTTATCAGACTGAAATATTCGACTTCCAATATTTATTAAGATATGTACCTATAGCATATACGAGTATGTATAGCATTATATACTCAGGTAGTAATGTTTATTGAAACAAATAAAAATTAATAAATTATACAGAATGTGCCCCTTTGTGTCAGACATTTGTGAAGCGAAGAAAAGCGGAATTTATGAGACAAACATTGAATGTTTGCTGTCGGGTATGTCATAATTTTCTTGTGTCCGCCATCCCGACATGAAACCAGATGCAGAGAATATAAAAGGAGTTGTTTGTTTATTTTATTTCACACTAGCGCTCTACCCGCAGCTTTGCTCGCGTTTTTGGGGATGATAAGTGCCCCGTGTCTTATACCAGACCATGGTCTACCTGTGTGCTCAATTTCATGAAAATTCTTTCATTCGTTATTGCGTGAAAGAGTGACATACATACTCACAAACGTTCTCATTTAAATATAATAATTGCAGGAAGGGTGTTAGTAGGATTTAAGATCCAAGAAATCATGAAATAAACGAATCATTATCCACTGATGAGTCACTGATCGGCTTCATACGCCTATAAGAATGGCTTCAACCCATTAATGGCCCACTACTGGGCACGGGTCTCTCCTCTTGAGGAGGCCTAGAGCATACTCCACCACGCTGCTCCAGTGCGGATTGGTGGAGGGGTTAGTGGCCAACCCGAGAGACGGAAGTTTTTAAACCGCCCGAGGGCCTCCGACGTTGCTTAACGACTGTTATCCTATGATAACAACCGGGACCGACGGCTTTACGTGCCCTCCGAAGCACGAAAACGCTCAAGAAATTTTTGCCACTAGCGGTCACCCATCCAACTACCGACCACGCCCGCTGTTGCTTAACTTTGTCGATCACATAGGATCGACACAAGCCGCCGGGCTATGAGCGCTTCTGGCTCCCCGGCGGGGAATCGAACGTCGGTGTCGCCTATAAGAATATTATGAAGAATTTTAAGTCTCCAGGTTTCCTTAAAGTACTTTTCTTTACTGAAGCAAGTGATAATTAATTAATAGTAAGGAGTAAAATAAGAAGGTAAAATAATAGTGACAAAATAAGATGAAAGGTGAAGACTGAAAAAAAAAGACAGGAGACTGAAATTCAAAAACGATTCTATATCCATTAATCAACTACTTCTCTATTGAGTATCTAAACGTAGGGACCCAGGTTCGATTCTGGGCAAGAACCTTTATGGCACAAGCGACCACATTACATTCGGTAAGTATGTAGGCACCATTTACAAATTGAGAAACTCGGGATTAGTAACGGTAGAATGCACGAAGGAAAAGTTAATCCCTTTTGGGCCGTAGCTCGTTTGTCCTCTCTGAATATTTTAAACCAATTTGTTAACGTCTGCAGGCCCACACTACCGTTGCCACGCGCGGCCGGCCTGTCACACAGAGGGTACATAAACGAAGATGAGGACGAAAGCTAATTCTTAGGGCCTATGCGCATTGAAAGTGCTGCGGCATGAAGCGGCTTTTTAGCATATTTATTACCGAGCATTTTAAACCTTACACACTCTATTAGTATGAAAAGTTAAATTAACCTCAGACTTGAAATTATTCGAAGAAAAATAATGGTCCTAACTCAACTTTAACATAAGTTATTTTATGACTTATTTTTTTTTATTATCAAATACTTATCCTTACAAAAATAACAGACCCAAATCAAAATTAACGTTAGCCCTTTAGTCGAGACTTGTAGCAACTATAAGTGTTAAGTGCGTAAGGTTTGAAACAACCGGTCATATTTTTCACCGAATTAAAGTAGTGTGTGAGAGAGAGGATTGCCTGACCGTATGGGAAGACAGTCAGAGAGTTACGGGACTTACGAGTGAGTGGCAAATACAAAAGGAGTTCAAATGTTTCGGGAACGATTACTATTTGTAATGTAAGGATTGAGTTTTTAAAAATACCTATTTTTATCCGATTTAGTTGGTTGTATGAGTAGGTACCTAGCTATTTAATAGTACATACTGTCTGCGTATCAATCGATTATTCGCCACGCGCTTTTGATAGTGCAATGTAATGAACAATCGCGTTAAAAGTAAAACCCACTCGGACTAAGGAGATTATGACATTAAGAGATATTTCCTTTGATATAATTTAATGAATAAAAATTGATCTGAAAGATATTTTTATAAGCTCTCATAATTTATGCTGGTCTTATGTGCCTTTACACTGAAGACATTTATATTGTAGCCCTCATTTCTCTCTTAATTAGTTATACTTTTAATCGAGCAACTCTTGAGTATATTCATGTACCTACCTATAAGTATATTTTTTTCTGAATCTCGGAAACGGCGCCTACGATTTTCATGAAATTTAGTATGCAGGGGGTTTCGGGGGCGATAAATCAATCTAGCTAGGCTTCATTTTTAGAAAATATCGTTTTATCGGTGTTTTCAGGCAATGAAAAACTGCTATAATATCACTGAATCTTCCTGACATCTAGGCGTGTAATAATACTATTATTATTGGGAGCAACTAACTGCTTTAACGACACAGAACTACTTCAGTAGTTTGCGCTGTTAAGCAATATTAAAATACCGAGCAAAGCTCCGTCGTCCGAATATTTAGTTATTGTAAACTTTGTAAACAATACACATAAATATTATTATTTCAAGAAAACTGCATTATTGTTCAGTGTTCTTTAATTTAATTTTAAACAGAATAAATTTTGCCATAGACATTTTTAACCGACTTCAAAAAAGGAAGACGTCCTTTGAAATTCTCTTTTTAATAATATTTTATCAGGCTAGTAATATAACAAACAGACAAAGAGAGTAGCTGCAAGCACAGGGAACAATGGCGGGAACGACAATAGGTCAGAATAAATAACGACAACGCCACATTTCCTGCTGTCGTTTCACAAAACACTTCCAATCAGTGTCGCTGCGGTCGCATTAACGGTCCTGGGGTCTGGTGACCATCATTTACAGTTTAACTCGGATAAATCTTTAAAAATGTACCTGATATATATATTTTTTAAATGGCAATATGGAGTGTATACATTTATAATTTAGGTTAATTAAAACTAAAAATTGTATGTAAAATTTACCTATTGTTTAATTAATTTTAACATAGGTTTTTTTAACCAATTTTTTAAATATTCATGCATAGACCTTAAAATAGGTTTTTTTTTTAAACTAATTTTTAGAATAAGTATTCATGCATAGACCTTTCTGTTCACGGTGCTGTCTGCTAAACTACGGATGAAGTTAGACCACCCGTGGGACATTCGGTCTGCCGATCGAAGAGTTCGATTTCCAGCGAGTTACGATATTTTAATGATGTATTTTAAAGATGAATCCTAGTGAGAGATTATGAGTGTGTAATGTTACTTATCTTAAAGGAGGTTGCGCTTAGTGACTACATAGCTGTAACTTCTATAGTCAACAGTGAAATGTTTTACTTTTAACACGTTAGACGTCGGTTGTAATATCGGAGAGCCCGTTGAAAGTTGGTGTTCCACTTTTTTCTCACTATATTTTTATCTTTGATTTTAATCTAATTTTGCCTTTTAAGGCAGAAGTAAAATGCCATTCAAATCAACACAACATGAGAGTTGTAGAGCTGGTCCTAAGCGAATGGCAAAGTTGTACGAATAGTTTCAATAATGAAAGTAATAATGGTATGCATGTACATAATTATATACCCATACATTATTCCGAGATTAATCACTTCCCCTTTTATGACACATTATAATGTAAGGAATATCCAAAGAAATCTCAAACTCATGAGCAACCTACCCAGGACACAGGGCATAAATAAATGCAGGATCCTGCGTTTTTCCACTAGAGTTACGTGTTTCCCCCAGCTAGAAACTAGGTCGCATACACAGTTGCGGTTTAAAAATACGTCCGTTGTAAACTACCTTTATCAAACCGTCCGCGCTTTGAACTCGTGTTCTTATATCAAAGAGAAAATGCACAGAGTAGTTCAACAACCATATAACGTTAGGATAATCAACAACCGTATATCTATATACTTGTGGAGGATAAAGTTGTAGTAGAATAATAACGTCACATCTAAAAAAGACATTAAATTCAAAAGTCTGGGTCAGGATTTTACATGTTAGCTTAGATTTTTTTTCATATTATTATAACTATTCAAACACTAATTTCAAAGATTGTTGCGCTCAAGGCCATTGCGATCAATAGACACGTGGAACCACCGAAAAATGGACAAAATAGTTTCAATCAAATTGAAACTTTGGACCAAAGAAATACGTAAAGGCAATAGTAATGAAAATATAACTTTGCGAAAATGGATTATAAGTACGAGTAAATCAAAACATTTACTTATTGTTGTCTTACAACATGTTTACAATATTATATAATAGGTAGATAAACGGTTCATAGCTCAGACTAAAAAGTTTTTAATGGAAATCCTCCGGGGTAATAGGTCGTCTACACAGCTCACCGGGCGAACAGCGTGTATTTCGGCCAGTCAATAGAGCGGGGTCGCCACTAATTGAGCTATCGGGGGCTAAAAGCGAACTGATCGAGTTACAGCATAGCTCAACCTGCGCTTCGATAGACAAGCCAGCTCAACGTTGATAGACTTTTTGTATAAGACGTGCATTTTATATAAAATGTAGTAAGTTAGCTTGTTATTTTACGATCAGTATTTTCCGAAGGTCGAAGAGATGGGATGAAACGGCATCCGTCTTCAGAAAACACATTTTAAAATATTATAGTTTCATGATTCACATCTAACCCACTGCTGGGCTCAGGTCCAACTACAAACAAGAACGGCAAGGTTCATCTAACTAATCCATAGACTCGTCAGCAGGTTTTCCAATGATTTCTTCGGTCACCAAACCATTGAAGATAATTTTTAAAACACTCGTAACAAATTATATTAACACATTAAAAAGAAGCTCATAACTTTGAAAATTAGAAGCGTGTGCAGGACTCGAACCTAGACCGTCTTGCGGAAGAAGAAGCCAAGCAACTAGATATTATTTAAATTACATCTAATACATTCCATATAAAACTATGTACGAATCAAACATACGTTATTAAATGAAAAGTTTGTTCTGAAATCTGTTAAAGCTGTTCCAATGCTGGCTCGGCAAAGGCCTAGAACAAACTTTACCAAACTTCTGCTGCATGGACGGTTTTGAGTTACGACAGTCTAGTTTTAAAATATTTTTTTACTTGCATTGATATAACTGCAGGCTAGTGATATCACCACGTAGGATATGTATAATATATTATTTAAGCACGGACCTGAAAAAAAGACGGACGTAACCTCGACTAATCGTGCGTCAAGCAATTGCCGCCCGCTAACCATGTGTGCGTAATTTTTGATTCGCGATTGAAGCAGTGAAGTGTCAATGTGTGGGTGTGTGTACTTGTATGAATAGAGAGTTAGTATTACAATGGGTGATTCACTGAATTTGTTCTTGGGATTATGTCCGTCTTTTTTTTACGTCCGTGGCTTTAAGTTGATAAGGTAAGTTATATTCAAAATTCTAAATCAAATTATTTCAAAACATCAAATTATAAATCGGCCATTCGTGAAATAGAGAATTAATTAAACGCTGTAGGAAAATCATTCTACGTAAACAATCACCAAATCCGGTAACAACATGGCTAGTCGAGATTTATTCATAATTTTACAAATCGTAATTAATGTATTGCGACCATTTCAATTCATTTTATACTAATAGCCTTCTAATAGACTACGATGCATCTATGATATATTAGTAAAAACTACATGTATATAGTAAAAACTACTAAATATTATTATGTGGGTACCATAGACATTTTCTTTTTATAGTGAAACTTTTATTCTATTGCCCCCAAAGATATATTAGATATATTTTCGCCGAATTGGGGCGGCTTAGAATACTAACCCCAATCCCACGTCGGATGGGTGTCGTAAAAGGCGACTAAATCCGGCCTGCTGGTGGTAGGACCCCTCGAGAGATTATATTAGTAATATTGATTTTAATTATTAATTAATACCATTATTACTATCATTATTTCTCCATGGGGTTCGCCTGGATAGCTACCACCCTTGAGCATGAGTCAGCCGCCAAACGACTCGTCGTGTTCCGGCTGGGGGCTTGAGAGCCAGTTCTTTCTTTCTTTTTCTTCTCTCTTTCTTGACCGGCAACGCATCGGTGATGCCTTTGGTGTTGCTGATGTCCATGGGCGACGATAGCCACTTACCATCAGGTGGATCGTCAGCTCGTTTGTCGGCTATTTCCATAAAAAAAAAACAATATCATTGATTGCCCCAAAATTTTTCGACCATCTATCGCATGTCGCATTATAGCGGGCCCTGGAGTAAGAATAATATGGAGATTCAATGATTTAAACAAATATTGCTCTTAGTTTTTAATATGCGTCTATCGTCTAATTAATTATGTATTCCGTACTCTCATACGCAAATTTTAATTAAATTTTATAATTGAATATTTTGTCTACTATTGATTTCCCATTATCATTCCCATTTTCCAATAATTAAGTTAGGATTAAAAACGCTATTTTAATACCCTAAGGGCTTGTTTCACAATCTTCAAGTAGAGTCCTGAATAAGCTATTCGCCGGTTAAAGTGACGTTAAAGTGTCATTTTACATACACGAAATGTCAACTTAACCAACGAATAGCTTACTTCGGACTTACTTGAAGATTGTGAAACAAGCCCTAAATTGTATAATTTTCTAAAAATTTTTAGTTAAATAACTAACCTACAAACCGAAAAAAAGTTTCACTTTCATCGTGGTTTCATAAAACCACACTTTTCTTTTTTCTTCTATGTAAACATTTTTTTTATAGGCATAGGTACAATTAACCCATAAACCCATAAAAGTAGAAAAGCATTACTTACGTTCAAAACATGCACATTTTTTATGCAAATAGCCGGCAAATGAGCTGACGATCCACCTGATGGTAAGCCACATTCATGCTTTCGGCAATAATGATTTTGAATTTCGACCATTGGATTCCTGCCACTTGTTATTTTAAAAGCATCAATCCTTAAGTCCTGACAATTTTGACAGCTTGCCATCAATCACTGACCTGGTTCATTTAAAGAAATATCTTTATTTCAACTGTTTTTTTACAAAATTCAGTCCTTTTTGTATCATCGCCAACATTTTCCGGATTATGATAATGCTATTTCAGACCGCCATGAATAATTGCTTTTACAAATGCGTTATGAATTATGATGCTTCGAATTACTGGTCTTCTTTTTTTGACGTATCTTGGGCTGGAGGGAAATAGGTAGGTCGGTAACCTTATTGGTAGAGTTGATAGCTAGATACTATCTTCGGTTGTATCATGGTATACCGGAATACATGACCGATGACATTATAGGATCACCCGTGACGTGACGACCGGTGTGGCGTAATGGTTACCATGCCGGATCGCCGCACCGAGGGTCCTGGGTTCGATTCCCAGCGAGGCTGAAATTTGAATGATGAGTTTGAATTTCTGTTCTCGGTCTGGGTGTGAATGTCCTTGTCTAGTGTGTTGTCCATGGCACCCACGACACAGGGAATCCTAGTGTGGGGCTATGAGTGTGAAGCGTTATTATTATCTAGGGCTCTAGGCAACAATCACCAACAATTATATGAATAACATTACATATTATAATGTAGGTTCCAAGGATATTGATTTAGTAAATATTTGCCCTCATACTAAATACCTAATAATTACCTTCATTACTTACATACAGAGAGACAACATTTCAGTGACTTACGCCCCAACTTAGAGTCACTAACGGTTACTTAAATCGCTCCTTAGTACAGAATTTTTATGGTGCTTCATTACTAAGGAGCGATTAAAGTAACCGTTAGTGACTCTTTCTATTTCTCAATGAACCTTAGCCAGTACCATCTCAGAAAACAGATCTTTAAGACAGCTCTCAAATATAAAAACAATAAAACTTTATTGTACACTTGGCTTGGATTTAACCCATTAATGGCCCACTACTGGGCACGGATCTCTCCTCTTGAGGACCACGCTCACCACGCTGCTCCAGTGCGGATTGGTGGAGGGGTTAGTGGCCAACCCGAGTGTCGGAAGTTTTCAAACCGCCCGAGGGCCTCCGACATGGCTTAACGACTGTTATCTTATGATAAAAACCGGGACCGACGGCTTTACGTGCCCTCCGAAGCACGGAAACGCTCAAGAAATTTTTGCCACTAGCGGTCACCCATCCAACTACCGACCGCGCCCGCTGTTGCGTAACTTTGTCGATCGCTTAGGATCGACGCAAGCCGCCGGGCTATGAGCGCTTATTGTACACTAATATGCAGTAACTAATAATATGTAGAAAAGCTTAACTTAAAATATACTTAACTTAGATAACTATTTTTTTATTTTTTTTTCCATCTTAAAATCCTACTTTCAATTAATTTATGTATAATTGAAATCGAATTTTATTATTAAGTTTCTAAAAAAGTTTATGAATACGAGTAAAAGTTTTAATGAATGTTCATGAGCTCAGCAAAACAAAGTGATGTCGCGGGGAGACTGGGGTGAGTGACGTGTACGGCGAGCACCGCAAGAGTCTGTAAGTATCAGCATACCCAAAGTTCGTGACTTTATAACGAGACAGGTAAACTTTCAAACGCTTAACGCAAAGCGACCTTTAACTTACGGCTGAGTAATAAAGGTTGAATAAATAATAGTTAAAAAAAACTAAAGAACACGCTTTAATAGAAAATCTAATTAAAAAATAAAAAATAAATTCGTAATAAAAACGTGGGGTGCTTTTTAAGATATTATCCCTTTTACTTCCACCCCACGCTTTTATTACAATTACACGATCCTTAATTCAAATTTATTTTCTATTTTTTAGTTAGATTTTCTATAAAAGCGTGTTTTTTACTTTTTTTAAACTATTATTTATTTTTTAAATTTTTTAGTTAGATTTTTTTTAATGATATTTAGGTTTTTGGAACGAAGTTCCTTATCGCGCGTTGCGAAAGGGGGCTAGACGAAAAAAATTAAGACGAAAAGTTGTAACGACACTTTTTGCCGTCGTTTATTAATTAAAGCGAGTTACTAGGCGACCAGAAGTCTTCGAGGGTGCGACAGTACAATTATAGTATGTGGCTGTCTTATTTACTCTTCGATATTTAGCATAGGCACAACAGGGATATCTATATTACGATCATGCACATTAAGTTATTATTGCTATTTCTCTTGTCATGCCAATTAATATGCGGAAGAGCGACAGGGATAGAATAAATCTATCACTGACAAGACACAGTAGCTTAATGTGCATGATCGTGATATGGACGTCCCTGTTGTGGCTAGGCTAAATACCGAAGAGTGAATAAGACAGCCACATACTATGATTGTATTGTCGCACCCTCGAAGACTTCTGGTCTCTTAGTATTAATCGAAAGGAACTTCGTTCCATCCGGGTGTCCCTTGACACCTCTCTTTTTTTTTCTTTAAATATTGAATTTTCATCGGTCCTCGATAAGTCTACGAACTTTGAAAGAAATCTGACCGTTTGAAGTTGTTCAAAATCAAATCTAAAGAAGTCGGTTACAAGTTACAAAGCTAATATAAAGCGTGTAAAAATAGGTAAATTTTACATGCATAATCGTGTAGCGTCCTGAAAATTCATCAATTCATCAATCAATGGTACTAAGCAGAAAATAAATTGCAGTCAACGTCTATATCGAATCAATTTACACCGCAAGTTTATATCATGGCCGATAATGATCTTCTGGACTCCGAGGACGAAGAGCAGGCATGTCACCAAACACATTTGGCAGCGGCTAAAGTCACATCCCGTATAGCCACACCACTTGCAATTAAAGTTTTTGTTATTTTCAAACTAATTGATTAAGAATCAATAAGCTTCGTGTTCTAATTTTATCGGAAGTATTATATTATTATGTATAATAAAATAATAATAGGTACTTGTTTAATATAAACCTATTTAAGTACCTAATTGATTCTCCGCCAAAGTGGAAATTTTCCAAGCAATATAATTTTATTAAATAGTTACACGATAATCCTTAATGATCAGAACTTACTGAACAATAGACCTACAGAGCAATAGATGCCTACCAACGGGTATCATCCTTGTTTATTGCAACTTAAAAATGCAACTGCATAGTAGGTACCTATAGTATCGTACTAAGTACGAAAGTTTATAGAAAGGCGTGAATTAACGTGTTTAAATAACGACATATATGTATGTACTCGCCTGTTGTTAGTTCCGACGCGACAACAAAGGCTTGGGAAGTTGAGAGTGGACAGCAAAACAATAAGAGTGAATTCGAGCTAAGTGATTTGTCTCTCGTGGAAGAAATGTTTTTGCAGCTGTTACTTTGTGCTGGTTGCGTGGTTGTTTATTGTTGAATAGGGATGGTGACAAATTTTAAGATTCAATTTTATTTTATAGGTAGAGCCTTAATCTTCACGAAAAAAATAATATAAAAATAAGAATGTCACGGACGTAAAAAAAAGACGGACGTAATCCCAAGAACTGATTCAGTGAAGCACCCATAGTAATACCAACTCTGTATTCGTACAAGTACACACACCCACACATTGACACCATACTGCTATGACATTGACACCATCGCGAATCAAAAATTACAAAATTACGCACACATGGTAAGCGACCTGTCATTGCTATGCTTCACTCTCGATTGGACAAGGTTACGTCCGTTCTTTTTTACGCCCGTGTGTTCAATTTAAAATCAAAAATTGATAAACAAAAATCAGCATCAAAGACGTCACGTGACGTCACTAACCGATATTCAAAATGGCGTTTGAATTCACGTGACAGTGAGTACTATTTTTAACATTTTAAATTATTTGTATTAATTTTTTTCTGATTCATTTCGATATAAGAATAATATTTCAGGTGTTTAAATGTTATCATTAATACTATAAACATAAATTTATATTATCTGTAGTTTACAGCGAGTGTCAACATCTCTATTCTTACCTTTATCTACGGATGTTTGTTACTCTTTCACGCGAAAACTACTGAATGGATTTTCATGAAATTTAGCATATAGATAGACCATCATCTAGAATAAGAAATATCGTATTTATTATCCCGGAAAACGCAGGTAAAGTCGCGGGCAACGCGCTAGTAATGCATTATGTTTATCTACATATTCAAATATTTTACGAAATGACTTTTAATAAATTTAGCCCAATCTGGAAGTAAGTAGGTAGGTATATCCTTTATTTTATTTAAGAAAGATAATATATATACCTTTAGTTACAGCTATATTAAGTAAAAACATTACAAGTTTCCTTGTGTTCACAGCGCATCTCGAGTAGAACCTCTAGACAAAATGCTCACGCCAAACGCTGCCTTCAAAATGCATGGGAATGACGTTTAGTCCTACTTCTCTCCTAACCTAACCTAATCTTTGCTATTTTGAAAATTTGACGATGGTATCATTGTTTAGTTATTCATGATTATGCGCAGTCATCACGTGTAAGTAATTGTTGATTCGTAATAAAAACATTCATGTTTAATAAAGAAAACAATGATATATTTGATGAACTTACCGCTCAAGTGGTTTGCCCTGCTGCAAAGCTCTTTGTGCAGAATTGAGAATACTTTATTTCTGAGACTAGCAACGTACCGGCCCTAATGGCGCTATAAGTGCGCTTTGCAGCTTAAACTTCTTTTTAATTTTCTTCTGGCTAGCTGTTAGTAGCACTGCAACACGCTTGTAAGTAAAATGCGAATAGATTTAATACAAAATAGGTTCCCTTTCGGAGTTAACAGCCGACATAAAAGTAAAAAAAAAACCGCCTACTATAAAAATATACCTTTTTGAAATCCTCATGGTAAGTTCTTTGATTTGATACCCATATTGCATTATTGGATTTATTTTTATTTTTTGATCCTTCAACCAATGGCATCTCACAGCTACCATATTTGTTTTTTTTTTTTATTTCTAAGAACACTTGGGTTATCAAAAAGAATCTAACGATATCTTAATTATATAAATCCGTTCAGCGGTTTGGAAGATACGAGGTAATAAAGAATATTACATGCATACATAAAAAACATACATATATACGAGCGAAAAAGATAACCCTTTCTGGCAGTCGGTTAAAAAGAGTTATTGAGGTCGATTACTTTAACCTGGCACGTACACTGTACTCACACTAAAATAATTTTTCATACAGTACGATTAAAAAAAAAAAATATTGTTATAATCAGAACTTTAAACTTTATTAATAGAGAAACATGATTTCGATTTTAAACCGTCCTTTGTTTTACTAAAAAAAACCTTTACCTGAAGCCATTAATACGACAAATGCTAAAACTTTTCTAAGTACAGACAGCAAAGCCTTTCAGTACACATGCATGCATACGGTAAAAGTAGACGAAATATAACATAATTTAAATATGAAATCTCCCTAACAATAAAAAAAAATATTAAAATGTTATTAGAAGGAATCCGCAGAGCACTTCCGGGACGGAAACTGTACCGGGATGACCTACTTTAACCCCGCGGCCGCTCCCCGAAGAGACATTCGGAGGAAAAACGCGCACCACGAGAACGCTACTTCTTTATTTTACTTACATTTCTTATTTATTCTAATAAATACATTTACGAGGTTCCCGGATAAATATAGTATCTTGTGACTACCGTATGGGACTTAAATTATTTATGTATTTATGTACTTGTTTTAATCTTTCCCTAAATCTTTGTTTAAAGAGCCACTCATGTTAACTTTACGTAATTGAATATTAGATAAATAAATAGGTATTCAATACATAATTAATTTAATTTCAAGGCAAATGTAAAATTAACAAACACTCTTAAAATAAATGAGGACAAAGTTAACTTTAAAAGATTAATTAATGAGTAGGTTACCTACATATTAACGGGTAATGCAATGATTGGTTTCATGTGCACAATTAATTATGTAGGTAAAGTAAGGCTATATGTGTACGTACTTAATTCTTTAGTTTGGATTACCTGAATATTAGAACACGTTATCTTAAAATTACCAAAAGGTGCCTACATAAAATAACTAATTTATTTTATAAAGCTGTAAACTCTGCAAAGGCCCAACGACAAAAAAGCAATTTGTGCCACTATGCATTTTATTTACGTATAAAAAAAGCTGTTTCTTAAGACAGCTAAAGCAACCATTATAAAAGGGAATTAAAAGAAATAGAGATAAAAATAATATTCAGTTAAACATACGAAACGAAGTTTCATAAAATTTTCCAGTGAGAGCTCTTTGTTCCTCTTCTAAATGAGAAAGGATCGTACGTTCAGTACGTTCTTTATAAGAGTATCTAATTTAATCATTTCTCACACACCGTTTGTGCTACATCATTCTTCATTATTGCGGCTAAATTTCTTGCACCTTAATTACAGACTGCACAAGGAACACAAGGAAGAATATTCACCAATTTTCTGGAGAAGCACTTAATATTTATGTTTCGTAATATCACAACATTTTGGGCAAGGAAGGCTTCGTCCCGGCAATTTGTACGGCTGCTTCAGCGGCTCAGATTTTGTACCATAACGCTTTATCTCTCAGATGGACTATTAGCAAGTGTCTCTGTAACAATTCCGTTTTTGCACTGACTTATTGCTCCCGAAAATGCCGGCTTTTCGCGGAAGAGGAAGAAATTATAATGATACGGAGAGATTTAGTAGAACAATCCAATTCATTTCTGTAGAGTTTGTGGAGCTGTTTTTAAAAGGACACTTTTCACTTTTGCCCTGAATTACAGCAATACCAAAAATTAAAAACAATAAAAAAATCAATATTTGCAGAGAGAACAGAAATTGCAGATGCGTTTTCTCTTAAACCAATAATAGAGAATGGCCATATGACCTGCACATAAATTACGAGAAAAAAGCAGAAAAATTAGTTATGCCTCACTAAAATGGATGTGCACGTAACGTGAATGTTATGTGAGTGTGACGTGATGCGTGGTCACGTCGTGAACGTGATGTCGTCAAAGTGTAGGTAGCACAATAGTAAGTGTATGACAGTATGAATTTATCTTCATCATAAAGTGTACCCGTTCGATTATAATGTTTGTGCCTTCAAGTCAAGAGTGAAGGCTTTTACTAAGTTAGTGCGTATTACCACTCTTACCATCCAAGATTACATTGCCACTTGCGCTGCCGTGCTTCGTCTATAGGGCTCGTAAAGCCACCACAACGGAGGCTTTCGGGCAGCATGACAACTTCGACATTTGGGTTGCCCACTAACCAAGCCGCTCCGGAGCAGCGTGGTTGAGTATGACGATGATTAATGGGTTTAAACCATTTATCAGTTATTTTATACGATATAAATTATACTTGGTACCTTATAATGCAATAAATCTTAAATTCAATTTATTTGAGGATACTGTAGTGCGTCATACATATACATATACATATCTCGTATACCAACAGATACCTACCATAACAATGACATAGTGCAGGGCTACCATACCAACGTTATCTGAGTGAGGCAAGTGAGAATTCAGTCCATGTCTGTAAAGCCGCATATTAATGTGTCCACTAAGCCAAGCTAAGCGGATTACCATGTGGAAATGTGCGGTGAATTAGACACGTTAGTTATACAAGCCTTAAGAACTTAATGACAGTAAGTAATACTTATGATATTAGGACTTAGTGTGCGTACAAAACTACAAATTGAACGAATTAACGGCGCGAATAAGCATAATAAACCTTTTAAATAAAATAGTTTTTAAAATAATCCTTAAAAATAAAATATTGGAGGCCTACTACCTATTAAAATGTTAGTTCAGAAAAGAAATTGTTGGAGCAAAAGATATTAAATGGAAGAGAAAAATATGGAAAGTGATACATACAAAGAAACATTGTAGGAAGGGATACTGGTCATCAAAAATGTTTCACATGTTTGCTTATTAAACTGCATGTGGGCCGATTTTTTTGATGACCATTATATGGTAATTTCTTGCCGCTTGTTGTCACGATTGAGATTTGTTGAAGCGATGGCGTAGGCCGTAGCTTAACTTTTGAAAGTGTTTATAAAACCTACATATTTTAAATAACATTATTTTTAATTTGATTTATCTTATTATTATTTCAAGCTCGTATGAACAAAAGCATCGCATAACAGCATGAATTACGACATTCTCGACCAAATTGGTAAAACCAAGACTAAGAGAAAAAGAAGACCAAATTGACAAAATTGCGAAGAACCATCTGCTCAGAAGTACTTCTCAAATCTTATTATTGTTTCTTGAAAGTGAAAGAAACGATACGTTCACGTGGATACCAAAATCCCAAATGACAGAAAATCAAATGTTGACTTATACTTAGTATATTGTACATAATAAAGTAAATACTGAAAGCATTCGATTGTCGTTGCTAACTTCAATTTTCAAAGGTAAAAAAGATATTCAGTAGTTTGACTAGTTTATAGGTCATCAGTATTATTTAATATTCAGGTCCGATATAATTCAGTATTCTGGTCCGATGTCGTGCCGACCACTCGTGCCCCAAATGTTCCCATTTCGTTCAGCAGTTCATGACCCCCCAGGGGATCACCAAAGTAGGTATCTTGCGGCGTGCTCCAATAGTGGCGATTCAGTAACTGCCAACAAAATTCTATTCGTGTAAAATCTGTAGCAAATGTTAATATTTTTTTATAATCTTATATATAAAATCTTAGCGTGAATATCGGCTAGGGTGGAGAATCGGACAACATCTATTTTTCATTCCCCTAAATGTTAAGGGTGGTCCCACCACTAAATTTTTTTTATTTTTTTGACAAAATTTTTTGTTTTTATTTTTTTATGATACAGCATACAAAAATAATAATACGAAAAAAAACTTTTGACAGAACGAAGTCTGTCGGGGCAGCTAGTAATTTATAAATTTATAGGTATTTTATTTTTTATTATGTTTAGCATTGATCTACTTTGCAACAATCCGCGGTTACACGTATAATAATGGACTTCCGCAAAGAAACGCCGGATATTTTCCGACAGACATTAAAACAACACCTTGATGGTCAAAGAAAACCTCTTTCAAGATATAGACATGTACTAAAAAACATTGTTAACCACATCGTTTTAAAAATATTATTTTCATCTATCGTGATTTAATTTATTTTTAATAAAAAGTAAAAATGTATACATATTGATTTTAATGAAACTTTTTAAACTGATATTGTGTTATCCTATTTACGGATTACGCAACTTTCTTATAGCCTGAATCACCGACACAAAAGTGATAGCTGAATAGGAGAGCCTTTTTCTCTCTAGATTTTCCAGAATAATAATCTGAACCCTAATATAAAATTAATGGTCTCAAAATTCTCAAATAAGCCGCCTCCGCGCTAATGATAGCCGGAAACTCGGCATTTATAGTAAAACTAGGTCGAGAAAAAACAACCATTAAAGAAGTTGCGAAGCGTATTGAACTTTACCCATTAAAACGATAAGTATACTTAATAAGCGTTAAAAAATATCACAGCGCGGTCGCCGCCGGTCAGCGGGATGCTCAAGAAAACCTCGTGAAATCTTTTCTTAACTTTTGTATATACATAGATTCGAGAATAGTCTCGAGTTTATGAACACTTTTTCCGCACTTTTATCTATCGTTTATTTTAAGTTAGAAAGAAAACTCTAAAACGTAAGCGCAAAAATTGTTTATTGCAGTACGAAATTGGTGCATACTGCTATTGTTAGTCTATCCAGAAATCTGAGTCTTCATTAGACCTCAGATCTGCTATATAACTTTTGTGAAAGCGTTATGAGCTTGTGAGTATTTGCAACCTATTTGACATGAATTGTTTTTGAGAGGATCTCGACTCAGAATACCTTTCTGACACTGGCCGACACATGTTTAGACGATTTGGCAAAAGTGTCATCTGTAACGAATTCCGAACTGCTTTGGTTAATGGAATCGTAATACGGTAAAACGTAAATCTGACGTACGTTTCAGCTTAAAGCCGTTTTGTGAAACACTCCATTAACGCCAACTACATACATACTCACTATAACATGCGACAGCTAGCATGAGATAATCCAAAGCCTTACTCGTAGGTACATCTTGGCTGAGGTCTGGCCACAGGAAACATTTATTCACCAATTTCATCTCTCGTTGGTAAAATAAAACTGCTTTCATTTTCAGTTTGTTTCCATAACGTTATATAGAAACATCTAATCTAATATATAAAATTCTCGTGTCACGGTGTTAGAAGTTGATCTCCTCCGAAACGGCTCGACCGATTTTCGTGAATCTTTGCGTGCATAACGGCTAGGGTTGAGAATCGGACAACATCTATTTTTCATCCCCCTACCCCTAAAAATTTTTGGCAGAACAACGTTTGCCCGGTCAGCTAGTTTTTATATAAAGCTTCTTCATTATGATTCCCGTTACTGCTCTCAGGTCTTCTCAGTTCTTAAGATAATAATGTGCAGAGTCATGTAAGTAAGTACATTTGCTAAACGCAAAAATATAGGTTTTATTAGCTACATAGTAAGTTTTTAAAAACCTCTAGCTATCAAGTTTAATAAATGAAAAATACTCCTTACACGTAAAAAAGAACTCCTTCACGAGTTAGCTAAGGAACATGAAGGAACAAAAGAATCGCCGCAAAAGTGCTGCGTGTCAAAGGTTCAGGCCTAACTAAGGACACCCGGGCGCTGCTGCCGCGTTGCACTGGACCGCTAATGGGTCGGAGCTATTACACGCCATCTGAATACACCTTTACAAATAACAAACCGACAAGCGAGGGATATCACAGATGCTGACGTCAAAGAGCGTAATTACATCCGAACAAAGTTCTCTTTGAACGACACGTTTATTGTTTTCGTGCTGACGGTACACTCCCAAGTTCCCAACACTATTCGGAACGCGACAACATTCAGTGAACGGATACAAGTGTATTCAAGTCGATGTTTCATTTGTTTCGCCAAAATAATCTCTCGCTGGCTTTGAACATGAACACGAGAGTTAGTGCAGTTGATGGAAACAATCACGGTGTTCTAATTTCTGTTTTGACAAGTCTGAGCTATTGTAGAGCGTTACATTAGATTAGATTATGACAATGATCAAATTAATCAGATTGTAAAGTAAATAAAATTACTCATTTAGATAATTAAGTACATTATTCATCATAGCTGTTCTTGTATACGTTGTTTTGAGATATTATTTAAATATGTATAAAAAAGACTACGACTATAAAAACTCATACCTACCTAATATTATGCAGACAGGAATAACATACTTATAGTAATCCATTAAATACCTATGGGAGCAACCTGACGTCCATTTAGCTGACCTAGTATATGTCAATAGGCTGCACTACGAATGTGCATGCCTTGAATTTGAGTGGGTATAATGGAGTGGCCATTACCCGTGCACCCACTGGCTTCACCCACTGGAGGAGTCTCATCTCATACCTCATCTAGTGATCAACTTTAGAATTTTTTTTATATTTATTCGCTTTTTATATGGAAATAGCCGGCAAACGAGCTGACGATCCACCTGATGATAAGTGGCTATCGTCGCCCATGGACATCAGCAACATCAAAGGCATCACTGATGCGTTGCCAGCCAAGAAAGCCGTAGCTCAAGCCCCCAGCCGGAACACGAGTCGTTTGGCGGCTGACTCATGCTCAAAGGTAGCTATCCAGGCGAACCCCATTGAGAAATAATAATAGTAATAATGCTATTACTATTAATTAACAATTAAAATCAATATTACCAATATAATCCCTCGAGGGGCCCTACCACCAGCGGGCAGGATTTAGTCGCCTCTTACGACACCCATCCGGCGTGGGATTGGGGTTAGTATTCTAAGGTGGTCCAATACGGCTAAGCACGGACCTTCATTTGCTCTTTGTTAACCATACATAATTTTCCTCTTATGCAAATGCACCTGTAAGTATATTATTATTGCCAACGTAAGCTGCAAGCTCTAGAGTTAATTAGTTGTAGGTACAGCAAGGTCGCTGAAAGAGCGCTTCACTTCAGTCTGTGGAAAAAGTATCGTCAACAGCATTGAATACAGTGTAATTTACATTCAAAATGTAAGCAAACAGCATTGGGCTTGTATGTAATTAGGTCGCAGTTGAATGATAAGTATACCTGATGATGATTGCTAGGATTATGCTTTTCCTATTCAAATAAGCTGCTGCTACACAACAGTTTAAAATTAAAACGAGTTCACGTTTCTACTAGTTCTTCTGGTAGGCAACATACTTTTCCTGCCGTCTCTAATTATAACCAGTTATAGAAAAATGTATAATACAAATTACTGTATAAGCTATAATAAAATGACTAATAATGTGTGGTACACAGATCTACCCACAAAAGTCCGTGAACCGTACCTGTAAATTGGTCAATGGCGCACCGTAGCTTGTACTCAGCAGCTGTATAAATATTTGTTCGAGGCCCTGGCTCCAACTGAAAAAGGTTGCACTCAGAATACGGCGCAGCAAGTAGCAGGTGCTTTCTGCGTCCTCTGTGTTAGCGTGCTATTATATAATTACAGTGTAATGCATTCTCTTTGTATAACTATCGTGAATATCAGTATGGTAATTGACTTATGCAGCCTACTGTCATCAGTCTCTGTCAGGCGTATTGATGTATTGATTCAACGTCAGTCAGTATTGATTACATTATAGCAAAGAGCACTGAACGCGATTCATTCGTCTTTCGACATTTGGCCTGAACGGTCGGTTGCAAAAGTCATGTCTCTCTGGAAGTTAGTAATATTAGAACCTAATTTTAGTGTTAAAATTATCTTGTGGAGAAGCATAATAAAATAGCTGTTGGATATCGTCGTTTCATTGGGCTGAGCCCAACATCTCAGAAGTGAGATCGAGAGATTTAAAATCTCAGGCCACGCCCAAAGAAAGTGAGTATATGCACATATATTTTTTTTTCTCTTCTCTGCTCGATGCCACGCGCTAATTGCCACGTGCCAAGACACGTGCTTTAATATGAAAAATATTTGATGACTTTTTTTTGTCTCTTTTATTCTGCTTGCGCTTAACCGCTACCCGAGAACTGATATTAAGTAGTTACGAAATTGTAAAGGGCTTGCTGAGCACAGTTGACCGTATAACCAAAAAATTTGTGGGTACTAAACTGAAGTATTTATAGGACATATTATACTTGCATGGTCATCCTTGTCCTAAGGAAAGGAAATTAAGTAAACGAGTATGTTTAAAATTTAAGTTACAAAGACGTGGGTAGTCGTAGGGTGTTTTTTTTTAAGTAGTGTTAAGTTCCTTCAAGGCCAGCAACGAAAACACCAATACCTACTGGAAACGATCACTACCCGCGAATGCTGTAATGAAATTAATATACGAGTATTGAAAACTAAATAAAACACCAGTTGTTTTACAGGTAATTTATTCATTGAATATTTATTATTGAAATATTTGAAAATGTGGTGATTCCGTAGAATATTACATTACGTTGGTCCATATAATTTGTCTGTTTAATTTGAATAACGATTCATTTTAGACCGTTCTATTAGGTTGACACTATAATCGTATTATTCCTTTGATCAAATTTAATATAAGTCTTTTCAGCATGTAGAACTGCAGGTCACCCAATGCAATACAACAGTATGGCGGTTTCGGCTTGATTACGATGGACTGATGATGGGATCAAGAGATGGACGCTGGAATTATTCTGCCGTTATTGCGATCCTCTTCGAGTGCGAATTTGTTTGGTCCTGGAGAGTTTTATAACACAAGAAATATAGTGTTGACGCCCTTTTTGAACTCTGAAACCATCCACCCGATGTGCTAGGAACTGAAAGGCAATGATGCGAAGATGGTCCATGATGCAGTCCATTCGTGAAGTCGATTTATGACTTTTTTCCGTACAGTTTTTTAATGTTATGGTAAACGCCGGGTGTCCAGAAGTTTCTTATACGTCACATTGGAATACATTAAACCTGTGCAATAATTTGTTACATATTGTTAGAAAATCCAGTGAGGGTAGTGACACAAAAATATTTTTTTTATGATCATATCTACCGACATAGCAACTCCATAGTGCCCATGGTATATCTTTTGAGCGGTAGATCATGACTTAAATTTACGAGTTTCCAATTGTATTGTATTGACAATAATTAAGTCCAAAACTTTAAGTTCCTTACATTATACTTACCTGGTGACGTGAACGCAAAGTAAGTAGGTAAAAATAATAATTATGCTAAAAAAGATATACACTTTTACGTGTATTCAACGTTGTGTAGTTCTATTGTTGAAGCCAACCTTAAGATATGCATGTGAAATATTTTAATCTCGTGTGTTATTACTCATTATGGAGCTCCTCGTCTGGAGCCAATTGTGAGGGTAGTGCCTGGTCAAGACATCTTTACCATAAAAATACTTTGTCGTGATAACTCAACATGTGTGCCACATTTCAGATCGATGGACACGAAGAAGAGTCAATTGACTTCATCTGAATCGGATATAATCTGATTACAGACACCGGACAGGTAACACTAAGTAGAAGCTTATAACTGGTAAGATTTAAGATTTCTTTTAGTAGGTGAGCTTAGAGGACTATTTGAAATGTTTGAGGTTAAAACTGTTTTATTGAATTTGAATTGAGGTTTATATTGGACGATAACTTATTGCCTAACGGTATTAGACGGCTACTTCGGAATATTTCTTCTTATTTCCGTTGATGTTGTTACTAGTAATGATAATATGAAACTGTATTAGAGGTAAGTACATATATTAGTACATATATTACATATAATTGAGACGCACAGACTAATCGAAACGAACCTAAACCTTTGACTGGTGACAGTGAGCGAGAGGATCATGATGATGAGCAGATTATTATAAGTAGGTACTACAGATGTAAACAGATTCTATTATGACAAGCGACTCCCGGTCCACGGTCGGGATTCTGTCGTAATTCATTTCCTCAAGGATTGTTTAATAACGAAGCTGAACGTAAACAATGAACGGCTATTTCCTAAAATAAATTTGTGCACCTTTTTAGTACGCGATTTATATTACTTTGGTATTTGCTTACAGTAGACGCCACATTCACGTCTTCACACTCATGTCTTATGGGTACCTTGGAAAACGCGCTTATTCCTAACTTATCAGCATTGCACGTTGCAAAGGTGCAACACACAAATACGCGTCACGCGATGCGATCGGAATACAAATATTATAAAGACGTAAAGTTCGTAAGTTTCTTGTGTTCGCGAGCTTGTTTGTGAAAAGTAATCTCTGGAACTTCTAAACTAATTTTGAATATTCCTTCACTTGTAGATTTTGTCCATTGTGATTAAAATATGTACATCTTTGCTAAAAAAAGGGAGAATTGTGTGAGCACGATTTTGTGTAAAGGATCTCTGTGACTATGGCACCTATTTGAAAAAATTCTTCCACCATTGTAAAGTACACCATTCGGGTTATGTTATAAATTAGCTAGATTCGCTGGGAAGTCTTTAACTCAAAAGTAATAGGCTATATTTAGGCTATACTCCTTTGCTGCTTTACGAGTACACATAGTAGGAGGTACTATAAGTTCACTTGAGGACAAGGACTAATTGCTCCGAACTCGCTTCGGCTGGTATCCTATATAATTATGTATATCTAAATTTTAGAAACCATTGAAACGAATTTGTCTGCTTTCTTTATTTAAAATACTCGTGATAGTTAAAGGATGGTGAATTATTCGTGACGAATTGATAACCTCCTCCTTTTTTTTTGAAGTCGGTGTACGTTTCGGTATAAACCACACTTAATTAATGTATGGACGGTGATTTTTTTTAATTTACCGGTATATTTTGGAGTGAGTGAACCGATTGAAATAAAACAAACTCTAGATGTTAATCCAATTTTTATGTGCAGGTATAATAATGATGACATGATAATATGACGGTGATGTGGTGAGACATATTATGATGATGATATGATAATCTGATTTCACCTAAACAGTCTGAAATCATTTATCAAGAAGTTGTTCATTGTGAAATATAAATAAATATGTACCTTGTATATTAGCGTAGGATTAGTTAGTTTCATTAGTAAACTAAGGAATTAGGACTAGAGAGACTCTGGAGTAAAGAGATTTTTCAGGATAGTGTTGCAGACGGTTCAGAGTTAAATAAAATTCTGTAAATGTGTGATTAGTTCCAGGTTTTAACCAGAAGTTTTGACACGATGAGTGGCGATGTTGCGATTCGTTGAGGGATCAGGTAAACTATAGACTGATATATAGTGGGTCTGATGTATGGCACCAAACTATTATATGATGAAGCGTCATTATTACAAGTTTATCGAATTCTACAACGTTTCCCGAAGCTATATAAAAATTGGTGATCTGTATGTGTGATATGATGTATGTATGGCATGTGTGTATGGCGTATGTGTCGTGTATTTTGTATGTGGTGTGAAACTTCAAAGTATCAAACAGACTCGAGAGCCATTATTGAATGGATGGGAATACCTACACAATGTTCATTGATGTTTGGTAGATGTGATTGTTGTCTTCTTGTTGAAGAGGGATTCATCACGGAGAGAGGTTTTTTTTTAAAAAAAAAGATGGGCCAGAGTAGAGGATGTCATTCAGAAATCCTTTCCCTTGCAATGTGGATGTAACACCTTGGTGATATTACTTAGCTGGTTACCGGGTAGTAGGCTGCTGCCCGGGTGGACGGGCATCTTCGGTAAGTTTGATAGCTACTTTCCCCTATACTGAAAATTATCTAGACAGACTAGACATGACGACTGATATTTTAAAACACTGATATGAAATGAGGCAGTACGTAGATTTGAGATATTTCTTTAATACATAGATAATGTATCTATATACGGTTTGTATCGCCCACCTCTATAATCTAGTAATTATTCCATCGCATCATACTTTATGCAGGATTTAATGAAGGTGTGTGACGTCGAAGCGATGTTGTATGAGGAGCCCTAGGACTAAACTGACGTAAAGTGATATGACGGCTTAAGCCCGTTTGTGAAGCCCGTCATAATCGATACATTACTATAATTGAAGTTTAAGAATGAAAATTGATTTATTTAATTACATTGTTAATGTTTTATTGCATTTGAATTTAAAATTAGGTGCACAAGGGTGCCACGACGGGTTGGATACTGACAACTGACAAGGGACATTTTCTATTATGTAGAGGCACTTCGCCATCCATGAACAGTAACTGTAGATAATATACATATATGTAACTAGTTGCCCGAACAGACTTCGTATCTTTCAAGGTGGATCAAACTGCACACGGTGTGCAAGTTTGATTACAAACAACGTGACACGTAATTTATATATATATTAAGATTATGTAGCTAAGGTTAAACCTTTTTGCAGTAAAATGGTAATGTTTGATTGAAGTCGTAGATACACATTGGGAATGCGCGGTGCGAGGTAGCTCAATCGAGGTGGTAGGTAGGTGTCTAAATGTTGCAGTTTTTGGAGTTACGGTTTGATTATCAAATCGACTGGAGGGTCTTAAAATTTGGAATCGATTTGTTGCAAACATTGGTTTCTTTAGTGAGCCGTTTTTTTTTGTACATCTCACTGTGTGTTGTGTGGTGACAGGCGACGGGTTGGGCCTCTTAGTTCGCGATGACTATAATATGAAGCGATGTTTCTAAACGTTAACTGAGTAAAGAGTATTGAGTCATGAATGAATAGTGATGGAAAATATCGCTACTTTTATTCCACTATCATGTCCGTGAAGCTATTTATTTTTGTCACTGTTATATCGCCCGTGATAAATAACGATCGTTATATTTTATTAGTGACGATATTGTCACAGTGGGTGCATTTTATTTCGTCTGTTACATGTCTCAGTGAATTTCAAGTACCTACATAGTTCAATCAAAACCTTACCCTGTTTGAAATAACACTTATTTTTATTTGAAGTTTTTGTAACGTATCGTTATTTAACTAAGTTGGAAAATTCAAACTAAATTTTAATGACGTTGAAAATAAGGTCCAATTGCACTTAGACCAATGATGCGTGAAATGTGCCATGCCTAGTCATGAACCATCGTAACGTAAACCATCGGCATTAGATATGGATTATAAACAAAGTTTCCAAATTATTGGAAATAGTCCCTTTTGTGCACGATATTAATGAAATTTTGAAATCCTGTTTATTTTATATTTGTGTCGTTTTGTCTGACTGACTGACTCATCACAACAATAGTAACAAGTTATTTTGAGAAAGGTTTATTTTATTGTATTATGTAACACACTTACTTTGAAGCAAATGGTAAAAGATAAAATCAAGTATATTGTAAAGCTTATGTAATTATCATCTATGAACTAGGACTACGAACTAGGACTGTGAATTATTGTGAATGTGAATTATTTTGACTTCCAAACTATGACTGAGCTATGACTAAACTATCCCTCCTTATTCATACAAACAAGCCAAGAGTTACACGGCTTATAAAGTATTTTATTTCTTTCACTCTAAGGAAAAACGATAATGAAAAAAACATTGCAATAACTAAAATATGTTTATTAATCGTTTATGAATAAGGTAATGACGATGAACTGACCCGTAACACGACAATGAGAAGAATTAAGATACTTATAATTGAATAATTTTTAATCGCTTCTACAATAATGTTGGTAAGAATTGATTAAAAATTGAAGGAAAGTGTAGTCGCTCCGTGAAATGCGTGCGACCGTTGTTTTGTCATCTTTTACCCCCTCCTCTCTTTATCCAATTTTCGCGCCGATTCTGCTTCTGTTACGTTATTATTGCATTTAAACTGCTTTAACATCAGCGACAAAAATCCATGCGAGCGTAATTGCATTCAGTCGCTAGTCTAGATAATATGTATCTATTAAACTCAAAAAACTTGCAGTAATCGCAGTACATACATTGTTATGAAAATGTGAAAATAATTATCTTCATCGTCATTAATTTTATGTCATAGAGGTTATCTTGGTATTTTGTTTTGAAGTATGAATCCACACTTATACATTAATAAGTTTCAGATTCAATGTGGATGCATCAGTGCCCGGAGGTAATAACACAGATGCCACTGTTGAGAGAAAATCACGACTGAAGAGCTTGTAGGTAAGTCCTAAGAGTGAAGATACACGGTTCGGGCGGTGAGCTTTAATGACGACCGATCCGTGAATCTAGATGGCCCACTAAATTCTTCGGACGGTGAGCTAGAGCGACGGCTGAAGGATTGTCAAAAGACGGTCCGAGCGATGAGAATGAGAATAAAACTGAGCTACGATCGGACCTAGTGGACCGAAAGCTTGGTCGTGATGGACGTGGTGGAGAGCTCGAGCAACACTCTCTGATCACGGCCAAGTACGAGGCAAGAAATGAAACTGATTAGAGAAGAGGACGATCTGTTTTTGACCTTTATTACTATTGACCTTTTTTAAAAGAGTTCCAGGAGTTTTTTTCCTCCGGCTTTTTTCTCCTGGCCTACCCTAACTTACATAGACTAAGTATAATGTATTTTTCTCTTAAAGCCGATGATAAGTTAGGTACTGTCTATCGTGACATTAGGCATTAGGCAATTTAAAGATGTAAGGAAGGTTTTGCTAGTTCGGGTAGTCACAATCCAAAGAGTAGCATATAGCCTTGGTATGGCCATATCTAACATTACACAAATCGTAATTACCTGCTCGCATTAAAATGTCCTTTCCTTGTATTGTACCTATCTATTCAAAAATTTTGATATAAATTTAAAACATTTTTTAAACATTTAGCATTTAGCGCCCATTCGTAGATGGAAAGTTTACGCGGTGGAATTTTCATTCCAATAATTTAACTGACGGGCATTAAACTGACTTAAGGAAAATTGCTATTATTGTAAACGAATGATATCGAAATAATTGAAGTAATTGATTGTGATTACCCTAACTTAGTGACTGGAAGGCCATTGTATACAGCTGCTTAAAATGTTTGAATATAATAAGTATATTGATATGATATTATTGGCATAATGCTGACCAGAGCAAAAAAATGTAAAATATTTTTTTTAACACGAGTAATGTTTACTTTAAAGACAGAAATTGTCATTGTATTATTACTGCAAGTGCATAACTTTAATAATAAAAATTTGTATTCATGCAATTAGTTATACCTAATATAAAAATATTATTAATGACAGAGGTATCTTAGAACAGAGATGAATGTATTAATGATGTAGGTATAGTTTGTTTATTATCATATCGTAATAATACTACCATGATGATTTGATGACTACAATTTCAATGTATTTTTGAGATCGCGTACGAGGACGTACGCAAAGTCAGATGGCCGAGCTGTTAGCGTGCTATTATATAATTACAGTGTAATGCATTCTCTTTGTATAACTATCGTGAATATCAGTATGGTAATTGACTTATGCAGCCTACTGTCATCAGTCTCTGTCAGGCGTATTGATGTATTGATTCAACGTCAGTCAGTATTGATTACATTATAGCAAAGAGCACTGAACGCGATTCATTCGTCTTTCGACATTTGGCCTGAACGGTCGGTTGCAAAAGTCATGTCTCTCTGGAAGTTAGTAATATTAGAACCTAATTTTAGTGTTAAAATTATCTTGTGGAGAAGCATAATAAAATAGCTGTTGGATATCGTCGTTTCATTGGGCTGAGCCCAACATCTGATTTTTCAGTGCGCCCGTTAGTCGCGAGTAGATCAGCGATCTCAGTACTACAGGTTCCTATTTTATTGTCCTTCATATTTTCTGGTCTCTGTTATTTTGCAATAAATCTAAGTTCAATGATCTATTCACGCCAAGACAGTAGGTATTTAATAATACGCAGTTACTTATATTTTAATGAAATTCCATTACCAATACTCGTATCAAAAATCCTTTAAACAACCCACGTAACGTTTATTAATGTTAATTTGAACACGCATGTAGGTTCAGGCACGTAGGCACATAATAAATATTTTGATAGGTTCGCTATCGCTGTGAAAGGTAAAAATAATAACCAAATCTATTTTTCTTCAAAATATTTTAAATGGAAGTTATTGCAATATTCTCACCACTAATATAAAATACAACCCATTACAATTAATACATACGTATTCTAAGCCCTAAAGGGCCATTCAATAATTACGTAAGGACAATTTTGGCCATTATTACCCCCCTACCCCCATGCCAGATCACATAAGATTTCTCAGACTCCCCCTCCCCCTTCTTACGTAAGATTTTTTCTGCTTTTAGAAAAGGATACTCCAATACCATAATCATAATTAGGTATGTTTTTTGAAAAGAAAATATTAAAAAAAACATTTCAGTGCTACCAACATAATAGCGAAATGCAAACTTATGTGACACGCACTATACTTAAACAGAGATGTCTGCAGGATGTCTCAAGTATGGAGTGTAAAGGGTAAGGAGAGCAATCTCTGTTATGAAAGTGTCCGTAAAAACGCGTCCAATAACGGGCGGCGCTGCGGTAGCCTGGGATAAATTTAATTGAACTCGGCAAACTTCACTCCGTCTACAACAGCTATGTTCATATCGTAATTTTTCCGACGCCAGCGCTATTGTGGTAGGATGATGGTAGGTAACCGTTATTTTCAGAATACAGCTGGACACTTCTTCAACTTTCCCCCCACATGAGATGGCTCTCCTTACCTCTACTCTCCATAGTCTCAACGTATCCAGTCAATTTATCACTTACAATTCCGAAAGTAGGAATGCATGAATTGATTTATTTTAGGGCACTAAATGAAACCAGAACATTTGGCTTTGTCTGTTCATATAATTCAACAGCTGTTGGATACATTCATAACATAGAACCAATTGATTAGAAATCATTTTGCATTACAAAACAATTTTAAACTCAATAAATCTTTATTTCCTACTTTCTAATGCTTGCTATAGGTACGTAACATATTATTATTATTTCACAGTTAGGTGCTTTTTACATACTATTGTACATAAACATCTTTGGAATTTTTCATAATAATATATTTAATTTTAAAGTATTTTGTATAAACTATTGAAGGAATTTACATTTAAGAGTTGTAATTAAATTTTCAAATGGCTAACTGGATAGACAAGAGTTGAGTAGCCTCTCTTTTTTTCCCATATTAGTAAACAAGAACCGTACAGCGCGACCAACTTATCTGTGAAATGGCGCAAATTGGAACTAATTCCGCCCCATTCATAAGTTCTTTGTGTTCATTCACTGACATTTAGTACGTCTCGAACTGCGTCCAATGATTGGTCCAATGCGTCCGACAGCGCCCTCCGTCAATTCACAGATAAGTTGGAGGCATTGTAGTTTATGCAATACCATAGATGACCCTGACTAGTATCAATGCTCAGATGGTATTTACTCTGCCTGTCTAGGTCATTGAAGTATTATTACTTGAGTATAGAACCGACGCCGCGAACACGATGTACACTTCGGCCGCTGTATCTTGGCGCGTCTGAACTTCGCGCAGAAGGCTGCGCAGTAACATAATCCGCCAATACTCAATACGCGGTGTATTGTGTCTCAGTCATACGTTAGCATGTTCGTGTGATGGCAACACGTCTTACATGCGCTAAAGTTCGCAAAGCCTATGTTCAGACGCGCCAAGATACAGCGGCCGTACTGTAGATGTCACTAGCGCGCCGACGATAAAGAGCGTAAGAACAGGCAATTTACGATTAAAGACGATACGCACACTTTTGTTGTTGTCAGAAGTGCTTGACATTTAACATACAGCGTTAAAATGCCTTCGTGTATTATCACAGAAGAAATACCAATGTGATTGGTGTAGTGAAACAAACGATAAACATGTGTGTGTTGTAGCTCTTTTCAGAACAGATTTTTTGGTTGATTTGTATGGGCATAACATATCTATATTTTTTTTAACTATCATTGGTCATCATAATGAAAAGTCTGAATTTTGTATCCAACCTTCCCTGGACTCGACAAAGTAGTTAGGGAACATGTATATCAATTATTATTGTTGAAAGCAATGCATAAAATATTTACACACGCTAATAACGTTCTCTCAATTACATTTCGCTGAACATTTAATTTGCGAAACAAGAAAACTTAGATTTTATTACACGTGGATTAAAGAATATTAAGTCGTCAAAACATTTCACCAAATCTATGATACAAACGTAATAATATCACATAGTTTTTCTATACTTGATTTGCTCATGACTCCAAATTTCGGGGTTGAAAAAATTATACAAAAAAATTGACACGGAACTAAATATATAAATTTAAGATATTCAATTAGATACCTCAAAATAAATTATTGCGACAATTTTCTTGATATACAATCGACAAGTTTTCAATTAACAAACTTGAGTATTTCATTAATAATTAGCTAAATATTCAATCAGACATACGTACGTACAACGCTGCAATCATACATACATACAACATGTCGATTCAAAATTTAAAATAATTTATATTCCAAACACATTTCAAATATAATATACATGTTTCAAATTTCGCTAAGATAAAAGCTAAATCACAAAATATGTTTTATATTTCAATTTACAATACAATCAATAAGAGATTCGTTAATGCACCTGAAATATAAAGTGCTATATATGAATAATTAATTAAAATGAAAAGACACAAGAGAAGTCATCATTATGGGTGATAAACGATGTCTGAAAACTTTATGATAATTTACATATATAAATGTTTAGCCCTCTGTCATGTATATATATATGTATATGTAAGGTTGAGGCCGTATTTTGTTGAGCTTTGAGTCGCGAATAATTAATGGCGTGCATTCGCTTTCATACTAAATTCCTGTTTGTACTACACGGCGACGCAAAATGTGATTGGACATTAGCATGAAATAGACTGATTTCTCGCGACGCACAGCGCAAAAAATACGCTCGTTTGGTCTCACCCTTACGCTCAAAGAACGAAAACGCTCATTGCTTAACAACATGAGATATGTTATATGTATGTAGCTTTACATAATGCCACAACGCGTTGTTAACTACTATGTTTCCGCTCAATGACCGTTTTCGGTCTTTGGGCGTACCATATACAAATATGAGCCATAACGTCATTTTAGTTAACAGGTACATTTAAAAATTAAACGAAATACATAGATGTTTTATCTCATCCTAAGCATGCACCTTTGTGCAGAAAAATAAACGGAATCACACAAACATAAATATTGATAAGTATTGACTATCTGTGTCCAAAATAAAATAAAAATAAATATAAATTAATAACGAGGGAAATCCAAGAACCGGTAAATAAAATAGTAATTTTGTTGTAATTTTCCAAACTTCGAGCTTTACATCTCTGAAACGTCTGAACACATCAGATTTTTGGATGTAATGTCAATATTTGTTCCTAATATACATAATTTAGTTATGAACTGTAATTCAAATAATGAATTATCAGTCTTATATTTTTTGTTTAACATTATTTTGTATACAATATAAATATTTCTCAATTTAAACAGCGAATCCCATTTATTTCATACATTTCTTTATAATAAAAAAATAAAATAATATTATTAATCAATATGCCGAATTTACGTGCACTGTCGTACCGACATCCGAATAGATACAAAAAAATGCTGGATAGCAAAATTAGTCGTCGTTAACCTCATAATTTATGATGTTAGCAATAATTATTCAACAGTGTACACACATGTATAATACCGTAACATGAACGTATAATACAATAGTCTACAATAGTGGACAATATTGAACAAGTGTACATATTGAAATATATTGTACAATAGTGTATGTATTTCCATCTGAGCTTCTGTCACCGCCCTTAGTAACTAAATCACTCCTGCATTCAGAACGCTATAGTCACTATTATATTATCTTGTATGTACGCGTATATTTTACTACGATACGAACAAACGAATTTAGTCGTGACCACGATCCATACAACTATCGAAATACCGACGTACAACATACATATTGTAAGTACATACTCATATCATAGTGAAATGTACCTACACAATACATGATGAGTTATATTAAAAATCATATAATACAAGTATGTACGTATGTACTTTAACGTACAACGGGACCCGTATAATAAGCTATCATACGTACATAGAAATAAGAGATAATAATTAAAAAGAATTAACAGAACAATTACATAATATATTACAATCGTATGAATTATAAATATTATACAATAATCCCGCTTACACATTATCCCACGAATAAATACAGACACTTATTACGATGATGACTATTGACTATTAATTCCTATTTTATTATAAATTACACTGACATGGATTTGTACAACAAATCGTAACCCATGTATTATCAAAAGCTACTAACATCCCTACACAGTATCACATCACCTCGCTTTAAGTCTTTCCATTGAGTTACTCTAACCATTAAACGAAAAAAGGTTCTCGGTCCAAACGGTTTGCTTCAAGCAATCGAATACGATTGTGGTTACATTGCAACGTCACAGTGATGTAACGATAGACCTGAATCACGCTATGGAAGTTTCTACAACGCCCGCATATATAAAAGTTCCGACCATAAACAATGGGAGCATGAGCCTCTCCCCAGGTATTATAGCCTGCCGGAGATCTCTCCTTGCAAAAAGACAAATTAATAACTTATGTTCATGTTTAACGTTTTCCAATCCAATATCAGAAGGTATGGTGGCCCCTCGCATTAATAAAATTTGTTTTAACCAGCTGTTAACCATAAAATGTCGGCAAAACAACCGTGTTTTGCCGACATTTTCACCGGACAATCCAATCTGGTTCTATAAAAGTAAAAAAAAAAAAAGTTCTAGACACTAATACTTTTGTAAGAAGAAAACCGTCTTTCGATACCGAGAAACTTTTCAAGTGTAAACCCCATCATTATTATAATAAGCCACCAAATACATTACACTAGGGTAGTTTTACTACGCTCTTGATCTATGCTAGCATAACACGAAGGTTCCTAGCACCTCTGTCGTTGAAATTATTCCAAACTAATCGCTGACTGGCAAAAATAATCTAATCGAACGCAACATTAAAACAGGCATTCGGTCTTTCTGTTATTTTAACAAAAGTAGGATAAACAAAAAATTCTATTTTTTATAAGATAGGACATATTTTTACATCTGTCCTAAAATCTATTTATTTTCAACTCACAAATATATAATTAAAATTGTTCATCCAGCGACTTTCAAAATAATGAAATTGTATTTTAATATCATAGAGAGAATTAGGATGAAATTAAACATTAAAATTATGACATGATTATTAATTGTATGACAAATAAAATATCGCTGTATATTAATGAAAAAAATGAACACATTATTTATACAAGTTAATAAAACGCTTTCGAACGCATTTAGTCCAACAAATGAAACTTCAACAAAAAGATCGACTGCCTCAAGGGACTAATACAATGAGCAACGAATATCGAACACGGTAATAAAATTAAAACGAAATAAATAACTCGAGTAACATTCCATACGACCTTAGCTATGTACAGTAGCTTACATCTAGTTGACTGGCGGTCTGCCTCGACCGAGAGAGGACAGCACTGGCTGCTTACGTGAACTCGTTGAACTGGGCTAGCGCAGTTTTCACTCTGCAAACAGATGAAATACATAGTTCAACTCGATTACTGAAACACAGCCAGGCGTTTTGTGACAGTCCCGAGTGGTCTACCGAGTTAGGCAATTACGAGTTAGTGGAGGGGCTTGAAGAATATCCAACTGCCAACAATTGGATGGCTGACCAGAATAAAAAAATTATAAAAAAATTATTTAATCTGCTATGTCCAGGAGGATCCTTAATGCCGTAAGCCCCAGCTGTTATCGTTGAATAACAGTTATTGAAATGATTAAATTAATTTAATATTTTTATTTATTCATTTATTCATTTATTGCCATAATTGTGTGATGGTTATTACAGGTCTTATAAAATTATGTAGTATACACACAACCCAGGTAGGGCACGGCAGGATAAAAAAAAAGTAATATAATTATACACATAAATACAAAAATTTCCTGTGACATAATTTGACCTAATTTTAAGCTTATGTATTCAAAATATAAAATAATAGTATTAATAGAAATAAAAAATAAAAAATCTACATGTCAAAAGAATAAAATAATATAATTGGGTTAAAAATTGGGTTAATTTTACTTCCTACTTACTACTTTCTATAATAAGTTCTGATTAATCTGGGCCAAAAAATTACAATTGGGTTCAGTAGCTAGGTACGCCCATGTACATAAATCATGCATTAAGTTCATACTATTGAACTTAATGCTTAGTAATTTTTTGTTTCATTATTTTTTTAGTATTATTTTTTTCTTTTTTTATGCAAATAGCCGATAAACGTGCTGACGATCCACACGGTATATCGGTAATATCCTTTCGTCGCCTATGAACATGAGCGATACCAAAAGCACCACTGCAACTGTTCCGTTGGTACCACGCCACGTACTTCTCGTGCAGGTGCGCGGCGTCCTGCCGCGCGCGCAGCAGCTTGAGCGCGCGCAGCACGCCCAGCTCGGCCAGCCGCGCCTGGCGCGCCGCCGCGCCCGCCTCCCCGCGCCACACCAGGTTGCCCGCCACGAACAGCGCCGCCTCTTGCAGCGCGCTGTCGGGGTGCGCCTGCCACACACGTACACACATACACACATACACACATACAATACAATATCGGATACAGAAATTATTTTACCAAGAAAAAAGTAATAACTCAAAAACTACTCGTCAGATCTAGCTCAAATTTAAGTGGGACCACTTGACAAGCACCAGCTATCAATTAAAAAAAGAATCATCAAAATCGGTTCACCCAGTCGAAAGTACTAAGTTAGAAAACATAGAAAAAATAAACCATCTAGTATTATAATTAAATAAATTAAGATCCTAAATTAACTGTAAATAAAAAAATTTGAGACCGTGCCAAACAAAGAAACAAAATTAATTACATATAGTTCATTTAATGAGGGCAGCGGCATGCGATGCACACGGCAGCAGCAGCGCGGCGCACATCTTTTCACCGCTTGTTTTTTCATTGGTTTGGCACCGCCTCAAAATTATTTATTTGCAGTTAATTTAGGATCTTAATTTATAATACTAGATGGTTTATTTTATTTTTCGCTTTTCAGTTTTTTTTCGTTGGTTTTATTTTTTGTTAAAAAGTAATTATTTTTTAATTTTTAGTTGCTATGAATATTAATAATAAGTTATTGGCACTTATTGGTGATAGTTTCAGTTACCAGGTAAAATGTAGAAGGTGAAATATCAATCATCACCTATTTTCATACCTTTAGGGATAAAATTTTGTTTTCAAATTTAAACAAGAGTAACTTCAAGGTATACAATATTCAATAAAAAAAGAATCGTCGAAATCGGATCATCCAGCACAAAGTTATTGGGGTAACAGGTAAAAATTCCGTGGGTAAATAATCAATCATCCCCTATTTTCGTACCTTTAGGGTGGGAATAAAATTTTCAAAAAAATATGGGACCAACTTCAAGATATACCCCATCTAATAAAAAAAGAATCATCAAAATCGAACCATCCTGTGCCGATTGCTGCGTGATCATACATTAAAAAAAAATATGTGTCGAATTGAGAACCTCCTCCTTTTTTTCGTCGGTTAAAAAAATACAGTCGAACTGAATACCTTCTTTTTTGAAGTCGGTTAAAAAAAGGTTTTGTGTCCGTGAAACAAAATTTACCAAAAATCTGACAAATGTATTGGACGCCAACCGACAAGATGTACTGGCTACCGATAACATTGTAAATAAACTTGAAGTCTAATTTATAAACACGTGAGACACACGCGAAAGACCAATTGTCCTATCCGTTAACTGTGTCTACGCACACACGATGGGGCGCGTTTACACAGTGTGTTAACTTAATTACAAATTAGTTTCATCGAACTTATTCATATCATAAAATAGGACTATTTTACCACCGCTAGGGTGTCTGAGAGCGTTCCGTGTTTGTATAAGCCAGCGGCCGCATTACGGTTTTATTCCGCCGCTATTTTGAACCGCGTAATTCTGTAACACAATCCCATACAAGCGGCCGCTCGGGCGGTTTTCCTGCGACTGATTTTTAAACCGCGAAATGTTACAAAATAGCTCGTGGTTTCCATTAAAATAGACAGTAGTATAGCGGTTAAAACCGCGGCGGAAAAAAATCGTAATGCGGCCGCCGGCGAGCTATAAAATTATATTAAAATTGTATTTTAAAATCTGTAATGTTTACACTAAAATTGTCTGTATAAATAAATATATTGATAACCGTACCAAGTAGTCGACGAGCTTCCTCAGCACATCCTCGTTGGCCATGACGAGGTCCTTGGCCTTCTCCCCGTCGCCGATGTTCCCCAGGATGCACAGCGCCTGCTCCTTCACCTCCGCGGGGTACGAGCCCTCCAGGACTAGGATTACTGCCTGGGGGCGAAACGAGTGAGTCAAGTAAAGTTTTATCGTCTCTTGTAATGTTCTGAGTTACAGTCAGTTTTTATTGGGAGGGGGGGTTACTATTAATAATAACCTATTATTAATAGTATTATTATTTATAGTATTATTAAACTATATTAATAATAACCTATTAAAATCCTCGATTTATCTCAAATTATGAGATTGAATGCAATTACATTAAATCTTTTCAAAAACCATAAAAATGTTAGGACATCCTAAGAAGGGGGAAGGTAAGTCCGAGAAATCTTATGTGTGTGGGGGGGGGGTTGTATATAGTTGTCCTAACGTAAGTAATGAATGGTCCATAATTACGACAAAGGACATAATGTGCGCCGTCTCATTTGCATGTTTTACTACACGGTCTTTGCATAGCATGCCTGTGTACAAGCAACAAAACAACATAACCTTACTCTTGTCTTTGTGTGTTGTCCACGGCACCCCCGACACAGGGAATCCTAATGTGGAACTATGAGTGTATAGCGTTATGTATTTGTTAACGTCACCTGCATAACCTGATGCGAGTACTCAGTCATGATAGCGTCGATGTGATGCCTGGTGGAGAGCAGGTTCCGCAGCAAGCCCAGGGTCTTCATGATGACGCGCGTGTCGCCGTCGCCCAGCAGCCGGAACATCTGCTCCGTGCCCAGGCAGCTCAGGATGCGCTGCTTTACCTTCTGTTCCGCCTGGATGTGTACACAAAGCATAATCTTAAATTAAAATAAAAAACCGACAGTTTTATTTACACTTAGGGCTTGTTTCACCATCTTCAAGTAGAGTCCTGAATAAGCTATTCGCCGGTTAAAGTGACGTTAAAGTGTCATTTTACATACACGAAATGTCAACTTAACCAACGAATAGCTTACTTCGGACTTACTTGAAGATTGTGAAACAAGCCCTTAAAGTAAATGGACTTTATTTCTATTTATTTACTTATTACTATAAAATATTTCCTTAACAATTCCACTTAATGCCTGTGCGCACTCACGGCATAGCAAGAGATTTTTATGCGACGAATAGAAATAAAACTTATAGTATGTATAGTATGAAAATAAAATTGAAATTTCAATGATTGCCATCTTAGGTACAAAAAAAGCTGCAGTATGCTTAGGGATGCTTAAGCATGCCGTGACGGCAGCCCTGGGAGTGTCTCGACGGCATCCCTCGGTAGCCTTCGGAACGCCGAGGTAAGGTGGGGCGAGCCGGTAGCGCCCGCGCCCCGCGTCGTGTGTCATTAGCAGCGTCGTTCTTAATCATAACGTAATACTTGTTGTAACTTGTGTAATATATACGTGTAGCTATAGAACGATGTCAGAAGAAAAACTAATTTATGTAGTTCGAAGTCGATGTCGCGAGAGTACTTCGGAATGCCTAAAACGTCATGGCGTGCCTGAGGACGTCATGGCATGCCTAAGGATACAGTGGCATAGTTGCCGTAAGTGTGCGCTTGCATGTAGGGATGCCGAAGGTTCCCCTGCCGTGTCGTGCCGACAGTGGACACAGGCCCTTACACGTTCTAACAAAAAGCGGCCAAGTGCGAGTCGGACTCGCCCATGAAGGGTTCCGTAGCAACAAGTAACATAATATAAAAGTTCTTGTACTTCATTGTAACTTTGATCGATGTTTTTTGCGGTTTACGATTTATGACGTATTAAAAAAAAACTACTTACTAGATCTGGTTCAAATCAATTTTCGTTGGAAGTTTGCACGGTAATGTACATCATATATTCTTTTTAGTTTTATCATTCGCTTATTTTAGAAGTTACAGGGGGGGGGGGGGACACATTTTACCACTTTGGAAGTGTCTCTTGCGCAAACTATTCAATTTAGAAAAAAATGATATTAGAAACCTCAATATCATTTTTGAAGACCTATCCATAGATACCCCACACGTATGGGTTTGATGAAAAAAACATTTTTGAGTTTCAGTTCTATGTATGGGGAACCCCCAAAAATTATTGTTTTTCTTCAATTTTTGTGTGAAAATCTTAACGCGGTTTACGGTATACATCTACTGACCAAGTTTCAACAGTATAGTTCTTATAGTTTCGGAGAAAAGTGGCTGTGACATACGGACGGACAGACAGACAGACAGACTGACAGACAGACAGACAGACAGACAGACAGACAGACAGACAGACAGACAGACAGACAGACAGACAGACAGACAGACAGACAGACAGACAGACAGACAGACAGACAGACAGACAGACAGACAGACATGACGAATTTATAAGGGTTCCGTTTTTTGCCATTTGGCTACGGAACCCTAAAAATGTTAGAGGGGCGTTCATTTTTAAGGTTCCGTAGCCTAATGGCAAAAAACGGAACCCTTATAGATTCGTCATGTCTGTCTGTCTGTCTGTCTGTCTGTCTGTCTGTCTGTCTGTCCGTCCGTCCGTCCGTCCGTCCGTCCGTCCGTCCGTCCGTCCGTCCGTCCGTCCGTCCGTCCGTCCGTCCGTCCGTCCGTCCGTCCGTCCGTCCGTCCGTCCGTCCGTCCGTCCGTCCGTCCGTCCGTCCGTCCGTCCGTCCGTCCGTCCGTCCGTCCGTCCGTCCGTCCGTCCGTCCGTCACAGCCACTTTTTTCCGAAAGTATAAGAACTATACTGTTGAAACTTGGTAAGTAGATGTATTCTGTGAACCGCATTAAGATTTTCACACAAAAATAGAAAGAAAACAATAAGTTTTGGGGGCTCCCCATACTTAGAACTGAAACTCAAAAAAATTTTTTTCATCAAACCCATACGTGTGGGGTATCTATGGATAGGTCTTCAAAAATGATATTGAGGTTTCCATTATCATTTTTTTCTAAACTGAATAGTTTGCGCGAGAGACACTTCCAAAGTGGTAAAATGTGTGTGTCCCCCCCCCCCCCCCCCTGTAACTTCTAAAATAAGAGAATGATAAAAGTAAAAAAAATATATGATGTACTTTAATATGCAAACTTCCACTTAAAATTGGTTTGAACGAGATCTAGTAAGTAGTTTTTTTTTAATACGTCATAAATCGTAAACCGCAATTTACCTCGATCAAAGTTACAACGAACTACAAGAACTTTTATATTATGTTACTTGCTGCTACGGAACCCTTCATGGGCGAGTCCGACCCGCAATTGGCCGCTTTTTTTTTATCCGACGAACTACAACTAAGAATTACCTGAAAAGCCATGTTCATGAGCGCCCAGATTCCGTTGAGCCGCAGCGCCGCCTCGGGCCGCCGCGTCAGCCCGCACAGCATCTCTACCGCGCCTGCACACACAAACACATCACACACACATCTACACTGTCAGCGTGAACATAGCCCACATACTGATCGACTGGTTATTGATAACTTGTGTTAGACGGACTACCGGTTCGACTGACAACGTACAGCACTACGGTCGCAGTGATACGTTCCCATCACAAGGCATCACTGATGCAGTTCGGTTTTCACGTAATTTCCTGCCACGGACATGTAAACTGTGGAACAAACTTCCTGCATCGGTGTTCCCGCTAAGCTATGACATGGGGTCCTTCAAGAAGCGGATCTTTTCTTTTCTTCGAGGCCGGCAACGCATTAGTGACGCCCCTAATGTTGCTAATGTCCATGGGCGACGGTGATCACTTACCATCAGGTGACCCGGCTGCTCGTTTGCCTGCTTAAGGCATAAAAAAAAAAAAGATTTGGTTCTCAAGCCGCCAGCCGGAACGACGAAGGGTTGGCGGCTGACAAACTGTTGTAAATTAAGTTCGTCTATATAAACCGGTCGGTGCCGGTTATGCGTTCATCAAACAACGGCAACCAACATTCATCAGCCAACACCCTTGGTCCATCCAACGTTCATCAGCAAACTAACCAACCTTATTCCAACATTCATCTGCCAAACAAGCAACGTTGGTCCAACATTAATCTGCCAACCAAACAACGTTGGTCCAACATTAATCTGCCAACCAACCAACGTTGGGCCAACATTAATCTGCCAACCAACCAACGTTGGTCCAACAAACATCAGCCAACATCAACAGACCTCGACCCAACATTCACCACCTCCAACATCCACCAACCTTGGTCCAACATGGGTTCTTTGGCGGGCGAGAACTCCAGCAGCAGGTTACAGAGCGTGGAGGAGCCCACGGTCAGCAGCTCCATGCCCGGCGACTCCGTCAGAAGCTGCATTAGCGGTCTCCACACTCCATGGTCCTGGGGGTGGGGCTATATGACTTACTATGCGGCTTTTTTATGGAAAAAGTCGGCAAATGAGCCTGATGGTAAGTGGCTAAGAAAAGCGTTATCGTAAGATCGAATGAATGTAGTATACTTGTTCCATTAGGCATGATGACAGTAAGTAAAAATCACTAAAATTATGTATTTATTTAATGAAACCCCATTAATAGGGTTTCATTAAATTATTTATTAGATTAGAAAACACGCATTTATCGTATTATTATTAGCGAGATAAACAATATTATTGATAAAATAAAACTACAAAATACGGCAAGCCGCCATCTTGGCTAAAACGCCAGTCAGTCTCAATTAGCGCAAATTACGTCACACGTCTTAAAACAAATGAATATCACCATACAAAAAGTGACGTATCGTCTTTTGTTTTCCTGAGGCATGACGTCACCACCACGCCATGACAGTTTGAAGCGTTTTGGTGCGAATTTTAAACTTATAATTTGAAATGTATTTATTTTATACTAAACCTTATTTTTTTCCGGAAATATGATATACGTTGTAATTATAATATATTTGCCAACAATATAAAACAGTATTTCAAAATCAGTCATCATGCCTATTGTAATGCGTTATCAGTCAGATGACATGCGCATCGCCGGCCGCAATCCTCCAAGAACTAAATTTTATATTATAAAAGACTTGTTTTTAGTATTTACTGAAAGTTTTGAAAATTTTTTCACTTAATCTGTAATATTAAATTTCCATGTAGATACGGTAGTTAACACAGTTGCCATATTATAATGCATTATAATACAATGCATAATACAATGTATAATGCAGACAACTGCAATAGATCTTAAAGTAAACATAATTAGGTAAAAATTTAATATACACATGGATGCCTTATTCAATAATAAAATGCTGGTGAAAATTTCAACAAACTTGGTTTAAAAATAACAAAATGGGAGCATTTTTTCCTATTATGCGCTCTCCTGAAAAGTAGCTATTTTGTATATTTTTAGGGATGCATTATTCATCAATAATTCTGTTATACGTATTTTATTAAATATTAAAAGTTAAAAGACTATTTCAAGTTTCAAGTAAATAAGAAATAATTCTGTTATACGTATTTTATTAAATATTAAAAGTTAAAAGACTATTTCAAGTTTCAAGTAAATAAGAAAAAAATATACTCATTTAAATTTAACCCCTAATCTGCCCTTTACAGTTTACTTTACGTAGCACTTACGACCGTTCACAACACCAATAACTTTACTAAGAACGTACATATATACCTAGTTATCATGGCTTTACCTCAGACCTTAATCCCTCACCACACCCAGTCACATTCTTTTTTTAATTTAACACCTTGCAAGATACTATGTCTTATTCATCAGCCGAAATCCTACTACAGTATATGAATGTAACACGTTGCCATGCAATAATTACCTTTGCACAATTACCTGAAATGTTGTCCGTAACTGCTGCACTGACCTTGATAGTGAGTGGAGACACCTCACAGCCGCTAATCTTACCTGAAAACGTTAACAAATCATTTATTCTTGCTATAATTTTTCCGTATCACCTCACTTAGGATCGAATACTACACGCACATCTAAAATAATTTTCGAAGTTACGAGCGAATTAAATGTAAAAATTAAATGTTACCTACTTAGTGGCTTCTTTTAAGGAAAACATCGAAACCCGCATTTATGCATAATTATAGCATTTATATTATTTTTACCCATGGCGGTTTAACATACTAACCCCAATACCACGCCGGATCGGTGTCGTAAGAGGAGACTAAATCCGGTCGTTTCTTTCTTTTTCTTCTCTCTTTCTTGCCCAGCAACGCATCAGTAATGCTTCTGGTGTTGCTGATGACCATGAGCGACGATAGCTACTTATCATCAGGTGGATCGTCAGCACGTTTATCGACTATTTCAATTAAAAAATCAATTTTAAAAAAGGCAATATTCATTTTTAAACAAAATGATTACCAAAATCCATACGGAAAAGAAACCAACTCCGATCCGATCCAACCTCCTATAACCTATAAATGATACGCCCTACCATCCATTCTAATCATAATCTTAAATTAAAATTTAAAAAACACCTTACAGTTTTATTCACATTAAACATAGCTAAGAACACTCAATTAAGTCACCTTTGAAACAAAAAAACTAGATCAAAATCGGTTCATCCGTTTGGGATCTACAATACCACAGACAGACATACAGATACACAGACACGTTAAACTTATAACACCCCTCTTTTTCGTCGGGGGTTAAAAATAAAACTCACAGAAGGCTCTGGATTATTCATCCCGTTGACAACGTGCACCATCAGGCCGTGGGTCTCGATGATCCGTTTGCGAATGTCTTCATCGTTGGCGCCGAGTGATGCGAAGCATTTGAAGGCGCCTTGCTTCGCCGCCGCCGAGGGACAGTTCACTATCTCCGCGAGGGAGTTCATCAGGTGATTGGAGATCGCCGCTAGCCTTTGGAGAGATGTGTCTACCTGCCGAATTTAAATAAATAAATAATACACACTTATAGCCCCACACTAGAATTCCCTATGTTGTGGGTAGCGATGGGCAACTCGACAAAATTTACTCGAGTAACTCGAGTAAACTCTTTGGGCGAGAACTCGAGTAACGTTTTAATGTACTCGAGTATACTCGGCCGACTCAGCTCAGCGAAGACCGCGACGCGGCGATAGATCAGCTCGGTCTTACTCGTTTCGAATCGTCGACTTCGTCGAGTTGCCGCCGACGCGCGTCGCGTCGCAACAATCTTACTCGCGAACTATACTTACTCGCGAGCTATACTTACTCGCGAGCTATACTTACTCGCGAGCTATACTTACTAGCGAGCTATACTTACTAGCGAGCTATACTTACTCGCGAGCTATACTTACTCGCGAGCTATACTTACTCGCGAGTATACTTACTCACGAGCTCAAGACTACTCGCTACTCGTGATTTTTGACACCGAGCTTACTCGAGTTACTTTTGCTCGAGTAACTCGAGTTGTATAAAGTATTACTCGGCCCATCGCTAGTCGTGGGTGCCATGGAAAACACACAAAGACAAGAACAGTAAGAACGCACAGCCAGACAGAGAACAGACGACAGACGAGTCGTCGAATGTGGGAAACCCTTTCATCATTAACTGATGTTAATGATATTACTAGGTAGGTAGGGTGCGTGCAAACGGCTCGAGAAATAAACAAGGCGTGTGTGGTCTATTCTGTGTACTATTTTGTCTGTTATGTTGTTATGTCTACTTGTTAGCAACATTTTATTTAAATAAAAACCGACTTCAAAGAAACAGTCCTCGAAAAACATATCAAAATCGCCATATTGAGTATACCCAAAATATTTGAGTAGTTACCTCAATTCCCTGAGAACCTCCTCCTTTTTTTGAATCGGTTATAATTACTTAATACATAAACATAAACTAAACATAAACTAAAATGTTCTAATGTTTCGATCGCAAAGGTTGAACTCATTTGGTGATCATTGTCATATACATATAATATAATAGAATAATTATATAAAATCTGTCGATAGTAATGTTACCTCGGCCAAGTACGCCAAAGTTTCAGCGGCCGTTGCCCTGATGTCTTCGGGCATGTCTTTAGTACACAGGCGCGCCAAACATGGCAGCGCTCCAAACACCACCCTGCAATTACATTACGTATAATTAATGTCATTTGTATCACGATTCGGTGACATTCTGCGAAATATCAACCTTAAGCCGTGAGCCATAAAGATCGTTTAATGGTTTACATTTGGAATGCGGGAAATTGGCTTCATTATGTTTGGACTTACACTTACAAATAAAAACAAATTGACTTCCATTATGATTAAAGTTTTATTAATTGTTTACTTGACATATTTTTAATTAATATGGAAGCAGAAGTATGTGAGGAGTTGAAGTTTTACATGTTTTTTTATTTCTCATTTTTGTGATAAACATGTCATGATACTACATTCAAGTTTAGCTCCAAACGAGGGACTCCTTAACGGATACCAGCAGAGTCCCATTTCTTTTTGCTTTGGTACGTTGACACTATAAAACCGTATCACTACATAACCGTGTATTTAGGTTTAAAACTAACTTGTTTATACTACGAACTGTACCTATTATCGTCTGCAGTCAACGCGCCCGCGCGGTGTATGAAGGTGAGGCAGCGCGCGGCGCCCATGGCCACGGGCAGCGGCTTGTCGCGCGACACCAGCGCCGACAGCAGCTCTGGGATCGACTTGTCGCCGTGACTGCATGCCATGGTAAACATTTCCAAAATTAAAAATCATTTAGTCATGTAGGTCCTTTATCACTGTGTCACCATATCCACTATAAGGGATGAATTATGCTACACCGCGCAGGGCACGAGCCGGGCCGGGCACGAGGCACGGACGAGGCACGGACGAGGCACGGCATTAACATTTTATATGACGCGGACATCGAGTGTTTATGCTACAGCGTGCGACGTCCGCGTCCGAGCCTCGTAAAATTTTAGTGAAATGTGCCCGGCCCGGCATGTATCCTTATACACGTCTTTTTTTTAATCTACCAGCATTTCGGAGAAGTGCTTTGTCATGGAGAAGAAGTAAAGAAACTCCTCAGCACATCCTTAACGGTTAACAATCATTCACTCATAATAGTAAGGACAAGGCCAATGCGCGCTCAAAACGGAGCACTTAAGTTGGTCCAACTGTGGTCCAATTAAACCAATGCTCGGTTCATGTTATGTATTTAACATGGCAACGCTGATCTCCCAGTCCACAGGAGAGAGATAGTACCTATACATATATATTATGTTTAAATGACTATGTCGCGAGCTCAGTTCAGTAAATTATAAAATAAGTATATTAATTTGATGTGTTGTTTAATGTTTATCCACTAACCATACATCAGCACATTTACTTGACTTAATTATCTGTCCTCGCCCCAATTCTACCTCACAAAGCGATGTGAGACGCATTTACTAAATAATATCACAAAATCGGGCGCATGTTTAAATGCGTATTTGCAGTAAACACAACTGCTGATTACGTCACATCTATACAAAATTAAACGAATCAAGCTTTCTACAGAACTGCGCCACAAATCGCATAGACGATATCTTATATTCATAAATACGAACATAAATGCGACATAAACACCCACACACTCACGGAGAACAAACATTTATCTGTAACATGACAGTCTGCCCAGCCGGGAATCGAATCCGTGATCACTCGCTTTGTAGACAAGTTCACTACCGCCTGAATTTTTAAGTAAGCAAATTCCCTTGCAATAGTAGTCATCAAATACAGATTACACGACCAGGTTTTTATATTTTTTAACCTAAAATTATCCTTAATCTATTAAGCTTTTCACGTTATTAATACTAACCTTGTATTCAGAGCAACTTGAGATACATTAGCATTCTCGAAGCACATTGCAGCGAGGAGGTCTAGAGCTGGGAGGGCTCGGGCTAGTGGTGGGCCTGCAGAAGGCCTCGAGGCCAGGAGAGCGGCAATAGCGGCGCAGGCCCCAGCTGTGCACAAGGCCTCTTGTTCCGGAGGGCTCCCACACCATATTGATAATATACGTACTACGCAAGCTCGCGCGTTGGGCGATCCTTCGCGGGCGATTTCTGAGGACGAAAAGTTTAAGTTTAAATTTACATTGATTTATGTTCACCTGTATGCTCAAATAAATGTATTACTTTTAAATATAAAAATGGTTGCAACCTAATCTCTCAGATCATTATTGATCTGAGCCTAATCTTTACACAGGTATATAAACCATAATTATTGCCCAACCAGCTACTAAAATATTAATACTAATAGGTCTTACCTACCTATGAAATTGGAGATTTTATAACCAGCATTTTCAGATTTAAATGATTATCAGATTTAATTAAGTAATTTTCAACACTATTATATTAGGAATTAGGCAAATCTTTTTCATCTTCAACTTTAACACCATGTATTTATTGCTGTAATTTAAACAACTATTTACGCATTTTATAGTTTTTGTGCACCAATAACGAACGGTTCAGTTTGTCTATGTTGTTATTGTTATTAATTTTGACTATTTTTTTTAATCTTACTGGAAAATTCTATATTATTAAAATAAAATATGACTGACATGTTATTTCTTGTAAGTGAATTTCGTTGTGATTACCAATAAATAAATAAATTGAAAATTGACTGAAAGACTACAAAACGGTTAGTGGCTGACTAACGTGTCAATCTCATCAGCAGCCTCATATCGTTGGGCAGCGCTGCGATGGGCGCCGGCGGGTGCAGGAACACGCTCCGCAGCGCGCACAGCGCCGCCTCCACGAGCCGCGCGTCCTGCGCGCTCTGCAGCACCTCCACCAGGGCGGTGGCCGTGCCCAGCTCGACCAGCGCTGCCACGTTGTCTGCTGTGCCTTTTGCTAGGGAGCCTGGGATATTTGGAAGTCAATTAAGTAATACATTTAAGTAATACTTAACATTTTTTAGGAGAGTCCTATTTGGTAAACGACTCGCGTTCCGGCTGGGGGCTTGAGAGACAGTGCTTTCTTTCTTTTTCTTCTTTCTTTCTTGGCCGGCAACGCATCAGTGATGCCTTTGGTGTTGCTGATGTCCATGGGCGACGATAGCCACTTACCATCAGGTGGATCGTCAGCTCGTTTGCCGGCTATTTCCATAAAAAAAAAACGTTGGCACTCCTTTTTATTGAAATATTAATTTATATTAGGTACTTTAAAAATATACTTTATGGAAGTCTTGCCTCTAAAACGGTCTATAGATAAAGTACATAGTAGTCGCAATATCTCGATGCACTCGTTGACGTAAAAGTGCGAGCAGGGCGAAGCATATTGCGCGCTCACGCGCACTTAGCCACCCTGACGTGTGCAGCGAGATACTGCGAGTACTACGAGTATAGTGGGCTAGAATATTATTCTGTAATACCTTAGTAATTTAAAAGTTTCTTCATTAAAAAGCACTTTCCAAAATGGTGGTAGACTCACACAAATGACGTTCATGAGAGTAGTATAAGTGTATTCATAAGTGATACCTATGTTGTTTTGTATTTTTTTATGTAATACAACAGAATAGACCAACTTCAACCCATTAACAATTCAATACAGAGCACGAATCTCTCCAAAGAGGCCTAGAGCGTACTCCATCACAGTCCAGGGTGGATTGATGGAGGGGTTAGTGGCCAACCCAAGTGTCGCAAATTTTCATGCCATATCTTACATAAACAATCAGGACCTTTACTGTTTGCAGAACAAATAGTAGATAAACTTACACTTAGTTGACCGACTTCAAAAAAATAGGAGGTTATTCAACTGTATTTTTTTATGTTTGTTACCTACTTCAGAACTTTCGACTGGGTAAAACAATTTCGATGATTCTTTTTTTTATCGAAAGCTGGTGCTTGTCATGTGGTTCTACTTAAATTTGAGCTAGATCTGATGAGTAGTTTTCAAGTTATCTCATCGGTTATTTTTTGTTAAGAATTATTTAAAGATTAAGGTATAAAGTGTATAACAACTTGTACTCAGATGCTTTTGTATAATGAAAACATAAATAATCACTTTCACTAGGATTCCTTGTGTCACAGGTGGCATAGAAGTACATGACATATCACAAATTCTTTAGAAAAATATTTTACTGTAATATACTGATCGAGAATCAAGCTACGAGATAATATTGATCACAACAAGTTGCTTATTGACATGCTACAAACAATATTAACACATACATGACATGATTGTTAACATTATTAAATAATCAAGTCTAGTATTTGACAGTTTGTGTAGACTTTATATTTATTACTAGTTGTATAATCACAACGTAGTATTTATTGCATCCAGATATACTTAGAACTTCTATTACATAAATAAATAAATGCTTACACACTTATATCCCTGCAGTAGATTATTACCTGTGTCAGGGGTAGCATGGACGACACATATAACACATTACAATAACACCCATAACCTGAGTACAAATATTTATCTGTCACAAAAATATCTGCCCCAGCTGGGAATAGAACCCTGGACCCCTCTCTTAGCAGGCAGTGTCGCTACCATCTAGGCTACAGGGTCGTAAGTTTTATTGTATTCGTGTTGTATATCTCAGCTAAAGGAATTGAAATTTTGTTTCATCCATATCATTTCATTGACTGATTTTATAAAATAAAATTTAAATTAAATTATATAATTATATACTATCGTAGAATGGGCATAATAGACCAATAACAACATAATGGACAACAATCAACAACTGACATAGAATCTACTAAAAAAGCTTTGATTTTTGGGAAAGAAAATAACCAGGATATTGAAATAATATTTTCAATAAAAAAAAAACAAATAAACTCTCAATAACATTCCCTACCAACACAATGAATTAAATAACATAATATTGACGCTAAATAATATAATAATAATAAAATAATGTTGACAACTTTACACCAGAGCATTTTAAAGTTTTTAATTTTAGAAAAAAATTGTAAAAAATCACCTATCAGTCATAGCTAATTCATACCAATGAATTGTAAATGCAGTTTAAATGGTTAATAAAGGGATTCTTTACGATTTTTTTTTCTAAAATTAAAAACTAAAATGCGCTAGTGTAAAGTTGTCAACATGTCCCTTGGTAATTTTTGCCTTTCAAGCGTCTATATTATTTCATAAACATTGTAGTTAAGTACCTAGGCAATAATAATAGTGACACTGATAGCAGAGGGCATCACTGAGACTATGAAAAACAAAATCTATCTTATACCTACTATCTCATTACATTTGGCTGAATACTTATGATGGTCTTGACTGGTCATGTTTGTCGGTCACCATCAAAATTGGTACATTTGCAATTTAAACATTTTACTGCAGAATTTCTGTTTCCTTTTGATGGTTTTTAAAATGGACTTATGGATCAAATGTGCGCTTCTTCTATTTTAAAAATTTTCATCTTATATCATATTAAATTTACTAGATTCTGTTTTATAAAGGGCAAGATATTATAATAAAAAATAAATGATGGCTGTCTAATTTCACTACCTATCAGTGCTCTCGGATAAAAAATTAAAATTAAAATTATTAAAGGTAAATCTATAACAAACATTGACTTCATTATTAATTATTATCTCTTATAAACAATATTGACTTTATTATTAATTTTTACCTACCTTTAAATGATATTTTAAATATATTAATGAGATTGAAGTGTCAATTTAATTTGATGTATATCCTCAACTTTTATCGCAAAGTAGAACTTGTCTAGCCATTACATAAAGAATCTATAAATTTAGAAGGATCAAGAAACTAAACTGGTTCTGTAAAAACCAAAAGTGTTGTAGCATTAAAGTTATTCTAAAACGCATGGTATGTATTAGCAATTTAAATTGTTACAGGTCATAATGTGTCAACTCTAACGTACTTACCGATTGTAATGGTTGCTTCAAGTCGTATGTTGGGATCGGTATCCTCTAGCATCAGCTGTAGCAGCCGAGGCACAATACCTTGCTGTATCACCGAACCCTTCTGGCGATTGCTGCCAATCACGGAGTTCTTCAGCGTCACCAAAGCTTCTATTATCTTCGCTGTGTCCGATGAATATAATTCGTCGATATACGAACGTGAGCTTTCGATATCCTTTCGGCAAAACGATTTAGGTTATAAACAAGTGTTACGATATCATCACCTTAATTAATAATAAATTATTTTCTCTACCCACCATGAATACTGTTAACTGTTGCATGTTTTGTTAGATATACGCAGCACTGTAGTTAAAAATATCGACAGAATTTTCTTGCGATTGGTGATTTTGGCAAATACTGAGGACAAATAGGTACGCTGACTACGCTGTCGTCGTTCGCTACGGCTAGCTGACGTCTCTGACCTGTCAATGTCAAAATAAAATGTCAGGCTCAGTTCTATTCACAGACTGTATATGACAGACGGTATATTTTACCTATGAGATGCGATGGATCACGTGAATCACGTCACGTCACGTCACGTCACGAGTGGGGTTCGAAGTATCGGCCTCTGGTATCGATACCGAGTGTCGTACTCGTGCGGTATCGATGGGTAAGTTATCGATACCCAAAAAATATCGGCCCTGAAGTATCGATACTACTCAGAATCGAGTTCTCGAGAGGATCACATTTGGAGCTTTAGTATTGGCACCATATTGATACCATCGTTAAATATGAGTACTTGCGAGTAAATACCGGGTGCGAGTATCGAGTACTCAGTATCGAGTATCGCGAACAAAAGTATCGATATCTACTCAGTATCGAAAGTATCGTTCGATCTCTATATAGTCACTAGCACCACACCACAGATAGTTGGGGCGGGGTGGAAATGTGACCGTCACTAGGACGTGACGTGGCTGAAGTGGGTAATTGTCAAAATGTAAACTTAAGTTCGTTTTTGTTTGCCCCATAGAAAATAAACAGAAGAAAAGCCATCTCTGTATATGAAAAGTGTCCGTAAAAACGCGTCAAATTACGGGTGGCGCTGCGGTGCGGTCTACAACAGCTATGTTCTCGTCGAATATCTATTTGGCAGACACTAGCGCCATTCATTACGGGTGGCATAACTCAGCAAACTTCACTCCGACTTCAACAGTCATGTTCATATATCTATTTATCACACACTAGCGCTATTTAGTAATGGCCAATAATGGAATCTCTATTTTCTGTAAACAGCTGGACACTTCTCAACTTTCCCTCCGTTTGATTGGTCTAGGTCACGTGATCCGTCTTCAAGTACCTCTTCGAATCTTGGTCTCCATATTACATATAAAAATTTCTTGGGCTTGACTGAGCGTTCTTGTGCCATATGCTGATAGTAATTAGAAAAATATATTAAAAGTCTATGATTTCATAATGATAAATCAATGACAACTAAGTTGACATTGACAATATTGACATACATCAGTTCTAGACAAGACAAGTTTGATGGATTCGTTTCGTGGTCGTAAATGTAAAATTGGTAATTCTCCCCTGGTGTGTGTTGTGGTGAAAGTTTTGACGAAAACAGAGTTCTAACTTTTAACGTGACTGTGTGATTTTGCACGCTCTATTTCCTCTAGATATGCCAGTGTAACTGTTATATCACATCTAAACATGGCAGATTCTGGTGTAGACACAAGTAACGAAAGCAGCGATAATCCGGTTTTCGACCACTCGCAGTGCATGTTTGAATTTAATCCACCTGCAATTCCAATAAATCAAGCTGGACAACCGATGCCGATTGACTTTTTAGGCGAACCTCACGATCATATAGGAAAAATAAAATGCTCCACGAAAGCCAGACACTGTCGTTTGAAATACAGATATGGAGGAACAATTTGCTCGTCTAGAAACAAAAAGCTTCGATTTGCTGCGTCCACAAATAATAATGAGCTCGTAGAGAAGCTTTTGTTATCAGGTGCCGATCCTAACAGCTCAGATGAGCATAAGAGAAGTCCACTGCATCTGGCGTCTTGCCGTGGCTACGTGGATGTGGTGCGATCGCTACTAAGATACGGTGCTAACCCGAATATAAAGGATACTCTTGGAAATACTCCTCTTCACCTCGCTGCTTGCACTAACAACATCCCAGTTGTTATAGAACTCCTCGATGCCGGCACTGACGTCAGTTCTCATGACAAAAATGGTCGTAACCCAATACAGCTTGCTCAGAGTAAGCTGAAGTTAATACAAATGCGTCCCAGTGGCGCGGGGCATTTTGAGGAAACAAAGCAACTTATAGGTGAAATTTGTTTAGTTGTTGAAATGATGTTGAAGTACATGAAGATACAGAAAGCTGATGCCGGAGAGCTGGAGTCAGTCCGGGAGAGATTGGAGCGGGTCAGCACTCGTGAGCAGGTGGATTCCGAAGTGCAGAATTTGCTTGACAGTCTTGATTCACTCAAACTTAGATAAACATATTTTCTAAGTTATATAAACAACAAGACTGTTCTCGTTAAAACTGCCTAAAGAGCTCACAACATAAAATAGGTGTTAAGGAAAGTTATTGTTAAGAATATCCAGTTTGGTCCTGCCATAATAAATGAATTTACTTTTGTGATAGAGTAAATCTATGTCTATTAATGCATATAATTTGTTTTAAGATTACCTAATTGTAATTTTAAAATATAAAAACAACTGAAATATTGCATTATTTCATGCAATTTCTTTATAAGTTACATTTCTGTAGGTGCACTTTTGTGGTTATTTTTATTTTATTTTACTGTAAGTCATTTGAAAAAATGCATTACACTAGGCATAAATATGTTATAGGTCTTATATATTATTAGTACTTTCAGAAACCTGTAAATAGGTTTTCAAACGGTATAAGGTCTTTCATTAGCAAGTAGCCCTGCATAGTTTATGTTTGAAGTTGTTTTTTTTACAAATATAATTTGACAGTCAAACTATGCTTAAATTTTTTACTATGAGTGGTCTTTTAGATCTGTGGAATGGTGATTAATGGTCCTGATTATGCGAAAGGGAAGTCAAAGAGCAGCCCGCAATCACTTCTCACACAACAGCTAATTCTTTCTATGACATTGCCTCAAAGCTTTATCATTGAGTTATTAGTTATCAGGCTTGGATTTCTTTTCAGTAAATTTGAAAATTTCAAAAACCCCCAAGTTTTAATTTCACCAAACATAGCTAACAAGTAACAACCATTTCAATCACTTAAATGCATTACAATCAGTCCTTTCCTTTAGAATAGATGTTACTATGATGCCACAGACAGACACACTGACAAAAAGCGTAACAAACACCTCTTTTTGCATCGGAGGTTGAAAATTAAACCAAACCAAACAACACTAAATATACATATGTATACAAGCATTGTAAAAATAGATCATAACTTTCCACATTTAAAAAAATGAATCTTGGATCTTATAGCGGTTTTGCACTAACATTTTTAAACATATCCTTATATTGAAGAAATTATAGATTGAAAATAGGTATACATTTTAATTTAGTAGGTAAAATTCTAGATCCATAACTAGGTTAGAAAATACGGATAATTTTGCTTTTATAATTATAATAAATGTGAAAGAACTGGATTATAATTTCAAAAACCTTTAACTTTTAAATGAGCTAGACTTACCCAGAAATTATTATTATTATTAAACACAACAAATCTGTACTCCAGAGACAAACTATCATAAGTCTTTAGCTGTATAAAAAGGTAAATTTTTCTAATGAATGGGGATTACATTGTTATAAAAAACATTTTTATTAGAAATTGTGTTATAATTTTTTGCCAAAAAATGACCTTATTAAAATTATATTTCTGACAAATATCATACTTATTACGATAATAAGTATTGTATATTAAAATGTATTATGATTACAATAAAACAGGTTTTGATGACCAATTAAATGTGTACTTTTTAATATCTAGGTTGTATTTGATCACGAAATTAATTACTGTAATAGATCATAGATATCAGTATAATTATACCAATTTCTGTAAGTCATTAATAAAATATTGATTGTTATTTTGGCTTTTAATTTAAAAAAAATATCCCTAATGCTTAGTATTTGGTAATTATATAAATTAATGTTACTTTTGCTTCTCTGTTACTAAATGTAGGAGTAATAAAAGGAAATCCATGTTAATAATTTTATTTATTGATAACAATTTACTTAACATCCATTGAATGTTGCCATTTGACATGGAATGTAATTAAATTCTATTTATAAAACTGCATTACATTTGGTAAAATATTTCCTTGACATTCACTTAAAATTCCTTAATTGTAAAAATTGTGGAATGTAGGTACACATAAAAAAATTGTACAAATAAAAACCTATATGTATTGTGCTTTTGATGGCTGCATCAATAATTGTGCTGCTTCAATAAGTCTGTTTTAAATTCAATCCTATGAAAATAAACTATTAATAATTAAAACAATTATATCTATATAGAACTTGTGATGGGTCAACATGGCCATAATTTGTGATGAAATTTCACATTGCATTGCATTTAACTCACTTTCTATATTTACAATATCAATAACTACCAAAATCAATCCATGCTACATGAAATAATATATTTTCATTTATGATAACATAATTCATCAAACGCACAAAAAATCTACTAGTACTTATTATGTTTATAGGTACTATTGAGTTGTATTGTGCCAAATAGTCAAATGTTATGGCAAAAATCTTGTTATCACAGAATTTTAAATTATTTATTTAAACATTATAATTAATACTGCTTAATTAATTAAGTAAAATTAATTATCCCCAACTGCTAAACTAGTCTTATGCCCAGTGAAACTAATTCCCACATAAACAAAACAGACAATATGATGATGTTATGACAAGTTGTTAATTTTAATTATTTACATAACAGTAACATTTCGAGGGACTCTTAAGGTCGACGCATACGTAACGTGGACGGGACGGGATGTGAAGTTTTGAAAACTTCTTCTCATAAAAAATGTAAACGATAGCGCATACGCCACGGAGGCACGCACGGGACGGGAACGGGGCACGCACGTATATTTATGCCCCGTCCACGTCCCGTCCCCGTCGCGTCCACGTTACGTATGCATTGACCTTTAACATTCTTGTAGGTATTCTATATGCTGCTTATATATTAATAGGCATTCTTATGAAAGTATAAAAAATAGAATAAGTAAGTAGATATCGAGTGTATCGATTTGACATAATGTAGGAAAGAGCGCTTACATCTATAACAGTTTTGTGCTGGTAAAACTGCTTCAAGCTACCATTAACTCAGTAAATATACCACATGCAGCACAATACACATAAAATTAGCTAACCACAAAGCAACAACCAACATGCTAATGGTTGCCTCTTTGAGCAATTTATAACCACACACTATATTATCATAAATAACACATCTCTTGAACTATTCAATGGCATTGACAACCAACAACAATAATATGCTGAATTAATTTAGAGTCGAGTATTTGGCACTTGCATTCGTTCCGCTCGACAACTGACTAGCTAATAAATAGATACATTTTAAATAATTACTTCACTTAAAAATATTATCACAATATAATTTTTTTACAAATAAATCACAACTGGAATGGAATAGAGAATCCAATTTTGCCTTTACGGAGTGATATAATATTCTCATTTTTAAAACCTGTCGCACAACCGTAATTTATAGCCAACTTTGTTGCTTTATTTTATGATTCGCTTTCTTCTGTTGCACGGCTCGGCTAAGTTCCACGTAACTTAATCAGTCAGTTCAGTATATAACGGTATAAACGTGTGCTAACGTTATTTAGTATCCGGCACCATGAGATTAACTATGTTGGGGAATATTTCGGCTTGGATGGGACCATACTCGACCAGCTCGCCGTCAACGGTGATGTAGCCAGTGGTGTTCTCAGGTACTATTCTAAATGCACTAACAGGAAACATTTTGATATATTCGCCATCGATATCCGAGTGGTTGCCCTCGTTCATTCCCAGGAGGAACGATAGCAGTTGAGATCTGGAGATGCCGGCCTTGATGATGAGCATCCACATCACTCCGTCTGAGAGTTGGGAACGTGGCGCAAAGAATAGGTCTTCACCTATGTAGGCTTGGTAGGAAACATGTACCATAACGAATTCGCCTTCCTCGTGAGTCCAGTGGGAGGGCAGAGTGGACATGAGGGAGGGCAAGTGCGAGGCGGGTCCGTGCATGCAGGCGTGAGTCGGGGACCGCATCTCGGACCCGCTGCTGTTCACGCTGTGGTATTCCGATCCTCGCGTGCTGTAAAAGGCACTTCGTCTCGAGTTAACCGAGTACCAGGAGTCCACCCTCTGGTGTCGTTTGCCGTTGACGGCGTTAGTGAACACGTCTGAATGATCGTCGCAGTCGATGAACGCTTCCGCGTCGGGGGAGTCCAGCGCGCCGTCCTGGCTAATGCTGTGACTGAGAGATGTCGCATGTTTTGGTTTTGGCAAATTGCTGACATCCTTTATTCTCGAGTAGCTGACGACGCCCTTGTATTTCCTCAGTCCGACCAGCCTAGCCAGCGCCCATAGCGTGAAACGCTGACCTCCTATGGCTCGCAGCCGTTCGCTTTCTATATCGATGTCCGAGAGAAAGCCCCAGCCGATAGACAGAAAAGAAAACATGATCTGAAACAAGAGACGATTTACGATTAAAGGTTAAGATCAAGTTGACAGCTGAAGTAATAGATGAAATAGATGAAATGGATATGCGTTTATTCATTTGATAATCGCGTAGATTAGGGATGTGATGAGATGAGCAACGTGGATAATTCCATCCGCACTAGTCGCCTGCCTGTCGTTTGTTATGATGACGGATGTAGTCAATTGAATAGTGTAACATAATCTCAGCTGAAGGTGAAATTATATTGCGTTATATGGATTGTGTGGCGAGCCTAATTTATCTATTTTAACGTGATATCACAATGTTAATCAGATAACAAGAAACATTTTTGACAAATGGTTTTGGTTTTTTTTCCTTGATTGAAACTATTAATTAATTATTACTACTACTTATTCAAAATAAATTGTTCAAACAATGGTTTGAATGCCAGTTTCTCCCACTCGTGAGTCTCAAGTTCGAATCCTGCAGGTAGAGTAGGGACCTTTTTCTCATATTATGTGTGCGTTAGAAATTAACGATCTCTTGCTGCAGTGAAAAAATACATCTAGGAAACCTACACAGCTGAGCTTCAATCACAATGTTCTCAAAGGTATGTGAAGAGCCATTCCGCACTTTCTCAACATGAAGGACTATGGTCTGAACCCCTCTCATAGTGGGACAGTTATGGATTGTGATAAAGAATAAATTTCTTACTTTAGTTTTAGTTTCAACGCGAACCACATCAATCGGCGTAGTTTTGCCTCTCGCTAAACCCATTGTTAGACCTGTCAGGTTATGTGGAATGTACGGTTCACTGAAACAAGAGATAAGAATATGTTAATAATTTTATATACGCTTTATATGTTACATTAAATACTTAATATTAAGTTTGAAACAAAACTGCCATAATCATTTAATTAACTGACATAATTTTATTGATCATCATGACATGACAGTATGACAATCCGTTTGATAAGACCGGACCGTAGTTACAACTTGTAAAACTGGTCCCAGAGTCCAGACTCTAGGTCGATTCCCGACCGGGATAAGGAATAGATAAATGTAAATAAAGAATTCTAGGGATAAATAAATTTATTTATTTAATTCAATAAATGTCCTCTATCTGATGATGATGAAATGTCCTTCAACATCAAAAAGTCAAATGTCAATGCACTGTTCCTAAACAATTATTCAGATTGTTTGAGGCAGTTTATTATATTGTATGCACATCGTAAACAGGGTAATTAAGAAACTTAAGCGTAGGTATTAGCCATGAAAAAACTGAAAAAACATCACATCACATCCATCTAGGTAATTGAATATCATTGTTCATCTCGAAAAATAATAATTTAAACAATGTTGATGTATGTATTGTATTATAATTTAAGTATACTATAGTCAAAATTATCTAAGATGCCCATAATGATAGCTGCTATTTATTAATATGAACTAACCTTGTATGGGTGTCTTTGAGCGAAATGGAATATTCATTTACTTGACATGAATAGTTTAATACTTACGGACAAAGGATTTTGCCAAAATTTGTTAAAAATCCCTACTCATTTTCATTGGCATTGATTATAAATCATATTATACGTTAAAATCTAGTAAAAATCCCATCACATCATAATTTATGCAAAATTTAATAAAAATATATGACGTCGAAACAATCTTATATGAAGAAGCCTAAATCTAATCTGACGTAGGGTGATGTGACGGCTTGAAACCGTTTATAAAACCAATCATAATCGATACATTACTATAATCGAAATTTAAAAATGAAAATTGATTAATTTAATTACATTGTTAAAAATGATTTACTTGCATTTGAATTAAAAATTAGGTACCCAATAATACCACGACGAATTGGATTCTAACAAAGGACATTTTCCATCATGTATGGGCACTTCGCCATTCATGGACAGTAACTGCAGATAATATGTTATATGTAATTATGTATTTAAGGTTGCGGTAAACATTTTTTTTTTCAACAAAATAATAATTATGTATACATGAATGTGTCTTACGAAATAAGCAAGAATTTATTCACTGTAGTTTTTTCCTGACGCTCATAATACAATATTATGTCAAAATATTATTATGAAACTGAGCGGGACTTTCATTCTATGATGATCTTTATTTTTTTCTTTTTCTTCTCTTTCTTGGCCGGCAACGCACCAGTAATGCTTTTGGTGTTGTTGATGTTCATGAGCGAATGGATAAAAGAATATTTTTATGAAGTCGTAAATAGGTACATATTAAGAATACGCGTTACGAGATAACTCAATCGAGGTAGTAGGTAGGTAACTAGGTACCTAAATATTACGGTTTTTAGTTTAAAATTTAATTATCGAATCGATTATAAGCTCTTATAATTTTGAATCGATTTGTTGTAAAAATTGGTTTCTTTCGTGAACCGATTTTTTTGTACATCTCTAATGTCACTGTGATGGCAAATGACAAATTGGGCTTCTTAGTTCGCGGTGACTATAACTCTTCAGAAGATATGCAAATAAACGAAATGTACGATAATTATACTTGTACAAAATTTTAAATAAGCTTTAAAACTAAATGTGTGGGACACTTGTGGTTAATTTCGGGGGTTATTCCCATGTGTCCCTACCACGTTTGTCCCCACTGGTGACAAATGGGAACGAAATTGAGTCTCTCCAGGGTCGCAAATCTGTCCGCATGAAGCTGTAAAGGCCGCTAGGGCCAGACCCCTCTTTCCCACTGGACACTCTGGGCACGTGCCCAGGGCCCCGTGGTCGACATGGGCCCCCTAGTTCGTGCCAGATCACTAAATGATAACCAATATTTATTACCGAAAAACTTTTTAAATCGATTAAATCGAACCTAAATTACTGACTACAATAAAATAATATAATCCAAATATTTGTTTATTCTAACAAAATAGTGTTCTGACAAGACATAAGAGCCCCATTATCCTAATATGCCCACGGCCTCCAGTAGGTTAAAGACGGCCTTGGTTAGGACCAATGTCCAATAGTAGTCCAAGAGCTAGTGAACCCTCCGAGTAACGGTCTTCCTGTAAGGCTAGAAATTTGTACACTGATGATTTATAGCATGCTAAGGACAATAGCCATGACCTGGCAGGCGTCAGCCCTGTACGTCATCATCCCCTTAATTTTTTAAACTGTAAAAAAAATGTAAAAAAAAACTTGTTTCTGTAAGCTTAAAAATTTTATAGGATGTAGTTTATTTATTGCAAATCTTGAAAAAAAATTGACAGGCGATTACAATGAGCAAGAGTATGTGACAGGCGAATGGAAAAGTGCACAGTTGATGAGGTAAAATAAACTTTATCCTGTATAGTTGAAATTTGGATATGTTTTTGAGTAAACGTTTTAGAATAACTATGTACAATGACAGGCGGTTTCGAACAGCATAAGACCTTGACAGGCGAGGTCCAAGAGCTAGTGAACCCTCCGAGTAACGGTCTTCCTGTAAGGCTAGAAATTTGTACACTGATGATTTATAGCATGCTAAGGGCAATAGCCATACCTGGCAGGCGTCAGCCCTGCACGTCATCAGCCCCTTAATTTTTTAAACTGTAAAAAAAAATGTAAAAAAAAACTTGTTTCTGTAAGCTTAAAAATTTAATAGGATGTAGTTTATTTATTGCAAATCTTGAAAAAAAATTGACAGGCGATTACAATGAGCAAGAGTATGTGACAGGCGAATAGAAAAGTGCACAGTTGATGAGGTAAAATAAACTTTCTCCTGTATACTTGAAATTTGGATATGTTTTTGAGTAAACGTTTTAGAATAACTATGTACAATGACAGGCGGTTTCGAATAGCATAAGACCTTGACAGGCGAGGGGAAAGTTGCTAAGGGCGTGCGAGTAAGATGTGTTATTTAGTGCAAGTGACATGAAATAAAAATAAAAATGATAAATAGAATAACATTTTATTAGTTTTAATGTAATCTACATTCGTTTTTACATTAATTTTCTTCATCATTATAAAGTTTTAAATAAAATTCGAAGAGTCAGATGATGATGAAGACAGTAGTAGTGAAGTGTCGGATAATGATGAAGAAAATTAATGTAAAAACGAATGTAGATTACATTAAAACTAATAAAATATTATTCTATTTATCATTTTTATTTTTATTTCATGTCACTTGCACTAAATAACACATCTTACTCGCACGCCCTTAGCAGCTTTCCCCTCGCCTGTCAAGGTCTTATGCTATTCGAAACCGCCTGTCATTGTACATAGTTATTCTAAAACGTTTACTCAAAAACATATCCAAATTTCAAGTATACAGGAGAAAGTTTATTTTACCTCATCAACTGTGCACTTTTCTATTCGCCTGTCACATACTCTTGCTCATTGTAATCGCCTGTCAATTTTTTTTCAAGATTTACAATAAATAAACTACATCCTATTAAATTTTTAAGCTTACAGAAGCAAGTTTTTTTTTTACATTTTTTTTTACAGTTTAAAAAATTAAGGGGCTGATGACGTGCAGGGCTGACGCCTGCCAGGTATGGCTATTGCCCTTAGCATGCTATAAATCATCAGTGTACAAATTTCTAGCCTTACAGGAAGACCGTTACTCGGAGGGTTCACTAGCTCTTGGACCTCGCCTGTCAAGGTCTTATGCTATTCGAAACCGCCTGTCATTGTACATAGTTATTCTAAAACGTTTACTCAAAAACATATCCAAATTTCAACTATACAGGAGAAAGTTTATTTTACCTCATCAACTGTGCACTTTTCCATTCGCCTGTCACATACTCTTGCTCACTGTAATCGCCTGTCAATTTTTTTTCAAGATTTGCAATAAATAAACTACATCCTATTAAATTTTTAAGCTTACAGAAACAAGTTTTTTTTTACATTTTTTTTTACAGTTTAAAAAATTAAGGGGATGATGACGTGCAGGGCTGACGCCTGCCAGGTCATGGCTATTGCCCTTAGCATGCTATAAATCATCGGTGTACAAATTTCTAGCCTTACAGGAGGACCGTTACTCGGAGGGTTCACTAGCTCTTGGACTATAGCGACTACCCATTCGAAAAAACCGGGCAAGTACGTGTCAGGCCACGCGCAATGCAGGGTTCCGAAGTAGTAAGTTTATCGACTATTACTCATTACCTGCTTGTGTTAACATAGCCGTGATAGTTTTCCTTGTAAATTCATCATAATAACCTAAGTTTGAGAATTTTTTCACCTGTCCATCTCCAACTGTTTAGCCAGCAGGGGGGGGACACTTGACTCTAACCAAAATTAGCATTTTAAAGCCAAATAATTCGCAAACGGACTCCTAATTCCAAAAATGGTTTTAGAAGACTCATAATATTTTTGGAAGACTTTTTCAACGATACCCCACACTATAGGGTACGCGACGAAAAAAATTAATCCTCACGTTACCTGTAGGGGAGGTACCTTGAAAAAATGTTTTCCAATATTTTATTCTACGATTCTGGAGTTTTAATAAATATGTATATCCATGCCAAATTACAGCTTTCTAGTACTAATGGTCTCGGCGCTTTGCTTCGGATAGACGGACATGACCAAACTATAAGGGTTCCGATTTTACTTCGAAACCCTAAAAAGTGGTTAAAATTCGCGCTGTTAAACCTTATTATGACATTTAATACATACTATCTGAAGTAAAATCTAACTTGTAATGTACATGTACTTTACATATAATTTGAAAGTCATCTTTGTAGTTGAAACCAAGGTTTTCGTTTAAATTTAAAATGGCAGTATAAAATACGAAACGAGTTAAGTTTCAAAAACGTTCAGCATGTAGGTACGTATAGGTACCTAAAATGCGCGAAAATTGCCCGTTCTCGTTTCTAATTATTTTCTAATCTGCCTATTGCAGGTTATATGTTGCTTATATGTTGTATGGCGTCCTTTGAATGTTTTTAACCCATCACACACGACTGCTTCAGTCAGTCTGTAGATGCTTAAAAATTTATGTACATATATTACTTATTATAAGTACCTACTATTATTTCTTCTGTGGTATGTATTATCATATGTAAGAGTGTAAATAAATAAACAAGCACTGTATTATTCTGCATGTTTAAAGTTTATCAACTACCAAATAGTGTTATGGCCAAATCGATCAACAGATTCGAGTCGCTCATAAAAACGCAAAACCAATCATTGTTCGCAAACCTGCAGATTGCAGCCCAATAATAGTTTCACCTTTCATGTCGTTATCGGCATAAACCACAAGACGATAGTACAAATTACTGGCCATTGATCATGAGTTCATGACATACCCATGCGCGGCCATGGTAATACAAAATGAGCGACATTAAAAATACCACTGATACACATCGCTCACCTAGTAATACAACGGCACATCTACGTTTGTCATAATAATATTTTACAGAAGCGAATTTCAAAAATTATATAAAAATGTTTAAAATTAATTTATGGGTTCTTTTTACGTTTCTTACAGATTGTATGGGTTTGGTTATTAGTATAGACATTAATACCTATTTACCACTATGTAGATTATGCACTTTTAAACACGTATACCATACACGTATACCATATAAACTAAATTTCGCATTTTTTGCAGACCAATTGCACAAGATTATAATATTATATTAAAAAAAAAACACATTTTTTTCACTCAAAGTAAATCGAGTGCATGGAGGATAGATGATAGTATTCATTGTGCGATATGTCAAAAAATAGGGACAACAATCGTACCAAAGGAAATAATGGATTTTTCTGTTTTCTTCCAAACTTTTTTTAATTTTACTAAAAAAATTTCGTGTCAGAATTACCAAAGGACTCGTAAAACAGGTCGGATTTAGTTTCTAATAAGAAATATTTTTTATATTTTCGTCCCATACGCGGAGCAGCGTAGGTCTTTAAATTTAAATTTATAATTGGAGACACTCAAAGTTCATGCATTACCATGTAGCAAGTGTAGCACTCGGCCGTTAATTAAACAGTTAAACATATACCTATGTTTATAAGTATGTTATTATGAAGGTAAATAACCTGTGTTACTGTGTGTAAGAATTTTTAAAACAACCAAAGAAATTTTGCGGAATGTTGATATATTCAACTATACTATCTACCTATATACAAATACTATCGACACTTTAATTCAATAACCGACTTCAAAAAAAGGAGGAGGTTCTCAATTCGACTGTATTTTTTTTATGTTTGTTACCTCAGAACTTTGGACTGGGCGAACCGATTTTGATGATTGTTTTTTTAATCGAAAGCTGGTGGCTGTCATGTGGTCCCACATAAATTTTATTGAGATCTGACAATGGCATCCATGAGAAAACCACATAAGTCGTAAAGATGTGCGCGACAAATTGACGAATAACTCAATATCACGCCAACCGATTTCGATGATTCTTTTTTTAATCGAAAGCAGGTGCTTGTCATGTGGTCCCACATAAATTTGAATGAGATCTGAAAAGTAGTTTTTGAGACTTTGAAGTCGGTTATTTTTTGTTAGTAAAATTTAGATTATTATTTGCATTCATCAGTCTATCTGTAGTCCAGGAGTTGTCAAAACAATTAACAACGAAATAAACCACTAGTAGCGAGGCAAAAGCACTGAGAATTGCACGCGTTAAAATTGACATGAGGATTTATGTGTTTTCTACCTTATACACGAAAAAAATGTTAGACATGTACTTATAGATGTACTTACTTCAACGATATAATGTATATACATTGTAACGTAGAGTTAACTATTTAGGTACTAGTCTATCTACGTTAACTAAATTGAACCTCTTAGAACCTATTAGGTACCTTAGTTAGAACATATTACGAGTATAACACCTTTATAATCATAACTATACTTACAAACAGAGGTTTGGAAGCAATTAGGAATATTTGCATTTTACGAAGTTTTAAAACAATTAGCCCTAATAATTAACCACGATAACAGTTCAGTAATTGAAGCCTTGAACTAAATAGGAAAATTCCTTCTATATACCTTAACAGCGATTGAAACCTTGAAAGATGAGTGATGGGACCCAAAAAGGTAACATCTACACTATATTCACATTCGGATCAGAATTTACGTAATCACTGTGTTGCCTAGCAACCACAAACAAACAGGTGCATGAAACTTTTGGTCGTATAAAGTGCGTTTGAACTAAATCTGGAGTTCGCAAGTCGCGTTCCGTTCCACTCTTTGTAATTTTATTTTATTTCTAAACATAATATTTATTTTGCAAAAGTTTAAAATAACACGGAATAGTTACGTATAAAATCGATATAGACTGTTTTAAAATACATAAACATAAATATAAAATGTTATTCGGCTTTGTTTAATGAAATTTAACTTATAAATAATTTTATGCTCATGCATATTGAGTGGAATGAAATATCTGTATAATCTGTACAGAGCCATCTCTCAAGAACTTATTTGTGACGTGGCGAAAATTGGAACTAATGCCATTCCATTCATAAATTACTACTATGCGCGCTATGATTGGTCCAATGCGTCCGGCAGCGCCCTCCTTATAGTCACAGATAAGTTGATTTCACTGTATTTCGAAATATAATACGACCAAGTTGCAAAGCATGTAAGCGCCATTATAGCTGTGAGGTTTTCGTAGTCATTTCTATTTATAGTCATAGGTAGGCCGGCCTCAAAACAATAAGTTTCTACAAAGGTTTGAAGTCGCTTCACGAAATTAAGGATGTGCGAGCGTGAGTTATTCATGACGAAAATTGTTTTAAGATGTTGGTTTTTACGTCGTTTTCTCTTAGTGTGTTGTTGTTATAGGTCAATATTAAAATAATGAAGTTGTCACAAACGTTATAATGATTATTTCGTTCTTTAATAGTTATTTGGTGTGCGAAATACAAATCAGTTTGTGAAAACCCTATAAAGGAATTTTTACGATTTATTGACAAGTATTCTGATACGAGTTTGACTCAAGTATACATGTCCAACAACATTATGTTAGGGGCCATCCATAAATTACGTCACACTAATTTCATGACTTTTTGACCCCTCCCCCCCTTGTCACAGCTGGTCACATTTGTGAGACCTCCCCCCCCCTAGTGTGACGTCACATATTATGAAATTTTACACCTAGAAATTATTAAATTAAAACAGCAGTACCGAAATAAGTTTTATTTCCATTAATTTGTTTTCAATATTTACCTATACATACCAATTATTCGATTTTGAAATGTGACGTCACAAAATTTAGGACCCCCCTCCCACCCATTGTCACACTTTATCGACCCCCCCCTCCCCCCTAACGTGTGACGTAATTTATGGATGGCCCCTTATGACAAAAAAGTCATTTATAAAACACACCAATACTGCTTTGCAAGATAATAATAAAAATAAAACACGCAGCTCAAATCAATCAAACGCAGCTAGATCAGCGAGTTGATTTAATCTTCCTGGATGACGACCATAACGTCCATACCTTACGAGAAACTACCTAAGGGGCCATCCATAAATTACGTTACCCTAATTTCATGACCTTTTTTTGACCCCTTCCCCCGTCCTTGTCTCAGCTGGTCACATTTGTGAGACCTCCCCTCCTAGTGTGACGTCACATATTATGAAAATTTACACCTAGAAATTATTAAATTAAAACAGCAGTTCCGAAATCAGTTTTATTTCCATGATTATTCTTTGAGAGAGAAAGCCCCAGCCGATAAACAGTTTGAATCTCTGTTCTCTGTCTGGTATAAAATGTCCTTGTCTTTTTGTGTTTTGTCCATGGCATCCACGACACAGGGAATCTTAATATTTCTTTAATTTTAGCGTAAACTCGATAGAATAATACTTTAAGTTTACGTATTATTCTATCGATCAAGAAATTATTGAAACGATGTAAATAATTAATCGATTATTCTTTGACGTCATTACTCACGAAGCACTTCTTAAGATTTACATGCTTGTCTGGCAAGGGGTTGGAACTATCAAAAATGTCTGGATAGTGAGGAAAATAAAAATCAGCTTTAATACTCTAACCACAGAAGAAATAATAGTATGTACTTATATTAAGTAACTATAACGTAAGTAAAATTATAATTTCATGAACATTAAAGGTGTCTGGCAAGGGGTTGCCACGATGTTAAGTGTCTGGCAATGAATGACGTGATTTTAATAATATTCTGAAGGTAATACCAAATATATAATATATTATTTGATGAATTTAGATCGGTATTTTACACACCTTTAGTAACGTTTACCTGTCAAAGCCACGATAATCCAAACTTCGTATGCATGCATCGTTCTTACATGTGTTGAGACTTGAGAGCATGCGCTGACAAACTTTCAGCTTTTATAAAATAACTAAGGTCTGGGGTTCACGGGCTCTTGATCTAAAATAGCGACATGGGCGTTGACTGAGCCGGTAATCTGACAGACAAGCCATCAGGTACCGTCAGCAAAGCAAGTTTACGAGAGATAAACATTGGCGTGAATCGAGCTTCGAATCCATCAATCCACTTGAGTTTTGTCTTGGGTGATCTGATAACCAAATTAACAACCAACAACTGAAACAGCTACCATAACGTGTTCTATGCACAACTGAAATGACCACAAAATTATGTGGACCAAACGTCCAAGAACACTCATTCGTTTGGAATCCATGTAACATACATACATTAAATTATCAACCATGTTAATTGCATGTCGCGTGTAACTGAAGTGATATTAAATCTATTTATGTAATAAGTATATAAAAGCAATAAACAATGCGCCATTTTCAACTTTGTCTTCATAATCTGTTGAATGAAAGCAACTTATTATCTTATCAGGAAAACATGCTACATACAACACTACTTCTACACGACACTAATGACTTTGTACCGCACTAGTAGTTGATGCCTATATATTTCATTCAATACAAAATCGCTATAATAGATTGTACCGGTCGCCGGTTGTTACGCAGGATCCCGAAATCGCAGGCAGGACTACGTAACATAACACTAATAGGGAATCTCCCCTAGGGAGACCAGAGTTCGGCTTCCAATAGGTTACAATAATCTGTTAAATTGGTCCTTTCAAGATTAGTCTCATGAGGTAGTGTAACCATAACAAAAATCGAAATGTGTGCTGGGACACATTGAAGAAGTGAAACTTCAACGGACAAGTGAAAAACGAATAGCAATGGACAAGTGGAAAAACGAATGGCAACGGACAAGTGGAAAAACGAATCGCAACGGACGAGTGGAAAAATGAATGGCAACGGAAAAGTGGAAAAACGAATCACAACGGACAAGTGGCAAAACGAATCGCAACAAAATTTAATTTGAAGTTTTACAGGCAGGTTTTCAAATTAGAGAAGTACATTAACAATCCAATCTGCCTGTAAACCTGTGTGCCTGTTGACGAGCTTTACAGCAAAAATTACAGATACATATTATCTGTAATAAATAAACCTACTACATGAAATATATAATTATGCACATCAAAAAAGACAGTAATTATATGCGGTGATTTTAATGTAGATATCTTATTGGATACACCTCGGTCTGCTAGGTTAATAGATTTGTTTCGGTGTTTCAATTTAAATCCTCAATTTACTGAACCTACCAGAATATCACCGACTTCATCTACTTGTATAGATAATATATTCTGTAACTGTAAAGTAACAAATAAAGAAATAATTAGTAAATTAAGGTCCGACCACTGTGGTCAACGCATCTCGGTTAGTACTGACTTTATTGCAAATAAACAATTAATAAAATATAGACCTATAACTAAAAGCAAAATGACACGCTTTAAAGTAGGAGTCGCAGCCCGAATCCACAGTACCTTATCACTAAAACAGACTGATCCCGATAACTTATATAGGGCCCTCTTCGATACTATAAATAATGAATTTAATAAAATCTTTAAATATAAGCAGGTTCAACTAAATAAAAATTTGAATTTTAGTGATTGGGCCACAAGAGGTATTTTTAAAAGTAGGGATAGATTATTTGAGCTATATGGAGAAAAACAATATAACCATTCCCCATCTTTCCTTGAACATGTAAAAAGTTATTCAAAAATTTTTAAAGCCGTGTGTATTATGGCTAAGTCTATGCATATCAAGGAAAAAATTGTCAAATCAAGCAATAAGATAAAAACCACTTGGAGTATTATTGGAAACGAGATTGGTAGTAATAATTTACGCGATTCTAAATATGAATTATTAGTTAATGAAAATAAAATAACCTCTGATAAAGAGGTGGCTAATGCATTTGAAAATTTCTTTCAAAATATTCCGGTTAGGTTGACTAAATCGCTGACTTCATCCCCGGCAGCAGCACATTCTATTTTAAAAGATACCGTTGATGAATGTAGTGTTTTGTTTCAATTTAAATATACTTCCTCATTGGAAATAGTTCGAACTTTTCGAGCATTGCACATTAAAAATACGGGTGATTTGTGGGGAATGTCTGTCAAAGTTATAAATAATATAATAGATGTGATAGCCCCTTATTTAGCTAGGTTATTCAATAAATGTGTAGATTTAGGTACTTTCCCAAATCTTATGAAGTATAGTAAGATTATACCGATTTTTAAATCTGGGGATAAAACAGACGTTAATAATTTCAGACCTATTTCTATTTTACCAACTCTCAGTAAAGTATTCGAAAAAATTATATTAAATCAAATGCTGATGCACTTCAACACTTGTAATTTACTCCACCCTGATCAATACGGCTTTACCAAAGGCCGTAGTACAACAGATGCTGGTGCTAGGCTTCTCAAACACATCTTTGAGGCCTGGGAGAATTCACAAAATGCCATAGGGGTATTCTGTGACCTGTCTAAAGCATTTGACTGTGTTGAACACGAAACACTTCTACTTAAGCTCAGCCACTACGGTATCAAGAATAACTCACTTAACTTGATTGCGTCGTACTTAAAGGGTAGAATCCAATGTGTTAGCATAAATGATACCAAGTCATCGGGATCTCAATCTGTTATGGGTGTACCTCAGGGCTCGATTTTGGGCCCCTTCCTTTTTCTAGTATACATAAATGATCTGCCGTATTATATTAAGAAACATGCAGAGATTGTCCTGTTTGCTGATGACACTTCCCTTATATTTAAGACGAATAGAAATAAAATGAATTTTGACGACGTAAACAGTGCTCTATCTCGTTTATCACACTGGTTTACAACAAACAATTTGCTACTTAATGCTAAAAAAACTAAGTGTGTTGAATTTACACTACCTAATGTACGGAATATTAGTAAAAGCCTGAAATTAAATAATGAAATTCTAACTATGGAAAAATCCACAGTTTTCTTGGGTGTCACCTTAGATTCTAAACTACAATGGGGCACCCATATAACGGCTCTCGCGAGTAAGCTAAGTAGGTCAGTTTATGCGATTAGAAAGATAAGACAGTTTACCGATGTAGAAACTGCGAAACTTGTTTATTTTGCATACTTTCATAGCCTCATGTCCTATGGTATATTGATGTGGGGTTCAGCGGCTAACATTGGTTCTATATTTGTTTTGCAGAAAAGGGCAATCAGAGCCATTTATAAATTGAAATCACGTGATTCTCTGCGTGAGAAATTTAAAGATATAGGCATATTAACAGTAGCCTCTCAATTTATTTACAGCAATATTATATTTGTAAAAAACAACTTAGGTATGTTCAAGCAGAATAGTGATACGCATAATCATCTAACTAGAAACAGACATAATTTGGTGACGTCATCTTTTCGCTTAAGTAGGGTACAAACTTTTCATGATTTTAAAAGATGTGCGAGGAGTTTCTTTCGGTTTTTCTTCTCCTCTATGACAAAGCACCTTTCCGAAAAACTGGTAGATTAAAAAATGACGTGCATAAGTGTATCAGTGATACCTATATGAATAAAAGATTTTGATTTGATTTTGATTTGAAAAATAAATTAATAATGAGGGTCTTGTCTTTTTTGGCCCGCACCGCAGCCGCGAGCAGGCTAGGCGGTCGCTATTTCGTTTACATCAACTTTTAAAGGGGTGAATCATGAATGTCCAATAATCCTTGCGTAGCGTTAATGTCTGTATTTTACATTTTACAGACCCTTTCAAACCTAGCAAAATTTCCTTTCCTCTTTTATACTTTGCCAGCTAATATCTCTACATCAACAAGAATAAGTAGTCTAATCAATAAGGGGCCATCCATAAATTACGTCACACTAATTTCATGACTTTTTGACCCCTCCCCCCCTCCTTGTCACAGCTGGTCACATTTATGAGACCTCCCCCCCTAGTGTGACGTCACATATTATGAAATTTTTAACCTAGAAATCATTAAATTAAAACAGCAGTTCCGGAATAAGTTTTATTTCCATTAATTATTTCTGAATATTTACCTATACATACCAATTATTCGATTTTGAAATGTGACGTCACGAAATTTAGGACCCCCTCCCACCCCTTGTCACACAATGTCACACTACCTCGACTACCCCCTCCCCCCTAACGTGTGACGTAATTTATGGATGACCCCTAAGTGCAAAATGGTGGAAAATAGAGATACTGCTCTTAAAAATACGTGCGATAGCTCATTCTCTTCGGAATGATGTCTAGAAAAATGTTTCGGAAGCGTTTACGAGCACGTAAAAAATTGCAAAAGTTATTGAAAAAATAAAGTTGAAAAAAAAAGTATTTTGTTTTTGTTAATAACTCCGAAACTATTAACATTTAAGAAATTTTAAAACAAGATTCTTAAAGATTTTATGTCTTAATGTCTTTTATGAATACCAAAACGACTATGTAATAATAAATTGAGAAAAAAAAATTTTCAATAATATTATTTGGATTTTTCATTTTTTGTTCAACTTATAAAATTATTATACACAAAGTATTAAAACTTTTTAAACTTTTATGACGTGATCTCGTTAGGCATGTATATAAGAAGGGCTCCACGAAGCGAATAATTTATAGGACAATTACTTAAACATTTTTTTTAATGTACAATGAAAATGGAAGTTCGAGAAAATTTAGTTATTTAACAATCGTATAACTTGTTGAAAAATTATTTTTAAGAAAAATTTCCTACGGGAGCAAATTCTTTGGAAGTGTTTCGAATACACCATATTTTTTTTTTAATTATTAATTAATACCTTAAAAAATTATTGAGTGTGACGAACTCGGTTTTGACGCCGCACGCGCAACCTAAAAATGCCGCGTGGAGACCCATTTTCAGCGTTAAATTAAAGTTATAAATAATGGAGATAGAGCTCCGAGAGTCGCGAGTCATTTTTTGGAAATTTACTCTTCTTTAAGAATCTTGTTTTAAAATTTCTTAAATATTAATAGTTTCGGAGTTATTACCAAAAACAAAATACTTTTTTTTCAGCTTTATTTTGTCAATAACTTTTGCAATTTTTTACGTGCTGGTAAACGCTTCCGAAACATTTTTCTAGACATCATTCCGAAGAGAATGAGCTATCGCACGTATTTTTAAGAGCAGTATCTCTATTTTCCATCATTTTGAACTTATTGATTAGACTAAAGTACATTGTACAACTCGTTTACTTCAGTTTTATCTACTCAGTGTGAAGCCAGATACTTTTAACTTTGACTGTCTTATGTAAGTAATCGTCATTCCACGGAGCATGACTTCTAATGGTTCAAAGATTGTTAGATAAGTAAAAACGTGAAAAACAATTTTATTGTGCTAGTATGTTAATCTTCAATCCATCAACAGATTTAGCGGTATTGGGTGTAATAGGGTGTCGTCTGGAGGCGACTGAAGCCAGCTCGCTTGGTGGTTAGTTCTGTGAAGCTAGCCTGACTCGCTACCACCCTCCTGCTTGATTCAGCCGCCATCTTCGATCACTTATAACAGAACTTTTATAAGTGATCGAAGGCCGCCATACGTCTCGACTCTCGTCTTTTTCCGGCTGGGAGCTTGAAAGCCAGTTCTTTCTTCCTCTCTCTACGTCTCGATTCTCGTCTTTTTCCGGCTGGGAGCTTGAAAGCCAGTTCTTTCTTCCTCTCTTTTTGCTTGGTCGGCCAAGCATCAGTAATGTCTTTAAAGTTACTGATGTCCGTGTGACGGTGGTCACTTACCATCGGGTAAGTTCGTTCGTTTGTCAGCTAGGTTATAAAACAGTTAAGTAACAGAGTATTGACGAACTAAATTGGCTGAAACTGAAATCAATCCTCTTTGAAAGAATTGAACAAGCTGCCTCTCGGGTCTCGGAATGTCTGAATACTTGAAGCTAGCAATCACAAAAGGCATTGTGATTTGGTTGCCAACTTCAGTAATTTGCTATGCTTCGGGAAATATGCATTTGCTTTTCATTTCTTTGTTTGCTTAAGCATACACCGATAAAATTCAAAACAATATAATATTATCTAATTTGCAGCAGACTCTTTACTTGAAGAGAAAAATTATTCTCTGATTTTTCTCTAAATTATCTATACACTAATATTATAAAGAGGAAAGATTTGATTGTTTGTTTGCAATGAATAGGCTCCGAAACTACTGAACCGATTTGAAAAATTATTTCACTGTTGGGAAGCTATACTATCCCCGGGTGACACAGGCTATATACAGTGTGTCACGCTACCGGTGTCGGAGCCTTTAATGGTATAAAATATGATCAAATTTATCGACAAATCACCACTCATATGTTGTTTTTCTCCAAACATGATGAAATGGCAGCCATTTAAATTTTTGTGTTCCAAAAAAAGGGCGCGTGTGTTAATTTTGCCATAACTTAACATTTGGTGGTCCTAGAAGCACTAAAAAGGCCTTAATTTGTAGCTAAAGACATAGGCAATTAATTAACGTTAAAAAAACATATCAAAAATTTTCAATAAAGGACAGAAAAAATATTCAATTACTTTCTTTTCAAAAAAATGTTGTATTTTTTTTAATTTTCGAGGTTTACTGAAAAATCCAAGCCATTAACCTATTTATTTTTTATTTTTCGTAGATACTAGGGGATATTTCCTAAAAATAGACACCAAAGTGGTAGCTCTAAGTTAAAAAGTTTAGGGGCTATGACAATTTGAATATTGCTGTGATCCTGTTGGAATAATGTGATCCGGCAGTAGGGAGAAATAAAAAAAATATTGCTTATATTGTATGCGTTTAATTTGTCAAAAACCATAACATTGTCCAAAATCATACTCTGTAAATCTCAAAATCATAACTCTGTTACTACAGTCAAAATTATCTAAGATGCCCATAATGACACCTGCCATTTATTAATACGAACTAAATTTGTATGGACGTCTTTGAGCGAAATGGAATAATCATTTACTTGACATGAATAGTTGGATACTTACGGACAAAGGATTTTGCCAAAATTTGTTAAAAATCCCTACTCATTTTCATTGGCATTAATTATAAATCATATTAAACGTTATAATCTAGTAAAAATCGTGTCAGATCATAATTTATGCAAAATTAAAAATATGTATATATCGCCGAAACAATGTTAAGTGAAGAGGGCTAAATCTAAACTGACGTAAAGTGATTGACGGCTTGAAATCGTTTATACAACCAAACATAATCGATACATTACTATAATCGGAATTTTAAAATGAAAATTGAATTATTTAATTACATTGTTAAAAATGATTTACTTGCATTTAAATTTAAAATTAGGTACCCAAGAATACCATGACGAACTGGATGCTAAGAAAGGACATTTTCCATTATGTATGGGCACTTTGTCATCCATGGAAAGTAACTACAGATAATATATTATATGTAATTATGTAGCTAAGGTTAAACCTTTTTGCGGTAAACATTTTTTTTTCCAACAAAATAATGATTACATGAGTCTTACGAAGTAAACAAGAGTTTAGTCACTATAGTTTTTCCCTGACGCTCATAATACCAGTATGTCAAAATATTATTATGAAACTGAGCGGATGAGTTCATTCTATCATGATCTATCTTTCTTTCTTTCTCTTTTCTCTTTCTTGGCCGGCAACGCACCAGTGATGCTTTTGGTGTTGCAGATGTTCATGGGCGACGACAGCCATTTACCATCAGGCGGATTGTCAGCTCGTTTGCCGGCTCGGCTATTTCCATGCATAACTAGCAGCATGTGTTGTTAGGAAGATACAATAAAAGAATATTTTATTGGAGTCGTAAATACATATTGAGAAAACGCGGTACGAGATAGCTCAATCAAGGTAGTAGGTAGGTACCCAAATATTTTATTTTTTAGTTTAAAATTTAATTATCGAATCGATTAGAAGGTTTTATAATTTTGAATCGATTTCTTGTAAAAATTGGTTTCTTTCGTCAACCGATTTTTTTGTACATCTCTAATGTCACTGTGATGGCAAACGACAAATTGGGCTTCTTAGTTCGCGGTGACTATAGTTACCTGCTGTTGGGATAAACGCTGTCTTAAAAGGGTAATATTCAAATTGTCATAGCCCCTAAACTGTTTAAGTTAGAGCTACCACTTTGGTGTCTATTTTTAGGAAATATCCCCTAGTATCTACGAAAAATAAAAAATAAATAGGTTAATGGCTTGGATTTTTCAGTAAACCTCGAAAATTAAAAAAAATACAACATTTTTTTGAAAAGAAAGTAATTGAATATTTTTTTCTGTCCTTTATTGAAAATTTTTGATATGTTTTTTTAACGTTAATTAATTGCCTATGTCTTTAGCTACAAATTGAGGCCTTTTTAGTGCTTCTAGGACCACCAAATGTTAAGTTATGGCAAAATTAACACACGCGCCCTTTTTTTGGAACACAAAAATTTAAATGGCTGCCATTTCATCATGTTTGGAGAAAAACAACATATGAGTGGTGATTTGTCGATAAAGGGCTTCCAACATTTTTGTATGGAGCCTGGCATACCTACAAGTCCGCCATTTTGAAAAAACCTCGATTCGGCGGCCAGTGATGAAACATGTGTCAATCGATAGACTAAATGATTGTGATCAAAAAGTATTCAGTGATGAAATGTCGTAAGTGGTATACTTTCTGAGATATTTGAGTTCAAAACCGTACAAAAATAAAATATTTGTAATTGATTATCTTTTTATTTCTAGTGCATCTGTAACTGTATCAGTGTTATGCCAGATAAGAAATATTATGAATATTTAGAATAATTACTATATACATATTAAATCACAATTTACATAAACAAAATTAAATAAATACAGTTTTATTCAGATTTACATATAAACATCTTATATATTAAGTAAATAAATATTTATAAATACATATATAACATCTGGTTGAAGACCACGGGCGACAACATTCTAATTGCTTCAGGTAGTGCTGCCGGACTTCTTGAAGGAGCTTTTGGTAGTCTATGATTTTTTGATGTCTACAAGCAAGGAGTTCCAGAACAGTATGAACTGTATTGTGAAGGAATTCCCGAAATAAGCAGTGCTATAGGTTCCTTTAAATAAACAGGAGAAGACACATTATTCAAAATGGCATAAAATGTTGAGAGAATCCTGAAGTTTCGCCTGTATCGAATGGATAGCCATTTAAGTTAGGAATGGAACTGGGAAATGTGGTCATACTTACGTAAGCCGAAGATATATCTAATAAGGCGCTCCAATTTATTCAGAAGTTCCTCTGACAAATCTGTACAACACACATCAGCATAATCAAGGTGAGGGATGACCAGAGTGTTTATGGCGTATTTATGGTTAAGTTTTTATGGCGATACAGCAATTGAAGTGTACCGGTCACTTTTTTCCTTACCTCAGTTACGTTATGTATTATAAAAATTAAACAAATTCATCAAACAAACAACTTAAGGGTAGAGATAAAATTGCGGGATGGTACTGCTCATGCATAGTGGGAAAAAGAACCTTGTCATGTTGTTCCCATATAATGTGTGTTATATGGTTCTTGGCATGGGCTTGACATCAGGAAACATTGCCTTTATCACCAGCGGAATTTTTAGATTCAGTGATTGTCAGACATGATATAGAAAACTAAGCCAATAGTGAATTTTAACTTTTGGTTTAGAGTAATTGACAAAGCTGTAGCCGCTGGTGGCAAATAAATTATTTATAAAACAACCTAGTAGTTTGCTTTTGCTTTGCTTTTTTTTAATTCAAACCTACCCGTTATTAATAAATCAAGTACCTATGCAGCACATACACATATGACATAATATACTTATTGACCCAATAAATTCAAAATAAGTAAATGATAATTTTTAATGCATTATTTTTGTACGGTTTTGAACTCAAATATCTCAGGAAGTATATCACTTACAACATTTCATCACTGAATACTTTTTAATCGTAATCATTTAGCCTATCGATTGACATATGTTTCATCAATGTCCGCCTTAACGAAGTTTTTTTGCTTTATATTTCTACAGTTTTGAACTCACTTATCTCAGAAATTATATCACTTACAACATTTCATCACTGAATACCTTTTAATCGTAATTATTTAGCCTATCGAATGACATATGATTTATCAATGTCCGCCGAAACGAAGTTTTTTGCTTTATTTTTCTACAGTTTTGAACTCACTTATCTCAGAAAGTATATCACTTACGACATTTCATCACTGAATACTTTTTGATCATAATCATTTAGTCTATCGATTGACACATGTTTCATCACTGGCCGCTGAATCGAGGTTTTTTCAAAATGGCGGACTTGTAGGTGTGCCAATTAGGTTCGATGCCCTTTGATCATATTTTATACCATTAAAGGCTCCGACACCGGTAGCCTGACACACTGTATTTTCAAAAAAAATAGGGATCCTTAATAAAACTCCAGTTGGGTTACATCCAAGGTGTAAATAAATAAGAAAACCGAAGCAAAGTGAGGGTGGTCACTCGTATTTTATAATAAAAAAAAACAATAGAATATAGATAAATTAATCACTGTCATGAAGTGTCGTGACATTCGTAACGTTATTCTCGACTGCTTATCAAAAGCAAGTACGAAATTGTTACGTTACTCAACATACACAGTAAATCTCATAATTACGGCTTAACTTCATATTTAGTATTACGCAGGTCAAGGACATGTAGAACTATTAATTTACAATCAGCGTAAATACGTAAGGTCAGACTCATCCGGTTCAAGTAACATAACACAAGCATTATGTTTTACTTTTTCCTTATCATCTAAAGAAAAGGGATATCTGTTCATGTTAGCTACGGTAAAAAAGAGTCGGATAAAATGCTCATGACCAGTTTTAAGTCTTATAAAGGAGTAAAAAGCAGAAAGCTTGAATATTCTGGTTGCATTAATCTGTGCTTCCAAAGTCATTGAAAGATGCCCCCTTATCCCATACTCCTCTCTTTTGAAACTATAGGAAGGAGATGTCTAAATATTGAGGTGACAAGGTTTAATAAAAACTTTCAATGATTTTTTTAGGAACGCAATATAATATTATTGCATTGTTATTGGTATATCGCGACTAGGGCATGCAATTATCCGTTAATTTTAGTATCCGGATAATTCGGATAATTCCTGAATACTATCCGGATATTATCCGGATATCCGGATAACACTTTTAGAAGGCTAAATTCAAATAATTTATAGATTAAATCAATATTTTTAATACAAATACTTATTCAGAATTAAATTCAAAACTTCGGTAGATGTATCAGCGCGCTGCTAAGCTTAATGAGTTTCACCCTGATATTGCATTTGGTAATTATGAAGTAACCTAAGGGTACTTGATACTTTTCCACCACATCGAGCTGGTACTGTATTTATCTAAAACCTAACGCATACCAATATTTTTGATCTTGTTGCTAGCATCACTGTTTTTTTACTCTGTTTTGTAAATGGCCATCGTCGCCTATGGACATGAGCAATACCAGAGGAATCGCCAATGTTTCCGGGCCCTGAAGGAGAACTCTTTTTACATCTTTTTTGAAGAACCCCGATGTTTTTCTTACTTTTCGAAGGTTGAATGGCAGAGAATGCTTTTAGCATTAAGTCCGCCTTTGTACCTTTTACATAGTTGTAAGGTTCAAAAGTTTTTTAAATAAATAAATAAACCCCATGTCATAGCGCTCCGCGAATACCTCAGAAGGAAGCTCATTCCACAGTTTGCACGTGCATGGCAAATAAGATCGTGAGAATCGGACCATAGAGGTTCTCCACGAGTCCAATCGGTGTGGATGAAACTTCGGCGAGTGGTGCAATAATGAAAAGGTGAAGTAGGCATCAAGTCAAACTATTCCTCGGAGCACTCACCATTGTAAAGTCGGTAGAATACCCAGAGAGAACCGATATTTCTTCTGAAACTCGGGTGTTTTAACCTGTGAGTGACTCGTGGTTCGTTGACAACTCGGACCGCGCGTTTCTGTATAGCATCGAATGGGTTAAGCTGGTATTGTAGTGCCCTTGCCCAGAGATGGGAACAGTATTACATGTGAGGCCTGATCTGAGCTTGTGTAGGTGCCTCGCAGTGATGTACTGCTTAGCCCGGTTCAGGACAGAAAGCTTCTTGGGAGATTAGCTTGGCTTACCTTCTGAATGACGCCGATAATGCACATCACTCGAGACGTCAAACTCCCAGAGTCCCAAAACGGGAATTGAGGCGTTATGACAAATGGGGTTTTCTTAGCGGTAAACGCGCAAACTTGTGTCTTCACAGTCCCTTGGGAACGCCGGTATTTATAGGTTTCATAATTATCTGAGCAACAACCGTCTACAATTACCTTGATGTGTCGCTCAGATAGAAAACTGGCTACCCAACTGCATAACTTCTCAGAGATGGTAACTTCGTGAGAAGGCCCCTGTGCCAGACCCGGTCTTCATGCCTTGGCGATATCTAGGTTGACTGCCAGAGCTTCCCCATTGCGATCAAGAGCCTGAGCCCATCAGCACTTAAGATAAAGTAGAAGTGAACTTATCGGACTCACTCTCGACAAAAAGAAAACCGAAATAATGCTTATCGACAGAACTGATCAACTCTCTAGGAGTAGAGAACTTGCGTACGTTGAATTCGTCAACGAGTTTGTATACCTCGAAGGGGTACTTAATATCCAATCAAAGAGGATGTGGGAAGGAAATCGAGTCAAAAGCAAGAAACATGGCTAAAAATGCTATAAGCAAATTAATGAAATATGGCAAGATCTAAAGATCTTTAATGTCACCAAGACCAGCTCAAGACATTCGTTTTCTCGATATTTTATATGCCAGGGAATCATGGGCGCATAGAGCAAAAGAGTGAAAGAAAATAGATGCTTTTGAGATGTTATGTTCGATCAGGAAGCGTTGCATACCACGGTCTGTCAAGATTACGAAAGTATTATCAGGAAATCCTTGTGTGTTTTGGTTTACTGTTGCAATGCAATCGTCCTGAGAAAGTTGGTCACCAGGAAAAGTGAAGTGAGTTGATAAGAGCAGTGAAGGACCTTCATCAAGGGCACGACCCTCAGTAATAAGGATGCGACACAGAAGTAAAGTATCAATTATAAAGTGATAGTGGCTTTGCCTTTTATTTCTCCCTCCAGCAGTTCCCAACGCTGTTCGATTTCTATAATCAATTGCTATACAACTGCTCGTCTTCTGGTCAGTTTTTGAGCAGTGCTGTGCTTTATAGTAAGCTTGGCACGGCATGTTGATTCGCCAGAACCAGGTTTCTCCTCGAAGGAGCACCGTGAGCAACCTCAAACCTCATCCACCCAGACCAGACGTTGCCTTTATTACCTACCTACATATTATGAATTGATTACGTCGTCTTTTCTGTGTTACTATTATTGAAATTGCGAACATTTTTGGGACATGGCTTGTACACTTGCATTTATTGTGAAGAAATATCGGGTTGGCGTTCCTTATTTGACATTAAGTCGTATTTTATGCGAATATTGTATCTATTCTACAGTAATACAGTTTAAAATGTTATATCTCGGTGCTTTTTACATATTTCAATTGAAGAAACGTATAAAATAATAAAATTATTATCCGGATTATCCGGATAGTAACAAGCCCAATATCCGGATATTAAATTCGGCGGATATCCGGATAATTCGGATATCCGAATATCCGGATAGTAAGCCCTAATCGCGACTAAACCGATTTGACGACTAAAATAATATCATAAATAACTTTTCGTTATAAAATACAATAAGCAAAACATAATAATTATAATAATAATAAAGACTGATTCGCTAACAAATATTTAATTATACAAATTTTTAAAAGTTGTTTTATTTTTCAGTAACTAGTGCGTAACTTAAAAAATAATTATAGCAACCAATAAATTGAAATAAAAGCGATTTCTAACCTACCGTGAGGAAATTCCAAAGATTTATCGGACCATAACAAGAAAACTTGACCATACATTGTGAGATAAAAAATAAAAAAAATCTGTTTTTTTAGAAATTCGTGAACGTACATAAAAAATACAAATTAACACAGTAATGTCCTCCTTTTTAGGGTTCCAAAGAAAAATCCGAAACCTTATAGTTTCGTCATGTCCGTCCGTCCGTCCGCAGCATAGCGCCTAGACCCTTAGTGCTAGAAAGCTGTAATTTGGCATGAATATACATATTTTTTACGTAAATTAAAGAATAAATACTAGAAGTACGGTACAAGTTCAGAAGGCAGTAACTATACATAGTAAATAGACCATAGACCTCGTTATCGTGACTAGAGCGAACCACTGTTGATCGAAAAATGCTTCGAAAAGCACATCGAGCCGTCCATGAAAAGACAGCAACCTTGAAAAATAGGACGCCGGGTGGCATAAAATCCTATGTTCCTTTACAAATCTTAAATGCAACGTGGTGGTGTATAACTGTAACCTACCTGCTACTAATCATCAAATACATGGGCTTACTAGCTTCTGGCCCAGAGGGAGAGGAGCAAATCAGTTTTTTATGTCCAGATTGGGCAAATCAATTAGTTTAGCTCCTAATTTTATGAAAGATAGGAGATAAAAGTACTAAAAGTTATAATGTGTGTGAAATTATACTCTGTCGCATATTTCAAACTATACGGAACGAAGTTACAACTTGATCCTCTATGAATTAAAAAAAAAGAAAAAAACTACTACGTACGAGTTCTAATTTCATAGGTCAAGGCCTTTGAAGATTGCGGTTGAATCTTCACCTGGAAACGTCAATACCACTCGTAGATGAAAATCATGGAACATTGCGGGTTTCGCTGCAGAGTTCTAAGCATAGATCTTAGCTAGTCAGCTAAGTCCCACTTTGGTAATTGCGCCAAAGTGTCGTGATTAAATATAGACGGAGTGCAATTAATTAAAGTACGATATGTGGAATTAGTCTTTGTGGCATTTGTGAAAAAGATTGTGACGACAAAAATAGACGGCTATTGAATTTTGAACACGCACAAATCCGTACAATGCAATGACAATCACATCGAACTTTGAACGGCCGTTAATATTTCAAAAGAACTCGTTATTAACAATTGTTCCACTTTCGTAATATAAATCAAGGACAATTAAATACTCGATTAGTTACAGATTAACTAAGCCACTGATACTTTGTTAATTAAGGACTAGGTCATATGAATAAGTTACACACAAAGAGAGGGAAGAGAGACCGTAATAATAAATTATTATGGTCTCACAAGTACCTTTTATTTGGTCAAACTGTTTTTTTCGCCACCCAATATTTGCAAGAGGCAAGGATATGGCGAAGAGCGTAAACTTTTAACAAAAAGCCATTCTTACGTTGCTCGAAGGAGAGAAAGAAAAGCTGTTGTATAACTTCAGATACCAGTGAATAGTTTCTGAACTTGACGAATATAATACGACATTTTATTTAAATCTTTATCATAGTTTATACCTACATAGCTTAATCCAGTTGTTTTTAGAGTTCCGTAATTACAACGGAACTCTTATAGTCGCGTCATCTCCGTCTGTCCCTCCTTCTCCAGTCTATCTCAGAGACCCTTAGTAGGTCAAACTGTATTAGAAAGCTGTAATTTGGCATGGCTATACAGTTTATCGTCGGTGCGCTTGCCAAAAGCCGTATGTGCATTTTGTCGATTTTTTTTTTATTTGATATTCTTCATCAACATTGAAAGACGCATCGTTTGCAAAAACTCTTATGTCGATATCTATACTGGATCATGATTTGCCAAAGAGTTTATGTGTTATTATGCTATGTAAAATCAGCTATGTGTACTTCAAATACATAAAACGAAATTGTTAAACATCAAAATTGCACATAGCAGATTTTGCGCGTGTATGTCTAAAGGAAAATGAGTAGAAAAAGAACCATCGATTTATTATTATGTAGGTTTTAACCCGTTAAAACTTCTTTCCAGAGGCTCTGGGATCTCTTAGGGACACTCCAGTGGGTCCCCTACATAATTCCTAACGGTCTGGGAACGAATAGGGGGATGGCTACTTGCATCGCCCTGAAGTGTCAGACTATGTGCGGGATTGGACCTGTCTCAATACTGATACTGTACTTAGATATTGGCAGGTGTTGGCAGGAACTTAGATAACTTCGAAGGTCTAACAAGTGCTTTCTAAAGCCTAAGTCATTATCAATATGGACACCAGCGTCACCAGAAAAGTCTCCTAAAAACGCTAAACCTGAAGGAGAACTGTTAAACTTTTTTTCAAGAACTCCCAGTAATGTAGTGTAATACACCGGAAATACGAATACCTACTTCAGAAGGATGTTCATTCGTCGATTGTTTATAAATAAGCAGCGAAAAAATCTTGAAAGCGGGTGGTAGAGATTCTCCACGGGTTCAATGTCAATCGATGTGGATGATTCGGTGTAATGTGGATGGAAGAAAAGGTGGGCATTAAATTGAAAAATTCTACGCAGTTACCCTAGTAAATTAGGTAGAAGAAATAGAGAGAATCGATGTTCCTCCTAAGCCTAACTCTTATTGTTCTACCCATGGGTCGTGTGACTCGTGTGTTTAGATGATTTGGAAAAAAACATCGTACGGGACATATCAAAAAGGTACAACAAAAGTAGCGAAGCCTGACATGAGCTGTATACAGCACGAGGAGGTGTCTTGTAGTGAAGTGCTGCTTCAAGCCGAATGAAAATGTGTTTAAGAATGTTAAAGTGTTGGCTTTTTAGGCCAACTTAGCCTCAGCTTCCAAATAACATGGATACATGTATATTGCCTGAGATAATAACTCCTATATTCACTTTTCATAACGGTGAACGGGGCTCATCCTGGAAATCCCCTTCTTTCTTCTTAGCTTTAAACGTGCAAACTTGTGTCTTCGTAGAGTTATGTCAACTAAACTGAGTCAACCCCAATTTGAGACTTACTCCAGAGTTCTCAACTTCCAATAACAGTGTGGTTCTGCTGACTGACGTTTGAGAGGAATTAGCAGGGCCTATTTAAATGGTATCCCCAGTGCTGACATTTTTATACAGCAATGTAAACCACATCCTTGCTATCGCAAGTCACTAATATGCATATTAAATAGACATAGTCTTACATTATTTTGTGTAACAAAGGGTATGCAATAAATATTTTTTCATTTTTCATTTTCATAGTATCTATGCAAGGCTTATTTTGGGGAACGGCAGCATTAAACGTTTTTGTATCTGACAAGGCAAATCTGAATGTGTCGCTCAAAAGGAATGCTTACCTCTCGGAGGGATGTAGCTTTACGAGGAGGGCTTTTTTCCGAACTTGAAAGACTAATGAGATTAAGCAGAGGTGTCACCCATGCAACGAAGGTCCTAAAGGAGAACCCCTTTTACGCCTTTTTTAGTAAGCCCATGTCATAACAGCGCTCTGGAAATACTTCAGAAGGAACCTCATTCCATACTTTGGATGGACGTGGTAAAAAGGATTCTGATAAATGGACCGAGGAGATTCTTCATTAGTCCAAAGAAACGACGTATATCCCTTTAATCTTCGGCAAGCGTAGTATGCACTAGGTCATAGCGATAGTCAGCTACAGAGAGAACTGATGCCTTCTCCGAGTCCGTTCTGTGACTCAAGGACTCTAGCTAACCTATGCGTGATTTTTGGATGCTGGTTATTTTGTCCGTGTGAAGCTGTAAAGGCCCAACAGCAACAACAACTATTTATTGGAAAAAAATGTATAGCGTTCGAGAAATTCGTCATCTGTTGTCGTCCAAAAAACTCAGTGGCTGAAGTCGAAAATATTCAAGCTGTGTGTGTTGCCATTCGGCTTTGAGACATGGTGTGTAATCCATAAGTCCAAAGTCGCGCAGCTGGCTATGGAGAAGGCTATTCTCACTATTTCTCTATATGTTCGCATTAGAAATTATGAATTCCGTAGACGAAACAGGGTAACCGCCGTAGCTAAGAGAGTAAGCCGGCTGATGAGGCAATGGGTTGGTCCTATGTCCTAGAAGGGAAACCACGCCTTGGTACATTAAACATAGGACGCCCTACTACCAAGTATACCAGACTAACAGCCTGAAACAGACAGCTTGCATACGCTAGATTCGGAAGGCTCACGAGCAGTTAGAATGTAGTGTAAGTTAGGGGGGGCCCATCTAGGCCATACCCAGCAGTGGACTTCCATAGGTTGATGGATGAACGTATGGATGGATAGCGTCAAATGGGTTAATCTGGGATTGAAACCCCTCTGCCTAAAAGTGGGAACAGTAATCCATGTGAGGCCTGACTTGAGCTATATAAAGCATGAGCAGGTCTCTCAAATTTAACTAATTCATTTTATTAAGATTCTGTGTCACTCACATATTATTTTAATCCACTAATTCACTTCTTTTAGACTTCAGTTACATATTTCATGATTAAATTTAGGCACATAGAAAAAGAAGTATTAAAGAAAACTATCAAAGCAGAACTTTTATGTGCATATTTACACATAACATATTTGCACGGCACGTTTATCTTGCACAAAATCTGATATGTGCAAGAAAAACACAAAAAAATATATTTCAAGCTTAAATGAGATAACACCGAGAAAATATTTTTATCATAGTATACAAAGGATTTATTTTGCCATATTTTTGCATCATTACATTTTTCTTAAACTTATTGGTTAAGAAATAAAACAGTTTTTTTCGCCTCCTGAAAAGTAGATCAAATGCACATACGGCTTTTGGCAAGCGCACCGACGTTATATTATTTATCACGACGAAAAAAAAAGCCAAAGTGGTAAAATAAAAATAAATTATTATCAGGGTACATTTTCATGGGATAGTGAATACCATGTTTCAGACAGATATAAACTGCTCATAGTCAAAGATCTAATTAGATAATAATTTACAATTATGGCTGTTTTATAGACCTTGACCGGAGGTAACAAAGAACGCTGATTTCTCTATCAGCACAGTATAGATTTATCAGTTCGTAATTCGTTATCTATCTACCTAGATTTATTGAATCAATGTGAAAATTAAATTGTTTATTTCTTGTAATGTAATTGCAGTATTACTCTAGCTTTAGTCTGGCCATCTTTATATAATACGAGTAACCGCCCTCGCTTTGCTTCGGTTTTCTTATTTTTTACACCTTGGGTTACACTGGAGTTATTGGAGTTTTATTGAGGATCCCTAATTTTTTTTTTGAAAATATAATATAGCCTATGTTACTCGGGGATAGTATAGCTTCCCAACAGTGAAAGAATTTTTGAAATCGGTTCAGTAGTTTCGGAGCCTATTCAATGCAAACAAAAAATCAAATCTTTCCTCTTTATATATTAGTATAGATAGATAGATTATATTTGATTTATCCTGTAATAATATATTAAAGGGCTAATTAAAAACAACTATAGGTAGGTAAAAAATATTAAAATAACATAAACGTGTACTTATGTACGCGCCTGAGAAGTTATACCTCTTTGGCATCATTAAATAAATAATGACGACCAGTGTGGCGCAATGGTTACCTTGCCGGATCGCCGCACCGAGGGTTCTGGGTTCGATTCCCAGCGAGGCGGAAATTTGAATGATGAGTTTGAATTTCTGTTCTCGGTCTGGGTGTGAATGTCCTTGTCTTGTGTGTTGTCCATGGCACCCACGACACAGGGAAACCTAGTGTGGGGCTATGAGTGTGAAGCGTTATTTTTATTTTTTATTTTTATAATTAACACTAGCTGTCTTGCCGAACATCGTATCGCCCAGGTATACATGTCTGTGGTATCGCCTGATAATCAGTGAATGTACTTTGTTGTTATTTTAAACTTACTTTGTTGTTACTTTTAACTTTTATAGTTTTGGTAGGTTTAACAAATCAGAGACCATTAAATTCCCTCTCCCTCTCCCCCTCTCCTTTCCTTCCCAATGGTATATTTTAAAGATGAATTTTCTGTAGCACTTTTAGAGCTATTTTTGGAAGTGACATTTCGTTAACGTGCCAAAAAGCAAAATGACCAAGGCACCTAGCGACCCACCACGCAAACCACCTCTCAGTGCGGCCACCGTGTATCCTAGTAAGTAGGTATAGTCCGTCCACAAATCATAGAGACTAAATTGACGTCTCATGAGTGACCAGTTTCGGGTGCAAATTAAATAGAGATGACCAATGACCATAAACCGGAAAGTAAATCGGAAAAATATTCGCAGCTTTTATGGTGGATTGACTATTTGTATCTTTATTGAAGAGTCCCTAAAACTAGTATTAAAATAAGTTTTAGCAACCATTGCCATACATAATATCCATAATATATTTACCCTTACTAACTGAATTTAAATGTTATTCTGCTTACAAGAACGAGTATTTGGTTATGGTTGGTTAAATTCGCTATACAGCTAATTTTATACTATTTAGCCCCGAATACTAAATATCTAGATTCTAGGTAGATATGAGTGTCGCTTCTAATATATCACTAGTCTTTCAACATAGTTTACGATTCAAAACACCGGAAAAGTATATCGCGCAAATTTAGTTGGTATCATTATTTCTAACTTTGACATTATTGGTTGTCATTTTACGGCCGAAATTAATAATGTATCCTCAATCCGAGAATGAGATCAATCTCGGATCGATATATACCGATGGATCGATCTTCGATCTGCGTCCCAATAACTAAAGTTTACAGCTACTATCTTTTTTGTCTGCAGATTGCCGACGATCCTTTCCCTCTTGACCGTTTCGTTTTACGCCGAACGTAGTACGCGCTATGGTGTGTTTATTTGTTTTTAATGTGCAAAATTACGACTGATATTACCGGATATTTATTAAATTTTATAAAATAATATATTTTTAATATAAAATTTCGCTTTTCAAACCTAAAACGTGTAATAAATTAAATATAATTTTCAATTCTGACGTTAGATGAATTACGTTTTACTATAATGGAATGTAGCTTAAAAAAACGGGTCCTTCTATTGTGTTGTCAAATGTCAAGTTGTTGTCAATTGCTTACAAAATACGATTTAAAAATTATTTATTATGGAGAATCATAATAATTTCATTTCAAATGGATTCTGAAGTGGTAAGTCATATTGTTACGTATTATTTCTTGGGCGTCGCGTCCTTTTAAGTTATAAATTACCGTTTCCCGCACATTGGTTTAGTTACAATTTTATTATGAAACATTACTTACGCCACACGGGTCGTCGGTCGGGTCGGGGTTATATTATTATTATTCCTGGTAGTAAGGGCTTTTAAAAATGGTTTTGGCCTAGTCTTTTTTTGTCTGTGTGCTGTCTCTCTAGTAGGTAGGTAATTATGGTACAAAAATCACAGTTTGAGGCCAGATGTGTGGCTGACCTTTCATCAGGAATCACCTCTCAATCAGGAAACACCATTCATTCACTGCTATTGTTTTCCAGGTACAAAGAAAAGGAAACCAGATGAGGGAAGAACCGCAAGAAACATTGCATTAGCTCAGCAAAAAAGAAATGTCTGGAAGACACTTCCGATAGTATTTTACTCGAAAATAAAAACTTAAAATTAGGAAATCAAGGATTAGCCTTAGAAGTAGAAAAATTAAAATTAGAATTATTAAATTATCAAAACTGAATGTGTTTAACTGAATATGTTTATTGTGTTTATTAACTTTCCATCCATATATTTTTTCTCGCTGAGTAGTAGGTAGGTACTCCTGTAACTGATTTCCAAATAAATGCTTTTTGACTGAATATTTTTTTATTATTAGAAAGCAATACAAGAATAAAAATGTGACGCTATAAACACATTTTTGAAGACCTTTTTTTGTACTTACATTTTGAGCAAATAAAGGAATTCTTATTCTTATTATTAGGTAGGTATATCATATACCTGCAAATAGTTATAGGATATTGTGACTATGAACAAAACAAAATATTTATAAGATTAGTCCTTCCACTAATATCTTGCATATCCATATTTTGAGACCTATCTGCAACCTGCGACACTACTCTCACTATCACTCAAAAATAACGCAAAGGCCATTTTTCTTAATTTTATATTAATTGAAAGCATCAAAGCAACTCTCAATCCGCGGAATTTCTTAGATTGCAATCTCAGATCGTTTACACCGATCGAACCATATGTCAAAATGGAAAGATTGGTTAATAACACACCCAAACTGTCATTTACGAACAGAGGTCAATCTTTAATCTCTGATCCGTCCTCCCAAAGATTGAACGTGTTTTCAGATTGCAATGTCAATCCGTGGATTGGTTATTAGCACAGTTTACACAAAAAAAGGATTGCGGTTTCAATCTTAGATCGCTAAAAATAGATTAGGATCGCTTATTAATTTCGGCCGTTGTCTCTAAGATTTGTGGACAGGGTTTAGAATGCAAACCACTAGCCTCTAGGCGCTAAGGAAGCCCCCTGTCTGTGCGGATGTAGCCTCCGTGATACAATCACTCTCATCATTTTTTCCATTTATTTCATAACGCGCCTAAAGAAGTATAACTTCAAAAAATATTGCAGACTTCTATCGAATTCAGAATACAGAGTAACAAATAGGCAATAATGTTTCAAAAAATAGTACTGAAGTAAAATCACATAATTATGATAAATGTTAGTTAAAAATAGACAATTCCTAAACTTATCTTTTCTTCAAATATGTAATGATTCGTCCTTGACCGAAAGTCGAAAGTATAACGTAAACAACAGAATTTTGAAAAAAAAAATTAAAACGAAAATTAAATCAAAAACTATTTTGCAAACTGTATTGTGTGGCATGTCAAATGAGAGGGCTTGGTGTAGAGATCTCAAATATACGTGATAACGTCTATTAAAACGATGAATGCCGGGCGCACGCACGAAAAATGTAGCGTTCCGCGAGCAAGAGAGCGGCAAAAGCGAGAGAGAGGCACGATCGGCTACGATCGGCGTATTGTAGCCGATGCCGTAGGCGATCGTAGTTGAGTGGAGCGGAGCGGGGCGGGGCGGAGCGGAGCTTTGTCATGACGTTGTCACGTTAAACTACCGTCCGTAAACCGACTTTACAGAGAACCATTTTTTTGTTACAGTTCTGCAATTCAGTTTTAAAATTATATGAGTAAGAAGCCCAAAATTGACCATTCTCCCCCCTTATTTCCAAAACTACTGAGGCTACTAGAATATTTATAAAAAAAAACGAAAATAGTTATTTACCTAAATATTACAGGAACATTTATAACGAGTTTATGGTCTTAAAGGAAAATGGTAAATCCCTTGATTCTACATAATCAACATGCAGAACCCTCTCCACATGAGTTCAACTCGCACTTGTCGGGTTTGTCTAGGTACCTATCTAGTTAAGTTAGGCATAATATTTTTGCAGAACAAAGAGAAAACTCTATTTATTTACCTAAATTTGCTGCATCATTGTATTTGTTAATATAACACATGCTCAGCAAAATAACAATAACATTCCCTTTGTTTACTAAATATTAGGTATCTACCATGTACCTACACTAATGAGAATTATACTTAGTCATGCATATTTATCTATGTCTCTGATTCCTTTGTGAGAAACTGGAAACAACATAATGATATAATAAAATTGTAATATAAATTTTATGTGAATAGCCAACAATTATTTGTCACACACTATATACTATATCTTATATATAAAATTCTCCTGTCACGGTGTTAGAAGTTGAACTCCTCTGAAACAGCTCGACCGATTTTCGTGAATCTTTGCATGCATATTGGCTAGGGTTGAGAATCGGACATCTATTTTTCATCCCCCACCCCTAAAAAAATTTTGGCAGAACAACGTTTGCCCGGTCAGCTAGTCTTAATATATATATAAATTACGTGTCACATTGTTTGTCCGCGATGGACTCCTAAACTAGTTAACCGATTTTAATCAAATTTGCACATCGTGTGCAGTTTGATCCAACTTGAAAGATAGGATAGCTTACATCCCCCTAAGGCACATGGAAGGTTTTAATAAAAAAAACTTTTGACAGAACGAAGTCTGTCCTGGCAGCTAGTATATAGTATATATATGTTGTTTGTATAATTTTATACAACTAAGAGGAGACCTATGCTCAGTAATGGGCCATTAATGGGTTGAAGCCAAGTACATAGAATTATCATTATATTCCTCTTGTTTTCTTATTTAATGACTGTGATAATACCAGGTGTTATATAAGTGATTTATTACATGTCACAAAATATTGTCCAATTAACTTAATGTGGATTCACATTAAGGCCAACAAATTAAAGTCCGGTTTACACGTATTAAGTAGTTAAGTAGATAAGTAAATTTTAACTAAATTTTAAGTGAATAATTTTTAGTGTCCGTCCACACGTAATAATTTAGTAAAGCTCTTTAGTTCATACAATTCTACTTAACTACTTAAGCATTTTACTTAATTACTTAAGCATTTTACTAAATTTTAACTAAATTTTAAGTTAAAAGTGCCTGTCCAAACGTGTTAAGTGATAAGCCCCGCCCACCTACTTAACAGAAAATAGAAAAATTTCTAAATTACTTATCTACTTGATTACTTAACTACTAAATTACTAAACTACTAAATTGTCCGTTTACACGTATTAATTTACTTAAAATTTAGTTAAAATTTAGTTAACTACTTAATTACTTAATACGTGTAAACCGAACATAAGGCAATGAATTAATATGAGGGTAGGAGGTGAAACAAATTACAAAAGATTTGATTTAAGACTATTTATGCAGTTGGTCATTTGATAAGCTCTGAAATATATATATATAATATAATTTTATTACACATGCAGTTTTAAGATAGACGCAAATATGAAACTTGATAAGGATAATGGTAACAAAATGGCATGATTATGTCACAACTGATAAATTTTCATTTCTTATTGAGGTAAACCACATTATTTAAAATAGTACAAGGATAACCACATGATCATTAAAACATGAAAATAAATGTGTGTAATCTATATTCATAGCAATTTATGCATATAGAATAAATATTGATTTTTTGATGTTATACATCAAAGACCTTAAAGGGGCCATTGACGGAACGATCGATCGGTGCGATCCGTCGTTGCAGACCGATCGCACCGACCGATCGGTAGTGTATGTCAAGATCGTTAACGATTTGCTTGGTCGCAGACGATATCGGTGATCGCAACAAAAATCCATGCAATCATGAATATCGCAGCGATGAATGGACTGTGTGTGGACCTTTGCGATCAGCAATGCGATATTTGTCTCATAGACATGGGTCGGTACGCGTTTTCGTAATACCATAACTATTTATTGGTATTGCCGCCGATAAAGGGTTTTAAAACTATTTATTTTAATAACTATTTATTGAAACGTTGACTCGGTTCTGGTATCATCGGTATTCTCATATTCTCGGCAAAGTCGGTATTAAGGATAAAGGGTTTTAAAACCGTCGTAGCTGTTGGTGATTGTGGCGAGATCTCCTCTGATGCAGCCGATATTGAGCAACCTGGTTCGTTCATAAGCCTTTCAACGTTAAGGCGCTGCTGCTGCTGCTGTTGCTGCGCAATCACAACACGACGATATGTGTCAGGGTGTTTTTTTTTTTAAATGGGCTTTTAAATTGCCACTTGATGCTTTATAACTACACAAGTCCAAACATATTTTACATTTCGTTTTTTTGTCCACATTATTAGTTTTTTCAAAAAAGTCCCAAAACACGCTACTATTTACTCGATACATTATTTATTTACACACTTACTTCGGTTACTTCCTAATATAAGAAATTAAACTAAAACGTAAAAAGACGTAAATCCTACACAACTGTACCTAATTACTTAATAATAAAAACAAACGAAGAAAATAAAAAATCAATTTCGCGCGCGAGAAGTCGAGAATAATTTTAAATGCTCACAGCAGTCCGCCTGCAAACACGAAACATTCAAGATTGTGCATGAGCAATTGGTATCTATTTCTATTTCTATATTTTTTAATATTAAAACCAACTTCTATAAGTCCTTCAGCTAATTACTATAGTTATTGAAATAGGAATAAAGGCGATATCCTGTTGCATCTAAAATAATATAAAGCGTGTAAAAATATTACACACTGTTTAGTTACTGCTCAGTCTCGCTCTCTCCTATTACTCCTCTACTCTCCTCTCGCTCTAACATAGGTGTCTTATTGTGTCACGTTCGTATTATTTCGGTAGCGCTTGAGTTTGTCCTTCGGGCGTAATCGGAATACCTGACCTTGCAATACCTTGTATTCACGGATAAATGGTTTCTCTCAATAAATAGTTTTTGTAGCACCTGATATCATATTTAAGGTATTATACCAGTAAAGGTTTATTGAAATATTGAAACTGTTTATAGTTTATACCACGTTTCGCGCAATACCTCGTATTCACGAATAAATGGTTTCTCTCAATAAACAGTTTTTGTAGCACCTGATATCATATTTAAGGTATTATACCAGTAAAGGTTTATTGAAATATTGAAACTGTTTATAGTTTATACCACGTTTCGCGCAATACCTCGTATTCACGAATAAATGGTTTCTCTCAATAAACAGTTTTTGTAGCACCTGATATCACATTTAAGGTATTATACCAGTAAAGGTTTATTGAAATATTGAAATTGTTTATAGTTTATACCACGTTTCGCGCAATACCTCGTATTCACGAATAAATGGTTTTTCTCAATAAACAGTTTTTGTAGCACCTGATACCGTATTTGTGGTAATATACAAATAAAGGGTTATTGAAACTATTTATAGTTTTTACCGCCCATGTCTATTGTCTCATTCTGATGCCGGCCGCCGCACGCATCGCATGTTTTCAATGCCTTGGCTAGTGCGTTACGTAGGTACTACGTAGTCTACGTACCTACCAACACTCGATGGACGAAACAAATAATTTTTTTTTGCCGTATTGGGGCGGCTTTAGAATACTAACCCCAAACCCACGCCGGATGGGTGTCGTAAGAGGCGACTAAATCCGGCCCGCTGGTGGTAGGGCCCTCGGAGGGATTATATTGGTAGTATTGATTTTAATTGTTAATTAATACCATTATTACAATTATTATTTCTCCATGGGGTTCGCTTTTACTTTTACTTTTCGCTTTTATCTTTGGTGTTGCTGATGTTCATGGACGACGATAGCCACTTACCATCAGGTAGATCGTCAGCTCAATTGCCGGCTATTTCCACAAAAAAAACTTCGTGGACTTATCGAGGACCGATTCCGTGATGACAATTCAATATTAAAAAGAAAGAAAAAAAGAAAGAATCTAGTTACACGCTTTATATTAGCTTTAAACGGTTAGACTTCTTCCAAACTTCGTAGACCTATCGAGGACCGATGATAATTAAATATTTAAAGAAAAAAGAAAGAAAGAAAGAAAAAAATGTTCGGTTATGTTCGGTTTACACGTATTCAGTAGTTAAGTAGTTAAATAAATTTTAACTAAATTTTAAGTAAATTAATACTTGTAAACGGACAATTTAGTAGTTTAGTAATTTAGTAGTTTAGTAATCAAGTAGAGTTTTATTTTTTTCTTTTGTAGCCGAATCAAAGTTACTGCCACATAGCTAAGGAAAAGATTTTGTAGGGCACGTATTGAATTATTTGAGCACGTCTTTATCCTTCCGTTTCAAACAAGTAATGTTTGATCGTTGCGATCGATCGTTACAATCGATCGTTCGTGTATGAGCGGCACTTTTGAACCGATCGATCAGTGCGATGTCCGGCAGATCGATCGCACCGATCGATCGCATCGTCAATGGCCCCCTTTAGAGACTCTAAATATAATTTTAGGACATAACTTTGCAATAAACAAAAATTTCAGTTCAGCCTTTCAACCTGTTCAATCTCTAATCAACTGAAATAAAGTTGACATTTGCCTTGTACTTATTTTGATTGATTGCAAAATAGAATAGATAATTGAATGTCAGATTAATATTTTGGGATTAGATGGAGAGTCTCACCCCAGTTTGGCCCATATGTTGGAATATGTATTTAACATAGGTACCATCAGTTAAAATGACAAGAATAAACAACAAACTTACTTGTAATGATGATTGATGGTTCTGGCCAAGCCGTTGCCGGAGCCGCAAGGCAGGATGGCGAGCGGCACCTCCGCCAGCGCCTGCTGCCAGTCCAGCCGCTCGAACATGCCGTTCAGCACCTCGAACAGCACCCCGTCGCCACCCACCGCCACGATCCCGCGCCAACCATACACGTTCCTCGTCCTAACGAACTCCCTCGCGTACTGCGCGTACTTCGTCACGTGCAGGTCGTAAGGCACCTCCGCCTCCTGCAGGATCTGCGACACCTTCGTCTGAAACAACTCCCGCGCCTTCCCCGGACCCGACTTCGGGTTCAACAGGATCAACAACTTCTTATCGTTCTGAGGCGGCGCGTACGTTATAGGCTGATGCGCCAACAAGCACTTTATTGTTGTCCTCCACTTCTGAGCTTCTTTATTGTTATCTTCGTACTTGTCGTACGACCTGAAACGCAGTGTTATTGTCGTCCTCTCCCTCTTTAGCGTGCGGCGGCTGCGTTTCATGATGTAGGCATAGATGTAGAGATACGCGCTGATATCGTTCTCGTCAAGGTCGCCACTGTTTTCGTCCACTACTTTGAGCTGCTGGTGGCCGCCGAGCGAGCTGCAGACGCAGGAGCCGCCTCCCGCACGCCGTCTTTTACTACGCATGCATTTGCTACCGACGATATCACGAAGCAGAATAGTTTGTTCCTTAGAAGTATCATCTGTTTCCTTCGTTAGCGACAATCCTTTTGAAGTTAGACGTACCCGAAAGACAGACTTCTTTTTGGAAAGAATATAGAATGTTTCTTCCAAGTAAACGTGATCTTCTGAATCGTTGTTTTCGCCACTCATATGTTCTTTGACGTTTAGCATATCGATACCCAACTTTGTTTCCGCCATAGCTAATCTACAAAATAAACGATTAAAACGACACTACTGGTTTATTACGGTAAAAGGTCTAACTAAAGTAAATTCAGGTCGCTTGTTCTGCCATTTAATTTATTTAAACCAATAATACCAATCAGACCCCCTCACTCAGTTAAACAACTGACTTCAATACACTGCACTGCCGAGTGAGTGAATGCCGCCTACTCTGCTGTTCCTGATAAAATAATCTTTGGCCTTTGCTTTTGCTGTTAAACTACGTTTGACATTTTCTTTCATCTTGCTGTCAGTCATGTCACAAAGCTGTCACAATAGTTCAAGGCATCATCAATTATGTCAAACAAACCACAGATTGCTTACAAACCTAAAATTCATAGAGTATAAAATGTATTACTTTAATAAAACTCAAGGTGCAATTAATTTTCTGTACATTGAATATTTTTACAAAATTTCGATGAGGTGCCCCCTCATGACTCCTCTTGACTAACATGATAGAACACTTAAATATTTTTTTAGAATTATTGTCTGTCAGGGCATCACGTGAAAGTTATACCCTTGAACGAATTTCCATGTAAATTGCAGTTGTTACTAATACTTTGGGTATAATGTAGAAAACTTTTCATCCGGGAACACTTATAGATTTCCATGGAAAACAGTATGAACGTTTGTATGGAAAAACTTTAAAACATCAACCGATTTGCAACAAACGTTTCTTGCCTTTAGTACAATTATGTTAAAAGTTTCAAATCTCTTCTTGGAAATAACTAATATGCCGTGGAAATAAGATTGTCATTGCAAAGTGTTTGAATGATGACGGTGTTATTTAATTTTGTTTGTTTTCACATTTACTCGGAGTTTTTAATTATTATTGATCAACATGTATATATATTTAAGAATTCACAAATACCTTATTGATAAAACGCATTTGGTGTACAAATTCATGTCAGTTGGTGAAAAACCCTAGACAACGATTTTAATGGTTTGTTTACATTTGTTTCGACTGCAAATCGATCCTACTATAGCAGGAAATCTCCCTTTGCCAAAAATCCTTTGTCATTGTACCGTGGGTTTCACTTAATTTCAAATTCCTAATTATAAGTACTTCATTATTAATTATTGTTATTATTATTATTCAATATATTATATTATTATTTTTAAATATTTATATGCAAGAGGTACAAGATATAACTTAATTTCACGTTATAATTTCCGTATGCGAAGCTGCGGGCAAAACAGATAACATGCTTGTGAAGTGACTTGAATACTTCTTGGTCTATTTTATAGTACTGTAGCTGCCTGACGCAGCTATCATTATACCTACCGAATACCTCCTATTAATACTTACGCAGTTACCAATACCTTCTCAATACCTACATATTTACCTTACCGAAACGTTACCTGGATACCAATAGGAAAAATAAATACAACAGCCTAACTTATATTTCAAGCTAAGTAAAACAAACACCTCAAGGGAAATATATTTATTTGCTTTGACGTTCTGTTAAGAAACGAATGACGTCTGTTTAAGAAACAAGATAAGCGCAGTCCGTCAGCATCTTCCTCGTTCCTCTTCATCAGTCTTCAAGCCACAAGATCTCATCTTCGAAGCACCCGGCACCCGGCAGTTATCTTCATAGGTATATATCTTCACGCCCGTGTCGTGTATTCGCGCTCGCAGCTCGCCGTTAAATGTACACCCATTTGAGCCTCGCGCAATATTTATAACATCGCCTCGCGCTTGCGAAGGAGAGCGGCGATGTTAGAACGAGATGGCAACACTTAGCGACAGACACAGCGTTATTGTTACAGGAGTGAACGAGACGGCATGCAAATAATCATTGTTAATTTTATTACCCTTTACACGTGTTTTATAATCCTATTTGTTATTGGTCTATCTTTTTACTGTAAATTAATGTAGCTATTTTTATTGGTCATTCTTCTCTACAATTTTTGTATATAAACCCGTTCATTTTTTACCAAAATATATTCCTCCGATAACCAGCAGAAGTATCATTACAAGCAACCTTCCTGATACAACATTAGTAGACCTTCAACTGAACAACCTCTACATTGGTGACCCGACAAAGGACCTCCGAAGAACATCTGGAAGAAGACCTCCTTCTCAGAAGAATCCCTGCTGGACCAACCTACGCCGGTGACTCTCAAGCAAGTCACCCGACACGAGGAATCCCTGCTCGACGAATCCCTCGTCCCTCGTCGAAGCTCTGCGAACGACACCCTGCTGATCCGTCCCTGCTGAAGTCACGTTTCACCCTAGGCCTACCTACCTACCGTAACCTGTCGTCAACCCATCGTCATGGAGAAACACGCACAGCACGCCGAAGCCACTTCCCAGCCACAGACCCAATCAGCATGTCCACAGCCGCAGCAACCCGAAATCGCTGGAATAGCTCTTTCCATGCGTATTCCGCCATTCTGGAGAGACAAGCCACGACTATGGTTTATTACTTTTGAGGCAGCGACCAGCGAACTCAAAAGAGGACAAAACCAACTCGCCCAGATGGTTATTGCACAGCTGGAGAAACAAGATATTGAGCAGATTTCAGACCTGCTATACGACCCGCCAGCTACAGAACAATATACTACATTGAAGAATCGACTCATATCGGCTTACGAAGAATCGGACAACCGCCAACTTCAGAAATTACTATCGGAAGTCGAGTTAGGTGACCAAAAGCCTACTCAACTACTACGACGAATGCGAAGCCTGGCTCGAGACAAAGTCCCAGATTCAACTCTCCGACTCATGTGGTCAAACCATTTACCGCCACACGTCCGTTCAGTACTTACCGTCAGCGAATCATTCTCCACGAAAACATCGCTCGACGAACAAGCACTTCTCGCCGACAAAATGATGGAGAACACGAACAATAACATCTCAGCCGTCGATTCATCAAAAAATCCTGAAACGCAATTTTTAATTGAAGAAATTCGAAAATTATCAATTGAAGTTGCCGCTATCAAGAATTCACAGAATAATTTCCATTCATTCAAAAATTACAACTCGTCACAAAATAATACTACGCCGCACGCCTACAATAATAATAGTCGAAGACCATTCGCCCGCCAAAATCGACATCGATCTACGAGTCGCGACACGTCAATACCTACACGCCAGCGAAGCGAGTCAAGATCGACGTATTGTTATTATCACCGACGTTTTGGTTCAGAAGCCCGAAAATGTACGAAGCCATGTACTTATAAGCAAGAAAGTACCAAGTCGGAAAACTGAATCATACGTTAGCCACGGCGGAACCTAGCGTATCAGATATTAATTACCGCCTATTTATTACCGACAAGAAAAACAATATGACGTTTTTAATCGACACAGGAGCCAACATATCCGTAATACCTCCGTACAAAGGTCAACAACAAAGCCCTTTGAATTTTCAACTTTACGCGGCAAACAACACTGTCATACCTACCTACGGAGAGAAAACATTGGAACTCGATTTTAACCTACGCCGATTATTTAAATGGAAGTTCATCGTCGCGAAAGTGAGCAAGCCTATCATTGGAGCCGATTTCCTACGACATCACCAACTCATCGTCGACTTGAAAAATCAAAAATTAATAGATGGTATTACCAACCTATCAACGCAGTCATACGTAGAAGCATCAAACATACCTACTATTCGAAGCGTCGATATTCAAGATAAATACCACAACATTTTATCGGAATTCCCCGGTACTACAAGAATTTCATCAATGAAACTTACATCCATTCATAACGTCGAACACTATATTGAAACTACGGGAGCCCCATTACATTGTCGCGCGCGCCCAATCGCCCCTCATCGATATGAAATAGTGCGAAAAGAATTCGAAAATATGATTGAACAAGGTATTTGCCGTCCAAGCAAGAGCCCTTGGTCATCACCACTTCATATCGTACCCAAAAAGAACGGTGACATCAGAGTTTGCGGTGATTATAGAAGGTTAAACGCAATCACAACGCCTGACAGATACCCAATACCGCGTATCAAAGATTTTACGTATCAATTGTCACAGAAAAATATCTTTTCAACTATTGATCTCAACCGAGCGTATCAACAAATCAATGTTCGCGAAGAAGATATACAGAAGACCGCTATCATCACTCCGATGGGACTATTCGAATTTCCCAAGATGCCACCTGGACTACGGAATGCAGCTCAAACTTTTCAACGTTTTATTCACGAAGTTTTACAAGGACTGGATTTTGTTTATGCATTTATTGACGATCTTTTAATCGCAAGTTCCGACGAAAAAACGCACGAACAACACTTACGTACGGTCTTACGTCGATTGGAAGATAATGGAATCACCATTAATCCATCAAAATGCGTATTTGGACAACCTGAAGTCAAGTTTTTGGGTTACTCAGTCAACAGCCAAGGAATCAAACCGCCTGTCGAAAAAGTAAAGGCAATATCACAGTTTCCGAAACCGAAAACTATTGAAGAGCTTAGGCGCTTTCTCGGAATTATCAATTTCTACCGTGACCACATTCCGAAAGCCGCTGAACTTCAAGCTCCACTCCATGCCTACCTCCATAATTCAAAGAAGCGTGATAAAACTATAATTCAATGGACCGAAGACTCAACTAAGTCATTTGAAGCGTGTAAAATTGCTATTTCAAACGCTACTTTACTCGCACATCCATCTCATCACGCAAAGCTCGCTATCTTCACCGACGCATCTGATCTATCCGCTGGAGCCGTTTTACAACAATACATCGATAACAAATGGCAACCACTGGGATATTTTTCAAAAAAGTTTTCAAGTACACAGCGAAACTATAGTACATTCGATCGAGAACTACTCGCCATCTACATGTCTATAAAGCATTTTCGAAAAACTTTTGAAGGACGAAGCCTCATCATCTTCACTGATCACAAACCGTTAACTTACGTACTTCAAAAACCTCCTTCAACTTCAGAGACACCGCGCCGAGCGAGACAACTAATCTTCATTACCGAATTCACAACGGATATTCGACACGTCAGCGGAAAAGATAACGTAGTTGCCGACGCATTAAGCCGCATACCTATCGAGAGTATCACATGCCCTACCGCTATCGATTTCGAGAAGATCGCAGAAGCTCAACAGGAAGAGAAAAGTACCATAGATCAACTTTCAAAACAGAGTAATCTATCACTCAAACTAGTTACTCTGCCACATTCTCAAAAATCTATTTATTGCGAGACATCAACATCGTTCATTCGACCATACGTACCAGAAAAATATCGACAACTCGTTTTTAACGCGCTACATAATGTCAGCCATCCTGGTATTCGAACAACTCGAAAACTGATAACGCAAAAATTTTTTTGGCCGTCAATGAACACAGATGTCGCAACGTGGGCAAAACAGTGTATTCCATGTCAACAATGTAAAGTACAGCGCCATACAACGAGCAACATTACATCGTTTTCATCAGCTGATCGATTTCAACACGTCCACATCGACGTAGTTGGACCGCTTCCACCATCACCCGAAGGCTACAGATACCTGGTTACAATGATCAACCGAGCAACTAGATGGCCAGAAGCCTTACCTACTGATGACACGTCCGCCGACTCAATCGCTAAAATATTTTATGAGCACTGGATTATACGTTTTGGTTCACCGAAGTTGATAACAACCGATCAAGGAAGAAACTTTGAAAGTCGCCTTTTCAACAAACTACTTAATATCATGGGAACTCAACGAATACGTACAAGTCCGTATCACCCTCAATCCAACGGTATGGTAGAAAGATGGCACCGAAGTTTGAAAACCGCACTGAAAACTCGTCTATCAGAACGTACTAAGTGGATAGACGAATTACCTACAGTACTTATGGGTTTACGCGCAATACCTCGTTCCGATTCAGGTGTTAGCGCAGCAGAACTTACCTACGGTTACAACTTACGTTTACCATCCGATTTCTTCACTACTACTATAGATAAGGAACAAAATCTCGACTATGATTACGTCACACAGCTACGTAATACAATAAACTCGACGAAACCATCCTTACCTACAATCGCACATAGTAACAAGAAACCTATTTTCATTCACAAGGATCTACAAAACTGCGAGTATGTTTTTATCAGAATAGACGCCGTAAAAACGCCTTTAATGCCTACTTACGAAGGTCCATACAAAGTATTAGAGCGTAATAGCAAAACTTTTGTTACCTGAGAGGCGATCTGCAGTTATTTCGATTGACCGTCTCAAGCCTGCCTACACTGTCAGTACTCAAGAGGACTCAACATCTGAAGCAAGCACCCAGGATACCTCAGCTACATACTCACAGACACCAGCGAAAACCAACGATGGAACTACAAGTACCTACTCAAGCTCCAGTACATCGTCAAGCCCAGTTAAGTCATCAATTCTGAAGACCACTAGACTTGGACGCACCAGCAAGCTTCCGGTACGCTTTCGCTAGGGGGAGAGTCATGTAGCTGCCTGACGCAGCTATCATTATACCTACCGAATACCTCCTATTAATACTTACGCAGTTACCAATACCTTCTCAATACCTACATATTTACCTTACCGAAACGTTACCTGGATACCAATAGGAAAAATAAATACAACAGCCTAACTTATATTTCAAGCTAAGTAAAACAAACACCTCAAGGGAAATATATTTATTTGCTTTGACGTTCTGTTAAGAAACGAATGACGTCTGTTTAAGAAACAAGATAAGCGCAGTCCGTCAGCATCTTCCTCGTTCCTCTTCATCAGTCTTCAAGCCACAAGATCTCATCTTCGAAGCACCCGGCACCCGGCAGTTATCTTCATAGGTATATATCTTCACGCCCGTGTCGTGTATTCGCGCTCGCAGCTCGCCGTTAAATGTACACCCATTTGAGCCTCGCGCAATATTTATAACATCGCCTCGCGCTTGCGAAGGAGAGCGGCGATGTTAGAACGAGATGGCAACACTTAGCGACAGACACAGCGTTATTGTTACAGGAGTGAACGAGACGGCATGCAAATAATCATTGTTAATTTTATTACCCTTTACACGTGTTTTATAATCCTATTTGTTATTGGTCTATCTTTTTACTGTAAATTAATGTAGCTATTTTTATTGGTCATTCTTCTCTACAATTTTTGTATATAAACCCGTTCATTTTTTACCAAAATATATTCCTCCGATAACCAGCAGAAGTATCATTACAAGCAACCTTCCTGATACAACATTAGAAGACCTTCACTGAAGATCCTCTACAGTACTCTATAGGCTATAGCTCTGTATCAAAGATTTTATAACAAGAATTCTTGTTATAAAATCTTCAACAAGAGTTCTTGTTATAAAATCTTTGCTCTGTATAGGCTCTTGGTTCTGTCAACTTATTTGACGGCGATTTCTAATCTAACAGAGTTGTCAATTTCTTGTCAGTTGTCATGACATCTATGGTCATGACTCATGTCGTCCTGAGTGAGAGTTGGCATATTGTCAGCAGTGTTGCCAATGCTACGGCAATTACCGTGTTCTACGGCTTTCGGGCCCAAAAATCACAAAATCTACGGTCTACGGCTGGAACCCCTAGGGCCGTAGCAAATTCTACGATCTTTTTGTTATTTATTATTTTTGCAGACATTTTACGAATGTTAAAACCCTTACAACAGCGCCATTAGGCTATTGAAAAGTGTTCCTTGTTTTGTTTACATCAAATTCACTGCCGATGACTTTTTTTTTAGTCCGAGCGCTGAACTGATTGTATATATTGGCTTAATTGGATAGCTTAATATATTGGCAGCTGTGGACACGGCCCACAGTTTATCTTTTTCCATATAAACACGGCTTTTTTATCTAATGTACACGGCCTTCCAAAAATTTTCATTAGCAACACTGGTTGTCAGTGACGTTGTCAATTGTCATTGTCACTTGTACATTGTAATTTGTAATAACATGTGATAAATAAGATTAATTTGAAATCGAATTTATTATGATTATTAAACCTAATTGTATCTTTCAGCCTCAGCTTTCGTCTTCTAATTACAAGTTAGTTTAACCTACTAAGAGTTGAAAAATAAAAAATAAAATTATAGTTAATGCAACATAAATATTCTTAAACAACGATAAATGATTTATATTTAATGAAAATAAAATGCATCATCGAATTTTAGAACTTTATAGTGGGATAGGAGGTATGCACTGTGCATGGAATGGTAATAAATATTTGTATTTTAAAAGTTATTAAGATGTAACATGCTTGAAGTAAATAATTGTATTATTTAGGCCTATTTATTGATCTTAGATTTAGGCATTATTATTTACAGAATCGGGATTAGACGGAGAAATTATAGCAGCAGTTGACATAAATACTGTAGCAAATGAAGTATATACCCATAATTTTCCTGAAATTAATTTACTGACCAGGAATATCCAGACACTTACATATAAGGAGATAGAGAAATTAAATGTAAACACAATATTGATGTCGCCTCCGTGTCAGCCATTCACTAGAAATGGAAAATATTTAGATGACAATGATCGCAGAACTAATTCATTTCTTTACATAATAAACCTACTGACAGATTTAGAATGCATTAAATACATTTTAATGGAAAATGTTAAAGGGTTCGAGTGCTCTACTGTACATAAATTGTTTATAGAAAAGCTTGAAGAATGCAAATTTGAATATCAGGAATGTCTTCTGTCTCCAACAAGTGTTGGTATACCTAATTCAAGGTTGCGCTATTATTGTATAGCAAGAAGAGGAAATACAAATTGGTCTTTTAATAGAAAAAATGAAATTGTAAGAAATTTTCTATTATCAATCAGATTTTTTTAAATTATGATGAATATTGAGGTGTTTCAGTTATTGTTACATCATAATTAAATTAAAACAACTTACCCAAGAATCATTTTGTAGATCATATTAACATGCAATACTAAAATTAAATTTATCATTTAATATCATTATTTAAATTTTTATCATATTTTTTTGTGTATGTTTATTTTTAATTAAATTAAACAAATTAGCCCATAAGATGTAACCTACCAAATAACATACCAACATGACATCCATTTTATAATTTCAGATGCAAAGTCTTCCAAATGATTATGGGCAACCATTTTCACTAGAAAAAATACTTGACAAGGATGTCCCAGACACATTCTTGGTGAACCATGATATACTAAAACGAGCAAATATTCTTGACATTTGCTACAAGGATTCAAGACGGTCTTGCTGTTTTACAAAAGCATATTCACACTATGCTAAAGGGACTGGGTCAGTTATTACTAATAGCACCCCTGAAGACCTTGAACAGTGTTATGAGAGGGCAAGCAAATATGAAGTAGGCAGTGAAGAATATGTAAATGTAATCAAAGATCTCAATTTAAGATTCTTCACACCAAATGAGGTGTTGCGACTGATGGCGTTTCCAGAGTACTATAGCTTCCCTAAAAATATTTCCAGAAAACAGTGCTACCGCTTGCTGGGAAATAGTGTTAATGTTAAAGTAATAACTGTACTTTTAAAATTACTATGTGAATAGTGAAAAACAACACTAAGAAAGGAAAATTAAAATTGTATTTAAATAAATAACTTATGGTGCTACAGTTCAAGACATATCTGTTGAATACATCTCTAAGAAAGATTAAGACAATAATTAATGATTAATTTTACAGATTGGACAAAAATAGTAATAGATATAAAAACAGCAAGATTTCTTTACATTTGTATTTTTTCTAACCATCTTATTAACACTTGCAACTATAATACACTTTGCCTGTTAACAAGCAAAAATTCAATGCGTATACTATATTTTTTTTTATATAGAACCATTAGCCAGTACTTGTCTAGCCCTTCTCTTAGCCCTGTAGTTGAGGACCCTCATCCTTAACATCACAGCTATTGAGGACACAGCTCCGGCCACAAAGGACCAAATTGTGAACTTCCAGTATGCTCTTTCCTCTAAATAGGCTACTCGATCACAGCTGAAAAAAATAAGTATAGATACCTGAGAACATATTATATATAATACGGACAATATTTACTGACTATGAGAACATAAAATTATTACACAAGACATTTTAATAATATAGTTATTACCTTCTTGTTACAGTTTCACCATTTTCACATTTTAATATTTCCTTAAAACTGGTATGTATACAAACACCAATACTTTTGCTTCTGATTTCAAACTCTGAAACGCAATGCAAAAATAATATCTTCGATATGTTTTGTTATTATGCCACTTATTTATACATCACCATGAAAAACAGTATAATCTTATACAGTACAGCCGCTGTATCTTGGCGCGTCTGAACTTCGCGCAAAAGGCTGCGCAGTAACATAATTCGCCAATATTCTATATGCAGTGTATTGTGTCTCAGTCATACGTTAGCATGTTCATGTTGCCATCTCTGTCTTACATGCGCTAAAGTTCGCAAAGCCTATATTCAGACGCGCCAAGATACAGCGGCCGAACTGTACTCTGTGCTAAACACAAAATTGAAGGAATACTAATCCAAAGCAATTTCCTCCTGACAATGCGCATGCAGAAGTATTATACATCTAATGCATTTACACAAGAGTTTGTAATGTTTATCACTGCTAGTAGTTGCCTGCGGCTTTCATAAGATAGACTTTACAAAACAGAATGGCCAGTAATGATCTGCGTGTTTCAATTTTTCAGTTAAGCATTATATCAAATTTCATCATAATCGGTCAAGCAGTTTGGCTGCCAGACGAACAAGTTACTTTCAAATTGTTAATTAGGAATTTGTATGCATTTTAAATCAGGACTTTAGCAGTAAGCTATGTTTTTAATTGCAATTTGATACTGTATATATAATAATTTGTATAATTATTATATTATCTTTCATGAGTTTTTGAAGTATGTATGTAATTATTAATTTTAAAAAAGCTAAATTAATTACCTGAACAGGGATGACATTCACTGATCACTTTGTATTTTTGATTAGTCCAACATGTAGAATTGTTTTCTGTAGGAAACGTTTTGTTCTTCATTTTATGACTACCAGATAAAGTTTCAGCTAGTTGTGATTCTAATATAAGGATTAGAATTGTGAGTCTGGAATGAGTAAATTTTATATAACAATATAACACAATATTTCTTCTGTACTCAATATATATTTATAGTAAGTAAATACTGCTTTTTTATTAGAAAACTATAAAACTTACACTCCCAAGCACACAGTACCCAAGAGCATACATCGTTTAGAACAAGTTTCAATCATTTTGATGGACGGTCAAATTTCCTATTCAGTGTTTGTCGTATTTGATATTAGTTATTTTTTTTGTCAGACATAAATTACATCACAGAAAGTGCAAATAATTTATCTAGTACAAATAGAAAATCGTAAAAACACCCAAGTCAAAACAATTCAACCAACATGTAAACGTCTGACACTTCTGACAGACAGACGTGACAGTCAGTTATTGACTGACTTAAAGTAACTGACAGTCGACACACTTGTCTTGTCACTATAACCATAGATATATACTCTAGCTGGATCGACGACTTTGTAGAGGTACCTGAAGTTCGATTTCGATAAAACGTCATCGATGACGTCATAACCTAAAGTCCCTAAAGAACCAATCACAGGCCGGATTGAGGTTGTCCTTCATAATTCTAGGGTATCCACACTTACATACTTACAAAGATTGTCCTATTTTGATATGGTTCTTCAAAATGTTTTCTGTAGGTAATTTTTCTATAGGTAAAAATTATATTTTAATAATACGTTTTATTAAAATTTCTTCAAAATTACTGAATTTAAAATATTGCATTAAGAGCAAAATTGAGACGATTGCACATTCCTGCTTTTTATTAATGAAATGTAATAAGTAATATTAAATGTACAGTATTATGTTATTATTCTCCACTTTAAGTTGCTTTACGTGTTTTTAGATTTACGATAGCAAACCCACCGATCCTCTGCTGCCCATGACAATATTGATTACCTTTAAACGAGACTCGGGAAGGGACTGGGATTTATTCAGTTAGAAAAGGATATTAACACGATTATCACTGACTATCGACAACAGTACAACACCTCATTTTATGCAACACAAACAAAAACGACGAGTACCTATGACGGCCACAATCTTTACAAATCCCCGATGACCTTAATCGCCACTCTGAAAAATTGCATTGATTTTTGGCGCAGTGTTGCAAACTACCACACAATTACGGTACCTATAATATTCATCTTAGATGTTTTATATCATTATAAAAAATCATAATCAAATGCATCGAATGATATGTCCTGGGACTATAGATAACATGGACACAATGGAAAAATGAACTTTAGGGTATGACGTCATCGAACTTCAGGTACCTCTACAAAGTCGTCGATCTAGCTGGAGTATATATCTATGACTATAACCATCAATGCTATAACCCTTTGATTAAAGAAAAAGAGAGGATAGGAAATAAGGTCACGTGATCTGAAGCCAAAAGTTTCTCAAATATGGCGTCGACTCCGCCCACAAAATAGCGTTGTATTTTTCACATATCGATATAATATTTTAAATATATGATGAAATGAATATATTTGATTATTTAGTTTAAAAAACACAAGAGTTCTAAATCAAATATAGTGTTATAGAGTGAGATATTATTATTTATATGATGTTCCTACTACTTAACACATTGTTTTAAAAAACCCTAAGTAACTTTTTCAATATTTAATTAGACAATATTTTGAATAAAATGAAATCTAAAAATTTAATCTAAAACGATTAACCTTAATATTGGCTTAAAGATTAGAGATTGGCTGATATTTATTTAGAAACCCACTGAATTAAGCTTGTCGATAGTTTATATAACGATATTTAAAATATTTTATTCGATTATGAATCGATACAAAACATCGTATTAAATTATACGTATAAAATATAAATAAAATATAAAATATGTATCATGTTTTATTTATTAAAATATTTCTTTCTTTTTTTCTCTTTCTTGGCTGACAACGCTTTGGTCGCTGTTATTCATTGGCCGCGATACCCACTTACAAGTATATTTAATTTCATGAATCGATATTTGGACTATTATTTATATTGGGATATTCATGACGAACCGGAGTATCGATACGTAAAACACCCGGATTAAACATTCCTATTAGAAATTTACTTTCTAATTGCTAATTCTAGTTGCCGGCCAAGAAAGAGAGAAGAAGTTCTCTCTTTCTTGGCCGGCAACGCATCAGTGATGCCTTTGGTGTTGCTGATGTCCATGGCCGACGATAGCCACTCACCATCAGGTGGATCGTCAGCTCGTTTGCCGACTATTTCCATTAAACATTACACTGCGATACGATCCATATCGATCTAGAGATTCTAGAGTATCGATACAAGGCACCTGGATCGAACATCCCTAGAAGCAACTGTTATCATAAAATGGCGTCCGAAAACAGGCTTCAAGGCGGAGCTTAGATAGATTTCTTTAAAATGTTGCCAGAAAATTGAAATATGCTACATATATTGTACTCTTTCTGTAAGTATAAATTGTGGCGTGTAAGAACAGGACAGATGTATTTTTGGTATTTCGGGTCATATTTGCATAATAAATGTATAATGAAAAAATGTATATGCAATTTAGGGCATATCCTCTACTTTTCTTTAATCAATGCTATAACCACAGAATTATAAGCTGACCAGTTTAGACCATGGTTATAATAGTCTTACTGGATTGCAATCTTCGTAGAGGTACCAAAGCTAAAGAAATAGAATGGTTCATTGATGTTACTACAATCTACAATGAATAGATTTTTAGTAAGTTATTGCGCTCACTATTTGAGACCTCATCTCCACTTGCCGTTAGACGAAATTATGATCAAGCATTGACTTAAAGAAAGTTCAAAAGAAACGCGGTGAAATATTTTTTCAATTTTTTTCTTCTTTTTAACGCTGCAACTGTGTAAGTGTACGTTAAGTAACTATACGTTATTCGTTGTATACTTAGATGAAGAAATGAAAGGTTGTATACAAATGCTAACGTATGTATCTATAAAGCCGGTACCAGATACAGCTTCGAAAATGTGCACCCTCGATTAAGTGTGGCACGGGACTTTGAATATGTGTTCAAACATTGAACACATATTATGTTTAAGCATTCAAACTTGAATGTGTTCAAATTTTTGGTAGCCTGCCACACTTGTGCAAAGTCCAGTTGCGGGACCGTTTCTGTGGCGAAAGGTCGTGCGCGGTAGGCAGTTGATGGAATCCTAAATTCGAACAAAACTACTTGGTGTGCCATGATTATGACTTTCGATCATCCAACTGGACATTGGAAGACGTTTGTTATATTTATGAATCATGCTCGTACTTGTAGAGGATCTTCAGTTGAAGGTCTACTAATGTTGTATCAGGAAGGTTGCTTCAAGTAATACTTCTGCTGGTTATCGGAGAAATATATTTTTGGTAAAAATGAACTGGTTTATATACAGAAATTGTAAAGAAGAATGACCAATAAAAATAGCTACATTAATTTACAAGAAAAATAAACACCAATGAGAAAGAGGATTATAAAACACGTGTAAAGGGTAATAAAATTAACAATGATTATTTGCATGCCGTCTCGTTCACTCCTGTAACAATAACGCTATATCTGTCGCTAAGTGTTGCCATCTCGTTCTAACATCGCCGCTCTCCTTCGCAAGCGCGAGGCGATGTTATAAATATTGCGCGAGGCTCAAATGGGTGTACAAGAACGGCTGCATCCGTCGTCGTAGTGTGGGTACTCAACCTACCCTCCCACTGCTCGAGCGCCAGTTCACCCATCTCTTTTCCTCCCCGCATTCTGACGAATCCTGGGGCAGGAAACGATACCTACCCTCTCATGTAGAGGTAGCGGGGATACCTACCCTCAACAGAAGAGTCGCGCCGCAGGTCCCGTGAATTGACCGCGGCGCCTTCGCTGCAGGAGAAGGATGCCCCCGAAGAAAGGACGGGAGGGGGCGAAGAAGACGCCCCCACCTCAAGAACAAGCAACGCAACCGCGCCAGCCCCCGGCGCGCGGCCCGCCCGTGAAATCGCGCGAGCCCGCGAGCCGGCGTGAGCGCGCGGATCCGCGCTTGGATCTGGAACTACCGTCAACATCAAGGAGTGCGCCGGCGCCCGCCGCGCCGCCACCGACACCGGTTGACTCCGGTCCCCTCGACGTCCAGCAATGGCCCGCGTTACCCACGCCACCCGGCGTAGGGCCCGACCATGCATCGCCCGCCGAGGTCGACCTCTCCATCGATGAAATCCTGTCGTTCAGACAAAATATGTCTGACTCCCTGGAGCACGCGGGCACTCCAGAGTTGATCCCCGAGATACAAGTCGCCACTGAAGCCCTCATATTAATGAAAAAGATACCACCAATACAGCCCGGCCCCCCTCCAGTCACCGCGAGCCAGGCAGCACCGGGGCCGCCGTCCCCCCACATGCAGATTGCCTGCGAGTGGGCGGAATTCGCGCACCGGATGCGCCAGGAAAACGCAGACAAGGAGGGTGCGAACGTGGAGGAGCACCTGTCGCGCCAGAGCCACCGCGTCGCAGAGAGGCTATCAATCGGCCTCCCCCCCGAGGAGCAGATCGCCGTCATGAGGGTGGCGAGCTCCTGGAAGGGGACTACGCCCTTGGACAGGCCAGCCAGGAGACGAAGAGAAGACGAGGAGGTTGAGGACCAGGGCAAACGTTACTGCCCTGAGTCACTCCCCCCCCCCTGCCGCAAGATTACAGAGACCCACGCCTCCGCCGCCGCCATCAGCGCTCACATCCGTCGAGCCGCGAGGCATCGGCGTCCGATCTCACGAGGGGCGACCCGGCCCAGGAAGCCGGAGGACCCACCCCGATGGAGCTCCAAGTCATCCCAAAATATCTACCAGGCCATGTACACGCGGGTAAAGCACCGCCCACGCTGGACGCGGAGCGCTACGCCTCCCCGCGACCTGAGTCCCGAGCAACCGTGCGCTTTGTGCAAGCCGCACCGAGCGCCCCCACACCGCTTGCGCAGAGCACCGCCCCCAACATGGCGGGTGCCGCGCAGCCCACCGCGCCCACACCCGCGCAGAGCACCGCCGCAACAGTGGCGAGTGCCGCGCAGGTCACCGTACCGGCGCCCGCGCTGAGAACCGCCGCCTCAATGGCGAGTTCCGCGCAGGCCACCACGTCATCCGCCGCGACAAGCGGCACGCCCGCAGCCCCCTCGGCTGCCACGCCACCACCAGCGTCGAGTCGCCCTCGTTGCCCTCCGCTGGTCGTCGAGAGCCTGCCTGACTGGGAGACCCATTTCCGGGAACTCAAGTCGCGGCTCGGCAGGACAGTCAGCGCGCGCCCCTACGGGCAGGGCGTGCGCTTCACCCCGACCGACGACAGGGAGTACCGCACGGTACAGGCGTACCTGTGCGACCTTGAGAAGACAACATCCATCTCATGGTTCTCGTACTCCCTGCCGACTGAGAAGTCGATCAAGGTGGCCATCAGGGGGCTACCGGTCAACACTGAGCCGGACAGGCTTGTGGAGGAGCTCCGGAGCCTAGGCTTCGACCCAGAGTACGCGCGGCGCGTACCGGCCCGCCGAGGAAGAGCGGGCTGTCTGTTCTTCGCCATCTTGCGGCGAACCCCACACTTTGCAGAAATCTACGCGGTCTCCAAGCTGCTGGGCATGCCGGGGGTCCGCGTGGAGTCCTGGAGAGGGAAGAGAGGCCCGGCGCAGTGCCACAGGTGCCAGCAGTTCCGCCACGCCTCCCAGCAGTGCCACCGCAAGGCGGCCTGTGTGAGGTGTGGCGACGAGCACGCGGCCCACCTGTGCCCGCGCCCCCGAGAGGAGCCCGCCACGTGCGCCAACTGTGGCGGCCCGCACACAGCAAACGCGACGGTGTGCCCGGTGTACCGCCGTGAGGCGCGCAACAAGTGCGCCAGAACGGTGGCACTGACCGCGGTGCGCCCGCGCAAGAAGCCCAGCCACACAGCGGCTGCCCCGCCCCCCGCGGACGGCGAGGCGCAACAGCGCGGCTCGCTTATGGCCGCGGCGAACGACCCACCCCCTCGCGGTTCCAGCGCGAGACGGCGAAGAAGAGGCAGGCGAGGAGGACGGAAGCCCGTCCCACCCCCCGACGCCCCCTGCAACACCGAAGACCCGCCCACACGAGCGCCCAAGGAAAAGCCGGTCGCCGCCCCCGAACCTCCTCGCCCGCGTAAGCAGGCACGGGGAAGAAAGGCGAAGGCGGAGACCTTTGAGGAGGCCACGTTCGACCTGCTGCAGAGCCTGCTGGACGGGCTCCGCGCGGGTACGGACGTCACGCCGCTGCTCCTCCACGGCATGGCCAGGCTCTCAGAGCTTCGGCCGGCCGCAGCTGAGGAGTAGCCGCCACCGGATTTGACCCTGGCCGGGGGCTTGAGCCCAGCTCGCCCCCGCCACCACCCGGACTAACCGTGCCGCCCTAAGCCGCTCACCGACCGCAGGTCGGCCTCCGCTGGGCTTCCCACAAGCGGGATCCACCTGGCGGGGCCTGACCGCTCGGTGTAGCGTGAAGAAGGCGGCACAAAACTGGACTCGACACTACGGCCTAAGGCCGCCCACGTAACAGGGCGCCGTTATTAACTGGAGCCAGTCTTACGCTGAGCCAAATGGACGACCATATACCGCGTCGCACCAACCCAGAGCCCGGTCCTGCAGTTTCAGGCCGCGATGAATCCTTCGTTAAGGGGGCATGGCCCCGACGACGATTCCGCCCGACCCGCAAGGGACGGAGTGATGCCCACGAGAAGAGAAGATGGGTGTACATTTCACGGCAAGCTGCGAGCGCGGACACATGACACGGGCGTAGCTGCTGATAGCTGATATGATAGCTGCGCCAGGCAGCTACATGACTCTCCCCCTAGCGAAAGCGTACCGGAAGCTTGCTGGTGCGTCCAAGTCTAGTGGTCTTCAGAATTGATGACTTAACTGGGCTTGACGATGTACTGGAGCTTGAGTAGGTACTTGTAGTTCCATCGTTGGTTTTCGCTGGTGTCTGTGAGTATGTAGCTGAGGTATCCTGGGTGCTTGCTTCAGATGTTGAGTCCTCTGGAGTACTGATTGTGTAGGCAGGCTTGAGACGGTCGATCGAAATAACTGCAGATCGCCTCTCAGGTAACAAAAGTTTAAATGTTTTGCTATTACGCTCTAGTACTTTGTATGGACCTTCGTATGTAGGCATTAAAGGCGTTTTTACGGCGTCAATTCTGATAAAAACATACTCGCAGTTTTGTAGATCCTTGTGAATGAAAATAGGTTTCTTGTTACTATGCGCGATTGTAGGTAAGGATGGCTTCGTCGAGTTTATTGTATTACGTAGCTGTGTGACGTAATCATAGTCGGGATTTTGTTCCTTATCTATAGTAGTAGTGAAGAAATCGGATGGTAAACGTAAGTTGTAACCGTAGGTAAGCTCTGCTGCGCTAACACCTGAGTCGGAACGAGGTATTGCGCGTAAACCCATAAGTACTGTAGGTAATTCGTCTATCCACTTAGTACGTTCTGATAGACGAGTTTTCAGTGCGGTTTTCAAACTTCGGTGCCATCTTTCTACCATACCGTTTGACTGAGGGTGATACGGACTTGTACGTATTCTCTGAGTTCCCAAGATGTTAAGTAATTTGTTGAATAGGCGACTTTCAAAGTTTCTTCCTTGATCGGTTGTTATCAACTTCGGTGAACCAAAACGTATAATCCAGTGCTCATAAAATATTTTTGCGATTGAGTCGGCGGACGTGTCATCAGTTGGTAAGGCTTCTGGCCATCTAGTTGCTCGGTCGATCATTGTAACCAGGTATCTGTAGCCTTCGGGTGATGGTGGAAGCGGTCCAACTACGTCGATGTGGACGTGTTGAAAACGATCAGCTGATGGAAACGATGTAATGTTGCTCGTTGTATGGCGCTGTACTTTACACTGTTGACATGGAATACACTGTTTTGCCCACGTTGCGACATCAGTGTTCATTGACGGCCAAAAAAATTTTTGCGTTACCAGTTTTCGAGTTGTTCGTATACCAGGATGGCTGACATTATGTAGCGCGTTGAAAACGAGTTGTCGATATTTCTCTGGTACGTATGGTCGAATGAATGATGTTGATGTCTCGCAATAAATAGATTTTTGAGAATTTGGTAGAATAACTAGTTTGAGTGATAGATTACTCTGTTTTGAAAGTTGATCTATGGTACTTTTCTCTTCCTGTTGAGCTTCTGCGATCTTCTCGAAATCAATAGCGGTAGGGCATGTGATACTCTCGATAGGTATGCGGCTTAATGCGTCGGCAACAATGTTATCTTTTCCGCTGACGTGTCGAATATCCGTTGTAAATTCGATAATGAAGATTAGCTGTCTCGCTCGGCGCGGTGTCTCTGAAGTTGAAGGAGGTTTTTGAAGTACGTAAGTTAACGGTTTGTGATCAGTGAAGATGATGAGGCTTCGTCCTTCAAAAGTTTTTCGAAAATGCTTTATAGACATGTAGATGGCGAGTAGTTCTCGATCGAATGTACTATAGTTTCGCTGTGTACTTGAAAACTTTTTCGAAAAATATCCCAGTGGTTGCCATTTGTTATCGATGTATTGTTGTAAAACGGCTCCAGCGGATAGATCAGATGCGTCGGTGAAAATAGCGAGCTTTGCGTGATGAGATGGATGTGCGAGTAAAGTAGCGTTTGAAATAGCAATTTTACACGCTTCAAATGACTTAGTTGAGTCTTCGGTCCATTGGATGATAGTTTTATCACGCTTCTTTGAATTATGGAGGTAGGCATGGAGTGGAGCTTGAAGTTCAGCGGCTTTTGGAATGTGGTCACGGTAAAAATTGATAATTCCGAGAAAACGCCTAAGCTCTTCAATAGTTTTCGGTTGCGGAAACTGAGAAATTGCCTTTACTTTTTCGACAGGCGGTTTGATTCCTTGGCTGTTGACTGAGTAACCCAAAAACTTGACTTCAGGTTGTCCAAATACGCATTTTGATGGATTAATGGTGATTCCATTATCTTCCAATCGACGTAACACGGTACGTAAGTGTTGTTCGTGCGTTTTTTCGTCGGAACTTGCGATTAAAAGATCGTCAATAAATGCATAAACGAAATCCAGTCCTTGTAAAACTTCATGAATAAAACGTTGAAAAGTTTGAGCTGCATTCCGTAGTCCAGGTGGCATCTTGGGAAATTCGAATAGTCCCATCGGAGTGATGATAGCGGTCTTCTGTATATCTTCTTCGCGAACATTGATCTGTTGATACGCTCGGTTGAGATCAATAGTTGAAAAGATATTTTTTTGTGACAATTGATACGTAAAATCTTTGATACGCGGTATTGGGTATCTGTCAGGCGTTGTGATTGCGTTTAATCTTCTATAATCACCGCAAACTCTGATGTCACCGTTCTTTTTGGGTACGAAATGAAGTGGTGATGACCAAGGGCTCTTGCTTGGACGGCAAATACCTTGTTCAATCATATTCTCGAATTCTTTTCGCACTATTTCATATCGATGAGGGGCGATTGGTCGCGCACGACAATGTAACGGGGCTCCCGTAGTTTCAATATAGTGTTCAACGTTATGAATGGATGTAAGTTTCATTGATGAAATTCTTGTAGTACCGGGGAATTCCGATAAAATGTTGTGGTATTTATCTTGAATATCGACGCTTCGAATAGTAGGTATGTTTGATGCTTCTGCGTATGACTGCGTTGACAGGTTGGTAATACCATCTATTAGTTTTTGATTTTTTAAGTCGACGATGAGTTGGTGATGTCGTAGGAAATCGGCTCCAATGATAGGCTTGCTCACTTTCGCGACGATGAATTTCCATTTAAATAATCGACGTAGGTTAAAATCGAGTTCCAATGTTTTCTCTCCGTAGGTAGGTATGACGGTGTTATTTGCCGCGTAAAGTTGAAAATTCAAAGGGCTTTGTTGTTGACCTTTGTACGGAGGTATTACGGATATGTTGGCTCCTGTGTCGATTAAAAACGTCATGTTGTTTTTCTTGTCGGTAATAAATAGGCGGTAATTGATATCTGATACGCTAGGTTCCGCCGTGGCTAACGTATGATTCAGTTTTCCGACTTGGTACTTTCTTGCTTATAAGTACATGGCTTCGTACATTTTCGGGCTTCTGAACCAAAACGTCGATGATAATAACAGTAGGTCGATCTTGACTCGCTTCGCTGGCGTGTAGGTATTGACGTGTCGCGACTCGTAGATCGATGTCGGTTTTGGCGGGCGAATGGTCTTCGACTATTATTATTGTAGGCGTGCGGCGTAGTACTATTTTGTGACGAGTTGTAATTTTTGAATGAATGGAAATTATTCTGTGAATTCTTGATAGCGGCAACTTCAATTGATAATTTTCGAATTTCTTCAATTAAAAATTGCGTTTCAGGATTTTTTGATGAATCGACGGCTGAGATGTTATTGTTCGTGTTCTCCATCATTTTGTCGGCGAGAAGTGCTTGTTCGTCAAGCGATGTCTTCGTGGAGAATGATTCGCTGACGGTAAGGACTGAACGGACGTGTGGCGGTAAATGGTTTGACCACATGAGTCGGAGCGTTGTATCTGGGACTTTGTCTCGAGCCAGGCTTCGCATTCGTCGAAGAAGTTGAGTAGGCTTTTGGTCACCTAACTCGACTTCCGATAATAATTTTTGAAGTTGGCGGTTGTCCGATTCTTCGTAAGCCGATATGAGTCGATTCTTCAACGTAGTGTATTGCTCTGTAGCTGGCGGGTCGTATAGCAGGTCGGAAATCTGTTCAATATCCTGTTTCTCCAGCTGTGCAATTACCATCTGGGCGAGTTGGTTTTGTCCTCTTTTGAGTTCGCTGGTCGCTGCCTCAAAAGTAATAAACCATAGTCGTGGCTTGTCTCTCCAGAATGGCGGGATACGCATGGAAAGGGCTATTCCAGCGATTTCGGGTTGCTGCGGCTGAGGACATGCTGATTGGGTCTGTGGCTGGGAAGTGGCTTCGGCGTGCTGTGCGTGTTTCTCCATGGCGATGGATTGACGACAGGTTGTGGTAGGTAGGTAGGCCTAGTCTGAAGCGTGACTTCAGCAGGGACGGATCAGCAGGGTGTCGTTCGCAGTGCTTCGACGAGTGACGAGGGATTCGTCGAGCAGGGATTCCTCGTGTCGGGTGACTTGCTTGAGAGTCACCGGCGTAGGTTGGTCCAGCAGGGATTCTTCTGAGAAGGAGGTCTTCTTCGAGAGTGCAGATGTTCTTCGGAGGTCACCAATGTAGAGGATCTTCAGTTGAAGGTCTACTAATGTTGTATCAGGAAGGTTGCTTCAAGTAATACTTCTGCTGGTTATCGGAGGAATATATTTTTGGTAAAAATGAACTGGTTTATATACAGAAATTGTAAAGAAGAATGACCAATAAAAATAGCTACATTAATTTACAAGAAAAATCAACACCAATGAGAAAGAGGATTATAAAACACGTGTAAAGGGTAATAAAATTAACAATGATTATTTGCATGCCGTCTCGTTCACTCCTGTAACAATAACGCTATATCTGTCGCTAAGTGTTGCCATCTCGTTCTAACATCGCCGCTCTCCTTCGCAAGCGCGAGGCGATGTTATAAATATTGCGCGAGGCTCAAATGGGTGTACATTTCACGGCAAGCTGCGAGCGCGGACACATGACACGGGCGTGAAGATATATACCTATGAAGATAACTGCCGGGTGCCGGGTGCTTCGAAGATGAGATCTTGTGGCTTGAAGACTGATGAAGAGGAACGAGGAAGATGCTGACGGACTGCGCTTATCTTGTTTCTTAAAACAGACGTCATTCGTTTCTTAACAGAACGTCAAAGCAAATAATTATATTTCCCTTGAGGTGTTTTGTTTCACTTAGCTTGAAATATAGGTTAGGCTGTTGTATTATTCTTTCCTATTGGTATCCAGGTATTGTTGTGGTAAGGTAAATATGTATTTTTTATTTATTTATTTATTCAAATTTATGTCACCTTCTACAAAAAGGATAAACAAAGGGCAAACTTAATGCCTAATGGCATTGTCCACCAGTTAACCCTGGGTGGATGTGGAAAGAACTGATGGCAGGTGTTAAAACTACTTGAGAGAAAAAAAAAATCTAAAAAAAAAAGAAAAACAAATACTTTTTACGTACCATAATTACATAAAATAACAATACTATAAATATCAATATAATACATAATATGTTAGATATATATACGCATATACTCTTCAATATACAAATTATATATATACACACACATATATATATATATATATATATATATATATATATATATAATTACATACATACCTTATACATATATATGGAATTAAGCGCAGCACTAACAGATTGTGATGAATTCAGTCCGTCTGCAGATAATGCTCTCTTAATCGTTTCTTAAAAGAATACCTGCTGGGAGCCTTCCTTATCTCCGCGGGTAAGGAGTTCCAGAGTAGCGTTGCCTGTACCGTGAACGAATGATGGAAGAACCCGCTGTTATGTGATGGTACATTGACTCTTAGATTTGTACACGACCGAAGCATTTTATCGTGCGTGGTAAAGCGATACTGGAAGTTATCCTTTAGATATTGTGGAGAGTTGGGATCATTTAAGATGGAATAAAGCAATAGAAGAATTCTAGAATTACGTCTCTGGCGAATCGTGAGCCATTTAAGTTGACGGCGAAACTGAGAGACGTGATCATATTTTCTAAGGCCGAAGATGAAACGAATGCAATTGTTGAGGTGACGCTCTAGTTTATTTAGAAGTTCTTCGGTCAGGTCTGGGTAACATACATCCCCGTAATCAATGATGGGCAATATAAGTGCGTTGACCAACATTAACTTGGTTTTAACCGGCAGGAAATTTTAAGTCGGTAAAGGGAGCGCAAAGAAGCGTTGACTTTACGGCAAGTTTCAGTAACCTGAACATTCCACCTCAAAGAGCTATCAATAAGAAGTCCAAGATTTTTGACTGATTCACAGAACTGTATGTGCTTACCGTTGTAATATACACCGGGTAGAGTATGTAGGTCAATACCAGCCAATAACCTTGAACTACCCATGAGAATCGCATGACACTTCTCTGGGTTTACCGCGATTCCAAAGCGCGTAGACCAGTTACAAAGCAAGGTTAAATTAGAATTCATCCTGTCTACTGCACTTTTGATGTTTTGTACTTCCGCTTGGACGTAAAGTTGAAGGTCGTCGGCATATAGATGATACGAACAGTCGAGAACAGATGAGATGGAGTTTATAAATAATGAGAAAATCAATGGAGAAAGTATACCGCCTTGCGGCACGCCAGTATTCAAGTTAGTCCACTCAGAGGACTGTTGCCCAAATTGGACAGACTGCTGGCGGCCACGAAGATAGGAAGAGAACCAGGCCAGATTGGTGGGAGTAAATCGGAGATGGGAAAGGATGGCAAGTAGGATATTGTGGTCGACTGTGTTAAAAGCGTTGGAAAAATCGACAAGCACCACCACCGTGAGTTTCCTGTCATCCATTCCGCGTCTGATATCGTCAGTGACCTTAACCAATGCAGTAGTGGTGCTGTGACCAGGACGAAACCCAGACTGGTATACGCTTAGTAGGTTATGTTCCAAAACATGAGAAGATACTTGCTTGTATACACAGGCTTCCAGGACTTTAGACAGGAACGGGAGAATAGATATTGAGAGATGTAGGTATTGAGAAGGTATTGGTAACTGCGTAAGTATTCATAGGAGGTACTCGGTAGGTATAATGATAGCTGCGTCAGGCAGCTACATACTTTATTTTTACTTTTTGCAGCAATTTTTTTTTCTAATGTAAAACGGAAGTACTTATTTAGCACATGTAATAAATAAATTACAAGCACTTAAATAATAAAGGCATCCACAAAATCTTCGTTCATCTTGTTTGTCGTCTACCAGCATACCGTGAAGAAAAACGATTGCAAAACATGTCTGGCAGGTTGCGACAAAATTTATTCAAATGTGTTTTCAAAATTCAAAGTCCTTCAAAGAAGTGTTCAAATGTTTGAGCTGTATCTGGCGCCGGCTTAACGATTAAAATGAAACCATAAAGCTTTTTGTAAGCAGAGAAAAGTATCATAGACAATGTAAAAATACGCGAACTGACTGAAGTAAACCGCCATGTTAGCTCAACTGAAAACGTAAACGGAAAAGAAAGCGGTATTTTTTTTTAGTGTAGGTGTTTGTGAGAAAAGTACGGCGTAAAACTATTCGTATCAAGAGTTATGTGAGTTTTCTGATAAACTTTAGTTGTTATATTTCACTAATCGTCTATCGTCATGGCTTTGTCTAACGAAGCTTCAAGAACTTTTCATCTTTACGTGACCCATGTGGATGGAGAGGGTCACTTTCTGAAGATATGTGGACAGCCTGATCAGCAATCTTCAATGATGGTGGAAAGTTTATTCAAATCGGCCACCGAAAACTTAGAGAAGGGTATAGGAGCAGTGCCACCGACAGCTATTCACGAAGGCATTGTTTGCGCCGCAAAATATAAAGATGGAAAATATTATCGAGCTAAAATTATCAATACTACTAGTTTACCGACAGGACTAGTCGGTGTTCAGTTTATTGATTACGGTAATAAAGATATAATTTCATTGAGCACTATCCGTTTTCTGGACAGCTACGACCCTATGTTTTTGCAGTTGCGCGGGCAAGCCGCTGATTATTATCTTTCGCGAATAATGCATCCATCCGGCCGATGGGAGGAGCCACTTGTATTGAAGCTACAGAGCCTGCTCTGTTACGCCGAGTACCCGGCAACCATCGAAGCCCACACTCGCACCTTACCCATAATTTCCATTCAATTCAAAGGTAACGATCTATCATCACATTTAGTCGCAAACAGATTTGGCATCGCTATACCTACAACAAAACAGGAAGTTCTACTACTGCAACTTACAAGTGAGAATCAGCAACCAATAAACTGGTCTCCCAGCTTCATCGCTGAGGCACCCACCTTTACTGAACATGTGCCATTTTTAATAAATCAGAACTTCCCAAATCCTGCTTCTGCGATGCGGTTGAATCAGAATGTCGCAATGCCATTCAATGGAACTTCGATAGCAGCACCATCGAGTATCAGTCAGAGGTTACTAGTCAACAACAATAAGACTTCTAGGAATATTGTGAACCTGAGGGCTCCAGTGCGTCAGCCGCAGCACGTTGCAACAAACACTCAAGTCTCTGGAGGAACAATGACCACACCACCGAGTTCTCCAGCATCAAACAAAACATTATCACCCAAGAAGTCCATCACATACAAGAGCAGGCTCCTAGAGATGAACTCTCAGCATAAGGTGTTTGTGTCATTTGCTGAAGAAGGACCGGAATTGTTTGCGGTGCAGTTGGTCACTGATGCCAAGAAGTTCCAAGACATGATGGACGAGATAAACAGGAGGCCACACAGCAGTCTAACAGAACCACCAATGATTGGGACTGTATGTTTGGGCAGAATGTCTGGTGATCGAATTATCTGCAGGGCTATAGTTATGAACCTCTCAGGCTCCCAGTGCAAACTATTCTTTGTTGATTTTGGTGACACAGAAATGGTGTCGTACTATGATATTTTTGATATCCCTGAGGAGTTTGTGAAGCCCAATGTGTTTGCTATGAGATTCTGCCTATCTGGTGTGAAGAAGTTGGAGAAGGGGCCATATTTGAATGAGGCTTTTAAGCAGCTTGTTAATGGCAAAGTGTTGACCCTGAAAGTAGTTGCACCAGAGGGCCCCCCATTAATACAATATGGTGAATTAATATTGGATAATCAGAATGTCTTGGACTTGTTGATGGCAAACATGAAAGATAAGCTACAATTTAAATGGATAGAGATGCTGCCTTTGGGTAGTAGATGCTCCGTGCTAGTCTCTTACGTGGATAGTTGTATAAAATTCTATGTGCAGCTGTCTGACAAAATTGATGATTTAAATGCAGTTATGGATGCTGTGAAAGTGCACTGCGAGAACAGTTCATGCCCTGGTGCTTTGCCCGTGGGTGCTGTGTGCTGTGCTCGATTTCCTGATGATGATAAATGGTACCGAGCAAGGGTGAGACAAGTGAAAGGCAGTAAAGTAGTTGTAGCATATGTTGACTATGGAAATGAACAAGAAGTAGATGCCGCAGACTTGAGAACTATTACTCCTGATTTAATCAGGCTACCAGCTCAGGCCATGAAATGTGCCTTGAAGGTAACGTGGAATTAATGTTTCCTTTTAATTTTGTAAATAAAATAAAACACTGTGGGACAGCATTATAATATTCTTTTCAAGTCACAGTTTTATTAATGTTTCATCTTAATACTTAACTTATTCAAAAACTGTAATCCTTTTACAGTTTTTAAGATTTTTTAAAATATCCATTTAAATTGCAGGGTTTTGAAAATAAGCCAGTGGAAACAAAGACCTCAAATCAGCTAGAAATGATAGCTTTGGAGAAAACATTGATGGCTCATGTAGTTGGTGTACTTTCAAATGACACAATGCTTGTAACACTGGTGGATGACACAGTAAGCCCCCCTCTGGATGTCGCAAGGCGCATGAACCAACTGTCACAGCCAAGGAGTAATGTTGAAGTAAGTCCTTTTTTTATTATTAAGTGCATATTTTGTATTTGTAATGTAATGGCTGATAAATAAAAGGTAGGTGTAATAAATTTATGGTATCCAACCCTGTCATTTGTGTCATGGATATGTTGCCAACAAAGAAGAGGGTTGTAAAAGTAATAAATAAACATAGTAATAAATAGACTGTAAAACAAGCATAAAATTTATCTGGCAGTTACCTTTTGTTTTTTCAGTCTCTCATGAGTCATGAGTTATAAGTGATTGTAATAATTGTGAGTGTAATACCTATTTGAGTTTGTTTATTTCTTCATAAGTGTCTGCTTGTGAACACCTAAACAACACAAAGTGTAGACTATACAAAAGATGTTTTCTTATTTATTAATAGACTTGCTATGATTGCACACAGTGAGTAGCTGAATGTTATGAAACAAGAGAGCAGAATAACTATAGATTTGTTTAGGTATAACTGGGATCATTCAATGTAGAATATGTTATTGTTAATGCATTTTATTTCAGTGCAATGCTCACTAAAACAGTCTCCTTTCTGAGTTTATTTAATTCAATATCTTCTTATACCTCTTCACAAGTTATATTTCCAATGATCCTTTATACAATTCATTCATTTTATTATATTTTAAACATTATAATATATCAATCGTTCTTCATCATTATATTCTATGTATACAAATAAAATTCTCGTGTCACGGTGTTAGAAGTTGAACTCCTCCGAAACGGCTCGACCGATTTTCGTGAATCTTTGCGTGCATATCGGCTAGAGTTGAGAATCGGACTACATCTATTTTTCATCCCCCTACCCCTAAAAAATTTTTGGGTGAACAACCTTTGCCCGGTCAGCTAGTCTTATATATATATAAAATTCTCGTGTCACGGTGTCAGAAGTTGAACTCCTCCGAAACGGCTCGACCGATTTTCGTGAATCTTTGCGTGCATATCGGCTAGGGTTGAGAATCGGACATCGATTTTTCATCCCCCTACCCTTCAGCGTAGCCAGCCATGGGCTTCAGGGTGGGGCAGCAGTCTAAATAATATGTAACTTTATGTTTTGATCGCATTTTTTTGTGTCGACTGACGACTGTCGAGTGTAAACTTTCTTACAGATATTAAGTATTGTAGTTAGTACCTAGATAATTAAGTTTTTTTAAGTTTGATTAGGTACCTCACAGGCTTACAGGTCAGAGCCAGGGTGGGGCAAGCGCCCCACTCTGCCCCACCGTGGCTACGCCCATGCCCCTACCCCTTAAATTTTTTTGGCAGAACAACGTTTGCCCGGTCAGCTAGTTAATTATAACAATGTTGGCCATTTTCGTAATTATCCCAATTCCCAAGGTCTTTAGTACATGTTTGAATCAAAGCAATAAATAAATTATAATCATGTATTGCATGACAACCAATGTAACCATGTATTTGTAACTAGGTACATAATTTAACTTTGTTTTATTATTTAAATACTTAAGTAATTGGAAGTTTATTTTGTACCTGTTGCTGCATGCGAATGACACAAAACAAACTTCTAATTATTACATTTGCATATTTTTATTCTTCTCAGAGACTGATAAACTGTTTTTTATATTAAAAAAAATAAAGATGTGCTGAGGAGGTTCTTTCGCCGTTTCTTCTCGATAATAAAGTGTACTTTTCCGAAATGCCGGCGCTGGTTGATAAAAATACTAACGATTAAAACTGTATTGACAAAAACCGACATGCTTAAATGAATTAGATATAAAGAACAAAAATTTTAGACATTATAGTGCCTAGTAAAGGAAATGCGTATGTGTGTGCATAACGTCAAACGACGTAACGTTCCAAACCCTCAAGATATTGTATTTGTCGATTTGAAAAACTGGATAAATTTGAATTGATTTTAATAACGTCTACTGAACATGTGTTCTTTCTGCGGGCTTGAGAGAGAGACAGTTTTTTATGTAACTAGCCGACCAACGAACTGATAGATCCGGACGATCCACCTGGTGGTAAATGGCCAGCGTCGCCAAAGGACATTAGCAACACCAAAAGCACCACCGATACATTCTTTCCTTTCCTCACTTCTTGGTTGACGTATCAATGATGCCAATAGTGTTACAGGCGACACTGGCGTCCATGGGCGACGGTGACTTCTTAACATCAGGTTACTCATCTATTCCTTTAACGCGCGAAAACTAGTATTTACGAAACTATTAATAAAGGCGTCCAATAATTTCATACGTGATTCGACCTGATTCACCGATACGTAATAAACTTCCGACAGTAATTATAATTATGTTTAATAATCGGCAGTTGTTACGCATACTAGTTTTTAAATTCATGTCGGATACATCGGGCTATTTTGTAAGCTAGTAATTGTTTTATATCGGTGCCAAGGCGTTTGTTAAATTAAATCCCACTGCAGCTTCTGTAATAGGCCTGTCATTGATATTTCGACGTGGGTTTGGAAAATGGTCAGATTATAAATACGTTATCTTATCATTTTCGAATAGAGGAATTGTATCTTCTAAGGGGAGATTACGAATTTAAAGGGACCTACTCAGATCTCTAGAATGATATTGAGGGATTACGGTTATAGTCACTTCACTACTAGTCAAGTGTGAATACACGATGATACCTTTACTTGGAATGATTAATAATTTAATTGCTATGCATACGAAACTTGATTCGTTTTTGTACCGAGGCCCCCGGGCCCTACAGACGTAAAGCTTTATTACAACACCAAACAAGACCAATTATTGTAATGTTGACTCATCTTATAACCAATAATTGTAGTTCGTTTTAAAGACTTCGTTTTAAATTTTGCCCTATTATCTATTTTGTGCCAGCACTCACATATAAATAAATAAATGAACGCTTTCACACTCATACCCCCGCAGTAGGTTTTTACCTGTGTCGCGGGTGGCATGGACGACACATATAGCACATCACAATAACATCCATGACCCGAGTACAAATATTTATCGTCAACCTACATCCTACAATATCAACCTACATCTTACAATACAACCTACATCTTACAATATCAACCTACATCTTATAATACAACCTACATCTTACAATATCAACCTACATATATCTTACAATAGCTCTCTGGCCGCGGCTTTGCCCGTGTTTTCCAGGATAATAAGTGCCCTTTATCTTATTCTAGATCATGCTCATACCTACTTGTGTGTTTTTCATGAAAATCCGTTCGATAGTTTTTGCCTGAAACAGACATCCATACATCCTCATAAACAAACTTCACATTTATAATATTAGTAGGATTAAAAATTGATTTATGGCAGAACCCAATTTCGTTTTTGTAATTATTATTTTTTTCTCTCACTTGAACCGCTTTCATTGTTCTCTGCACATTCCTAAGGTTGGCTGGTAGAGAATGTTGTCTAGCATTAAGTCCGCCTTTTGTACCACTTATTGTTAAGGGTCAATAAAGCATAAATAAATAAAAACTATTATAACAAATATAAGAGAATAGGACATAGTCCACCATACTGGCCAATTGCAGGTTGGCAGACCACCACGGATTCATCGACCTTTGAGATCATTATTGCGGACTCTTACGCTCGAAATCAATATACCTACGATCTAATCCAAAAACTTGAGATTGAAAATTTATTCCAAGTAATAGATCTTACCGACCTTTGAGATCATTATTGCGGACTCTTACGCTCGAAATCAATATACCTACGATCTAATCCAAAAACTTGAGATTGAAAATTTATTCCAAGTAATAGATCTTACCGACCTTTGAGATCATTATTGCGGACTCTTACGCTCGAAATCAATATACCTACGATCTAATCCAAAAACTTGAGATTGAAAATTTATTCCAAGTAATAGATCTTACCGACCTTTGAGATCATTATTGCGGACTCTTACGCCCGGAATCAATATACGATCTAATCCAAAAACTTGAGATTGAAAATTGAAAATTTATTCCAAGTAGTAGATCTTTATTAATTTCTGGCGTTAGACGCGCAGGTTTCCTCAGGATATTTTCTTTCACAAATACAAGTGCTTTAAGGTGCTTTGCGATGCGTGCAGCATTCGAACGGCGTTCAGGATGTGCAGGAGAATATCCATGACGCTCGGCTATCACTGCTGTTTTAACAAGCAAAACGTTAACGTTGCAAGTTTGTCAACATTACAATTATTATTTTTAGTATTATGTTACGTCGCTCGGTCATGTAACCACGGATTGAAACAGTAACCTGAATCTGGCGCACGTCCGCGGCAACTAATGCTATTTAACCCCATTACGCTTGTATTACTCTTTTCCCTTGCGCACTTTCATTCCCATTGTGTTTCATATTTAAATTCTATGCGATATGAATTGATTGTATAGTGTTAGAAATGTTAGAATATATTTGCACTTTACTTTCTTACATACATTTCAGCCAATAGTTAGTATGTAATCTAAATCATGTGCAGTGATCTTTTCATTATCATCTAATCCAATAACTGGTCCACTGCTAGGCTTAAATTGTTTCTCAACAGATCTAGGTAAATCTGTGTTAAAATTGAGAAAAATGCTTATGAGTATGTGGCAACGATTATAAGTTAACATTTAATTTAAAATCTCGGAAGTGTTAAAAAATTACAGATATTGGCGACTGGCCGAATAGTTGGATAAAACTTGTTGTAATCTAATCTACAAAAGCGATCATATCTTTAAAGCTACGCTTAAAATTAGTACCTACCTATTTTCTATCTTACATAATGTACCTTTCTACAAAGATCAGAAAAAATGGTCACTCCTAACATTAGTTATTAAATTGATTTCCTAAGTAAATAAGAGCTAAAACGTTCAACTTTCGCCTGACTGGATTATGACAAAGACAGCAGACGTGAAAGCAACCAAGATTAACCTTACAAATGTTCCTCCTTTTGTCAGACCAAGGTAACAACGCCGGTTCGTAAAGACGCGCCCGACAGCTTCAGTTCTCCCGAGGGTAGTGTTCCTGATGACAACAGAAAGAAGAACTTCCGTCGCGAGAAGAGTTTCAAGGATGACCGCAAGTCTCCGAGGGACAGCAACGAAGACTTCGGCCAGCGCGGTGGCAGCTTCCGGGCTCGGTAAGCCAAAACTGTTTGATTCTCTCTACTTCCAGGTGTTTACGTGACCTAAGTAAATGTGTTACGCACATGGCCATTTCTATCTTTAGATCACACACCAAACCTACTTTTTTGTACACTTATAGATTTTTGGAGTTTAACTCCTTATCTATCGATTTCATATTTAAACCCTTGGTATGAAATTTTATGGGGAGTAATGTCATTTTTTTCCGTTACGTTATGCGTTGTATGTAATTCATAACACAGAATCTAGATGGCGTTGGATGGCTGATCAGTAACAACGCCATTTAATGATAATAATAATCTTGGTACATCCTATTCTGATGATGATGTGGAACATCATTCATCATCCATTTTTTTAAGATTCATAATGGACATAAAATATTAGTGTCATATATTGCTGATAATTATCAGAATCTAGAAAAAAATATTCGTTTTTGTAACTTTAAAGCAAAAGTAGAGAAATATTAAAAGTCACACAAACAAAAAAAATAAAAAGGTGTGTGTCAGCTCCGACGCACGACTGGAGTTTAACGCCATGGTGATGGTGATTAATCCATAATTTACTTGATCTTTTAGAATAATTGTTTCAGTTCTATCCATGGACTTTTCTTTTTGCTACACGGCTAAAACGTACAAATATTTAACCCTGCTACGACGGAATAAGCTGTAAATCTGTCAGGTCATGTACACGTTAATGCAGAGTCTTGCATACTTGCACAGTGACGATCAGATCGATATAACCCTTAGGTGGTCACTTATTCATTCAGATAACTGTTAGTTTACTGTTAAGTTGTACATTACACGCACTTATGATTTCATTCAACGCAACTAGGGTTCTTTCTAGATCGAAAGTGATTTGAATTCAGTGCCTTGCAGTGTGCAGCTACTGTGAAAAATGATTAAGATGCGCACACACTAAAAATACACCGTTACAATAAACTAATTAAACTGTAAAAACTGAGTTAAACTGGAGACGGCGCTAAAAAAGTGATACTACACGTCGAGCCATAGCTTTTTCTCGATGTGCAGCAAAAACTATAATAGCACCGTGACTCATGGCTGCTCTAACCTTCATCACGGTTCCTTGAACTCCGAGGCTTCAGTTGGATTCAGCTACTTACAAGATGTATAGGTAATTTGTTTCGATCGCAATTAATCACTCCTTAAGTGGGATTGCCCGCGGTTTTGTTCGCGTGATATTGTCTTTTGACTTACATCGAATGTAAGGTTAAACATGAATAAGGTTTGGTCAAAATCGAGTATGAATTTAAGATTTTGGAGAGTGGAACACGAATTGTTCAGTGATTCAATTGTAATATAACTTTTATTAGTTTGGTTTTCAATTGAGTGAAATGTGTGTTTGTTTGTGTTATCAGTGGAGGGGATCACAAGGAGAACTTTGATCGTTCCGGGCCGGGGCGGCACAGCGAGAAATTTGGCGGGAAACCTGATAGGGGAGACAGGTTAGTTTTATTTAAAGATGGAATGTGTTGTTGCAGTCAGTTTTTATATGTCTTTGGGGAGGTCCATAAATTACGTGAGGTGTTTTTTTAAATTTTCTGTCCCTCCCTCCCCCCCTGGTGAGATGTTGTGAGATTTTATTCAACCCCCTCCCCCATCCCCCAATCTCACGTGAGATTTTTCAAAATGTGGGTTTCTTACGTAAACGCGTTTCTTATGTAAACGTTATTGTAAAAAGAAAAAAAAAATTGCTTCCTGCTTTTATTTACGACTAGTTAAGACTAGTAATCAATATTGCTGAGAGTTTAATTATAAGTGTAATAAAAATTTAACTTAAGCATGTACAATCTGAATTAAATGGACCAAAATAGTATATTTTTTTTCCATCAGAAAAAAAATTGCGTGATATTTGCCGAAACCCCCCCTCTCCAACGTAAGATTAGATGAGATTTGACTCGACCCCCTCCCCCTCTTAAACATCTCACGTAATTTATGGACGCCCCCTTTATAAAAACTTTAATAATCACCTTATGGTATCACTGCTTTCACTTGTGGCATGAATACGAGACTCGTATTATCTCAATAACATAGAGCCAAGACTAGTATAAACATAATGATGCTAAATTGCTTTAATATTGCCTATTATGAAAATTGGAGTTACAAAGTTCGATGCGTCATTCCATTTAAAAGCTAGATTATCTATGTATCTATCCAAACCCATAGTAATCACCTAAATAGTAATTCTGTGTGACTGTGAGTCTATCATGGTTAATCTAGCCCCTGTCACAGATTAATTAGTACTGCTACTGTTTAAAATGCGACGTTTCGAGAATAAAGATCGTTACAATGTTATTCCGTGCTGATGATGCAAAATTTATCACTGGCGATGCGTTTATATATTAAACTTATCTGTATTAAAATAACTAATTTACTATCACGTCACTTTTCATTATAATATACGCTTTGAACTCTTCTATTTCGTGACGCATTGCATTGATTCGCATTAATCAATCGACGGATTATTTACTAGATACCAATAATGAAGCCAGGCAGCCGGGTTACCATAAATGTGACAAGTGTGCATTACTGCTAGGTATCAACTACCCTGATGCTTTCAATCCGGTTTAATTTCCCTCGTTTAACCCCCGAAGCAAAAATAAGGGTGTTATACCCTGACGTGTCTATCTGTATGTGGCTTCGTAGCTCCTAAACGAATGAACTGATAATGATGCGTCTTTTTGTTTGAAAGCTGATGTGACCGATAGGTTTTGAGCTATGTTTAGTGTAAATAAAATAGTCGGGTCTTTATTGAATTTTAAATTTATAATTATTGATACCCGATATTAAGATTACTTTATATTACCATTATTAGCCAACACGACAGCTTAAACTATAAGAAAATGTATAGTAGATAGTTCATAAGCTTTGATTTAATTCATCAGACGAGGCAAGCCAGCCGAGAATCAGGACTTCAATCGACGCCCGGCGGCACCGATTTCGGCGGCCGACAACGAATGGGAGGAGTCCCCGCCGGCCCCGCCCCCAGCCGCAAGGCCACGCCCGCCTCGGGATAATAGGGATGGACGGGATAACAGGTAAATAGATAGATAGATTCTTTTAGATTTTTAAAGTACGGTTAGATTCTTAGGATTTACAAGTAATTATATTTTTAGATTTTGAAGTTTACGTCGTTATTCTTGTGAATAATAACATCTATAAAACATATAGGAACTTCCTTTGAGTATTAAGTAAATAAAAATAAGTATTTTAAAAATGTTAAGAGAAATACGTTTCTGATAGAACTTGCAGTTTAAGATAATGATTTAATCTTTTCAGGGTAAGCACAAGCTTAAAAAATTTTAGAGAGTTATTGTAAATTGCAATGTCGTAATTGTGTTCAATGTACATAACGTACTGTTTCTGATAAATTTTCCAGTTGAATGGTTCTCAGTTATGGAGACGAAAAACGCGATCTCTAGACCATATCAGACTGTTAATTTGTAACGAGCGATTGATTTCTACTAGTAAATATTTCAAAATTGATTAGAGATTGTTTGTATTATTAAAAAATACTTATAATATTACAATCAAAACTGACAAAACAAAACTGCTAAAAGTTAATTTTAAAACAATGGTTTAATTTAAAAACAATATAACCTAAAAATTACCTTAACAAAGATGAATAGCAAGAATAGTGGCAAGACACCGATTTTGTAAGGGATTTTTTGTAAAGCCTAAAATCATCTTATATTTTAACCGACTTCAAAAGACGAGGAGGTTCTTAATTCGGCTGTATTTTATTTATTTATTTAATTGTTTTATTTGTCACACCAACAAGATTAAACACTACAAACTTACTAAGAGTAGACAATAAATAATTTAGTTCTTAGTGATACCTCTTGTATAGGTGTAATCTACATGAAGATTTTTTAATGTGTTACCTCATAACTTTTTACTGGGTGTACCGATTTCGATGATTCTTTTTATATTTGATAGGTGCTCCTCATGTGGTCCCATTTAAATTGAGCGAGAAGTTTTTCAGTTATCCCTAATAATGCGTATTTAATTGATTTTAACTACATTCATGATGTTCTCATTTTATTACTTGTTCGGAGACTATCTCTTTGAAGTCAGTTATTTTTTGGTAAAATTTAAATTATGTATTCAACAATGTATCTACTAAAATGATTGATATGTTCGAAATGGTCAAATTTGAAAACACTACACATTCGTTGACCAAAGACTAAAACGTACACAGATGTTGTTTTCCATTTAACAAGAAGGAGAAGTAGAAGAAAGTAAATGTCGCAATAGCAGAGAGATCGTAAAACATTACAGTGTGCGTAAAATGATTCGACAGAAGAAAACCTAGGTCGGATCCTCATGAGAAGAGTAATCAACATGAGAAGGGTAATCAACGGGCGGCGTGGAAGAAGGAGACTTGCGGGGTCGGCAAAAGGATCAAACAGGCGGCCGAGGCTGCCTCGCTAGACGCCCAGGCTAAGACTTCCGTACAGGATAGGCTAAAACGGTACCGTGTATCATTAGTACGCGTGCTGTGTGCTTTAACATCCCCCCACCTCTCGCCACTTAGATGCTTGCGCGTGGTTCACGATGGGCTTTGCACTTTTTGTTATGTTTGTCTTTTTATTTATTGTAACTTTTAAGTGTCGAAATAATTATCATGAGAGTCATCATGGGGACGATGATAAGACATGGAGATTCTTTGTAGAATGACTTATTTGAAGTAAATGATTGAAGAGATTGGTGCTAAAACATATCTCCAAGTCAATATTGTAAGTCAATATAGTGGAATGGAATGGTTAAAGAAAACTGGCTTCTGATAGCTGATTTCACTTTTATGACACGCACTTCTAATAAAAGCAATTAAACCTTGAATCGGTCTATCGTGAACAACGTCACTTTATTTTTGCACTCGCTCCTTGATCGTTTCACGTTTATGAGCATAGTGTACGTAACAGAATACTTTATTTGACCACGCAAAACATCTCAAAACTAATTTTTATTATTTTTAATTTACTAGTAACTAATTTTTGCATTTGATCATCAAAATAACTTTCACCATTAATATTATAATTTCAGCTTAACTAGAGTAATTTTAATGGTATGATCGTAAGATTAAATACATATTTCTTAAGGTGATCGACTACGACCACCACGCTAAGATATGGTCGATCTAAGCAAAAATTAGCTATTTTCTGAAATAGGTTAATTTCGAAATTATCAATTTTGCGATTGAGTATCACGATATTTAAAAACACTCGTTTATAGATCGCTAGATCGGTGATATCTTTATCAATAGAATTAATTTAAATGTATACCCTTTTTGCTCACCGCACGCTTTTAGAGACTTCTGCGTGAATATAGTTTTATATGTATTATAGAATACATGTTTTATTTTGCAATCTTGTAGATTATAAGGTTTGTTAAAACAAGAAAAATATAATGTGGGTTACATTAGAGGATTCCATAAAAAGCACAAACATTTGCGTAGTGTACACCTTAAGGGCGAGGCCACAATACTGCAGTATTCAAATTCATATATTTATATTCTTGCGGTACGATATCGGTCTTGCGGTGCAACATCGTTCTTGTCATCGTTCTTGCGGTACGATATCGTTCTTGCGGTACGTCATCGTTCTTGCGGTACGATATCGTTCTTGTGGTACGTCATTGTTCTTGCGGTGCAACATCGTTCTTGCGGTACGACGTTGTTCTTGTGGTGTAGATATCGTCACATTGCAGTGTTGTTGCTTCGCTGTAATTCGTTAGCGTGATAGACACGGACTTAACTCTTAATAAGAGAAGAGTGCTTGATAAATATATGTAGTTATAGTGAGTCATTGAATTTGTTATAATTATTTTAGATAAAGCGTCTAGGATAGTTCAAAATAGCAAATACTAAATGCATGACAAGAATAATATACTGCCAGATACATGAATTGTATATAAAAGGTTTTCGTTAAATATAGATTTCTACTCGATTTCTCCCTTATTTATCAATTATTCGATTTGCCTTCGATATATAGTGAAAGTGCCATTAATTTTTATGCCATTGTCATTTATGTCACTGTCACTGGTATAATGACAATCTTTAGTAATTTTATTTCCTGTGCAAATGATGGCAGACGTTGCAGTAACTTATTATGGAACACCTTTAAAACAGTTTTATACAACAAAGTATACAAAATTATCAACTTGCCAATATTAAACTTTATAATCAATAATATCATTATTTTATTATTATTAGTCAATCAATAAAATTTTAAAGTTTATATTTGAGATAATTATACAGCACACAGTGCTAATAGTGAAACATATAACTGTACGTCAATTAGCATTCAATAGCGGATGGAATTGGTTGAGTCATTCGTACCAGTTTCTTCGCACCATTACTTCGAGTCACGGCTCGGTGCGCGGTATTCGTATGTTCCTGTCAAATGCCTTGTGTAGCTGTGTTGCAGGCTTTTGATGAAATCAGTCTTTATCGATACTTGTCCTTGAAGAGAGCTCGTATCGTAAAATATTGTATAAGGGGCCATCAATAAATTACATCATACTAATTTCATGACTTTTTGACCCTCCTTGTCACAGCTGGTCACATTTGTGAGACCTCCCCCCCTGTGTGACGTCACATATTATGAAATTTTAAACCTAGAAATTATTAAATTAAAACAGCAGTTCCGAAATAAGTTTCATTTCCACTAATTGTTTTTTAAATTTTTACCTATACATACCAATTATTCGATTTTGAAATGTGACGTCACGAAATTTAGGACCCCCTCCCACCCCTTGTCACACTACATCGATTCCCCCACCTCCCCCCTAACGTGTGACATAATTTATGGATGGCCCCTAATGGCTGTTACGGTATACTAGGTATACTAGCGGTTACTACTAGTCGTTTGATATAGGTTTGAGGACGTTCTGTAAAGAAATAGTTACTGTTGAAAATCTGTAATGATGTTATTATTAAATGAATGGTATGTTTAATGGTATCAGAAACAAATAAAAATATGTAATGCCAACATCATTATAAAGATTCGGTACTACATTTATTTTTACAGTTACAAAACATTTTTGCATTTCGTAAAGCTCTTTATACAAATATTTTATAAGCAACTTGCCTGAAATTATTATAGTATTCATCTAATTTCCTTATGTAGCCAAAGTTAGGCAATATTTATAAAGGCAGATTTATTGCAAAACCTTCCACGTTTGTAAAGAAAGTATCGTTATCTGTTTGCACCATTTTCAGCTACACCTTCATTTGAACACTTTCTCTTGATTCATCAATGCAATTTGTAGACGCCTGGTTTGGTTTGTTACAATAATATGTGTGTTGTTTAAAAAATAAGTTGTTTGCAAATTTTATTTAAGCAGCTCATTGTATGTTTTGGCGTTGCCTTAGTTAAACTTTTGATTTTATGTTCTTTTTTAACTCAAGACGTATATTAAACTTTTTAATAGTGATTTTATTATAATAAAAAATTAAAGGTAGATTACTACCTTGTCTCGTTTTGTCTTGTCTTTTTCCAATAAATCTATGACATTAATACGAAATAATTATGTCTTAGAAGTACTAAAATTTTAAGTGACATCTTCGTAAGATTGTTGAATACTGCTATTTTTTATTAAACACTTCATCGCCTAATCATAAATTACACTTTACTTAACAAGTTTTTATTAATTAATTCTGCTAGATTTTATAATTTCTAATTAAGGCTGAGTGTCCACCACATGACTACACACCGTAGAAAACTGTAATCTTATCGGTGGATTTTTCCATCGCGCACCGCCTAGCTATCTCGCACATCTCTGGTGGAAACTCAGCTTTCGTATTGTATAGAAACTTCTCTGTATATCTTACTGAGCTTGTTATAACTTAAGATGCACCTTTATTGTAACATCTATAATTATGTATATTTGAAGCTTGAATTATTTAATAATGTCAAACTAAATTGTTTATTTTGCTCATTTCAGAGATAGATACAATCAAGACGACACTAACAATGAGGAGCGTGGCAGCAGGAATTTTTGGGATTCCGGTCCGAAAAGGGATTATCAGGATGGCCGTGACGATACAAATACAGAAGATCGCGGTAACAGAAACTTCCCCAGACGGGATAACCGTGGGGAGAGACGGGATAACTGGGGGGAGAAGAAGGAGGGTTGGAATCAGAAGAGGGAGTTTAGGGATAATAGGGGAGAAAGGGGTCACAAGAGTAACTTTACGCCGCGCGAGCGTGCCGATAGATCATTCGGCTCCGACACTGACCGGCGATCGGACAAAAGCTTCCGCTCCCAAGATGGCAGCAGAGACGCCGGTAGAGCACCGCCTTATAAGCCTAGAAGCCGATTCACACAGGTAAGCAATTTATAGAACTCTGAGCAAAGTTTACAATGACATCGATTTATAAACTGATCCTTAATTTTACTTCATACATTTTTTAGAAGTGAGGTTCATAATAGTGCTTTGTTTTATAAGATATGACAAATATATCAAAACGCATTCAGATAAGCTTTACACTTATTTTTGATATTCAAAGCGTTTGTAAATAGATCATTTTACAATCGTCATTAATACACAAATAGTTCATACAATTTTATTCTAGGTCCAATACAAGGAGCTCGCGAATCCGGTGTCGTTAGATACCCCCTTCGCCGAGCCGACGGTCGAGATCGGCGCCCAACACGAGGTGTCGGTGACGTGGATCATCTCACCCGACAGCTTCTACACGCAGATCCTCTCCCTCCAGCCGAAGTTCCTGGAGATGATGCATAGCATTCCTGAACTGTACAAGGGCGTTAAGTCGTACATCGGTGACGTCACGGTGGGCGCGTCTGTGTTGGCGCGGTACCCGGCTGACGGCGTGCTGTACCGAGCGACCATCGTGTCCGTCCAACCGTTCTCGAAATTCATCGTCCGATACGTCGATTTTGGTAACAAACAGCTTGTAGACGCTAAAGATATCTGGCAGCTGGACAGCCAATTGATGGAGCTGCCCAAAATGGCGGTGCACTGCTCGCTGGTCGGGGTTTCCCCTAAAGACGGCGAATGGAAGGCCAATCCGGAGATAGACCTGTGTTTCAATGCGCCGCGGTACCAGTGCGTGTTCCAGGAGTGCGCGGAGGAGACGTACAAGGTGTCGCTGTGGAGCAACGGTGTGAGCGTGGCCGATATGCTGGTCGAGAAGCAGCTGGCCGTCATGTCCGAACATCAATCGTCTGTTACTTTGAAAGGTACTGTTCTGATTGTGTCCACGGATCTAAGAAAAAGATGGACGTAATCCCAAGAACAAATTCAGTGAAGCACCCATAGTAATACCAACTCTCTATTTGTATAAGTTCACACACCACATATTGACACCATACTGCTTTGACATTGACACCATCGTGAATCAAAAATGACGCACACATGGTAAGCGGTCGGCCATTGCTATGCTTCACTCTCGATTAGACGAGGTTCTGTCCGTCTTTTTTTCAGGTCCGTCATTGTCATTTTGTGACCGATCAATGCTTTTTATGGCTAGAAAAACAATGTTCTAAACTCATGATATATAATCACAAAAACCGTCACAAAATCCAGGTTTAAAGTTTTTTTCTCTCTCATATTAATATTTTATAGAGCTGATTTATTTAAACAATATTTAAGATCTGCGTAACTGTCACATAATCAAATTAATAACTGATTTATGATCGGTTATATACTTACAGCTTTATTCATAAACACTCAATAAACCTATTTTAGCTATTGAACTGTTATATGTTTTATCTTTCTCGTTTTTTATAAGAATAAAAGAAACAAAACAATTTAAAAGCCTTCTATAACTTCGCTTATTTTTATGAATTACGGGCCTCATTGATAGAACGACATACAGATTTTAAAATAAATTTTTTATTCATTAAATTATTCAAGAGTTCCATGTTATTTAACATAATACTTATGTTGCAGACGAGGCAATAGACCTGACGATAATCGTGGGGCAGCAGATCCTGTGCCGCGTGACGCACGTGGAGTCATTCGAACGGTTCTACGTCCAGTTGGACCTTGACAAGGCCGACACGGTAGAGGGCGCTGTCGCCGGCTTTGATGTGGAGAAGGTACGGACCGTACTAATACCAGTATATTAATGGTTAAGAATTAATAGTGTCTATCTCAAGAAGTCGACAAATATAAAACTTTTTTTTACTGATCAATGATTAGGTTACTGAAAGTCGAATTTTTTTTCGTCGAAATTTAATTCGATTGTATTTAAAATGTTTTGTTACCTTAGAACTCCCGTCATTAATTTGTCAACCGATTTGAAAAATGTTTCATTTGAAGGGGTGTATGGTTTATGACTGATCCATGAGGAATTGAGGGTTTATAGGTTATACATATGGTGATTTTTATATAGGTTTTTCAAAAGCTGTTTCTTTAAAGTTATTCTTTGGTAAAATTCAGATTATAAATAAATGTCTTTGTGTTTTGTGGTGTACAAACAATAAAGAGTTCATCTATCTATCTATATTGTTTCAGCTCACACCTCTAGCCGCGGAGAGCCTGGCGGACGGCATCCACTGCACCGTGAAGCATGAGGGCAAGGTGTACCGCGCCATCCTGAATGACGTCAGCGATACCAGCAATATCAACGCTGTGTTGCCCGATTATGGGATTACCATCAACACCGCACTGGACAATGTATGTACTCACAAGAATCTTTATACACACTGCGTAGCATCTCTGGACAAAACTTTTTAAATATAAGTGTTCATGCAAAGTCACATGCTCATTGTTCCGCACTTACGCCCCAACTCAAAGTCATTAATGGTTATTTAAATCACCCCTTAGTATAGAATCACTATACAAATTATGTACTACTAGCTGACCCGGCGAACTTCGTATCTCCTAACAAACTATTTTTTTTCTAAAATAAAAGTAGCCTAAGTTACTTCTTGTTACATCAGCTATCTGCCAGTGAAAGTCCCGTCAAAATCGGTCCAGCCATTTCAGAGATTAGCCGGAACAGACAGACAGACAAAAATTGTAAAAAATGTTGTTTTGGCATATGTACCGTGTATATATCCAAATGCACTTGGTAAAAAGCGGCTATTTTAATATTACAAACAGACACTCCCAATTTTATATATTTATATAGATAGAGTATAGATGTATAGAAAAAGCGATTTAAGAAACCGTTAGTGGCTATGAGTTGGGGCGTTAGTGTCATTCCCTGGCATTTTGAAGGCGGCGTTTGGCGTGAACGCTTATAGAAAAAAAAGCGGTCAAGTGCGAGTCGGACTCGCACATGAAGGGTTCCGTAGCAGCAAGTAACATAATATAAAAGTTCTTGTAGTTCGTTGTAACTTTGATCAATGTTTTTTGCGGTTTACGATTTATGACGTATTAAAAAAAAACTACTTACTAGATCTCATTCAAACCAATTTTCGTTAGAAGTTTGCTTGGTAATGTACATCATATATTTTTTTTAGTTTTATCATTCCCTTATTTTAGAAGTTACAGGGGGGGGGACACACATTTTACCACTTTGGAAGTGTCTCTCGTGCAAACTATTCAGTTTAGAAAAAAATGATATTAGAAACCTCAATATCATTTTTGAAGACCTATTAATAGATACCCCACACGTATGGGTTTGATGAAAAAAACATTTTTGAGTTCCAGTTCTAAGTATGGAGAACCCCCAAAATTTATTGTTTTTTTTCTATTTTTGTGTGAAAATCTTAATGCGGTTCACAGAATACATCTACTTACCAAGTTTCAACAGTATAGCTCTTATAGTTTCGGAAAAAAATGGCTGTGACATACGGACGGACAGACAGACAGACAGACAGACAGACAGACAGACAGACAGACAGACAGACAGACATGACGAATCTATAAGGGTTCCGTTTTTTGCCATTCGGCTACGGAACCCTAAAAATGTCTAGACTGAAGTTTTGAAGAGACATATTTTTTACATTTTACGCTGCCTCGATTATAACTAAGATTTGCAAGTAAAGTTTACCAATTTATTTTGTTGCAGCTTATGATCTTGCCGACGGAATTAAGCGTATACTACTATCAAGCGTTGGAGTGTTGCCTCAACAACTACACAGGCGAATCTAAGACGCTGATGACATTAGAGGAGTTGAAGGAAAAGCTGACTGGCAACAAAATCATCATCTATATAAATGACGTTGAAGAGATTAAGTAAGTAATATAACAAGTAGTAACTTAATTGTAAGGGCTCCGGCCAACTGGAGTTCGAGTCCATGTCCTTTGCTCGTGATGCACTCTTCTCAACAATGTTCATAATGTTAGGCCCTTCTTGTTAAATTTCACTGAGTTCTGTACCACCCAATTTAATTTCGACGGTACTATTGTTTATTCTTTAGACAAATTACGTTAGTTTTGATAAACAATTGACTTATCGTGTTATTTTTCATTTTAAAATTATCGACAATGTTTATCGATGTTTTTAAAATTCCAACCTTGATGCAGTGGGTGCACGGTAAACGCGAATTACCCGTGCACCCACCGGCGGGTGAAGCCAGTGGGTGCACGGGTAACGGCCCCTATTATGGTTGTGGGGTTTTATTTGTGGCTAGCTACCACACTTCTAAAATCAACAGTGAAATTACTTTAGATGTTTTGGTCGTAATGCCAGAACCAGTAAAAATGCCAGTCCCCAGTATTTGCAGCCTTGGTGATGCCTTTGATGTAACTAATGTCCACAGGCAATGGTGACCATTTAATTACCTCTCGGTTTGCTTGTCGGTTCTTTGATCAGTTATTTTTACATTAAAAAAATATGTTTGAATATATTTAAAACTTGATATATAAAACCAATTTTAATTGGCCATAACACAATATTTTCAGGCTAGTAACAACCCTCTACGAGTGCAAGACCGGTGCCAAGATCGCCATATTCGAGCCGGACGAGGGTGCGTACGATGAAGTGGTCCCGCTGTGCACGCGCGCGGTGTTCAACTATAACTTCGGAATGGCGTACGTGACGCACGTGGAGAACCTCAATGAGTTCTACCTGCAGAAGTCTACTGATGGAGACAAGATTGCGCTACTGTTGGATGAGCTTTATAAGTTCTATGAGGAAGGTATGGGACTCTTTTTTGTTATTTTATCTATACATTTATAGTTCTATACAGATAAATAAAATTGGAGTGTATGTTTGTAATATTAAAATAACCGCTTTTTACTAAGTGCTTTTGAATGTATACACAGTGCATATACCAAAACAACATTTTTCACAATTTTTCTGTCTGTCTGTTTGTTCCGGCTAATCTCTGAAATGGCTGGACCGATTTTGACGGGACTTTCACTGACAGATAGCTAATGGAACAAAGAGTAACTTAGGCTACTTTTTATTTTAGAAAAAAAAAGTTAGGCGATACGAAGTTCGCCGGGTCAGCTAGTTGGACAATAAAAAGTAGGGTTACCAAATGTCTGTTTGGTCAGTTTGTCGGTAGGTTAGTCGGAGATACAAGTGACAGTTAATGTTTATGGTCTTTGAAGTTTCATTTTAAGTTTACACCATGTGTAAACATAATTATAAACAAACTAGTCAAATGCAGTATAATAAAGTACAATGTGCTCTATTGCTGATTGGTTGTTGCAAATTTGATGCGAGGTACGCAAAATAACGCTATCTACTCTGCTATTATGTATTTGTTGATAACTTTTGTTTTCTTTGTTTAAAGGTACACCAGAACCGCTTACGGCCTTTGAAGTAGATGGACTATGCGCGGCAAAATCTGCCGATGGGAACTGGTATCGCGCGACAATACTCAGTGTAGACGACGCCGAGTTGAAGGTACAGTTCACCGACTACGGCAACTCGGAGACCTTACCCAAGGAGTCTCTTAAGGTACTCGATCCCAAGTTCTACGAACCGTGTTCTCTCGCCCTAGTCGCGAGTCTCGGCCTTGTAGCTCTCCAGGAGGACACTATCGCCAAGCTAAACGAATGGGTCAGTGAAAAAGACATTCAGGTTACTTTGGCATTCGGCAGCGACGGTTGGCTGGCCAGTTTACACTTGGATGGTGTCGACCTCTCCATGAAATTGGTAAACGAAAAGCTCGCTACACCTCAAATAACATCCAACGAGGAAGCCATCGAACAGAAGGAGGAAGCTGCTATTGAGGAACCGATATCACTCCCAGAAGGCTGCACGCAAGTCTACATCAGCCACATCGACACACCCGGACACTTCTGGCTACAGATGGTCGACAAGGTCGACAAGATCGAGGAGATCCAAGCGGACCTGCAAGCGAACGCCGACTCCTATGCGAATATCGAGAACCGTGAAATGGGAACGCTATGCATCGCTAAGTATTTGGCAGACGATCAGTGGTACCGCGCCGAAATTCTCGATGCCGATTCGGATATAACAACCGTGCGGTTCATTGACTACGGCAACACCGATGTTTTGGACAATCAGCCGGGCCTGATCAAGGTTATCCCGGATCAGTTGAAGGAGGTAGAACGTTACGCGTTTAAGTCCAGCGTGAACGCAGTACCGACGGGAACGGGGCAGTGGTCGGAGCCCGCCTCGGATTACTTTACGCAGCTAGTCGGGGACCTCTCCGCTCCCGTTGACGCGTTGATTGTACTTAAAGACGTCACGACGTACGTAGATATATTCGTCAACGGCCAGAACTTAACAGACAAGCTGGTTTCAGAGGGCCACGCGACGCGAGCGGAGGATAATGATTGCGGAGATTTGCCTTCCTGCTTCGCTAGCCACGTTAACTCCCCGTCAGAGTTTTGGATCCAGCTGGAAACTGCCGCTCCGGAGTTGCAAGCGATGGAGGCGGCGATGGTCGATGCAGAAAACTTCCCGCCCCTTAATGAAAAGGAGGAGGGCGTGATTTGTGCGGCCAAGTACCCCGAGGATGGCGCCTGGTACAGGGCTCAAGTCATAGTGGACGGCTCCGAGGGAACCGAAGTACTATTCATGGATTATGGGAACGCATCAATCGCGAACGAGTTGCGAAGCCTTCCAGACGAACTCAAAGTCAAACCGGCTCTTTCGAGAAAATGTGCGTTACAAAAACCACGTGACATAAAATCTTGGTCGCGTAAATCGGAAGTTAAATTTAACGAATTAGCAGCAGAGGGGGCCACTATTTTTAATGTCCAATTTATTGCTTCCGGTGATATATCTATTGTAGAATTGTACCTTGAAGGTAAATCAGTAACGGAGGAGCTAGTGGGTCTATGCGAGGAGCAACCGGCCGCTGAGAGACCTGTTCCGGTCGGCCAAGATTTGTATAGTAATGGTAAAATATGTTACGTGAATACTCTCGAAGAGTTTTACATCAATTTAGAAGACAAGTTATCTGACATCGATGTTATTACAGAAAGTTTAGGTAGTGCCGAAGAGTTTGAACAAGCCACTGAACTAAAAGTTGGATCCATATGTGCTGCATTTTGGTCTGAGGATGAGCAATGGTACAGAGCTCGAATACTGGAATTTTGCGACGTTGGATACCATGTGCAGTTTATAGACTATGGTAACAAAGCTAAATGTGAAGAATTTAGGCAGCTGCCTGATAATCTGGCATTAATGGAGCCGATGGCAAAATGTTGCCAGATTTCTGCATTTTCGGAAGATTCCGCATTAATAGAAATAGCTGTATCTAAACTGAATGATTTTGCCGCTGAAGACACCACATTCCAAATAGAATTTTTAGATAGTCTGAAAGAACCTTACTTAGTTAAACTATTTTTAAATGATATAGATTTTACGTCCATTATCAAATCTGAGTCAATAATTGATGTCAATAACAAAAATGGTGATATAACGGAATCATCACAAAATTTAAATGACAAAACTCAAATAATTGATGAAGTCCCAAAAGAGAATAGCTCTGAAATTCTTATTGATAATACTGTGGAAGAAGTTGAGAGTAAGGAGAGTCGTATTGATAATACTGTGGAAGAAGTTGAGAGTAAGGAGAGTCGTATTGATAATACTGTGGAAGAAGTTGAGAGTAAGGAGAGTTATATTGATAATACTGTGGAAGAAGTTGAGAATAAGGAGAGTCGTATTGATAATACTGTGGAAGAAGTTGAGAGTAAGGAGAGTCGTATTGATAATACTGTGAAAGAAGTTGAGAGTAAGGAGAGTAAGGAAGACAGTCAGTGTAAAAATAGTGGTGACGAAATTAATGGCACCAGAAATAATGATGAAAAATGTGAGGAACCTGATAATAAGGAAGAATCATGCGTTAACAAAGAAACCAAAAATGAAGAAGACCAAGTTACTGAATTAGATTCATCACAGCATGATTTAGATGAAAGTATTGACAGTGCTAAGACTGTTATAGAGAACAACTCGTTTGAGGATAAATTCGATGATGCAATCGATAACGTGGAAGAAACGACAAATAGCAAAGTTTCGTCAACACCTGAAAAAGATACTTCGTGTGAGACACTGGAAAACTCTACTGAATCTGTAAAAATACCAGAAAGAGAGGAATCCAAAGACTCCATAAATACCGACACTGGTTATACCAGTGATGGTGAAGAGAAAGCGACAAATAAATCGTCCCCAGTTACGACGAGTGAAAAGGACGCACCTAAGACTGAAAAAGAGGAAGATAAAACAGAACCAACTAAGGATTTAGATAAAAAGGAAAACGATTCTGAAACGATAACAGATTTAAAACAAGAGGAAAGTGTCTCAGCCAAATAATCTGTTACGTGTGTACATTGTTCTATATAAAGTCTAAGTAAAGTCTCATTTCCCAGAAACATGAGAATGTTATATACTTGATGGTGTATTTATGTTATTATTGCATTTGCATAGAAACCGACTGACTGAAATTACATGTGATAATGTTCGCGGTTGTCTAGGCAATATGAAAGTAACTAACTCTACATTTTAAAACTTGATTTTTGTGAAGTAGATCGTTGTGATTACGACCCTTATTTCGCTTGTTTGTGTACTTGTATGGAGTGTTACGTTATAAAGATATAAACGATCCTGTTGAAAAGACAAGTCTATAAGTGTTAAATGAACCTATACTTAGGATATTCTTTAAATAGACGTTTATACGCAGATCCGTACCATTTGTGAATGTGTTGTTTTTTTTTGTTAATACTCATTTTTTGTAGCTTATAAGATTGATTCTTCTTCTAAATTCAAATCAATGACTGCTTTGAGCGTTATAGATTTTAACATTCTCTTTGTAAGTTTTGTTACACATTTTATATAAGCTGAAAAGTATTAAAATATTAAGTTTTTCACTGATTTTAAATTGGTAGCTAGTAAATTATCAGGTTCTCAATTCCCGGGTCTATGAATGATAAAGATTATAAGATTTGTTATCCACGACATGCTAGTTATGTTTGCAATTTTGTTTTTATTGTACCAAGAATAAATAAAGAAATATTATTTTGTTTTTGTTGTAAAAACTCACAATTGATTCCCTTCAATCACAACCCATAACTGTCACACTGCTGGGCTCGGGTCTCTTCACACACATGAATGATCTTCACACAGGCAGTAAATTTTGGCAGACAGGACAGAAATGTCCCGGTAAAAAAAAATTACAAAAGCGAAAAAACGCAAACTTGTATTTTGCCTCTTAAATAATGATAGAAAAGCTTTCATCTTAATACTTTCAAAGTTTAAATTCCAATCCATTATTTTTTTAATCGTCTTTCTATTATTTGTTATCCAGATGTTTGTTGATGTCCTATAATTTCTATCAGGATACATGCCAGTTACATAAACAATGGCCATTCTGGTTTTATGAAAAATAAATACAATTTATCGTTTCTTTAAATAAAAAACGGAGTCAAGAAAACGGTTTATTCTAATTTACAAAAGACTGCAAAAATAAATGTTATAAAACGTCTGTACAACATTATATCAACTAACGTAAACATTTAAGGGTAAATTAATACACTAAAGACACTGTACACACTTCGTATTCTAGTTGTAATGCCCTGCATTTAATATAATGCACTTCCGCTTAGAGTGTAAAAGTCATGGAAATTGGTAGTTTATATTTATAGCATTAAAATAATCCATCATATTCATAACTATTTAATCAGACCCAATATACCAATATCGTTAAGTTCATCTCGTTTTTCTAAAACAAGTCCCTTTTCATTGGCCAGATGGAGGACAGATAATAAAGCTAATGGCACACTGAGAGATTCACGCATATTCGGGGTTAATTTATTCGGCAGCCGATCGTATATGGAGAAGAACGTAGTCGGTGTGACTTCCTCATTCTCTGCTTTCGATTTCTCTGTGAGCATTTTCCAGGTGCAATGCTTGAGCTGCTTCATATCGACTTTTTTTGCTCGCATCGCGTATGGTATGAAGATTTTGGCGACCTGTAACCATTTTTTATGAAAGTTATTGTATGTACAGTACGGCCGCTGTATCTTGGCGCGTCTGAACATAGGCTTTGCGAACTTTAGCGCATGTAAGACAGAGATGGCAACACGAACATGCTAACGTATGACTGAGACACAATACACCGCGTATTGAGTATTGGCGAATTATGTTACTGCGCAGCCTTCTGCGCGAAGTTCAGACGCGCCAAGATACAGCGGCCGAAGTATACAAGGCATGATAATGAAGTGTAAACCTAGTGTTCTATGTAGAAAAGGTTGATGTGAGGTAAGGTGAGGTCTAGACGAGAAGAGATAAGAAAGAGATGAGGAAGAATCTTAAAAAATGTACTGAGTACCTGAGAGTAGGTGGTACATTTTCATATAATTTCAAAAAAATTTAAGTTAGAATATTGCGTAGCTATCTCTTATCTAGGACTACTGTTAAACACTCACGTAGTGTTTGTCGGATAAATGTGAATACAACATGTCAATTAACATTAAAAAATAGGTAGGACAACACCTGTCTGAAGTAGGGGAAAAATAAGACAAATACTGCAAATGTAATGTTAGGTATCATATTTTGCCTCACCTTACTCTATTATGTTCGGTTTACACGTATAAAGGAGTTAAGTAAATTAATACGTGTAAACGGATAAAACAATTTACTATTTAAAATTCAGTACGCAAGTAAACAAGTAATTTAGAAATGTTTCTATTTTCTGTTAAGTGGGCGGGGCTTATCACTTAACACGTTTGGACAGGCACTTTTTAGTTAAAATTTACTAAAATGCTTAAGTAATTAAGTAGGTTGTGAAGAATTGTATGAACTAAAGAGCTTTACTAAATTATTACGTTTGGACGCGCACTAAAAATTATTCACTTATAACAACCTTATATGTCTAAAGCGGACTTTACAGATTTAAGAGTGTCGTCCTAATTGATTTTAAGAGTTTATTAAAAATTAACGTTTATCCGACCGACTATTTGTAGATACAATCCAGTTTGAGTTCGAACTGTAGTGAGTGCCAGTACCTTAGTGGGCGGCTCCAACATGTCCCCGATGTCCCCCATGTCGTCGGCGGGCGCGCGCGTCGTCTCGTGCGGGTCCGCCGCGTCCGGCTGGTCGGTGCCCCACTCGTCGCCCTCCTGCAACATTCATGCTAACTTAACATAATGATGACAGTAAGTAAAAATCATTAAAATTATGTATTTATTTAATGAAATGGATTACAAAACACACATTTATCGTATTATTATTAGCGAGATAAGCAATATTTTTGATAAAACTACAAAATACGGCAAGCCGCCATCTTAGCTAAAACGCCAGTCAGTCTCAATTAGCGCGAATTACGTCACACTTCTTAAATGAATATCACCATACTAATAATGACGTATCGTCTTTTGTTTTCCTGAGAACTGACGTCACAATCACGCCCTGACACTTTGAAGCGTTTTGGTGCGAATTTTAAACTTATAATTTGAAATGTATTTATTTTACACTAAACCTTATTTTTTGCGGAAATATGATGTACGTTGTAATTATAATATATTTCCCAACAATATAGAACAGTATTTCAAAATCAGTCATCATGCCTATTATGGAAAACTAGCGCTCTGCCCGCGACTTTACCCGCGTTTTCCGGGATAATAAGCACCCTGGGTGCTAAATTTCATGAACATCCGTTTAGTAGTTTTTGCGTGTGAAAGAGTAACAAACATCCATAAAAACTTCCACGTTTATAATATTAGTAGGATTATAATATAAACCACTTCCCGCGAATTATACGAATGGCTGCTATTTTATTGTGGCTGTTAGTGTTCTTGTATCAGGCGTCATGTTCATGTGATATGATTCATGTCTGAAAATCCCTGTCAAATGGAACTGTGTATTTGCCGCTAGCGGTAACATCCAACTACCGACAGCGCCCGTTGTTACTTAACTCGGTACTAGCTTTTGCTGTGTTGCTGTGTTTTGAGTGTTTCGGAACGAAATTTTTAATTAATTTATTTAGTTTTATAGAACCACATAAAAATAAAGTGCACCTATAAGGTAGAATGATGGATTAGGATACATAGTATTAGATGATGCCCGTGGCTTCGCGCGCGTGGATATCGATCTTTACAAATTCCACGGAACTCTGAACTTTTCCAGGATCAAAAGTAGCCTATGTGTTAATCCAGGGTATAGGCTATGTCCATTCCAAATTTCAGCAAATCGGTGAAGTAGTAGTGGCGTGATTGAGGAACAAACATCTCCACAAACTTTCACATCTATACTAATATTATAAAGCTGAAGAGTTTGTTTGTTTGTTTGTTTGTTTGGTTGTTTGGTTGAACACGCTAATCTCAGGAACTACTGGTTCGAATTGAAAAATTATTTTAGTGTTTGATAGTCCATTTATCAAGGAAGGCTATAGGCTATATAACATCATATACTTTAATAGTTAGTTATTTTCCACAAATTAAGCGGATGAAACCGCGGGGCACAGCCGTTTATTCCCACTTGTCCTGTTGAGTAGTCCTGTTAGTAGTAAGACTATGCTTGACACCCGATTTTATTACCACCTGTCATGTGGAATAGTTCTGTTAACCGTACTAGTGGGAAAAAAATCCCACTAATTCTGTTCTGTAATTTGGAAGATACCCTTTTTATACCCAATTTTATTACCTTTATTTAATTATTCAATTTTATTCACTCTATTTATTTATTCTCCTTAGTTTAGCCTTATTGGGTGCTTAGAATACTAACCCCAATTCCACGCCAGATGGGTATCGTAAGAGGCGACTTAATCTGGCCCGCTGGTGGTAGGGCCCCTCAGAGATAATATTGGTAATATTGATTTCAATCTATATATTGTCCTGTAATGTGAATTAATGTAACCGCCAAAATTACGAAATTGAGTTATAAATACAATTTGACAGCAAATCATTTTGTTGTGACAGTCGTTATTTCTTTTGACGATTGTCATTTGTTTTTAAATATTCAATAAACAGTAAAAGTGCCTCTTTGAGTTTTATTAAAGAACTAGCTGCCCCAACAAAAGTTGTGTCGTTGTGTCAAAAGTTTTTTTTATATTATTATTTTTGTATTCTGTATCAAGAAAAAATAAAAACAAAAAATTTTGTCAAAAAAATAAAAAAATAGGGGTACTTTTATATTATTATTTTTGTATGCTGTATCATAAAAAAATAAAAACATTTAGGGGGATGAAAAATAGATGTCCGATTTCCACCCTAGCCGATATGCACGCTAAGGTTCACGAAAATCGGTCGAGCCGTTTCGGAGGAGTTCAACTTCTAACACCGTGACACGAGAATTTTATATATTACATATAATAATATTATGTATAAAAATATTAGCGAAGTTTTTGTAAAAACAAAGATAAAACGATGCCCCCGTTGATCAGTTGCATTTGCGACACTCTGATCATCACATCGTTTTCAACTTATATTTTTTTAATTAACAGAACTAGTGGGAATTTTTTTCCCATTAGTCCTGTTAACAGGACTAGTGGGAATTTTTTTCCCACTATTCCTGTCAACAGGACTACTCAACAGGACAAGTGGGAATAAACGGGCACAGCTAGTCTATACAAATTAATAAAATGAAGTGTCTGTTTGTAATATTAAAATAACCGCTTTTTACTAAGTGCATTTGGATGTATACACGGTACATATACCAAAACAACATTTTTTACAATTTTTGTCTGTCTGTCTGTTTGTTCCGGCTAATATTTGAAATGGCTGGACCAATTTTGACGGGACTTTCACTGACAGATAGCTGATGTAACAAGGAGTAACTTAGGCTACTTTTATTTTAGAAAAAAATAGTTTGTTACGCGATACGAAGTTCGCCGGGTCAGCTAGTTTATAATATTATTAATAGGACTACGTTAACCGACCGGCACATGTGTAGGACAGTAAGAGGCGTCGTTCTCGTTGTTGTAGTCGTAGTCCCTGGGCTCCTCCACGGTGACGGGGTCGGGCCGGTCCGCGCGCAGCTGCAGGTCGCGCTTGCGGACCATCATCACGTTGCGCCGAAGGAACAGCTTGCGGAAGTGGGACTCGTCTAGACCTCTGCAAGATAAACAATCATAAATACAGTGCCACCAACTTATCTGTGAATTGACGGAGGGCGCTGTCGGACGCATTGGACCAATCACTGGACGCAATTCGAGACGTAGTCAATGTCAATTAATGAACACAAAGAACTTATGAATGGGGCGGCATTCATCCATACCAATACACTGTAGGGTTCCAGTCGTAAAAAGTAAAGAAACAGCAGGAATGCGTATCGATGCTTTTCTAATTCTCATGCTGTCACGCTACTCCTATTGAGATATAAACAGAGTTTTGTCTTAAGAAGCTCACTCCGAGTAAATTATGGTTGTATTTTTTTAATGGAAATAGCGGGCAAACGAGCTGAACCACCTGATGATCAGTCGCTATCGTCGCCCATGGACATCAGCAACACCAAATGAATCACTGATGCGTTGCTGGCCAAGAAAAAGAGAAGAACAAGAAGGAAAGAACTGGCTCTCAAGCCCCCAGCCGAAACACGGCGAGTCGTTTGGCGGCTGACTCATGCTCAAGGGTGGTAGCTATCCATGCGAACCCGTTGAAGAAATAATAATAGTATCTAATAATGGTATTAATTAACAATTAAGATCAATATTACCAATAATCCCTCGAGGGGCCTTACCACCAGCGAGCCAGATTTAGTCGCCTCTTACGCCTTTTCAATTTATAAAAACGCATTTTCAATTTATCCATAGATCATGTTGATCTCCCCTTACCTATACCTAACGATCCCTCTTTAGTCCTTACTTTACTACTAATAAGGAGTAATTACTACTAATAAGGAGTAATAACTCCTTTACCTATTGATCTCTCATTTATCAATCCCTACTGTCCCTAGCAAAGGTCCCTCCTTACATATCTCAATCCCCTTACCGTTAAATCCTACCTTACTTTTTAATCAGACCCCATCTTTCAATGTCTCCTCACCTATCAATGGGCGTCTTGAAGTTGGCCTCGTTCCAAGTATGTCCAGTAGCCAGCGTCTTCCTGCTGATCATGATTTTAGCAGGCGCAGTGGGTTCATAGTCCCCGGTGGGGGGCGCGCGGCAGTCAGTCGCCAGGCCGGCGCCCAGGAAGTCCAACTGACGCTTGGTGCGAGCTGGTCTCTTGGCCTCCACTGTCAGGCGAGCTGTTGACTGGGTGCGCTCGGAGAGCTTTGATGCTGGAAGGAAGGAGGTTAATAGTTGGTAAAGGGTGGTTCCTAATAAGTGGTACTTGAGAAGTGTGGGTTTTTGTGTCAGTCTTAAGAGGTGTGACTCTAGAGATGGGTCACTGAGATATTTTGGCACTGAAGACTCAAGGTATGTATCTTATGACTAGGCCTAATTTCGGACTAAAGCCCAATGCATACGTAACGGGCTTTTTCCCGTACGGGATTCCGCTGCGTATGCACTATCGTATACATTTTCTACGAAACGATGTTTCCAAAACTTCATGTCCCGTCCCGTACGGGAAAAAACCCGTTACGTATGCACTGGGCTTAACTTTACTCCAAGAAGACATCAAGCAACATCAAACTCCTTCGAACGAAGACCAGGCCGCTCTGGTAAGAGCGATACGACAAAGGAGAAGCTATAGGTTACGGTCGCAATGTTTACCAAAGCGTTGAAAGTAAAGTAAATTATAACTTCATCCAAAATTGGAAGTTCAGAAAATTTTATGTACAGTTAGCAAAAGAGTTTGGTATATACAGAGCATCATACAAAAACGTTCTAAACTATATAAAATTATAGTGTTATAATATTACCTAGCTGACCGGGCAAACGTTGTTCTGCCAAATATTTTTAGGGGTAGGGGGATGAAAAATAGATGTTGTCCGATTCTCAACCCTAGCCGATATGCACGCAAAGATTCACGAAAATCGGTCGAGCCGTTTCGGACTCGAACCGTTTCAACTTCAAAAAAGCGTGACACGAGAATTTTGTATATTAGAAGTTAACTATGTTATCTATGATTCAACACTGATTAACACAAACACTATGTGAAATGAAATATTACGAAACGTTTTAGTATCATGCCCTGTGTACGTTTTAGAAGTTAACTATGTTATCTATGATTCAACATTGATTAACACAAACACTATGTGAAATGAAATATTACGAAACGTTTTAGTATCATGCCCTGTGTACGTATCAGAAGTTAACTATGTTATCTATGATTCAACATTGATTAACACAAACACTATGTGAAATGAAATATTACGAAACGTTTTAGTATCATGCCCTGTGTACGTATCAGAAGTTAACTATGTTATCTATGATTCAACATTGATTAACACAAACACTATGTGAAATGAAATATTACGAAACGCTTTAGTATCATGCCCTGTGTACGTATTAGAAGTTAACTATGTTATCTATGATTCAACATTGATTAACACAAGCACTATGTGAAATGAAATATTACGAAACGTTTTAGTATCATACCCTGTGTACGTATTAGAAGTTAACTATGTTATCTATGATTCAACATTGATTAACACAAACACTATGTGAAATGAAATATTACGAAACGTTTTAGTATCATGCCCTGTGTACGTATTAGAAGTTAACTATGTTATCTATGATTCAACATTGATTAACACAAACACTATGTGAAATGAAATATTACGAAACGTTTTAGTATCATGCCCTGTGTACGTATTAGAAGTTAGCTATGTTATCTATGATTCAACATTGATTAACACAAACACTATGTGAAATGAAATATTACGAAACGTTTTAGTATCATGCCCTGTGTACGTATTAGAAGTTAACTATGTTATCTATGATTCAACATTGATTAACACAAACACTGTGAAATGAAATATTACGAAACGTTTTAGTATCATGCCCTGTGTACGTATTAGAAGTTAGCTATGTTATCTATGATTCAACATTGATTAACACAAACACTATGTGAAATGAAATATTACGAAACGTTTTAGTATCATGCCCTGTGTACGTATTAGAAGTTAACTATGTTATCTATGATTCAACATTGATTAACACAAACACTGTGAAATGAAATATTACGAAACGTTTTAGTATCATGCCCTGTGTACGTATTAGAAGTTAGCTATGTTATCTATGATTCAACATTGATTAACACAAACACTATGTGAAATGAAATATTACGAAACGTTTTAGTATCATGCCCTGTGTACGTATTAGAAGTTAACTATGTTATCTATGATTCAACATTGATTAACACAAACACTATGTGAAATGAAATATTACGAAACGTTTTAGTATCATGCCCTGTGTACGTATTAGAAGTTAACTATGTTATCTATGATTCAACATTGATTAACACAAACACTGTGAAATGAAATATTACGAAACGTTTTAGTATCATGCCCTGTGTACGTATTAGAAGTTAGCTATGTTATCTATGATTCAACATTGATTAACACAAACACTATGTGAAATGAAATATTACGAAACGTTTTAGTATCATGCCCTGTGTACGTATTAGAAGTTAACTATGTTATCTATGATTCAACATTGATTAACACAAACACTGTGAAATGAAATATTACGAAACGTTTTAGTATCATGCCCTGTGTACGTGTATGTGGCGTTTCAATAGAAGGCTTTTTTATTTCCATAAAACGGTAAACGAGCTGACGATCCACCTGATTGTAAGTGGCTATCATCAGCCGAGGACATCAGCCATGGCATCACTGATACGTTGCCTAAATCTATTACTCTTAAGCTGCCTAACTGTACATTTTCGATTTCTATACTAATATTATAAAGAGGAAAGATTTGATTGTTTGTTTGCATTGAACATTTGAATAGGCTCCGAAACTACTGAACCGATTTGAAAAATTCTTTCGCTGTTGGGAAGCTACACTATCCCTGGGTGACATAGGCTATATTATATTTTCAAAAAAATTAGGGATCCTTATTAAAACTCCAATAATGTAACCCAAGGTGTAAAAAAATAAGAAAACCGAATCAAAGCGAGGGCGGTTACACATTATCTTATAAGTAACTGCTTGACTACAAATCTCACATGGCAATAAGTCACTCTCCGTCTACCAACCTCGATTATTCTTCAGCCGCCAATGCGCCGGGCCCGCCCAGGCGGCCAGCACGCAGCCGTAGCTGTACTCGAGGCGCGCGCCGGCCGCCGCCCCACCCAGCATGTCGGCCAGGCGGGGCAGCGCCCCTGCCCCCGCCCCCGCCCCCGCGCGCGCCACGCACGCCGCCACTGCTACATCCGCTTCCTCGTCGCTTTCGATGCCGCCGAGAGGCTCCTCCTCTGTAATACAGATTTATAGTTCCAGTTATACTGCCAGATATAAAACGGTTTCATGTTGAAAAAAATATTTTTTATTCGAATAAATACATTTTTATTAAAGTGAACGTCTCCGGATGCATATGTATAAGTCAAAGTGAAAAATATCAACAACATTTATTGATAGGAAAAATTATTGTTTAATAGGAAAAAAAAACATTACGTCATGAAGTTTCACTTCCTACGCGTGTACGCACACACACACACACACAAACACACACACACGACAATTTGCAGGCTTCGTATCAAGGTCAGTATACGAGGTCACTCACCATACAAGTCATTGTGAACATCATCTTGCGGGATGGGTTCCACCTCAGCGTTGACGTCGAAGGCGAGCGCCTGCTGCGACAAGTTCAGTCGGTTGTCCTCCACCCAGTTAGTGACACGGTTGTCGCTGGAATAACAACATTATATTCCTCTACATTCTACAACAAAGGTGTTATAAGAAAAACTATTTTTTTATGGAATAAGCCGACAAACGAGCCAACATTCCACCTGATAGTAAGTGGCTCTCGACAGCCATGGACATCAGCGACACCAAAGGCATCTCTGATGGGTTGCTGGACAAGAAAAAGAGAAAAAAAAAAGAGAAAAAGAAAGAAAGACCTGGCAAATCAGAACTTTTTGATCCAGAGGGGCAGCAGCTTTATTTTTTTTTAATCACCCACAAGACATTACAATGCTCCTACACATATTAGGGGCCATCCATAAATTATGTCACACTAATTTCATGACTTTTTGACCCCTCCCCCCCCTCCTTGTCACAGCTGGTCACATTTGTGAAACCTCCCTCTCTAGTGCGACGTCACATATTATGAAATTTTTCACCTAGAAATTATTAAATTAAAACAGCAGTTCCGAAATAAGTTTTATTTCTATTAATTGTTTTTTTTTTATACTTACCTATACATACCAACTATTCGATTTTGAAATATGACGTCACGAAATTTAGGACCCCTCCCACCCCTTGTCACACAATGTCATACTACATCGACCCCGCCCCTCCCCACTAACGTGTGACATACTTTATGAATGGCCCCTTACTAACATTTATCTTATTTGAACTGTAACTTTGAAAGTTTAATTGTAACTTTGTAAGTTACAATTTTTTTTCAATCCAGATCAAAAAATACCTTTCTTCAGTTTCAGGGTCCCAGTTGGTAATAGAGAAGCCAGTAAAGGGCTCACATATGTGGTCAGTCTCACTGAACGCTGGGACCAGCTTCAACGATAATGTGATACGGTCAGTTAGATCCAAGTCCTCTGGTATGTTCTCCTTGATCGGTTCCAGAAATGGGTCATCTGTCCTGTTAACATAATATGAGAAGTAAAGATATTAATGAACATAATCATTTATGTCTACTAATAACATTTATGACTAATTTTATTATGGTATTAAAAAATTATTACAGAAAAAGAATTAGAGAGTGACGGTTATAAAATGTTAAAGTTATAAAATTTACCTTAAAATCAGTGCCAAAGTGTTGTCATGTATTGGTAATGTAGCATTAAATGCTCTGTTGGAGGATGTCACATCACCTTGCGTTGCTGCGAGCCTCTCAAAAAACGGATCTACAAAGAAGTAATCAGAAAGTCAAAGAAAAAATTAACACTATAGACTACACTATAGATTTCATACAACGGTCTTGTAATCAATTTGTTTACCATGAGAATTTTATTTATTAAATTCTTTATTACTCTGATGCATACAATGCCAGCAATAGAATTCATGTCTGCTCTAAAAATCTCTTTTCTTATGTCTTATGTCTGCTCTTATAATATAATCTAATTCATAGATTACAAGTTACAAAATAACTAAGTTTATCACTTACCAACATAGTCATTGGCATCAAAATCTCCATTGAACACCTCAGGGTTCGCTGCAACAGCCCCTTTAGACCGTTTCTTTTTCTTCTTGACGGGCGCAGCCGCCTCGTCCGTCGCGGCTTCCTCTTGTGTGCCGTCATCGTCTTTTTTACCACGTTTTGACTAATAATAATAATAATAATAAAATTATATGCAATATATTGTTAAGTGATCGTTTAAATAATAAAAATTTTGCCAAATAACAACTGACTTCAATAAAATAGCATTTTATAAACACTACTATACTTTTTTATTTTTTTTTCTTTTATATCTAATTCTACTCACTTGAGCAGCCTTGCTCAATCCTCCCGCCATTTTCAAAACATCATAGTGAACAGCGTCTACTCTGAAAGAGTAGATCCTGGCCGAAGCATCAACGACTGTGGAAGCTGTTTGTAGGTTCTCCATGCGAGCATCGTGCCTCCGCAGCATTGAAGTCATGAAGTCTATCAATTGTAAGTTCCAAGCGTTGTCTTTGGTTATTTTCTGCAATAATAACAATATGGATATAGATGCTTACATAGTACAGCAAACTTGTAGCTACTTTCATTGCAAGACTTAGAAAAATTTAACTTAAACACTCGTTAAAAACCCATGTTTATTTTTTTATTCAGAATCACCATAGAAATTTTAAACTTACATTCTCTGCATATAATTTCAAACAACCCTGAAAATGCTCTTTTTGTGGTGATGATGACATGGTATCCCTAGCTTGTCGGTGTGACGGTGAGTGTGGAGTGGAAGTCGCAATTGCACGGTCTGAGGCCACCAAGGAGGATCTTTCAGCTTCGTCATCATTTCTATCCTGGAATTATTAAGAGCAGAGAAAAATCTGATTACTTTAGAAATTCATATTTATTTTATTACTTATTGAACAAGCTTTATAATAAGTAACCGATTAGAACAAGGAATGATAAATACTATTTTATTACTACTCTATTTGCTACACATTGCATAGGATTTATAGGCAGGCAAAATAGTTGTGGATTTTGTGTTCTTCATTGGACAACTTACTATGATTAATTTTTTTTTATAATTGATCTTTGTTTTTGATATGATATGGTAATTATCATAACATTATGTAGTTTAAATTTACTTTTTATTGACTCAAGTTTTTATGTTAGAACTTACAATATTGAGAATTCAAAATAGAACTATTACAGTGAGGGTTTGGATGCAACAATTAAACCCAAATTTTACAGCTATAACCATATTACTGCTAATGTTTTGGGTAAGTGTGTAAAGCTCTTACTTCATAAATATTTCTTAAAATTAACCTATGGATTTAAACTCAATGAAAGCATGTTATACCTCGTCTTTGGCATTGGTTACGCGATTATGTGGAATAAGACTCCTGCGTCGTATAGAGCTATTGCTGCTCCCGCCAATACTTAGCCTGGACAAGCCCGGCGTAGAAGAAATTGGAGTTTCTATCATCATTGCACATACATACACTTAAGTCACAGAACTGTTAATAACATTTATTATTTACAACAATATAATTGAATGTGAAAGATAAAATTGATTTTTGTAGCTTTTCGTTAAGTAGTGTTTACTAAATCAAATTTTAATTCAACGGACAACGCTGTCAACGCTTGACGTAACAATTGAGTCAATCAATTGACAACAATGACATTTAATTATAATGTTGCCACCAATGTTCAGCACAGCCACCAGCTAGACAATCTATAGATAAATCAGATTTACATACGTACCAAATAACAATGTAACCTGAATAATACCGGTATTTTATTGCCCTAAATTTGTATATTTTTTTGATAATTTGTATTTTTACATAACTAATTAAGGTATATTTTGACTTCTGACATAGTTCTGATCGAGTATTTGAAAATGTAAGAGAAAGATCTAGATTTTTTTGAACTGATTTGAATTATTTATTTATTTAATAATAAATAAGGATACATTGCAAAGAAAAAACTTCATGTAAATATTGTACAAACTCAAGGTACTGGTTATTTAATATTAAATTTCTTTCTGTAGACCTGAGGTTGGAGAACTGTATATCTAGCTAGATGGTAGAAAATTAATGATGTTAAAACAGAAGAAAAATAAGTCATTTATACAATACATTTTTTTTAAATAATTCGTCTCATAATATTATCTCGTTTTATCTAATAAATATCATTATTTTTATAAGATAAAACAATCCATTTTATCAAAAATACAGCCAGAAATGGAATCTATTCTATGGTTTATTACGGTATTTTGATACCTATTTTGTATGAAATAGATTAAACGTATGCAATGCGCTGCGAGTACGCATACAGTATTCTTTATCATTATAGGCAACATTTCAATAACGGATCTACAATCTTAATCTATGGTCTTTACGTTATCTGTATTCACAGCTGTTTGTAAACGCTGCGCTTGTTGCCAACTTCCCGTCAGTCATTTTATTTGATGGCTGTTGGTTTGCGGTGAACAAAATCGTAAAAAATCTTCGTCATCGGCAAGAAATTTCTAAAGTGACAGTATGAGTTCTGGAATGCCTGAATTGGGCTCCAAGATAAGCCTAATATCGAAAGCTGATATTCGTTATGAAGGCCGACTCTTCACCGTCGATCCTCAGGAATGTACCATCGCCTTAGCTAGCGGTAAGTTGACAAATGGATACTGTTATCTTGTTGTTGCGTTATTTTCTTGACTTAATTAGGTTCTTGAAACAGGGTGGTAGATTTATGAATTTATGTACCCTGATAAGATTTGATGTACTCAGTATAATTTCTTGTATCATTAGACAGTTTTCCCTCCTTTCGTTTGATCTGTTTAACTTGCGTTCTTTATGTGTAGGAGCAACTATCCGAAACGATTCATATTACATTTTTGTTGTCGAATCATCGCTGGATAATTTCCAGTAATCGAAGCCACATTGTTTTCGTTCTACCCTCTGTATTAGAGGTGTAACTTACAATATTGACCGCAGTTTCACATTGATGACGTTGATGCGATTGTTTTCTTGTAAACAACTTCAGTTTCATTAGATTCCCGTAAAACAGCTTTCGAAATTTGTTTTAATTTAGTTGTTTACGAAAACACTTACGTCTCATGAATTTGAGTTCAAATTCGTGATTGCGATTATCGTCGCTGTAGATATAACAAGTTTATTTGATACTAAATACGCAGGCGGGGGTGAATGACCTATATGATTTTATAAAGATTGCTTAGCATGTTTTTTAATGTGGGTGGAATAAAAATCGCGGTAGGTCTCTATTGTAGCACTATTTGTTTTAAATATCTTAATTTTTTGCAATTAATGTTACAATTTAGGGAGTAGAGTAATTTATTTCGTAATGGAGATGGTAGAAAATTACCATGATTACTTCTTTGTATTTAAATCTGTTGTTTTTTGTTTCAGTGCGATCCTTTGGCACTGAGGATCGGGAGACACAGTACCCTGTAGCACCTCAGAGCCAGGTGTACGACTACATCTTGTTCCGTGGTACTGACATCAAGGACATCAGGGTTCTCACAAATGTCTCGTCTATGCCAAATGATCCTGCCATCGTGCAGATGTCAGTGCCCCCAACGCTCGGTGGTGCTGCGACCCAGGGCCAGTACCCCGGGCAGTACAACCACCCAGTGGTGGGGCAAACCCAGTTCAACCAATATCACCCCATGGCGGGATTCCAAGGTGGTGTCCACACCCAACTTAACAAGACGAGTGAGTTGTCCCCACAAACAACGGTGGAGCTGGTCCCACAGCCCCAACCCATCACCGCTCCCATTGGATCGGGGGTGATACACCACGCCAACCAAGTGAAAGACCAAGGTTTTCTTATAAACATACGGTTTTATGCTTTTAATGCTTTGCCACCTTGCGATTTTTGCCATTTTACAATCACATACTTGGTTGGAATCAATTTTGCATACTAATAATTTCATAGAAAATTAATTATTCTTAAGCAATAAAGTGAACTAAATAGTATATAAAATAGTAGTAGTATTTTATTCATTGCTTAAAGATAATTAATTTTTCATTAAATTTAAAGTGTTCATTGTAATTCACTGCTTGCATCAATCTGTAAGTCCTCAGGTAGTTGTTGCACAGTAACTAATATTTTTTACTAATAGCTTTGAACATCCATTGCATAATAATATTTAATATTTCATTTTTTGTTTTAATATCAATATAATTATAATTGATTTCCTTGTATGAAACTTACCAAACACCTAATTAATATTAATAGTAATTATTTCTTTAATTTACACAAAAAAAATTATTTATTTATTTAAATTTAAACTTTTCATACCACTAACAAATTCAAAAGGTGGACTTAATGCTATAAGCATTCTCTACCAGTAAAATGTTTGTTTACTAATACACTTTAATCATCAAATAATACAAGGTTTTAAGTACAAATTGCCAATAATAATAGCACAACTAATCAATTTAACATAGTTATTTATCCATTATCAGAATATTAAAATACTAATGAAATATCAAATTAAAAATCGCAATCTGCATTGTCATTATCTTGGTCTATTGCTTGTTGTTGCTTGCAAGCAATTAAACAATTACAATAAAACACAACATAATTATTGTCACTGCATTTACATTTTCATTTTTTTTCATTGGTTATAAAATGGGAAGTTAATGACTTCGGCAAAGATTTTTATGCAGATTTTACTAATAGGAACAGTAATTCACAAAGTCTATGGGGCAAACATGGAAATTTCATAAAACACTTCATAAAAACAAGTAAAATAATTTTGGGTGCATTTTATGTTAATGAATTTAGTCATCTTTTCTTTTTTTTTGCATTAAAAGTTGCTTTGTCACTGCATATGCATAGCACAATGTTATTTAGATTTTATTTCATTTTCTGTTGTATTACAGTTGTAGCTATCATGCCTTCTCTGTTGTATCACAGATATGTAGAACTTGTAAATTTTTAGTAATCATAAATTATTATATCACATTAATTGAATGGTAAATCAACATAAAACTATTTCAGGTTCCATGCTTGACCTTATCGGAGGTGGATCTCAGCAAAGTGCATCAAGGTCTGGTACTCCTGCTGGCACCGGAGGGCACAGGAAGAGCCCTACAGCTGATCAGGAAACCCAGGTACCTAGAAACCTAAAATAATATAGAATATGTTTTTATACAATTACTAGCTGACCTGGCAAACGTTGTTCTGCCAAAAAAATTTTAGGGGTAGGGATGAAAAATAGATGTTGTTCGATTCTCAACCCTAGCCGATATGCACGCAAAGATTCACGAAAATCGGTCTAGCCGTTTCGGAGGAGTTCAACTTCTAACACTGTGACATGAGAATTTTATGTATTAGATTCTAAGAAAAATATTTAATCTTGTTGCTTACATAATGAAGCCTTTCATCTCAGTTCATCAAGAATTAATTTCTACTATGCTGAGTGGTTCATACAATACTTACCAAATCTTTGAAGTCACAGTAGTGTCGAACTAAAATGGCCTTCACCTATAATTCAGATTTTCCTATTTGCTAGTGAAGCCTAAAAATTGATATGCTATATTGTATTGATGTCTAGGTTTTTATTCAAATGAACTATTACTGTAGATCTAATAGGCTGTTACAGTTTCATGCATACATAGCACTTTCATGTCATTCTCTACCAGTCATCTTATCTACTGTACCATGATTACAATACCTATCTATCGATCACAGGTAGGCTCGGCAGCCGGCGGCTCCGGTCAACGCGACTCGCGCCGCGGCGGCGGGGCGAAGCCCCAGCCCAGCAACCGAGCGCGCCCGACCTCGCGCACCCGTCAGCGCGTGTCCAGCGGCTCACAGACCGCAGCGCCCGCTCAGCCCGCGCAGCACAACCAACATAACCAGCACAATCAGCACAACCAACACAACCAACATAACCAACACAACCAACATAATCAACATAACCAGCATCAGGGTGGCGAGCATCACCATCAGCCAGGCGAGCAACATCAGTATCAATCTGGTGAGTTGTAGTGTAGTGACTGTATCGTTAGTTTATATTTGTAATAATAAACGCCTATACACTCATACCCCCGCTGTAGGTTTTTACCTGTCAATTCGTTTGTCAATTTGTTTAAGGGAATGAAACAAAGTAATTTTTAATTTACTGTAAAATCCATTTGTAGGTCAGTAGTTTAATTTTAAACTGTATAATGTTGTGGCTCTACAGTTATTTTTTATACTAAACGCAAAAACTCGTGGCAGGCGGAGTAATAAAACGTGCAAAAGAGACGGCGCACATTTCTCTCTCGCACTTGCATTGTTTATGGATGACGTCACACAGGCACAGAGATGCGAAACACCTAATTTCCATAAACAGTGCAAGTGCGAGAGAGAAAATGATGTGCACCGTCTCTTTTGCACGTTTTATTTCTCCGCCGGCCACGAATCTTTGCGTTTAGTATAGTTGTTATTCTATAACATTCATTACCAATGTCACAAAGGCAAATCAAAGCTTTCCTCTTTATAATATTAGTTCAGGCATAGCTCATGGATCATCTGATCGTAGTAAAATGTTTATTTTATCTTTGTAGGCTACAACCGCGGCGGCTGGCGGGGTCGATCGCGCGGGCGGGGCCGCGGGGGCTTCGTGCCACGCAACAAGAACACGCTCAAGTTCGACAACGACTATGACTTCGAACAGGCCAACACTGAGTTTGAGGAGCTCCGCAGCCAACTTGCCAAAGCCAAGATATCTGAGGGAGACGCTAAGGTTGAGGTGAGGGATGTTTGTGTCACATAAGGTGGTACTTAAGTTATCACTTAATGCTTAGCACCTTATGGTAAGTGAAGAGGAAGTTTAGGGTGGTAGTGCATTACGTAATAAATGCTTATTCACTCTTAAGAGATTAAATCAAAATATTTTAGAAACATCATAGAGGCAAACAACACATATTGTGTCCTTTACGCAATAAATATGCAACATAGTCAAATGACTTACGAGATTCAAGAAAAGAGATAGGTGGAATGAAAATTCAAAACTAAAAGAAAAGCTTGAATTCAGGAATTACAAGATAGAAATAATAAAAAAATAGCGATTTTACATACTACTCAATTTAAAATAAACAACTATACTTACCTATTTTAAAATTTATTGAATACACAAAAATAGGTTTTCTTGTTATTAACAATAAAATTGATTTCCAACTTTGCTTCAGGTCACCAACAACTTGGAGGAACTGCGCAATCAACTCGCAAAGACGAAAATTGCTGATGGTGATGTTAAAGTTGAGGTAAGAATATACCTCATAGGATGTGTAGATTTCTATAACAATTATTTTATTTGGAACCTTTTGTGTTGAACATAGCCCTTATAAAATTTCTATAAATTATATAAAAATGTTTTTTTTGTAGCTTAAGTAAAAGTAAAAAATCCATAGTGGTATCATATTATTATTAACGAGTAACCGCCCTCGCTTTGCTTCGGTTTTCTTATTTTTTTACACCTTGGGTTACATTATTGGAGTTTTATTAAGGATCCCTAATTTTTTTGAAAATATAATATAGCCTATGTTACTCGGGGATAGTGTAGCTTCCCAACCGTGAAAGAATTTTTGAAATCGGTTCAGTAGTTTCGGAGCCTATTGAATGCAAACAAAAAATCAAATCTTTCCTCTTTATATATTAGTATAGATTATTGCATGATCTGTGGAAAGCTATAATTTTATTTAATACATGTAAAATAATAAATTGAGAGCCAGTTTTTTAATTTTTTGTTCTGCATGAACAATACACAGTTTTCTTTACTGTTATTTCCCTGTCAACACATTGGTGATGTCTAAGGTTACTGATGTCCAAGGGCGACGATGACTTACAATCAGGTAGTACGAAAGCTTGATCTGTTATTTAAAAAATCAATGTTTGGTACTCAGGGTGAAGTGGACAAGAAGGACGATTCGGGCAACGAGACGGGCGCGGGCGAGGAGCATCTCGACGACGATCAGTTCATGGGCTACGACAAGAAGAAGAGCTTCTTCGACAACATCTCCTGTGAGGCTGTGGAGAGGTCAGCTATCAGTAGTATCATTAATTTAAAAAAAAACGCTAACACTCATACTCATTGACGCTGATAGAATAATTTATTTCCTTACCATAATCGTTTTGTTTAGGTTAGGTTGACCAAATTAAAATAAGGATAAGGTTCTGTCTCAATCAATTCTCTTTTTTTATGTATAACATATTCCCCAATCACTCAAATACGTCTGGATTGACTGGAAAGATTCTTTATTCGAAAGACTATGCTTTCAGATTGGTCCCATATTTTTCTGCTGAATGGGAGAAAGTAAGGGAACTTGTTAAATATTTTAGGTATACAAACAGAGATTTAGATGTCACGTTTTTCTAAGGTTATCTAAATTTTGGATAAAATTTAGATTGACCCTTGATTCTTTGCGATAGCTATCGTCGTATTTTAATGGAATAATACATCGTTACATGGTCGGTAGGTCGAAAGGTCGTAGCCAACGCACGGACTGGCGCACGGAGCGCAAGCTGAACTCTGAGACGTTCGGCGTGGCGTCGGCGCGGCGCGGCGCGTGGCGCGGCCGCGGCGCCTGGCGGTACCCGCAGCACCCGAACATGCAGCACCAACCGTGAGTACCCAACTCACCGACCTCAACATTTGTAGGGCATCCAACTCTGAAGGGAGGTTTGATATGCCAATGTTCTGTGGACTATTTATTTCATTCAATTTGAACGGTTTGGCCAGTTACACTAATGAATTCAATTTTACTATGACTGGACTTTCTGTGACGTCTGTACTAATATTTTAGAGAGTTTTGTTTGACACGAAGTTAAGTAATTTATTCAAGAATGTAGTAGTCAACAGGTTTATACATAAATTCGAACTTACATTCTACCATTACAAATGGTGTGCAATATTGTTATTATTACAAAATTGAATAAACTTAAAAACTATGGAACTGATTTAAAAAAAATTCACCAATTGAATGTATTGTTTCTGAATCACCATACAGTAACTATATGTAGCCTTCCTCAATATGGCTATTAGTCAAAGATATTTTTGTAGTCTGACTGGCAATTCCAGAGATTAGTATTTTCAAACTGTTAGCCAACTATAAGTTTTAAGTTGCCCTCAACCTATTAGTCTGTCGGACTTGATGCAAATGAGCTATTACAAGTTACCTTACTAGAACAAAGTTTGTTTTTGCTATATATTTTGAATAAATTTAAGTAACATGCACATTATTAACATTTGGATCAGATGATACACCATCAGATGGATCGTCAGCTCGTTTGCCGGCTATTTCCATTAAAAAAAATCTACCAGGTTGAGTATGGCTCCACTAAAACCAAACAAACATTTATTGTCGAATTAATGCCTGCTTCGGCTGCTTCGAGGTTAACCTTGCTGAATATAATGTAAACATGCAAGGGAATTAAGATGTTTGAGTCTGCAGAAATTATTGGTATTTCAAATATTACCCTGTAGAATACACTGTACTGGCCTTATGCTATTGCTAAACTGATAGTGCTAGTTTCATCATAGAATCATCAACTGCCTCAGCCTGTCCAGTGTGTTTAACAGCAGTTGGTCTCGTTTGAACTAACACTGCACTGCCAATACTAACAAAATTAATGCTAACTATTGCTTATTAACCAATTTGACAATTTTTCATTTTGTTGAAGCTATTATCATATAAGATTTGCTTATTAACAGTTTTAACACTGGGGAATTTTACCATTAAATATTGGTACATGTGTTGCATGTTTGAGTATTTGGTAATAAGTCATTTGTGTAATCATACCCTTGTTAATTTCACATGGACATATGGCTACTCATAATGCTATGCAAATAGGTATAATGTTTGTCCATAAAACAATATTATATACGACATAATAAAGACCGTGGACAACAAATTTAAACTTCACATGTTAACTACAAATTAAGTCTCATTAACTATCCTTGCTTTTTAACATTTCTCTATGTTGATGGGAAAAACCATAGAATTGAAATTCTTAAAATTAATAATTCCAAATTACAGTCACATGGTTTGAAAATTTATGTAATGTGTGTAACGTAATGTTACACATACAATTAATATAGTTATCACACACACAGTAGCCTCACCTTCAGCAAAGTTTTGCAGCCGCCTTATCATACACCAAATAACATTTGTACGGTTGCACCATACTACCCCAACCCTCGCACACTACACAGCAAGCGTCGAATACAATCCGTACGTAGGCCGAGAATGGTCTTCACAACTGAGAGGCAGGATGTGGTATTTCCCCAGCTGGCGGGCGATGCGCGGCGGGCGCGGCCGGCCGCACATGAACATGGGCAACTTGAACATGAACATGAACATGACGAGCATGAACATGAACAACGGACACAACCGCAGGAACAACGCGCCGGCGGCGTCCGGCTCGCAGCCCCAGCCGGCCACCGCGGCAGGTAATTATGAGTTTGTTTTTATGTTTATGTCGCAGTTAAAATGCGATGAAAAGTTAGTTTAGGTTATATTAAAATAACATAAAAATGGGAACCCCCGGCAGAGGGGTCCCGGCGAGCTCTATGCTCTACCTCTTTTTTTAGCAACTCAACTAATCCACATTTATAAATTTTGTATAATGATAATGTTAGCCGAGTAGTTAATCTGCTAATTCAACCAGTTGGCTGCGTGGCAATTAGGTATTTGAACGAAAGTTTTAGCTGTAGAGTATTGCCACAGTAAAGGAATCTAAATTTATACTGTGGTATTGCAGAGAGCCACTTCAAATAACTTAATTTTTAGTGCGAGTTGGAACAGAGTCGCGCAAGGCTTATGTACACTCTTCCGAAGTTAGGGTGTAGTTATGAACAATTGGATTGCAAGATAAAAATACTTCTTATTTGATTTTCATTATGTTTCAATTAACCGTTTTTTCTTCAAATTTTTGTGGTTTTATATTTATTTATATCGCCTGTCATGTAATTTTTTTTCTTTTCCAGCCAAGTAGTGGAAGTTCGACACGGAGAGTATACTGAATCTTAATTTATTATCGCGAGGACTGATCACAAGTGGAATAAGTAACGGAAAAGTGTATGTCGGTGATCGAAGTGTGTAATAAAAGTTAATCGATTTATAAAGAAAGTGGAGCCGTATTTGCGGGAAGTTATAACGTGGCACGGATAAAAGAAGACGGACATTGTTTTGGTGTGATAGTGTTGTATCCAGTACATGGAAGGTATTTGTTGGAAATTCCCGTGAGCACGCGTGAAGGAAATCGACTTCGTCCAGGCGCTTTCTGTTAGCGTAACGTAAGTATAGGAGTGTTGGCCAACGCATTGGCGTCATCCGAATTGACTACCCTCATTAGACAAATTTCTGTGATCCAACGTCAATGTCGTGATGGTAGCAGCAGAGTGAGACGACAGACCGCCTCCCTTGTAAATTGTATCGAGGCTAAGCATAGGGAACCCTACGTAGTGTAATTGAAACGATATTTATGTCATTGCCGATTGAATTATATATTTTCTTAGCTTCCCTTATGATGCGCAGTTTGTGCCTAAAATTGTAACGAATGTTAGTTATTGTAAACGTGTTTTATCACGTCCGTCGGGTCGTCTTGAATGTTATCTTTTGATGGTGACGCGACGGACGGAGCGGTCCTACTAGTAAATGTACAGTTGTTGTAGCGAAATGAGAGCTGAAGTACTTTTGAGTGAGTTCTGCTGGCCAGGTTTCCGTTGGGTGTAGGTTACTCATGGCTGCCGAGGTGGTTTGGCTCCGCTGAATGACTCGTGATTTTATTGACTGTAATTTTTAATTGTTAGTAAATGAAATGTGATGGTAGGACTGCAGAGAAGTACGTATGGCAGTGTCACTGGCGCTCTCGTCTTTGTGAAGTTGCTTGTGATGAATGTGGAGTGGGGCCGGCCTACTGCCATATGGCTTCTCAGAAAAATGTGCTGATGAAGAACCAGCGTTTATCACACAAATTATAAGTGTTAGAAATTAATCTTAGAAAAGGACTGTTTTTTTTTCTTAAGTCAAAATGAAATCACTTAGTATCATCTATTTTAAAAGTTGCCTGTAAAAGTCCTTTATTGAATGAAAAAATTAAAGTAAACATTTTGACAAAATACATTATATTTGTAAAACTCAAAAGCTGTACCTGGTGATTGTATTAATACGGAAATATACATTTACTACAAATCTTTGAAGTGGTTATTCAATTAAAATCAAGTTTCATTTTAATATTTTTATTGCAAATAAAAACTGAAGCCTGTATAAAACATTGGGTAATACTTTCTTTGAAACATGGTGGGTAACAAATTTCGATACAAAACTATAAAACATTTAATAAATATCAGGATTCAACTTATCCAAAATGCCTATAAAAGATCTTTGCTACTTTTGATGTGGAATTTCTCATTGTCCAATTATACTAAATATCAGCTCTTTTCAAATTCTTTCAATTTACCTTTAAATACATCCCCGTTAAATACTTATGCAAATTAAATTCTTCAGTTTTGTATATACTTTAAGCAAATAAATATAGATAGGATATTTGATAGTAAATGATCACCAGAAGTCACAACGCGCGCTAAAGTCAGATCACTGGGTTTAATGTCACATACTTCACTGTATCATATCTGTATACAACACAAATTCCACAGCAAATGAGCCTCACAGCAACAAAATGTTAGACATTCGTAACTTATACTCTCAATAATGAAGACCCAACAAACATTACAATCATATGATTCCAACAATTGCCAAGACGTTTCTAAAGACGATCACAACATTACATACCATTTAACATACATAATACATAGTTATATTCTAGGATACAAATATTCAGTGGTCTTAAATATCTTGGGAAGGGAAATTCCCGTATTTTTATTGGTGAAACTATTGGAAAAGAGAGATCTTTATAGAAGATTTTGTCTGCTGTTTCAGTAAATACAATCGCATACAAGAAAGCAAGATATGTTTAAGACAAGATCCTACTGATCATTGGATATTACGCTATTATTACTATAAGTTCATGGCACACGATTTCATTCGTTCTTGTCGTGTCGTACGGCAGTTACAAGACGAATGAATACAATTACATTTTAAAATGCATCTGTTATAAGATAGTCAATACGCGACTTTGGTATCCGTTATATTACAATTATAAAACATTCGGTAAAAAATATAAATACAGTTTCTTACACAGGTGACTATACTAGGAAAAGAAATTATTTACAAAAATCTTATCTTAGATGCTTGCTTATACATATGTAGAGTAGTATTGAGAAAAATCCATGAATAAGCAATTATTATATTATGTTATATCCTATACTTAGTTACCGCCGAGCATGATTTTATCCATAACTATAATTTTCAATTATGTGCACTGGAGTAACATATTCACTTAGTAAAGTTGAGAGCTAAACAATTCCTAGCTATTTTAGGAGCTATTATTTTATGAACGGTATATTCTCCTTTCTAAATTTGTTTAGGAAAAATAAATAACCTCGCATTATTCCTAAGATTTAGCTGTAGACAATACATATACAATACTAATATATTGAAATATTAATAAAAATACATTATTGTGCTACCAAAATATTTGAGAGAATTTTGATTATAACTTATTTTTTATTTTGTAGCAATATATCGTTAGTGTATGGTACATACACCATTTCTGACACTGGCTTGCATTGCATTGGGATGCCAGGACCAATATATACCAGAAACACTGACTAGGGCATATACCTTAAAATCTTTCAAAACACATATTTCATGTAAATAAACTGCAAAACGTGCCGATTTGTCTGATTGTATGTAGTCACGGCCGCCTTATAAAACCGGGGGACCCGCATTATATATAATCACTCCTATAATAAACATGTAAGCATTCATTGCTATAGCATCTTTTACCACAAAAGAACTGTACCACCACGGACCTAAAAAAAAAGACGGACGTAATCCCAACAACAAATATAGTGAAGCACATAGCATAATAGCACAAGCATAGTAATACGTGGCAATACCAACTCTCTATTCGTACAAGTATGTGTGAGACATTGACACTTCACTACTTCAATCGCGAATCAAAAATTACGCACACATGGTAAGCGAGCGGCCATTGCTATGTTTCACTCTCGATTAGACGAGGTTACGTCCGTCTTTTTTTCAGGTCCGTGTGTACCACATATAGAATTTTCAAAAAATCCCAAGTTTTTTGGAAATATAAAAGTTCCCACGGCAAATACTTCACATATTTACGATAAAATTACCTTCTCAAAGCAGCCATGGCATCCCAATGACATAATTTCCCCTCCATGGAGGTGTCAAAGTACAATTAACTGCGTCGCGTATACGTCACGTTGGTGGCGTTGGTGGTAGGTTGTAGGTCTAGCCGCGCCACTCCCGGGCGGGCTGGCCGTTCTCCACCACCCACACTGAGCCGCTCTGACCCTTCGCCAGGATCTCTATGAGAGCTCTCGCTACGTGTTCAGCGCTGTAACAGAAATTGAAGTGAAAGTGAAGTGACCATGTTTATTATAATGCTATGTTAATATTAATGGCTTACGAAGATGAAAGACAATCCTAGAGACATCCTTGCCTCATCTTTGGCATGGAACGCTTTCAACTAGCAATAAAGTATTTCTTAGCGGTGAGTGAGACATTTATTTGGATGATGTTAGCAGTATCAAATAATTCCATAATTATTATTATATAAATGTGTTAGTCACACTGGTGACTGCAAATCAGTAACCTAAATAGTTGCTGAAAGATTTTGGTAAAAATTTAGTGGCTTACAAGTTACAGGTCACGAAAAACGGAGAATATAGATTTGTAGACGCTGTAGGTATTAATAGATATGGTAATAACAAAAGTAGAGAATCATTAATGAAGTAGGTACCTCTGAGTCTTGCAGTTAGCGTTGTCCCTCTGCCAGGCAGCTTCATACTCCGAGGACATCAGCTGCTTGCGGATTTCCTTCACCAGTCCGGTGTCAGTGAGTCCAGGACAGAGCACCAAACTTCGGACCCCAGTCAAATTCACATGGTACTGATCCTGTTAAATGTGGAATTATAGCTTTAAACTTCAGACTCTATTTTAGAAAACGTTAGTTAATCTAAACCTTTACCAAGCTTGCTGGTCAATTTCCGAAATTATTTCTTTTCATGATGATTTTGGTCTTTCACCGGTGAATGTTAAGCATGTCTTCGCTCTACTCCGCTTTTAGCTATATTTTCATCCTCTTTTTATTTTTAGGATCGTAAATATCCCAAAATTATAACATTTCTGAACATGCCATCAAATTATAAGTTTGGGTTGTAATAACTTCGTATTGTTGTAAATTTGAAAGACCATTTAACAAAAATATGGATTTTAAAAAACCATTATTTTTAGAATCACCCACCCCATAAGAGCGGGTCAATCCCACGACGGCATAGTTAGTGGCAGTGTAGATCGGCGTGGAGACCTGGGGGCGGTTGAACGCAGTGGACGCGGTGTTGACGATAGTCCCGCCCTGCCCGCCGCGGTCTTTGCCCATGAAGCGGTAGGCCAACAGAGTCCCGCGAATCACTCCGTTCTGGAATTAAGTGACGATGATTGAGTTGTTGAATCCGAAATAATCTGAAGTTTTACAGAGTTTAATTTGGTTTATTTTGCTTAGAGTACCTGAACTTTACAAAACGTTTTTATGACTTCTACCACCCCTTTAAGGTCTATTGCTCTTGCTCTGGTCTCATAAACAAACCACACTTGCCACACTTGGGTACACCGTACGATAAAATCATTTGGAATTCCAATACATATCTATCTGTAAAACAAGATCGTAATTTTTGTAAGTTTAGGTGCATAGTACATACTTTAACAATATTGTTTGCATGTTATGACATTTGTGAGTTTTTTCTTCTATAGGACTTTATAGATTCACCATGAAAATTCACGATAATTATGTGGAAAATAAAAGAATGCATTACGGTATGTCGCACTGCGGCTACGGATCAATGAATGCAACATGTGGCTGATGTTTTGTTACTTCAATTTCTACCTTTAAACATCGTAATGCATGGGCATTTTTATCTTCTGAATCATGGGAACAAATATGGCTTCAATCTGGAATATACTTTGGAAAATAATCTTCCAAATCTTTTGATACATGACGAATAGGGATTGCAATCCGGTGTCATTTTCAATCCGGCCGGATTTCACCGGATTTTCACCAATCCGGCCGGATCCGACCGGATTGATCACGTGATCAGAATTTTTCGTTCTCGTTCCAATTATGGGCTGTTTTTGAGGTAAAAAAAAACTTGAAAGAAAATGCGTTAAGGTAAAGTAAATGCAACCGGGCCATAATAAATACTCGCACAAGTCAAGACAGGTAGCACTTAATGACGATTATTTATACTTAATATCAACATATGTATATAAGTACTATAATGTCTTATGTGATATCAATAAGAGGAATGGACAAGACGAAATTCATGTCGAATGTCCATGTGACACCCGTTCCGGTTGTTATTGACGGCGCTGCTCTTGAAGTTGTAGACGAATACATTTACCTGGAACAAGGCATCTGAATGGGTAAGGAAACTGCCTCATATCTTGTCTTGTCGTCCAAAACACTGCATCACTGCCTGAAGTAGAAGGTGTTCGAGCAGTGTATGTTGCCAGTGATGACATACGGATCCAAGACGTGGTGCTTCACTATTGGCCTAATACACAAGCTTAGAGTCGCCCAGAGGGCTATGGAACGAGCTATGCTCGGTATTTCTCTACGCGATGGAATCAGAAATTATGAAATAGACGAACGAGGTAGACGAACGAGGGTGACCGACGTAGCTCAGAGAATTAGTCGGCTGAAGTGGCAATGGGCTGGCCACATAGTTCGAAGGACCGATAACCGTTGGGAAAGAAAGGTCCTCGAATAGAGACAACGCCTCGGTAAAAAGAGCACAGGACGGCCCTGGACCCGGTGGACTGACGACCTGAAGAAGACAGCGGGTATCCGCTGGATTCAGAAGGCTCAGGACCGGTCCTATGTTCAGCAGTGAATCTCTATAGGTTGATTGATTGATTGAATTAGGGGGAAAGTTTTGATATTTTATTTATTTTTTGTAATGGATAAACTCAAAAACTATTGAATCGATAAAAAAACATTACACCAATAAAAATATACATTATTTCTTAGTCACACAGACTATAATTTTATTGTGATTAATATTAATATTTTTTACTTCATCACAAGTAAAAATGTTTGACGCCCAGCGAAGTGGATACGGTTCAGCTATAATAATACTAGGATCGATTTGCAGCCGAAACAAATGTAAACAAACCATTAAAATCGTTTTCTAGGGTTTTTTACCAACTGACATGAATTTGTACACCAAATGCGTTTTATTTAGACAAACTCTCAATAAGGTATTTGTGAATTCTTCAATAAATACATACTGATCGATAACAATTGTAAACTCCGAGTAAATGTTGAAATAAACAAAATTAAATAACACCGTCATAATTTAAACACTTTGCAATGACAATCTTATTTTCAAGAAGAGATTTGTAACGTTTAACATAATGTACTATTTTGCCTTAATGAGTAGTTTGTCTAAATAAACGCATTTAGTGTACAAATTCATGTCAGTTGGTGAAAACCCTAGAAAACTATTTTAATCTTTTGTTTACATTTGTATCGGCTGCAAAACGACTAGAGTATAGTTTATTATATTATACCTGCGTCTGGGTATAAACAGTCCGACAGTTGTAATTTAAGTAAGGTGTAAAACAGATTGTCAGTATAACATGTCTTCTAAAAAATATATCAATTGCTATATTTTTTCCTCACTGTTTTTTTAAGAAGGGAGCCAATAACAAGTGTACATGTGTATAACTACATATCTTTACAATATGTTTTAAGGGGTTTTTCTGTTGTCATGTTATCGCCTATTAATTGAAATACGCTTATAGCTTACACCTACAAATTATAAAAAAAAAAACAATAATAACGAAAATATAATTACACTTTTAATGTATCAATTCAGTAATTTGTTTTTGTATATTACATCCCTATTGAACGTTAGGAATACCCGATTGCAATATTAGATTAATTACAACATCCACACCAGGCATTCAAATCATCTAAACTAGCAACAGGGTGATTATTTTGCTAAAAATTGGTGTGACCGGATCCGGTAAATTCCACCGGATCCGGTATGCGTAAAAAACGCCGGATCCGGTTTTCCGGATTGCAATCCCTAATGACGAAGTTCTAAGGTAAAAGACATTAAAAATACAATAGAATTGAGAACCTCATTTTTCAGTTATGAAAATACAGAACGTGCAAATTGAACTTTCATCGACGCGTATAATTTCCCACTGCAGTTTGCATCGTTGTGTTGTAACATGAAGCAAACGAGGGGAACGTTGTAATCAACCAGCCTGCCATTCAAATAAGCTTACACGCCGCAAGTACGCCCAATCTGCACCCTAACGCGCGCAGTTTTGTTGGGCTTCGATGCAATGCACTGCTTACGTAGGTAAAGGTTTAATTCCAGTTAAGTCACCCAATGCGGCCAAGGCACCAAATTTCGCACGACAGTTTTCTAATCAGCTTTGGTGAAGTACTTTTTACCAATTCTATTTTAACAGACTTAAAAAAAGGATACTACTTTTGAGTTAACTTTAACTTGAGTTTATGGTAGATTTAATTGTAAGTTTTCTAAAATTATTATTTTATTAATTGTAAAATTATTATTTTAAATGGGGAGGCACTTGCTGTCTCCCTTGACGTCTCGAAGGCCTTTGATAAGGTCTGGCACGCTAGCCTTCTAAGCAAGCTTTCAACCTTATCCACTGGGTAAAAGACTTCCTGAGCGACCGGTCTTTCCGCGTTGTAGTCGATGGTTGTTAATCGGAAATGATGGCTACAGATGCCAGAGTTCCTCAAGGGTCCGTTCTCTCCGCTATTCTATTTCTGCTACATATAAATGACCTGCTTATGCCCGGTATCTATGGGTACGCAGATGATAGCACAGTGGTAGAGAGATACCTACCAAGTTCCAGGGCCAGTTGGGACGAAATTCAGTCTGAAAGAGAGGCCATGGTGGCTCGTGTAAATCTCACACTTCGGGCTATGTCTAAGTGAAACTCAACTTTGGGCGGTTCATTGAGACCAAGTTAAGGCTGCTGCAAGGAAACTTGGTGTCCTTGCAAAGGTGCGGCGGTACTGCACACCCAGGCAACTCTTAACCTCGTACAAAGCTCAGGTTCGGCGGTGTGTGTAGTACTGTAGCTCGAGCACGAATATTTGCGAGAAAGTATTCGTATGGTTAACGTAAGCAATTTGTCAAATTTGTATGGCATTTTAGTACCATTTACGTACGATAGGGGCGCTTTTGAAAAAATGCCATACAAATTGCTTACGTTAACCATACGAATACTTTCTCGCAAATATTCGTGCTCGAGCTACTGTTCGCACATTTGGGCAGACGCAGCCAAATGTCACCTTTCAGCCTTGGACTCGATGGAGAGGCGTGCAAAGAGGCTCATTCGTGACCCAGATTTGGTTGAGACCAATCTGCAAAACCTAGAACAAAGGCGCAGAGTAGCCAGCCTCTCGGTTTTCTACAGGGCACATTTCGGAGAGTGTACACAGGAATTGTTTGAGATAATTCGTCCATCTCCGTTTCTCCATCGCACGACACGACGCATGGCGGGTATCCATCTTTCTGTCGTGAACATCTCGCCTGTACGGACGACGCGGTTTGCCTCGTCATTCGTTATACACGCCGCGAAGGACTGGAATAACTTGCCTGCGTCGGCGTTCCCGCTTGCCTATGACGTAGATGTCTTCAAAACAAAGAGTGAATAGGCTTTTACTAAGTTAATGTGCTCACCACCTTGGACCACATCTCCACTTACCATTAGGTGTCATTTTGGTCACGCATTAACTTATTTATGTAAAAAAAACTATTTAAAATGATTTTAATATTCGGACCATTTGTAATGGTTAAATTAATGTTAATTGTATGTCATTCAACCACCATGATAATACAAAAAGTTGATGTAAAACTCACCAAATTTACATCGACCTCCAGCTCCCAGAATCTGTCGTTCATCACGCCAGCATTGTTTATCACTATGTCCAGTCTGTTGAACACCTTTATAGTCATCTCGAACGCCTCTGTAATTTAATACTCAAAATAATTACTGACCTCTTTGGCAAGTTTATAACCTAAGTATAAATCTAAATTTCTCGAAAAACTTTCCTTTAGTTTTATGTAAGGTTGGTAAGAGTAATACGGGCATCTAACACCTTATAGACTAACGGGATGTGGGTGATACTGATACACGAGCTTACTTTGCATTAGGATCACACAATTTTGGTGTCCTGGAGTCCTGGACCCAGTATGATAATGATAAAGATATGCAATCTAAAAAAATGTGACAACGAAGCACACTTCGTTGTCACATTTTTATCACAATCACAATCACATTAATATCACAATATTAAGACAAGTACTATTATTTCTTCTGTGGTATTACAAAGATATGGAGGATCAAAAGTGAGACGTCACATATTAAAATGTAAAATATTAAAACGCCAAATTTTTATGTAAACCAGGAACTTAAAAATATTAATCACTCAATCTATATTTATAAGGCGGGGCCTAAGACGATAGAATTTTGTGAGTGATTCTGACGCAGAATGAGCTCCTGTATAATATACGGGACACGCGTATCCTATATTATATTTTAAAGACAACGTAGGAAAATAAAAGAACTCATAGCCCGGCGCGGCGCAGCGGCTTGTGTTGTGTCTATCCTAAGTAATGTAAGTGATTGACAAAGTTAAGCAACAGCGGGCGCGGTCGGTAGTTGGATGAGTGACCGCTAGTGGCAAAAACTTCTTGAGCGTTTCAGTGCTTCAGAGATAACAGTTGATGTCGGAAACCCTCGAGCGGCATGAAAAATTCCGACACTGGTAGGCCACTAACCCTTCCAAGCCGCACTGGAGCAGCGTGGCGGAGACTCTTGGACTCGTCAAGAGGAGAGACTCATGCTCAGTAGTAACCCATTCATGTATTGAAGCTAGCCATGTTTCCTAAATAAAAATAAATAAATAAAATAAATTATTTCTTACCCTCATACTGCGGGTAGTCGGTAACATCGCACTGGCAGAACAAAACGTTCTTCCTCCCGTACTTGACGCCAAGTTCATCCGAAACTTGTTCTCCGATTTCTGAATCAATATCGCACAGGGAAACCTGCAATCATGTCGGTATAGTAGAGATTCGTTTTTAAATTATTTTTGTTTGTTTACATTTTGGATCTTTTATTAAATTTTTCAGGCCCGATCCACACTATGGTGCAAATCAAAGCTCGTTTTTACTCTGGTTAAGCATTATTATGCATGGAACAATACCTAAATTCATTCCTTAGTACATATTAAACACACACTGCTCGAATACCTTCGAAATCATAAAATGAAATGAAATGGAATGGAATGCAAGGGAAATGAAATGAAAAAGAAAAAATGAGTTACCAAAATTATTCAAGGAGCACTTATTCATGATGAATTTCTTCAAGAAGAAGCCGCATCGCAAGTGGACCTGGATAAGCCCTGATGGTTCAACAAAAAGCGAGACAGATATTCATTCATATTTAATAATGTCTCTGTGATCAGCAGGCTCCAGCAGGCGGTCACTTCTGTCGGCAGTCCCTATAATTCCCTTTTTCTTTAGCCAACCCACTCGCGACATATTTTTTGGTGTACATACTAAATTGGTTAATATAATAATGATAAACTGATAGGTGAAAGTTGCGCCTAGTTCGTATTAATAAAAATTTTCATATAAATGTATCCTTCTATGTACAATACAATTTCAAGCTCTAGTCTGCTTTTGATGTCATTCAAATGTACAGGATTATTGTTGGATCCACGGAACACAGACACAAGTGGAAATGGTACAAGTGTTGATTAGTATGGGAACCGTGCTAGCCAAATAAACACAAGGAAATCCATAATCGTATTATTTACAACTAAGAAACTCACATTTTAATTGGTTGTTACTTGTCAACTACGAATAGTCTAAGAAACTCGCTGTTTATAGTTGAAAATGCACCTTAATCTTTGGATTTAATTCTTATTTTTCCATGTCTTATTCAGTGACCTTAGAACCTTTATCAATTATGATCATAATACTTTTCAAGTTTATCTATCCACCGCTAGATGGCAGTATTCTGCGTTACAAGTAATATATACTTAACTTCTTTACTATTAAGGTTGACAAAACAATATCAAACAATGTCAATCTTAAGGAAAATAATTAAGTAATTCCATCTACTGAACGCTAGATGTCGTGACTGGAGTCTACAATAGATTGAATAGCAACCTTACAAGTATTTCCGTAAGTTACATTTTTGGTTAACAACATCATACTGTGTTTGGTTTAGGCTTAGAGATGTGCGTTGTGCTTTTTGCCGCGTTATCGATATTTATATTGAAACTGGTACTGTCCGAGTGTCCGACATCATAAGATGTAGATCCGTCATATTGGTACTTAAACTTCTTGTTTTTGTACTGTCTATGTGAACACTTGATCATTATTTTGAAAGCTTATATCTCAAACACACAGATCTAAAAAAAGACGGACGTGATCCCAACAACAAATTCAGTGAAGCACCCATAGTAATACCAACTCTATTCGTACAGTACACACACCCACACATTGACACCATACTGCGTCAATCGCGAATCAAAAATTACGCACACATGGAAAGTTGGCGGCCATTGCTATGCTTCACTATCGATTAGACGAGGCATTACGAGGCGTAGACGTGACCGTAGCAATTTTTATCAATGTTAGCTATCTAAACAGTCACGGAATACCAAGCCTAGGCATTTTTAGCAACGAAAATAAATATAATTTAATATGTCGATAAGTGAAATTTCAATGAAGCTAAACGTAGCTACAAAAACATTGCTGATATGAACTGGGATGCATTTCAACCTTAACATTATACAAATAAGGTAAATTTATTTTCTTGGAATTACAATTCTTAGACATGCTGTGCCAGTCACGCGCATACGCTTATATTCCTCGTCAGGATCCTAGATTATGTACCAATGATTTCAAATAAAAAAATTCATTCACATTAATTTTATACATTTTTATGATACAACACAATACTTTATTGCACACCAAATAGCAGAACTGTACATACATAATTATGACACATATCCCTAAAATAAAAAAAAAGAATATTATTATTATAATAAATTGTAATATTCATATTATGAAATACTTTTAACTAAAAATAAAATTACAAAACTGCTGATATTCATATATTTGTACCCCATCCCTGCCCGAGTAGCAGAAAATGTTCTAGAAAACAATAGCCGAGTAGCAATATTATCTAAAACATAAAACGAACCTTATTGCCAAGTGACTGAGTAGCTTTTTGATCATAAATTATATTATTTCCTTTATTTATGTGTTTCGAATTTGAATTATTACGAAATAAATTAAAAACTAGGCTTATTTGTGGTATAAAACACGGCCATTAAATAAATTCATTGCTCGCTATTATTCCTGCCCTCCAAAATTGTACAGTAAGGCATATTTACGTAATTTAAGACAAATTTTATTTTACGTAATGCACAACCGACGCAGCTCAGTGACAGTTGAGTTATGCCGGCAAGTATGCGGAGCTCCTCTTAATGTTAGTCGCTGTGCCACGCCCACATCGCACTTCCACTGGTGTCTGTGTTCCGTGGTTGGATCTCACGGATCGTACACATTGGTGGATGGAAATTTCAGTATTGCCAAAAAATAATAATTTTGATACATATGTATCCTTGTATGTATAATTTCAAGCTCTAGCCTGCTTTTGATGTCATTCAAATGTACAGGACTATTGTTGGATCTTACAGATCGTACATATTAGTGGAAAGAAATTTCAGTATTGCCAAAAAATAATAATTTTGATACATATGTATCCTTGTATGTATAATTTCAGGTTCCTTGTATGTATAATGTCTCTTTTTGATGTCATTATAATGTATGGGGCGATTGTAGAATCTCATAGATCGTACCATGATCGTACACAGTGATGGAAAAAAAACAGTGTTACCCTATAAAAAATAATAATTTTCATGAAGCAAAATCAACGGGTTTGATTCCTGGCTAATAATATTGATTTTTCAAAAATCGAATTATACAGTTTTCGTTAAAATCGGCCCCGAGACTCCTTTGACCACTTTTCGCTATTCCTCATAGTTTTGAATTTATCCATCCACGCCCACTTGAAAAATTCACCCGGTATAGAGTATACAGATATCTGGCAGATACTTGCAACCGCTAGAATATTCTGGCTGTTTACATATACTTTTTAAACAATTGAAAGAATGTTCCCTGAAAATTTGAGCCTTGTCGGAGCAGGTTATGAGTTGCACTCCCGATGACAACTATGCTCTGTTCTAGCACATACTTGCCACCCTCAAAATGGGTTGGCAATTTTTTTTACACTTAAGCATATCTAAATTACAACCTATTAAAATTGTAGCCTTGTGGGAGAAGGTTAAAAAATAATATTTTTTTGCATTTTCAAAAACTTAAGGGATGATGACGCAACGCAACCACTTTATGCCTGCCAGAACGGTACTTTCTTAATTGACTGATAATAAAATATCATTTAAAATGATTCTGGCTCTGTGGGAAACGGGTTAGTCAGATGGTTCAGTAACACTACTATAAGATTCACAGCCTTCACCGGTGAATTTCGACAATCACCGATTTCGGTGAGGTAAATCTGAAATTATTACGTCGAGTTACCTGTTTCGGGCATACACACACACATACACCAAGGCTATTTAGTGAATTTTAAATTTAGTGATTTTATATTGCACCGTTTGTTCTAAAAGGAAAAAGCTGAAGGTACCAATAGCACTACTATTACTACTACAATTACTAGTACAATGGCACTGCTGAGAAATTGTCGGGAAGCCATAAAAGTGTTCGCACTCGTGGTTATAATCTGCTTATATGGAGACAGTATATCAAGTGTATGTGGTATAGAAGCCAGCTTTACTGGAATTAAAAGCACAGATTACTTAACATCCTGCCACGGCTACATCTTCGTTACAAGAATGTTAACGGTTGCGCCGGAATGCGCCTTAAAAATTAGCGCGTTAACAGAGAGGCCACAATATAAGGCGTATTAAGGTATTTAGACACAGCCTTGATTGTTTAGCAAATAGGATTCATCTGTAAATGGACTATAAGACCGTTAGTAGGTAGGTACCAACGTAGGTAACGTGTTGTTAATGAATTATATCTAATAAAAAATCTTTGCGGATCTACAACTATTTTATAAATCCCTCTTCTAAACTTTTACTTCTTGTAATTTTTAAAACATACGACATGGCTATCATGAAGCCTGCAGTCATTAATCAACTTTATGAACATAGGTCTGTTCAATAAAACATACTAATGGAATTCGCGAAATGCAACACGCGTGGAATTCATGCCTTAGGTTATCACCACTAATCTTGCACAATGGACCTAACTAAAAAGAGTTTTTTTATTGATAGGTGCTTTCGTTGCGATTTGGAAAAGCCGGTGTGAATTACTCGTTAGTGTGGCACTACCACAATGCACTTCTGCCGGTTCACCATCACCAATGTAAACGGGCTTACTGCTTCTTTGCCGAAAACACGTCGATGACGCGACGTTAGGGCGGTACCAAGGCCCAGTGTGCAGTTTATAAAGATTTCCTAAACATTCTGTAATTTCGAAATCTTAAAAGCTTTTATGTTGACTCCTAAATCTCATTCTGATTTGTTTATACTTATTTTGATTTGGGTATATTGGGTATATTCCTTTTGTTTTTATAATGATAAGCACCTAACGGAAACTCATTTCATTGCATTGCATTAAGCCACTATACTTTTGTGTGGGATAGTGGCATGTATAACGCTTTGTTCTCTCCTAAGTCAATGACACGACAAGGACAATAAAATTCCCCAGTCTAACAGAAAAATCAATCTATAAGCAGCCGTACCTACGTCCTCTGTAAATTATGCTGCTAAACTGCGAGAAAAAAATTATAATCCTTTTTTGGAATTCAATCTTTAGGCGTAGGAATAACTTATATTTATAATTTAATTAATAAATTGTTTTCCTCATTAAATGCCTGAAATCTTTCGTTCAGACTGCGCCCAAAGACGTTAACAAGTATATTTACTATAATAAAGCAATGGATACTTTAGCTTGTGCCCGAAATAACTTCGTATTACGCGCAAATACGTTATCACAGTAACCCACAAGGAAACATTAAGTTACTCCAACGTCCGGGGCGCCGGCAAAAATCAATATAAATTGGTTGCCACGGAGGAGGAAGATCCACGCGAAATTATGTTTATTTAAGGGGCTTCATCTTAGCTTCATGTATCCTGAAGAATCTTAGGTATATAACTGCATCATGAAACTTTCGCCTTGAACTAAGATTTATTAATCGTAATGAGACATGTGCGCGCATCTTATGTTTACTCAAGAAAAGTCACTTACCTTGGCTCCTTGCTTGAGTAGCTCCTCGCTGTAGGCGAGGCCGATGCCGGCGGCCGCACCGGTGATCAGAGCCACCTTCCCCTTCAGTTCCATGACGATAGGCAATTTTCTATTTTCAGACAGCACTGCGCCCGAATGCGGCCGCCACTACGCTCGATGTGGGTTTTGCTTCGATCGAGACGGGGCTGGGGACGCGGGGGTAGGGGGAGCGCTCCCGGTTTCACCCCAAATTCCCCTCCGTAGTAAATGTACGCACGATTGCACGGCACTCTCGCTATCTGCACCTACTTTCATGTGAACATTTGGTTCACAGGACATTTTGTACGCGCCGCTATAAATAGGTTTCGTAGTACGATGGCCGCACGATTCACTAAGGGATCGCCTCGGTCTTTTACTCAACATTGTACTCTTTCAGTCGTGTAAGCTAAACTAACAGAGGCAAAATCAGGATTCGTTTCCCTTTAATTATATCAAACGCTATCAATCATCTGGGTATGAAATTGGCTTACAAGAAAAACAAAATTTTCCGTACATATACTTTTTACTTTATTTGTGTATTTCTAAATAACTCGAATACAATAAATTTTTCGTAATAAAAATTTTACATATTTTACCATTTTTACAACTGACTAGTGGAATATCACAGCTAACGGTGTCCGGCCACCGAAATATTTTCTTTTATTATTTTTACAAACACGACCATATCGATTGTCAAACGCAAATTGTATAGGTACAAAATCACCAAAATAAAAAATGTCATAAATTCAAAACGTAAAACCATTAAATTTTACAAATCTTCAGCTTTTATATAAGCTTATTATCAAAATCATTTTCATCAAATTTCAGTCGAGCAACGATTTAATGCGAGTGTACAAAAACAAATACATGTTACAAAATTATAACCATGATTTAAGATTTATTAAAACAAAATAACCTACACAAAACATTATTTACAATCTAAAAATTCATTTAGCTCCTTTAACATACGCACTCAACAGTGGGAGAGGATCTTAGAAGAGGATTTGTCTGAATTAATACGAACTAATATGTTTATCTACAAAAGAAATTGCAAATATCTATAATAATTGATTAGTACGATTACATAATTGAACTAGAAAACTATCTTTTAATTGCAAAATTCATTTTGTGTTATGTGCTACATAATTTTGTATAGACATACATCGATGTCTAAAGTATTTGATGACACAAAAATTATATATTTTTTAATAAGGATTTTCATCTTATTACATTAAATACATTAAATATTATTGAAAGAAAAAGAGCTTGGCTACGACAAATTAACAAAGTTGGGCAAGGGGATCCTCTGTGAAAATGCAAAAAATAATAAACAAAGTGGATGAATAAAGCGAAGCTTTTTGTCAGACATTTTTTCATTTAAGAAAATCGTGGCATATTAAATTTGGCTGAAATAGGTCAATTAAATATGAAAATTATAGTCAACCTCTTGGAATAATATGGCCGCAGCTGGTTATTAAGTGAACTTAGTTTAATATTACTTTGCGGATTATTGTAATAACATCGCTAATTGAAATAACTTTCGTCGCCTGTAGTAAAATATCAAATTGAACAATTTTATATCGAAACATTAGAAAACCATTTTATTCCAAGAAGTAAAGGTTAAAAAAATGCTGACTTTACAAAGTTTCCGGTAATGAAACTTTCAAAAATGGCGTCTTTTCCAAAATGCTGAGTTTACCAAAATGCTGAGGTTCCCAAAATGCAGAGTTTTCATCCTGAGTCTACGAATGATGTGCCTGGTCGGCGCCGGCCGCGGGAACAGCCTTGGCGAGGTACGAGAAGGACCTGGCGTTGGGTAGGCCGGCCAGCACGCACGCGCTCAGCGCCGACCGGTTCAGGTTCATCGGCGCCGCGTCGTACCACTCCATCGTGTCACCGTCGTAGCACTCCACGTGAGGTATTGTCGTTGAGCCTGAGGAACGCTCACGTTCGTAATCATTTCAGAATATTTTTTTAAAATAGCCTGCAAACGTGAACATGACAGTGTCAAAGGTGGTTCCTTTGAATTGGTGCTACCTTTGATTTGAATTGTTCCGTTGGCGTATTGTCGGTCAAGAAAGAAGAAAGTACTGGCTCTCAAGCCCGAAGCTGGAACACGCTCACACCCCCGCAGTAGGTTATTTATTACCTGTGTCTCGGGTGGCATGGACGACAGGACGACACATATAACACATCACAATCACACCCATGACCCGAGTACAAATATGTATATCTGTCACATAAATACTGCCCCGGCCGGGAATCGAAGCTGGGACCCCTCGCGTCGCAGGCAGGGTCGCTACGAACTAGGCTACAGGGTCCGTCACAAACAATAAACTTGCCTAGTAATATATTTAGGGACCATACTTACAGATCTAAGAATAAACTGGAGCGATTTCCGTTCCAGGAAAATGAGTCATTTGTGCCGAGAAAAAATACAACTGTATAGTGTAGTGTAGACTAGAGAGAGAGCATCCACAAAGTTGAGAAAACTGGCCAAGTGCGTATCAGCCAAGCAGTGTTGGGTTCCGAAGAACTATCAGATACATCACATTTTCTGTTGATAGTGTACCTACTATCGTGAATTTGCACACTTGACCCTAACAAAAACTAGCACTGAATATTTCTCAAATGGTACGCACAATATAACTAGACGGCCTTTTTTCTACCCCGATTTTTTTTATTTAAACCCCAGTTTAGAAATGTCACAACGATATAGAATTATACATGATACAGAAAGGACCTTACCATTAAACCCTCCGATAACGAATATCATGTCGTCGAGAAGTACGGTGGCGAAATTGCTCCTAGCGCTGAACATCTCAGTGACTTCCTGCCACTCGCCGCCGCGTTGTGGATTGAACTTTTCCCCTGCACAATGAGTAACGCTTAGCCGGACTCAGACGTCCCACTTTGTTAAACTTTTCCTTTAGCAGTTCTTCCTTGTATTGGATTGGTGTTTAGCGAAGCGATTTAATTTCTTAAGTTAACTAGCTATCCCACAAATTTCTAGAATCTTTAAGTTTATAAAGGGTTTTTTAACGACAAACGAGCGACTCGATGATAAGTGGTTATCTTCACTCATGGGATGTGAATTTAACATCTAAGGCATTACCAGTGCCAAAAAAGGGAGGTGCATCATTTCAGGCCCCTAAACCTATGATGACATCTATAGATAATATTTTAACCTGTTTACAGGAAATCCCCTCGTCTGAAACCAATCCTAAGCGCCGTCAGATCATTCTAATAAAAATTCATTGTTGTCGGAAGCGTACAATTTCAACTCGGTTGGATGAGAGGAAGTAGGTGTAATGACCTATACCTAAACCCTAAAAAACTAAAAAATAAGGCAAGTTAAATAAAAGCTTGTAAAAAGACGAACCAGTGTTCAAACGGCTGTATCCATTGAAACCTCCAAGGGCGTACAAGCAGTCCCGGTACGCGATCAGACTGACCCCGGATCGAGGGCTGAGCATCGACCTGATGAAGCTCCACTGCTTCGTCTCCGGATCGAACACCTCCGCCGAACTGAGGACTTCTTGCCCGTTGAATCCACCCACAATGTAGATCTGGTTAAAAAAATAAATCGCATAAACTTGCCACCAATGTCAATATTACGATTAACTGCTCTTCCAAAATGTATGACCTTTATCTATATCTATCTACCTGCAATTACGTATATAGAGGTATTCGCACTACACTAAGGGCATGATATTCCAGAGGTTTGGGACTAAACGCATTATATAAAAATATTCCTAACCCCAACACTTTTAATACCAACTCTAAAAAACGTGTGCATCTGGACCCACTTTTTTTTCTTGTAGCAAATTGGGATTCATAGAGATGTTAGTTAAAATTAGTTAAAACTTAAAGCAAACACTCATAAATTTCTTAAACGTGAAATAAAGATTATTTTTATGGGCAAATGTTTTGGGCCCTATGTTCAGATGCCTACATACATAAAGTGGCATAGTGTAAATCTCAGTAAATAAATTAATGTGTGAGCACTGACTTACCTTCCCGCCTAACGAAGCGGCACTTGCGTCAGACCGATGCTTGTTCATGGGCGTCGTCATCTCCCACTGGTTCCTGTCAGGGTAGTACCGCTCTACCGAGGACATTCGCGTCCTACCGTTGTATCCTCCCAGAGCGTAAATGAGACCATCTGAAAACGGTTGGCATTGCGACAAGAACGATATTTGTTGGTACTTTGAACACAGCAACAGATCTTTCTACAAAACAAAATTTATCAATTATTGACCCCCTAGGTAGTACTGTATCAGTTCTTGGAAATTAGAAGAGAACCTTTCTTGAAAGAGATAGGGTGCAGGATTTGATAAACGGTCAGGGTATACATTTGACGGATTAAGTATGTCCCGCCCGCGACACAGGCAATCCTACTGCAAGTGTGTAAGCATTTTATTAAAAAAAAAACATTACCATTGTCAATTGTTAATACGTTCCTATAGTCCTAAGTGCGGTACCTCACCGGGACGCCAAGGCGATGTCGCCGGCCACGTATCCAAACAGTTTATATTGAAATGTATGGCCGCTACCTCACTTGGAGACGGTGTGGCAACATAGCCAATAGCCACAATTCAATATAAACTGTTTGGATACGTGGCCGGCAACGCCCGACATCGCCTTGGCGTCCCGGTTAGGTACCGCACTAATCGTATAGTTACAATGGTTACAGTGAATTACAATATTAACACCTGTTTACAGGTAATTATAGTAAATATTACCGTGAGCGACAACGCTGACATAGCACCTCGCCTGATACATGCAGGCTCTCTCATGCCAGGTGTTGGCCACGGGATCGTAACAGCGAACTGTGTTGAAGTGGTCGCTACCGTCAAACCCGCCTATCATGTAGATGAGGTTGTTCAATGCACAGAGGCCGTGGTAAGCGCGCGGTGTCAGGTCCATATGGATTGACAGGAACCACCTATCCGCCCTATAGCACCAATATAAACCTTTTACTGAAAGTATAGCTCTTAAAAAGTTGGAGCGTATTGGCTCTAGAAATTTTTAAACATCTCCAAGAATTATTGATTATTATTGATTGATATGTTACTTTTTAAAACGTACGAAAACAGAACAGAACAAATTTTTAGGACCTACCAATTGCTTGTCATATTACCTTTAACTTTAATTTTGATTATAATTACCTTGTGTCATAAGTTTCTACGAAACTAGTAGGACTACCCGCACTCCATCCTCCTACTGCGAATAAAATTTCGTAGGGTATCCGCGGGCGAGCCAACGGGTCATTGAGATCGGCCTCTATGCCAGGACGCGAGTCCAAAACCGTTAGGAAGACAACAGCTGGATATAAAGCCTCTTGACATTTCTACAAAAAATAGCATTTTAAGTTCTGGGGGCACGGCAGTGCCCCCGCCAAGTCGAGCAAAAAAGCGGCACGGCCGTACCATCCTTTTCTCGAAGCAATTCAGGCTATTTTCGACCCCCTATAACTTCGTTGTGGATAAAGCTAGAAGCCTGAATTTTTAGTAACCAAGCAGGCATTGTATAAACACGGTATATTTCAAATTTCATTCAATTTGAACCAGTAGTTTAAGAATTATAACTAGTCAAAGTTTCGTAATTTCGTCACTCACTGACTGACTGACCGATCATCAAAACTCTAAGGCACTTCTAGCAGACATAGAAGCTTCAAATTTGGAATACAATTAGTGTTTAGTGTATAGATCAAGGAAAAACTAAAATATTTTGCAATTTCGGTCCAGTTTTCTAGATACATCAACTGCATAAATAACTTTGTAATCTCATATAAATATATAGGATTACAAAGTTACATTTGCAGTTAATGAATTACTGTACCTGTATAGCAATGTAACATTTGCAGTGAATGAATCAGTGTACCTGTATATACTATAATGGAATAATAGGTGTAGATAGGTACCTAGATATAATTATGTTCGAAGGTAACTTGTAAAAGGAAAAAAGTAGAACTATCTACAAAAAGAAATGAGATGCCATCAAAAACAAAACTTGTAAAAAAAACCAAGTCTCGCAACTCAGTTCTTCTACCGTAAAAAGTTGTGAGATCCATGTAATACCAAGTCGGTTAATTTATTCAGTTCCTACTTAAGTGTCCTTCTGTCTTAAGTTATTACGTAATTAGCTAACGTAACAAGTAACAACATCTTATAGTGACCATATTATCAATATTAAAAATCTTTTATGTTTTAAATAAATAGATTGACTTGGCAATCGCACTAAACAATCTAATTTAATATAATATGTAGGTATTACTTGTGAGATACATTGTGTTTTCATGCGATGGTCAAGTCGATCTATTTATTTAAAACATAAAAGATTTTTAATATTGATAATATGGTCACTATAAGATGTTGTTACTTGTTACGTTAGCTAATTACGTAATAACTTAAGACAGAAGGACACTTAAGTAGGAACTGAATAAATTAACCGACTTGGTATTACATGGATCTCACAACTTTTTACGGTAGAAGAACTGAGTTGCGAGACTTGGTTTTTTTTTACAAGTTTTGTTTTTGATGGCTTATAATTTACGCTTCATCAGGTGAGTATTATAGTGGCTGCCACCGGAAATCTGCCGCGTAAGTTTTGTAATATTAAAGGTATTCACCTCATCATCAGTAACCGGCTGCCACTGTAAGATTTTTGTTTTAAAGTATTTAAAACTAATATGACCATATCGCACACAAGACAACAACGACGGAATATGTATTCGTCTGTTTTCTAAATCATGTTCCACCCATGTTTTTATAGCTTGAAATACTATTTCTTCATTGCGAACGTTTAATTCATCGTCCCTTAATATATCCTCTAATTCGTCAAAGGTTAGTGATTTAAATTCACTGCACTCTTTTAAAATTCTTGAAAAATTTTGCCTTATGTACAACTTCCCTTTTTTCTCGAGTTCACTACAAAAGAAGCATCTTGCAAATTTAAATATTCCCAGACAATTGTGTGGTCTAAGCTCATGTAGTAGAAACTGGCAACACAATTGTATAACTCCAACGACATCAAAGCGATCTGCATAAGGTAGCAAATATTCTACGTTTTCAGCATTCACAGCACATGTTCCTGTATATGCATAGTCAAGAATTAAACTCATGTAGGAACTAGGCACATCAACAAATATTTCGGTTTCCTCTGGTTCTCCTTTCTTCAGGGAATTTATGAAAATGGCTCTAAAGTAAGGACTGATTGCCGACAGTATCGCTCTATGTATTCGTATAGATTTCATATCTCTACATGTAATCGTACCATCGCAAAGTTGACCATTCTGTCTTAATTCGTTCCATATTGCTGGAAATTCTATTATTGAATAATTTTCAGGTAGGCATATACATTTTCTTTTTCTCGATATGGTCTTTTTTCTTGCTAAACGGGGCTTTGTAGATGATGAAATACGAACTGAATTTTTATATTTTGTTAATTTTCGATGTTTCGTATTAAATTCCATCCCTTTCCGAAAAACGACAGTCTAAATTTGCTGTCGGTATGACAGACATTTTAATTTCAATTGTTTTTAGAGCATAAAAATTTAAAAACATTTTTATGCAGCCTGACACTATGAAATTATAAATTGAAAAAAAAATGAATTGCAACGAGCGAATTCACGGATTCACTATTAATAGTTTTTGTATGATTGATGAGCATTTTTATTATGTTTAATATACATACTATAAACTATTTTAGATAGATGAGATGCTGGTAGTTAATTCATTTGGTTTGACGCCGCAGATATTTTTATTTTAACATGATGACTGTTGTTCAATGTTGATGGATAACAGCAAAAATAGTTGTGAACTATTGATATTAATTATGTAATTATCTAGATTTATACTTAAAAATACAAATGTAAAAGTTATATGCCCCATTTACACGCGCGCGCGAGCCACGAGACAATCCGCGAGACGCGCGCTTACGCGCGCGTGTGAACAGGGCGCTCGCGGACCAGACCGCAGCGCGTCTCGTGGCTCGTGGGCTCGCGTCGGGAGCGGTTTTCTAGGCGCGCGCCAAAGGGGCTCGCGCGAGCGCTCGCGCGGTGTTCGCACGCACGTAGGGGGCATGGCTTACGGACGCGCCACGGGATGATCCGCGGGACGCGCGTGTAAATGAGCGGATAGAGTTAACTGTTTTATTTCCCGGCCTGATTCTAAAACTATATTAATGGTCTACCAGGATCTGATGGCGAAATGGGAAAATTAAAATTACATACAACATCACTCGGAAAATTGGATGAAAACTTCGTAAAATAATTGTTGGTATTTTATTTATTTTTTTGAAGAAGTTATCAATTTAAGCACTATAATTTGGTCTAAGTAATATATGGACACACTGCGATTTGAAGGTCAACTCATTTCAGGATTGATTGGTCGAAAATATATCACGTGATTGTCTTCAGTTACCTTTTCGAAGCTTGGAGTCCAGTTGTTTAGATAAAGTTCTTGGGTACACCTATATTTTCTTTTTTTCATCATCTGTGTTCTTTATCTATGACCAAACTATAATTAATCTGTATACAGAAGCTGGCAACTCTGAAATGAAATGTCATACTGCTGTCAGTTGTCAGTAATCCATTGTCTATAGCCTTTCTTTTTCTTCCGGTTGTCAATATGGTGAGTTTCGTAGAGTTGAAAAATAAAAATTATCAATAAAAATCCAGGATATACGAATGTGCTGTGAAGTTTCATGGTGTTTTATGTTAAGAACACGAATTGAAGGATGTGTTACATTATTTATTTCAGGGTGTCGACATCAATCACAAACACGACAGGAAGGTACGGCGTACCGAAGTTAAATCTAAGGATGTTTACCTGAGACTGCTTGTTAAAGTGAGTATGGCTTGTCTTTTTCATGTGTCTATTGGGTAATACAGTCAAACTAGAAGTTCTTTTGGGAGAAAACAAAATAACCTATTGTTATTTTGACAGCTTTACAGGTACCTGGCAAGACGTACAAATGCCAAGTTCAACCAGATTATCTTGCGGCGGTTATTCATGAGCCGCATCAACAGGCCTCCAATCTCGTTGTCGCGATTGGTGCGCCACATGAAGAAGCCTACACGCGAAGGTCTGATCGCGGTGGTAGTCGGTGCTGTGACCAATGATGTGAGGCTGTACAAGGTCCCCAAGCTGACCGTGGCTGCTCTCCATGTGACCGAGAAAGCCCGCGCCCGTATCTTGGCTGCCGGAGGTATGTAAAGTGTTTAATAACAAAGTTAGAGGTTATGTTACATTCAACAAAGAGCATCTTGTGTTAGGTTAGTCTAGTATTTATGATAGTTGTAGCCTTTCATGTTTCACAAATCGTTGCTTTGGTGGTGAAGAGAGCCAAGCCACAACTTTGTTCAAAATGAATTATGTACATTAGTAGAATCAAAACAATGTGTTTTTTTAAGGTGGTTAATAGAGCTAACTGTTAAATAGTTTAGTTACAAAAATAATCAAAAAGGTGAAAAGATGTTAACAGAACTACTATACATTACTTCATAGTATAAAAGGAATATAATCCACATAGCTTAGTTAACTTCTTGAAATAGGTACTCATTTGTAATCTAATTTGTAAATCTAACTTACGGTTTGGAAATTATAGAATAATAATATTTTTTTGTTTAACCTTCGCCACTTAATTTCTCATCTCAGAACTTGTTATGTGTGGGTTGACTCTCTTCACTACCATAGCGACGAAATTTTAGTGTAGAACTTATGAGTGAAAGGTCATTTTGTTTTGATAGGGATTATTATGCATTTTGGTTTGCCTTTAGGTCATTCAGTGGTATTTATATTTATAGGTTTATGAATACTGCAGTAGTGTTAAGATTTTTGATAGTTTTGGGTCTAGATAAAGTTTGATTGGTTTATATTTGTTATGATTCATTTTATTATTGTTTTACGACAAGGCCTATTTAAACTATTGTAAAAAATATGTGAACCCAGAAACAGCACTTCATTTTACATCAGTCACTTTTTAGGGGGCAAATAAAAGATATGTCCTCTGAGATTAGTGAAAATTATAATTCAGTTATCAACGTAGCAACTAACAGCAGTTTAGCTGATGAGTTGTTAGTCTGTAATCTCTAAATAGCCTCAAATAGTTACAAGTTTGAGATAAAAGATCAAACATTCTATTTGTTTTGCTGGCAATAATGGTCATACTTATCAGTATCAACAATATTAGCTAATTTAGTGATTGTTCCCTTAGGTAACAAAGGTAAAATAGTAGAATGCATTCTTCAATATCTCCACATAGTTAATGACATAAGTTCTAATGTGAATTGATTGGCAATATCATTAAATTTAAAAAAAATTTAAACATTTATCCACATTTAACAATACTGTTTGTACATTATTGTTGTGAATGTTTTGAAAATGTTTTGGTGATAGACTTGATATATTTTATTTTAACATTCGGCGATAGAAATTAATTTTTACAAATCACACAAGAACCCTGAATTTTTCCGGGATAAAAAGTAGCCTATATTTTAATTTAGGATATAGGCTATCTCCACTCCAAACAGCCAAATTGGTTAAGTAGTTTTCGCAGTAAAGCGTAACAAACAAACTTACATTCACATTTATAATATTAGTATGATTAACATTATTGAACCTTGCTGCATAACACTTTGTGTCTTTAACATTATTTATTGGAATTATTTCATTGATATGAAAAACATTTACATTACTATGTAGATATTACATATTGTGAAATGTATGTTTGTGAATATGTGGGTATCCCTACGTTTTATGATATTGTGAATTCTCTGATTGGCCTACAATAGAATACTTTTGATAGTTTGTTAATAATTCCATGACTAAATCATCTCGGTAATATATACTATATATGGAGTAGTTTTACTTGCAAATTAATTATGAGAGATTTCATTCTTTTTCTTCTCTCTTTCTTGGCCAGCAACTTATCAGTGATGCCTTTGGTTTCGGGGATGTCCATGGGCGGATAGCCACTTACTACTAGAATTACTACTACTAACAAAAAACCTAAAATTCTCAATATCCTTTCTCATTGTATTCTAGGAGAAATCCTGACATTCGACCAGCTGGCACTGCGTGCGCCCACGGGCCGCAAGACAGTCCTGATGCAAGGCCGCAGGAACGCGCGCGAGGCGGTGCGTCACTTCGGCCCCGCGCCGGGAGCTCCGCGCTCGCACACGAAGCCCTACGTGCGCACTAAGGGACACGAGCACGCTCGCCCGAGCCGTCGCTCCAATGTTTAATTTAATATAAGGAGTACTGTCTATTCTTTTGTTTTATTCATAGATTAGTTTTAATACCCATTTTAAAAACTATTATAACTCCTTTTTGTATTTAAATCAAGATAAGAATTGTAGCACAAAGCTAAATAGCTTAGAGCCTTCCTCATTACCATACTCAATTTTTCAAATTTGATTGGCTGTTCCAGAAATTATTGCTTTAAAACTTTAAACAAACAAAAAGCTTTAATAGGCTAGAGATTATTACAAGATTTTGCCTTATTTACCTTTATATTATTTAGTGGAAAAAAAATTGTGCAGTGTATATTAAGACTTTATTTAACAATATTTAAATTCTTATCACAGATCTAAATAGTAAATTAATCACAGAAAGTGTTCATCCAATACTTTACAAGTCCTTCATCTTGAGGAGTAATACCTAATACTTGCTTTAACTTCATGACTGCATTAGATGCGTGACCAGATGATTGCACAGCTGATTTTAACGTTTTCGCCAACCTAAAAAGCAAAATAGAATAGCAAATTTGTAAATCTCACATAATGCACACTTCTAATTTTATTATACACTTGTGACTCCAAAGCAAAAAAATGTATTACTTACCCCAACCATTCTAACTGCAATGACAAAAGATGTTGCTTTAAGACATCCTCATTCAGTTTTGGATTAGCAATGGCATTTTCTATCCTAGTCATCAAAGTAGGACCTAAAACAAGACGAAAGATTAATTTGATGATTTATCAGTAGACTTAATAACCCTGAGTAAATTACTCATAAGCAAGAGATTGTGAGGAAGCAATTTTATTCTGGTGGTTTATTTGGTGTCCTAGAAAGAAAGAAATGAATTCAGCATATTGTTTCGGTTCCTGTCCCTACGTGATATAATATAGATTTCCTACATAATTATTGTTTTTAACAAAAGTTTTACATATTTAGTAAATAAATCATTCCTAGTTATTTGTATAGCTGACATTGACTGTACTATTATACTACTATATATACTGGATATTTGGTACAGGGTGCAGGAAAATTATATATTTAGAATTCTAATGGGAAGTCTCAGATCAATGAATAAAAAGATAAGTCACCGCCTTATATTCGAGTGAGGAAGAAAAGTACCATGCCGATTTACGTCATCCTTGTATTTACAAGGAACCACGCCCATCCATACGTCAAAAACCATGCCGATTTCTGCCAGTAAGTTCTGGAACGTCGTGCTATAACTTACACGAAAAAATGCCATCCTGTGTAGTGAAGTCATGCAAAAACAATTCAACATCAAATAAAAAGTCCGGAGGAATAACATTTCACTTGTAAATGCACTTTTAACTATATTTTTAAACACTTATCGAACACATTATAAGGTTATAATTGACAAAACTGTCAGTTGACGTAACAGATCAGTGTTGCCAGTATATTCCTATTTCGAACTGCCTGAAATGTAGGGAAATAATTGCAAGTATAAGTGGGGCAAATATGTCAAGTATTATTAAGTAAAATTTGTTTTGTTTTATATGAAATTTTAAATGAAAAATTTTAAATGAGAAATTTTAAAACATGTTTATGTTACAATAAATTATTTTTTGAATAAATAATATTAATATAATATTTGTTTTTTGTCGTTATTATATGTAGGTTTCCGAAAAATGACTTGTTATGAGAAGAGTGACGCCACATATTATGTATTATGAAATTTTACACCTAGAAATTATAAAATCAAAACATGAGTTCCGAAATAAGTTTTATTTCCAATAATTGTTTTTTTTATATTTACCTATACATACCAATTATTCGATTTTGAAATGTGACGTCACGATATTTAGGACCCCCCCCCCCCTCCGTTATTTTTTCTAACTCTTTAAGGCATACTTGCGATAGAGTAACTTTGGCACTTGCCGAACCACGACAAGCGGTGACCGACTACAAACCTTAACAAACTCTTCTATTAAAATCCGTTTTTGTGTGAGTAGAAACAAGTAAGAATGAACGAAAAAAGTAAAAACACCAAAAATCGCAACGGTTGATCGAAGCGAACATAACCTGACCCGCCGTGAATAAGTGTACAAATCTGATTAGGTAATTTTTAACAGTTAGCTACCTTAATTTGGAGTGGGGGGTGTGATGGAGGGGTACGGGGGGATGCAGGAAACCCCCCCACAATTTTTTTCGTGCCGGAGACGCGTAGTTTCGTTTTTATTGCATTTTGAAATTCTATCTTTGATACCACTCAACCGCCTAAATCACGAAAGGTAAACGTCGGTAATGTAAGAAAAGGAAGGAATTTGTTAGGAATTCGACCCTGAATGCTATGATATCACACTCAATCCTCCGCGACGTACGTAATTTCAAAAAATTTGAAAAACAATGGGCATGATGACAGATTTTGAAATACTGTTCTATTTTATTAAGAAATAAGGTTTAGTATAAAATAAATACATTTCAATTTATATGTTGATAATTCGCACCAAAACGCTTCAAAGTGTCATGGCGTCGCTTGTGCAGTCACGTCTCAGGAAAATAATAGACAAGACGTCATTATCAGTATGGTCATATTCGTTTGTTTAAAGAAGCGTGGCGTAATTTGCGCTGATTGGGACTGATTGGCGTTCAAGATAACATGGCGGCTTGCCGTATTTTGTAGTTTTATTTTATCAAAAATATTGTTAATCTCGCCCATAATAATAGAAATGCGTGTTTTGTAATCCTCCCTTTATGGGGAGCCTGCGGTAACACAATAAATTGATAAATTAATATTAAATATCACACCTTGCCTCTAGGTAGTTAATGTCTTAAATTAATTGCAATATTCCAGATTTAAAGTTCTATAAATACAATCAGTACAATTAGTCGCATTGTAAAAATAAAATAAAAATACTAATTGTAATTTTGTGAAGTAGTTTTTGAGTAACTTTAAAGTCGGTTATTTTTTGTTAGTAAAATTTAGATTGCATAATGTTTCTATGTGATTTTAAAAAAGGGATGTAATATATTATTTCGGCGTGTCTCCGCGCTCAAAAATTACATCAGGATACCATAAACAGACCCCTGGGTAAGCCCAACACAACATCAAGTAAAATTCAGGTAGCACTCTGTAAAAGTCACTTCTCGGATAAACTTTAATAGTTAGCTACCTGAATTTGGAGTGGGGGGTGTGATGGAGGGGTGCGGGGGGATGCAGGGAACCCTCCTCACAAATTTTTTCGTGCCGGAGACGCGTAGTTTCGTTTTTATTGAATTTTGAAATTATATCTTTGATATATCACATACCACTAAACCGTCTAAATCACATAAGGCAAACGTCGGTAATGTAAAAAATTTAAAATTGTTATCTTGGAAAGAGCATAATATTAAAATCTGTAAAGATACTAACTTTCAACACTCCCGGAAAACCTTTCCAGGTAAAACTAACAAATGACTCAACTATGTAATTTATTCATAACTAGTATAGCATAAATTGTTGTAGAACTTATCATTGTCATTAAGCAGCGCCGAATCATATCTGCCGTAGTCCGTGTAAGTACTAGAGAGTGCTGGATTACATTTACATTTTATTAGTATTTTTACCACAAAATGATATTGTATTGTAGGATGTACCAGTTCAGCCAAATGAGGCTATAGACAGCAAACCTGTTGCAATACCGACTATTTCTTCCATAGAAGCTCTAGTAAGCTCAAGATAGTAATAATTACCTATACTTGGTTTTATATCACATGTTCAGCTTTTTTTAATTAATAATGAATTATTACAGGACATAGTTACAAGCTTCACCTAGTGAAATGATCGATTATTTCTGCAACCTAAAACCGCGTACATCTTTTATTGCAGTAAATATTTTAATATATCCATATTCTCCATATTCTAAAGAAGTTTTTAACCCCAAGATTGAAACACAAACGAAGTAAGCGAAACAGGACATCCGTTTAGGAAAAAAAATCAAGGTTTTGCACGCATTTCCATATACTTTTTAAAAAACCAACAAACTACGAGTAAAACAAAAACGCGAATTCATCTAGGGAGATTTAATTGACTTGGCAAATTTGGCAACATTTTATTTACGCACACATGATCACTTACGCACACATGCTTACGTGAAAACTTTCCTCACTTTTTTGTTCGGGATGCCTTATCTCTTTATTCATTGATCTGAGTGGGAAGTATGACCACCGAGAAATGACCGATATTTGTTGTTTGTTTGTTTCATTAACCTGTACCAAGTAGGTACTATTATGTCTTCTGCGCCTGTACTTACATTTCACTGGTAAAGTGCCACTCCAGTGGCAGTGGTAGTTGCTGTTTTCCGTTTCGTCTAGTATGCAAACATCTGGTGAGGGAACTACATCAACATTATCTATTGTTGGCACAATGCCTGCTATGTTATGGTAATTAGCATCTGGTAACAATGTGCTTAAAGTTTTGGATATTTTCCCAGGTTCAGATGATTTTATTATTATCTGGAATAAAAAAGTTTATTATACTTAACACATAAGCTGTATGTTATCAACTCAAAAGAGGTTTTTAATTATAATTTTCAGAGCATGAATTGTATAGTTTCAAATATTGCAATTTAACAAAAATATTACACCTTTACAACTTCATAACCCAGTATAAATCATGAAACCAATAATAAGAGCCTTTGCACACGGGGCGTTTTTGAAGCGCATCCGACGAAAACGCGCTGAATGTGCGCGTTTTCCGCGCTGCAAATGACGAGGCGTTTCCTCGTACGATCGCGTTTTCGGCGCCGTAAAAATACGCCAATACGCCGTGTGTAGAGGCTCTAAGGGTACCAGGATCAATTACAGTGGGGGCAAACATTCTTGTGAAAGATTATTGTTTATTCTCAGATAATGATATTTATATTGACCATGCTACCTGCAAACAAAAGAAATCCTAATGCAGGGGTAACAGTGTGTTTGAGCTTTTAAGGATTTTCCACTGCACCAAAGCTTATCTTAATGATTCCAGGCTAACACTAAGTTCAAGGATACATTGACTGCTATTGCATTGAAGCCAACTTAAATACATACCTTAATGCCAACCAATGAACAATACAGCAAAATCCTAAATACTTCCTTATTTAGCAGATTTTCTAGAGCCCTCAGAGATATAGAGCCATCATTATTGCTTGTTGAACATGCATTGTCATCAAAGATGGATTTCTTAGTGGAGTCGGGCTGTAGTTTCTTGAGCAAATCTTTACTGGTGTGAAGGGTTTCAGTAAACGCCAGAGCACCAGTTTTTAGCATCCAAGTGAAGTGAGAATGTAGTCTTTTGTATATATTATCATCTCCTATTAGAGAGAAAATTTAATTATGACTTGTCTTATTTATTAATTTGAAAATAAAAGATATTTCTAAGGAAATTTAAAGTCGAAAAATATAAAAAGTATATACATTACTTTCTTACATGTTACTTATTTTGTTATTACCTGTGAGTTGTGTTAGTGATCTTGATTGACCAAAATCATTCCGACCAGTCCTTAATCGCAGAGCCCTCTGAGAACAGACGCTTTGTTCCTTATCGTATACACATTCTGCAAGCTGTTGCAATTCATGTGATATTTTCTGCAAAACAGAGAAGGTGGTTCTGATAGAGTTTAACATATTTGTTATATGAACCAAATTGTAATTTATATTTTATTTATTAACACAGATAACTAACCTCCCAGCTCAGAGTCACTAACTGTTACTTAAATTGCTCTTTAGTAAAGAATCACCACACAAATTCTGTATTAAGGAGCAATTTAAGTAAGCGTTAGTGACTCTGAGTTGGGGCGTTTAATAAAGGCAAACTCAAAAAAAAAAAAAATTACTACTAAACTAATGTGCCACAAGAATATTACAATTCCTGTAATATTACCTGCATATGCTCAGACAGCATTGGTGTTATCGTAAGCAGCATTATCTTATCCTTCATGAGCACTACAATTGAGAAGTGGCGTTTCAGCCCCCGAGCCCGTGTGTCCTTCAGTTGGAACATAAGGCTTAACACATGTCCTTGAGAGTCACTAAAATAGACCACACCACCTTCCTTGCTCCAACTTACCTGGAATTACACATCAGTGGTACAGTGATGATCCAAGAATAAATTCAGTGGTTTAGATACTGTCCAATCACAATAGACCTAAAACATATTAGTGGCTGATTATGTAAACCACAAATACTTTTGTAATGTTACTTACTTCACAAGTAATACTTCGCAAGGCAGCCTGTCTCAAGAACGCAGTAACATCAGCATTTGGAACGGATTCCCGACTGCAGAATATTGTACCATCAACATCCTTCGACACTAGCACTGTGTCTGGTCCGAGCGAAGTGCAGCCGCTGCACTGAACCGAACATTTAGAGGATTCCTTCGTATGGCTCTCCTCATCAGTTGTGAATGTACAAAACAGAGGTCGGGGTCCATGGGCTTCGCAGAAATGACACAGTCCAATAATAGCGTTCATTGTCAATTTATACACGTTAGGTACGATAATACTAATAATGAATTCAGATACGTAATTTGTTTACGAATTAAATTCATTTTGATATTGTTTTTACAAATTAAAAATGTATTTACAATTTACAACTGACTTTTGTTACTGTTAATGTCAAAATTGACAATATTGTCAAACTTGTCAAATTAAAGTCATAGACAAAATATTGAATAAATCATAGACGTAGTATCTATGGAATAAAAGTAATAGTCTATGATTACCCTCGTACAGAAATAAAATTGTAATTATTTAAAAAAAAGCACATCCATATTTTATCACACATGCATGACCACATGACTGGTAAACTGGGTGCTGCGATGCCGTGTGGTTATATACTGGCACAGAATGTAATCTGTGTATACTGGCCTACTGGCAAAAAATAACAAACACCTATGACTTTTTGAGTTTCTACTTGAGGATATTGGATAGATAGGATATTGAAAGGAGTCTTTGGCGTTATGGCAGTTCTCATTAAACAATTTCATGACTATATTTATAATTTACTTATGAACTCATCCAGAGAATAGGGCTATACCTGTAGATTACTAAAAACTTTCATACTTGTATAAGATCTAAACGGATATTATTGGGTATTTAATTACCAAAAAATCCAATGAAAGGACAAATGCCCAGATAAAGTATATTACAAGATTGCTCTAATCAATAAAAACTAGAATTATGTTGTTAATTTTAAATCATATGAAGCACTGGATAAAAAATTAAAAATAAAATTGTATGCTATTTGCGAACATTGAACTAGTATTACTAGCGTATAGAACAGACACCGCGAACATTGGGTTCGGGGGTGTGCATTGCAGCCGGCCGGCTGCATTTCATTCTGTCACTCGGCTGCGCTCATGGCGGCCGCATGCCAAAATTGTTTATGAAAAAACTGAAAAAATGCCGTCGTGTGTATTAAGAACGTGTCACAATTGCACGACAAAAAACAAAAAAGATAATGGTATCACATAATATCATCAGTAAGAAAACAAAATAATAACTTAAATGAACTAAAACGAATTTAATTAAATTATTGTGCAATGTTCCCGCCATTCTGGAATGAAAAAATCATAAGGAGCGTTTGAACTTGGCAAGCCACTAGCGTGTTAATGGAATCTTTAAGCTTGCTTAGGTTGCCGTCTTGGTTCGGCAAGTGTCTTAAACAAAGTTACTCTATGGCAAGTGTTCAAACGAGGCTTCTAGTTTGAAAAGAGAACGGAGGGCAGGCCGGCGGTGGAACACACATTTTGTTTGAGATGTCTCCTCTATGTATGTATCTCAATGTTTGCGAAGCATATTTAAATGTTACAAAATTAAAGAAATATTAATAATATCAGAAATATTTATATTATAAAACTGCAACCTGAAAATTAAGGTTATGTTCATTTTTGGGCAGCGTTTTTTTTTATGGAAATAACCGGCAAACGAGCTGACGATTCACCTGATGGTAAGTGGCTATCGTCGCCCATGGACATCAGCAACACCAATTACTGAACTTGAGATTTGGTTGTTTCATTAGGCAATATGTTTTAATTTTACTCATTGTAATATCACTGTATACATTTATTACATTACTTGAGGAAAAAGTAATATAATTAAAACACGAATTAAGTAAATTTTCAATAACTCATTTATTGAACTGTACACTGAGTCCAATTAAACCTTTTAACATCACAAGCACAGTTTCCATTTAGTCCACTACCTAAATAACATTAAGTTAATAATTTGACTGTGCACAATTGTCAATCACAAGAGGCGAAATGCTCACATAGGTATTATATACATTACAGTATAACAAATATCGCGCCTCGACCATACTCTAAAACAAAGGCAGCAAAATATGGTAACAGGCCCGCAATGCTCACATGATTATGATATGAATAATATAATACATAGAAAGAAAACGTATTGGAAGTATGAAATAAATTATTTAAATTATAACAAATCACATGTTTCTGTGCCTATGGAAAAAAAATTGTCTAAAATATTATTAATCTACTATTTTGTTTTTCATTTCTTAGAGACGGGCTTGTAGGCTAATTTTCTAGACTTGACGGTGGACCACTTGTGTCGTTTGAAATAGTAGGTGACTGCTGCGAGTAGGACGAGCATGCCAAATGCTTTCACGGTCATCTGTCTCCTGTCATCGAGCTCGGGTTCCGAGGCCCACCTCAGGAACGTTGCCACATCCTTGGCCAGCTGAGAGGCGGTGGCCGGCGTTCCATCCGTGTATTCAGCGGCCTGGAATTATTAAGAATTTTTTTATTATGTAAATATCTCAGACAAACGAGGAATCAAGCCCCCTGATCCAAAATGTATGTCTAGTTAATTACATTGTTACTAAAATGGTCATGTCTAGTCTACATTGCAATATTGTATAATGTTCAGATTAATATACATAAGTTGTAATGTCAATGTATAATTTGTATTGTATATTATGTTGTATTGTTAATGTATTCAAGAAAATGTGTTTTTATTGTGTAATATTACAACATAGATACCTAATATCATATCTATGTTGTATAGAATCACATTTATACTTAAATTTTTGGCTTCATGCCAGAAAGAAGACACCTGTTACATAACAGCAGAGGGAATTGAACTTTCATTCTGCTATGCAGATATTGTATTCAAGAATGCAAAATTGCATAATAAGGACAATGTTGTCGAAAATATACTACCAATTAAAGCCACAATTTTATTATCCTGTTTTAGAGCTTTACACATCATAGTAGATAAATTTCTGTCCAATAGAATGAGTTAACTAAAGACACCACTAGATTTAGAATGACTGTTCAACTAGAAAATTTAACTAATCTATTTTTAGTCAATCGGGTTGTTGGAAGCATGATAATTTGAACAACATGTCAACTATCAGAGCTGTGAAATGATACCTCAAAATCGTATAACAAAAACAAACTTCACGGACTTTATTTTTCTGTAATAAATGTTCAAGATTCCCCACTTTATTTGACCGTGCTGTGTAGTTAATAAATAATATTTGCAAAGATAAAACATCAAATCGTACCTCATCATACAACACTTGGGCCATAGAGATGGCACCACCTGGGAAGTATGGGTTGTAGTTCTGTCCCTCTCGCAGCAAGACGCCGGCGGGCGGGTCACAGTAGCCCGTGAGCAGCGCGAAGATGTAGTCTTCACCGCCCTTGCGGGCCGACACGATCAGCGACAGGTCCGGTGGGTATGCACCTTTAAATCATTTGTACTTGATTAATGTCTTATTACCTGTATAGATGGTAAAAATAACACTTGAATTTTACTTGTGTTACTTACTGACCCAGATTAAATACATAATTGCTTAGTGATGATTTGATATTGGCTTAAATTATAGATCCAAAGCAACATCTTTTTTTCAACAACATATTTAAAAAAGTAAGCTACATAATCAAAAAGTCATTGTTATTTAAGTTAGGGGCCATCTATAAATTACTTCACACGTTAGGGGGGAGGGGGGGGGGTCGATGTAGTGTGACATTGTGTGACAAGGGGTGGAAGAACTAGAAGAGGTCCTAAATATCCTAAAAGGGTCCTAAAATAAAAATTATTGGCAATAAAAGTTATTTTGGAACTGCTGTTTTAATTTAATAATTTCTAGGTGTAAATGACGTCACACTAGGCGGGAGGTCACAAAAATGTGACCAGCTGTAATAAGGATGGGGGAGGGGTCAAATAGTCACGAAATTAGTGTGACGTAATTTATGGATGGGCCATCCATAAATGTATAGAATCACATTTATACTTAAATTTTTGGCCCCTTAATTGATATTGACGGATTTGACTGCACAATCTAAATATAACTGTTGTTGCTTATAAAACCCCATCTGCGAATATTACACATAAATAATCTGCGTTGTCTATATTTTGATAGTATTGTGTTTTGTAATTTTTAAGTACATCTCATCTTAACTACCTTTAAACCATTTTTAAATATTTGAAGGTGAACATATTTATGATTCAATGAATAAAAAAATATAATTCAAAATCAATAGTCTATACAAATAAATAAAATTGGACTGTCTGTTTGTAATATTAAAATAACTGCTTTCTACTATAAGTACATTTGGATGTATACACGGTACATATACTAAAACAACATTTTTCACAATTTTTGTCTGTCTAGGTCTGTCTGTCTGTTTGTTCCGGCTAATCTCCGAAATGGCTGGACCGATTTTGATGGGATTTTCACTGGCAGATACCTGATGTAACAAGGAGTAACTTAGGCTACTTTTATTTTAGAAAAAAAAGTTTGGTAGGCGATACGAAGTTCGCCGGGTCAGTTAGTTAAAGTATAAATATCTAAGTGGAATTTTACCATTGTTGGCGGCTCGGGCGGCATTTTCATTGGGGTACGGGGACGGGAAGTAATCTGACAGCTTGCCGGGCCTCTCGAAGTAGTTGCCCTCCTCATCAGGACCATCCTTCACCATTACCTGCGTTTTTAACCAAGAATATATATTATATATTTTAGTCACTGCTATTACTACATACTGTTATTTATGTAAAAAATAAAACAGTAAGAGTCAAAATTCTTTTGAGAAATCTTAAGCTGTAACATTTTGTTTACAATTTAAAAGTTGATAGGGATTTTTTTTAAATTAATTAATAGAGTTAAGGGAATGTCCCTATGGAAGTTGATTATTCAATAAAATTTATGTTTGAAGTAGGTAATTATACAAAGTGTCTCCGACGCCGCGAATGCCGCGATGCCAATTTATTAATTGCATGTGACCTGACTTCTTCAGCTCTTACTTACATCAATACCTACATTCAAAATTCAAAAAGTTTCGATTACTTCCTTGAATGGACATGTACAAAATAATAATAACTAACCTCAGCGGCTTCAGCCTTGGCCTCATCCTCGGTGTGGGTGACACCGACCAGGTTACGGAAGGCGATGTACTGCAGCGAGTGGCATGCCTTGCACACCTGCTTGTATACTTCGTAGCCGCGGCGAACGCTGGGGATAAACAACTTTACATTGACAATACAAGTGGTTAAGCAATTTGGGCGTGGTCAGTAGTTGATAACAGTAATGACAGTTCAGATTGCATTCAGAACTTAAGATTGGCCTCTGGTCCCTGTATGAACACTGCATTTAAAAGCAGAAACGCAGTATGTATATATGTAGTACTTTAAACAATTTTGTGCTGAGATGCGGCTAATGTTCGGTTTACACATATTAAGTAGTTAAGTAGATGACTAAATTTTATACAATAACTAGCTGCCCGGACATACTTCGTTCTGTTAAAAGTTTTTTTTTATTAAAATCTTCCATGTGCCTTAAGGGAGATATAAGCTATCCTATCTTTCAAGTTGGATCAAACAGCACACGGTGTGCAAATTAGATTAAAATCGGTTAAGTAGGTTAGGAGTCCATCGCGGTAGAGTCCAAACTCATTTGACACACATAGTTCATATGATCACACTGTTTCCATACATTCAATAGTAAACCTAATAGATACATATGATAACATAATCTAATCTAATATAATTGGGAAATTCTTGAATAAAATTTGAGCAAATATTCAGTTTTACATTTATTAAATGGCATAAAATTTTACATGATAACAATATCTTTGTTAAACACATCCAAAAGAAAAAAGTTTTTTTACCTAACCCAATTGAAATAAAAATTTCATTTACATAAATTGTAACGGAAAATAGTGCCAAATATAATGGAAAATGGTGCGAAACACAGAACTCTGATTACTTCCATCAACATAAACACTTATTTTAAGATCAATTAGCAATTGTACTTATAGCTTGATTCCTGTGTTATCTGTGTTGGGTGTCCTATAATTAATTAAATAAATAAATAAATAAAAAACATTGGTATAATTTTAGCTGTGACAATGCTGCATATTGCACAATATTGCATAATGCACTTTTCAAACAAATATATGTATTTTAACAAACCTGGCATGGTCGACGGTTTGGATCCAACCGTTATGACTCCATGGCTGATGGTAGGGGTGCGCCTCTGTCCCGGAGGCCTGCACGGACTGTTCCAGGGCAAACAGTAGGGCTCCCACTCCTCCCCCCACCACTCCTAATGTTGATAGCAACTGCAAATATTGTTTTTAATTTAATGTCTGTGTAAGGCAACTTAAACGGTTTTATTTTTATTTTTTTCAATCTGTCAAATGTCGACACTAGAAACATAAATTTTGAAAATTAGGGTAATTTCGCCTGTTCGCGTCCATCGCCCAATTCGCGTCCATTTTGCGGATCTCCCTTTAAAAATCCTCGAAAATAAGTCAACTAACACACCAATCAAACGAAAAGTCATTAACGCTAATACTTCAATATGTAAGAGGCACGCACACATGGGCAAAAGTTCTGTGCGTCAAACCAATCCCGTTTAGAAAAAATAGTTAATATCGGCTGTTTAACATGGAAGCGCATACGGGTGGGATTTTAGATAAAAATTAGTGTGCAGCGGCGCGTTTGATGGTAAGTTTTTTATTGTTTTATGTGAATTTTAGGATACATAGCTGTTTCTACACTTTCACGATGAAAAAAGGAATAATATTAATTATGAATTTCCTTATGTTTTTTGTATTTAACGAATAAAATAAGGTGGACGCGAATTACTACATCGAATTTTACAAAACTTCCACTTTGCGTCCGCAATGGACGCAAGCTATAACTACAGAGGATAATAATAAACCAAATTGCGTCCACAGTTTTCGTTAAATACTTGCTTGTAAAAATAATTTAAAATGTATTGTTTATTATTATTGTACATTTTTTTATTAAGACTACGTATTAATAATTTTTTTTTTTGTAATTGAAATGAGTAATTTCTTTCATTCATATTTTTTTTCCATTTAAGATGAGTTCTTCAGAGACAAGAAAGAAGAAGGAAAAGAGAACATACAAGAAGAAGATTTAAAGAAAGCGTTAAATGAAATTCGAGAGAATAATAAATCGATACAACCAATGTTGGGAACAAGTTTTTTTTATATTTTTAAGTGCTTTTTTAATGATAATAATGTTGATTTTTTAATATTTATATCTATATGTAGGTACTATAATAAAACTCAAAGGGCAAACTTTCTGTACATTGAATATTTTTAAAAATTTCGATTAGGGGGCACTTCAATAACGTGTTAGAGCACAAAAATATTTTTTTTAGAATTATTGTCTGTCTGTCTGTCTGTTTGTCTGTCCAGGCATCACATGAAAACTCTTGAACGGATTTCGATTAAAATTAGTAAAGTTATTACTAATACTCCGGGTCATATTTTAGGATACTTTTTATCCCGGAAAATTAATAAGTTTTCCCGGGAAACGGGATGAAAGTTTGTATCGAATATTTTTACAACATCAACCGATTTGCTTCAAATTTGCAACAAATGTTCCTTGCTTAAATTGATGAAACATGTATTTTTCAGTTTTTCAAAATTTTGTAAAAAAAAAGAATAAAACCATTAAGCAATGTGTGTATTGATTATTTTTCAAAACCCGCTCCTGGCGGATTACTTTGTGATTGTATCGTGGGTTTTAGTATATAAATTACTAGTACTTCAATATAAATTCACCGTTTTTTAATTTTTTTTACAAGAGGCACAAATAAGGTAAAACATAATTTCCGTATGCGAGGCTGCGGGCAACAGCTAGTTCTTAAATAAAGAAATTATTAAAATACAATCTTTCTTTACAAATTATTAAAAATATCACCCCTATATTCCTTTTCTAAGCTGCTGGACGCTAAATGGTCCACGGGTGGACGCAATTTGGATTTTGTGGACGCAAAGTGGGTAAAACGCCTAATTCTGAAGTTTATCTATTTAAAAAGAAAACACAAGATGTTTCTAATAAAACTGAAAGTTAATCTTAAAATAGACTATATAATGAATACAATTACACAAATTTTTCATAGAAATTAGTGCTGGGACATTTTTATTATCGCCGTCAAACTTGCCAACTGCACTAAATGGACGCGAACAGGCGAAACGACCCTACATGAGATTAGGGGGAAGAGGTTAGCAGTTAGTTAAGCCAAATCTCACGACATCACACTAGGGAGGAGGGGGGGTCTGAATATCGCTAAAACGCCTCATGTAATTTAAGGACACCCCCTAACCATTGTTCTTAAGCAAGTGATGTATGTTTTTTTGAACATCATAAATATTTATAGATATTTATAGAATTTTATTGATGTATTATACACATTTTTTTAGATGTGTTGATAATTTTATAAAATATTGTAAGTACAAAATTATGAAATACAGTATTTTAGTACTTAACTTAAAATATTTGTAAAAAAACATTAACATTCATGTCAGATTGTAAACAATTGTATAGTGTATTAGTAGTACTTTAATAAGAATGTTAATAACTCGAGATTTACATATCACGATCTTGTTGTAGCAAGAGTTTCATTCAGGATTTAGACCGGTACAGTGTCATTCAGAAATAGAATTAAAAAAAGAAAGCAATCAATTGATGCCAACTAACACAGATAGGGATCAGGTCTTTACTAATACTATTAGTGTACTAACATTATCTATTTTAATTCCATTGACCTTAAATACTATGAATGACTAGTAAGTAGTAAATGTTTTATACTACAGGTCTTCTGGGATGGTCTATTTAAAAAAAATCTTCAATGAAGTAAAGTGCTCTAGTTACAGTACTTACCAATTTTCGGTTTCTAGTCCATCCTTGAGTGTTGGTCGACAGCTGACAGACCTGCAATGTATGGTCACCATTAGTTTTCTGCACTTGTTACATAATGTTTGCAAGGTTATTACCAACCCAGAGCAATCTGTGTTTTCCTAATACATCCTTACAGTCGTACAAGCTCTACACAACCACTTCTTTACTTTAAACACACGCGTGAATCCAGTAAATTAGGTAATTCGATAAAATACACCCTAACACCATGGTGAAGTCACTTCTTACAAAGTAGTTTTTTTTAAATTGCCAAAGTCCCCAAATGGCTCTACATTACATAGTTAAGTACTGTATTTGATATTAATTATTTTTTTAAGTACCTGGGGTGCAACTAGGCCATAATTTTTCAAAAGTCGTGCCCCAAAAATCCTGCCTACCGCAGCCGCCATGATAGTAAAACGTCGTAATGAAAGACCACAGTATACATATAAAATTCAGTGAACAATTTCAGGCATGTAGACTGAACAAACGGTTGACAGTTGACACTGTTCAATGACAGCTTACAAGCATCATAGACTAGACTATATACTTAAGATATAGATAGAATATGATGTAATTACAGACTGCAAGCACTTTTGACAAAATCTTTTTTCTGCAAGGGCGGGGCCGCATGTGCTCCGCTCGAGTCCGCACGACACGGCACTGTACGAGCTTATTAATTTTTATCAATAAGACATACATACTTACGTGTCAATTTTGAAGGCAAAAAAACAAAAAGCCATGAATATATTACTCTATCTGGATCACTGACTTTGTCGAGTTGCCTGAAGTCCAATGACCATTTTTGTATTGTGTCCATGTAATCTATAGTCCTAGGATATATCATTCGATTGCGATTTTTATAATGATATAAAAATATCTAAGAATAATATTGTTCACGTTTGTCGATGGTTAAAAATATTTTATTACTCTGTGACAGTTTGTTGTCTATGGAGAGTCGTTCTCTCGTCTTCGAAAAGTTAGCATGGCGGGCGCGCGAACTTGCTAATTCCAAAATTGTCGTTTTCGTTCTTTTATCGTTTCTCGTTTTGTCGTGGCGAGCACTTAGTGCAGGAGCCTAATAGTAATTATATTATTTGTCGAGTCCAAACGGGCTAATTTATCGTAAAACAATACATTATCATATGGGACTGATAGTGGCGAAAAAGGGTAGCACACGTGGAAGATACAGAGGCCATCATCAAGGAGTTTGGAGAGCGAAGCACTGCTGTAAGTCTGCGCAGCGTCAGTTAGCTCATATATACAGTAAGAAGAAATTTCGGTGAGTAACCTTTGTAATCGTAACCGTGTAAGTACCTGATTCTGCATGCTATCAGTCTCTCGCTCAAATCATTACAGTCCATTAGTCTTATCGAAGGGTGCTTCGGCTAATAACTGAAGCACAAGATTTGGATAACTCCAAATCAAAACATTATTTTTGGTCCTCGAGCCGCATAATTTGATAGGCGGCTATCAAAGATATTTTACCATAGATATGTTATGTCCATACATTTCGAGGTTTAGTTTTCGATCCGCGATGACATGTCATAATTGTCAAAGCATAACATAGAATAGTCAGGCAGAAGGGAATAAAAGAAATAGTACCGATTAGGCATAATATTATTATTGTGATTTAACATTTTGAAATTATATTGCAAAAACAAATAACTTAAAGTATGTAATTATATAATAATTAAAAATGGCGCGATTACGACATCTCTGGCGCCTTTATTTTAGTGTGGATTACACAAATTTGGCCCATAAAAGACACTTTTATAAGAATAAGAAAATCGCGATTTGAGCTTTGTTTGGAACATTCAGTACATTTTACGAGTTATTCGGGATACACTTTCAAAAAAAATTACAAAGTTACATTAGTTGCACTTTTAGGGGGGAGAATTTAACGGTTTTTGATTCACCAACAGGCTTCCGAACGTCAAACAAATGGATACTGTACGCGCTGAAAAGCGTGACCTTAGTGCGCGTTTAGGTCACAGTGTGTTTACAACAGTGTAAGGTTTATTTTAAAATAATTTAAAAATTGAATTGAAAAAATACATGTGTTAGATTTATTTTTATTTTGAATCCTTTCTCCAACCCTCGTGTAATAAGGAAGTGGCATGAAAATAGTTCTATTTATTTAACCAACATGCTTTAGAAGATTTAAAAAAGATTAAATTGCAGGAAAATAATATTGTGTACACTTATTACTGATAAAATAACTCTTATAGCGTAGGCATCCAGTTGGCTTCACTGTGAAATTTTTGAACTATGCTTAGTGCTTACCCAATAACTTATAAGTAGCTCATCACTTGGAAATCTAGGAAAATTTAAAATAATGAAAGATAAAAGGATATTTAACGTTTTTATTTTACAAACAATCTAAAACAATCATTCTAAATTCAGTCTAAAACAATCATTATATAAAGATTTCATTTGGTTCAATTTACGAAATATGTTCACTACCAATTTCACTTCTGCCATATTAGTCTATGACGAATAGCATGTGCCATATTAAAATATTTATTTTAATCAATTTTAAAAGAAATATTCTATATTAGTAACAAAATTTAACATAACGTTTTATGTATTTACCTATGGTATGTAACTCTATCATTATTATTCAATTTGGAGAAATGATTTTTGCAAAATCTCAAAACACAACTCGGCATTTTTATGACAACTATAGACAGCCTCACTCAAAGGCAGCTATCAACTGTCTACAATGAAATTCCTACACTTGACTGGATTCGACTGACTTAATTTCAACGCCCTCTCGGCATATCTACCTCCCTATACATACAACATCATTGGCGGCTATAGATAATTTGAGTATCATACTTTGTCGTAACTTTCGATCGTGATTTTGCACGAACTATTCATCGAATCATACTAAAGTGATACAATTTTGTTAGTTTTTGTCGTCGTAAACATAATTGTATCGTTTTTCGTAGTATATTTTGTCGTAATTTCGTTAAATATTAATGTAAAAGTTAAATACGTAATTATCGTAAAGTTGAGGGTACATTGGTATAGACGCGTAATTATTGTATTACGTTTCGATTTTATAGCATCATCCTTCCGCCATAACGTTTTCCGGTATCATCTAGTGTCATTGTCAAGTGACAAGTAGTTTGTCACATTCTCGTTTTGACAACTTGACATATCCGTCATTTGAGTTTGAGGTTTCTGTCGAATGTTACTGTCGTATGACTTATCGAGGTTAAGTAAACAAATAATATTAGTTTTCGTTTGTTGTTATTAGTTTATTTAACTTAATTTTCGTTTAAAAAGCATCATAATGTCGATGGATAGCCAAAGTGATAATGATGGAGCCGATGTTAATCGTGTTGCGAGGGATTATGCTCTGTTTCGAGTGGAGTTAATGGAACAAAGTGATTTGCTTGGTTATACTGAATTGGACATCAAAGAATTAGCTGAAGAGTTTCACAGTGCTCAACGTAATTTATTATTGTCGCTTCGTTCTCAACATCAGAGAAAGCATGAACAATCTGTTACTGTAGACTTTTGATGCAAAAGTTAAGAACATCAAAAATAGAATGCAACCTGTATTACCCGTAGTAGATAATAAACCGGTTATTCAGGATTGTTCCTTATCTGCCAAGTTACCCAAGATTAATATAAAACCGTTCGATGGGTCAATTGAAAACTGGGTATCATTCATCCAATTGTATGACTCCTTGATACACAAAAGAAACATCTCAAACATTGAAAAGCTTCACTACTTAATGTTAAGTGTACAAGGTAAGGCATATAATTTGATTAAAAACTTTCCGTTAACTGATGATAGCTATGTTGATGCATATAATACCTTGTCGAAATACTATAATAATAAGCGTCAAATGGCTATGGTTTACTATGAAAAGCTGTTGCATTGTGAACCTATTAAGAATAAGTCTCGTTCAGAACTTGAAAGAATTTATCGTACATTTTCGGATAATTTGGCTGTTTTGGAGAAATACAATTTACCTGATAAAAACTTCATGTTATTTCAGTTGTTGTGGTCAAAATTGGATAGGGCAACTCGGGAATCCTTTCAATTGGAATTTAATTCTGATGAAATTCCAGAATATTCAGAACTTCAAAATTTTGTTGAAAAGAATTATCGGGCTTTAGAGATTACTAAGTTGCCAAATAGTCGTGACCCTGTTGTTGGTAAAAATAATAATAAAAATAAACCTTCTCTTGTCGTATCGCAACCTAAATTAAATTGTATGTATTGTTCGGGCCAACATATCCTCAGCACTTGTGAAGAATTTCTAAAATTAGATTCTCGTTCTCGTTTTGATTTTGTAAAACAGAAAAACCTCTGCATCCTTTGTTTCTCTCCATCTCATCGTGTTAAAAGTTGTCGCTCAACCCATCGTTGTAAACATTGTAATTTCTCGCATAACAGTTTGTTGCATTTTGGTAAAATAATTCCCAGCAAAGATTGTACTGAAGATCCTAATAAAAGTAGCATTGTTTTGACATCGGTGGCACAATCCACAAATAATATTCTTTTCTCAACAGCTAAAGTTTTAATTTTGGACTTAAAGGGTGTTTATCGACCCATTAGAGTATTACTTGATTGTGCTAGTGCATGCAATTTTATTACTGAATCATGTGTTAAGCTATTGGGGTTACCTATAAAACAAAATATGCTCACTGTGAATGGGGTTGGCCATTCCGTGACCGAGCACTTGGGTTCCGTAACTTGTAACATAAAACCATTAAATTCAAATAAAAGTAATCAATTCAAATTTGAAGCTTTAGTGTTGCCATCAATATGTGCTGACCAACCTTCTGAAATTATCGACTTCTCGCAGTGGTCACACATACAGAACTTGCATCTTGCTGATCCTGATTTTGCAACGCCTGGTCCTATAGACATGCTTTTGAATGCAGATATTTTCTCGTCCTCGTTACTGCCTGGTCTTAAGCATGGTGGGCGGGGTGAACCAAATGCATTAAATACCATTTTCGGTTGGATATTGATGGGAAGTGTTGACACCCCTCTCGACACATATAATAATAATAAAAATTGTTTTTTCGTTTCACCATTGTCGAATTTGTCGTTAGAAAATTCTTTAAAAAGGTTTTGGGAAGTGGAAGATGTCTGTTCTCCAAATAATAAAATTTTGTCGAAAGAAGAACAGGAATGTGAAAATCATTTTGTCGAAAATTATTATCGTAATCTTGATGGTCGATTTGTAGTACCTTTACCCTTTCTCGACTCTACAAATAGACCTACCTTTTCGAACTCTCGTGAAATAGCTTTAAAAAGATTTTCGTCGTTAGAGCGAAAGCTAAATTTAAATTCTGAATATAGGAAAGCTTATGTCAACTTCATGACGGACTACCTAACATGTGGTCACATGGAAGAAGTAGCGCCACCTTCAACGGATGTAGGAAACTTCTATTACATACCACATCATGGTATTTTGCGACCAGATTCGGTGAGCACTCCTCTTCGCACGGTTTTCGATGCAAGTTGTAGAGACGCGAGAGGCCTGTCATTAAATGAAACTCTACATGCAGGTCCTAAGCTACAGACTAACATTTTCGATTTGCTCGTACGTTTCCGTTGGCATGCTGTCGTTTTTACTGGTGACGTGAAACAGATGTACCGGCAAATATTAGTTCGTAGTGAAGACGCTGATTATCAGCGTATCCTCTGGCGCCCCTCTCCTAAAGAGCCTATACGGGATTACCGGCTTCGCACAGTTACCTATGGCGTATCATCAGCCCCATTTCAAGCGCTTCGCACAATGGCACAGTTAGCCTTGGACTCTACTAAAGACTTTCCATCTGGCTCTACCATCCTTGGTAGAGACATTTACGTAGACGACATTGTGTCAGGTGCTGATTCCGTGGAGCAAGCTCTACAATTGCGATCCGAGCTCACAAATATTTTGTCATCAGCTGGTTTTCATTTGAGAAAGTGGACGTCTAACTGTAACGAATTTTTAGTTGACCTTCCATCGTCTGACTTATATTCAGAAGACTTTAAGCATTTCGAAGAATTAACTGATTTGTCGCTTAAAATTTTAGGACTTTTATGGCATCCCCAATCTGACAGTTTTCGTTTTCGTGTCAGTAACAATGATGAGTCTAGGTGCACGAAACGTATCATCCTTTCGAACATTGCACGGATTTACGACCCGTTAGGATTTCTCGGCCCAGTCACCTTTTATATTAAATACCTACTACAGTTACTTTGGACTTCGGGTGTTTCGTGGGATGATCCTGTGCCTTCTCACATTGCAGATGAGTGGTTGCGCTTTAAGTCTCAATTGTCGTCGTTAGTTACCATAAATATTCCTCGTCGTATGGTAAATTCAAATACTTCATTGCAGTTACACGGTTTCTGTGATGCTTCAGAACGTGGCTATGGTGCAGTCACATATTTTCGTTGCGTCGATGTCAACGGTACTGTATCCGTTCAATTTTGTTGTGCAAAGACGAAAGTTGCACCTTTGCGCAGGTTGTCGATTCCTAGATTGGAACTTTTAGCCGCTGTCCTACTGTCCACTCTGATAGAGTCGGTGATGGTTGCTTTAGAACCCTTTCACGCAGTTGAAAATATTTTCGCGTGGTCTGACTCTACTGTCGCTCTAGCATGGATCAAGTCTTGTTCATCTAAATGGAAAACCTTCGTTGCTAATAGAGTCAGCCACATTCAAAGTAAAGTAGCTCCAGAAAATTGGCGTCATGTCAACTCTACATCTAACGCTGCTGACTGTGGTTCCCGTGGAATGCTTTCCGCTGATCTAGCAGATTGTGACATGTGGTGGAAGGGCCCTTCATGGCTTATAGAGTCAGAAGAGAAATGGCCGAAGTCGTTGTCGTCATCCATACAGGACACGGACTCTATCGAACAGGAACAGCGGATACGTAGCCTTGTGACATCTCAAAATTTAAATTTTGTCGATGAATTACTTCATAAATTTTCGTCGCTTTCAATATTAAAGCGAGTCTTGTCATATTGTTTTCGTTTTTCGCATAATTGTAGGAAATCTTGTCGTAAAAATAAATTAATTGGTTCATTACAGCCATGTGAGCTTAATAGAGCTTTCATGTTTTTGGTAAAACACACTCAATTAAATTCGTTCCCACAAGAATTAGAGAGTTTGGGTAAGGAGTTGCCTAATGCGTTACCTAAACCCCTGCGTAAGTTGTCGCCTTTCGTAGATAGCGCGGGTGTTCTCAGGGTGGGCGGTCGGCTGGCTAGAGCCAATGTAGAGTTCGACGTTAAACATCCGATACTTTTGCCTCGTAATCATAAATTAACATCTTTAATTATCGATGAGTATCACAAGAAATTCATGCATCCCGGTGCTCAGACTCTACATAATTTGCTCTCGCAAGAATTTTGGATCCTATCGCCCAAACGTGCTATTAGGGACGTCATCTCCAAGTGCATCAAATGCTTTCGAGCACATCCTAAGCCCATTCCTGCTCCGCTAATGGGAAATTTACCATCCTATCGAGTAAACCAAACTAAACCTTTTTCGTCTGTCGTTATCGATTTTGGTGGACCTTTCGATATAGCTCTCGGTCGTGGTAGAGGCGTCAAGACCTTCAAGGGTTACATTTGTGTATTTGTGTGTACTAGTATCAAAGCGGTTCACTTGGAACTCGCTTCAGAACTATCGACGGAGGCGTTCTTAGCTGCACTAAGGAGATTTGTTGCGCGTCGTGGTAGATGTGCCCACATTATTTCCGACCAAGGAAGAAATTTTGTTGGTGCCCATAACTATCTTCAAGGCCTTATGCAGAAAGCTGCGGAGTCTCAGGAGATTAAGTTTTCTTTTAATCCCCCTGGGAGTCCGCACTTTAATGGACTCGCAGAAGCCGGCATTAAATCTGTTAAGACTCACCTCGCTCGTGTCATCGGCACTCAGCGCCTCACGTTTGAAGAACTTTCCACCGTTCTCACACAAATTGAAGCAATGTTAAATTCTCGCCCCTTAACACCTCTAAGCTCTGATGCCAATGATTTTTCGGCCTTGACTCCGGGTCATTTTCTGACTCAAGAACCCCTTTCGATTCTTCCAGCAGAGGATTTCGTCGATCAAAATATAAGTGTCCTCCAACGTTGGAAATTGATCCAGAAAATGCACCAGGATTTTTGGCGTCGCTGGCATTTAGAATACATCCATACGCTTCAACAACGACAAAAATGGAATATCCACCAAAATAATATTACTCTCGGTTCGTTAGTGCTTATAATTAATGAACAAATAAGTCCACTTAAGTGGAGTTTAGGTCGAATCGTGGCTCTACATCCCGGCTCCGATGGGATCTCTCGTGTAGCCACAGTGAAGACAGCCTGCGGGCAATTTAAAAGGCCATTGGTAAAGCTTTGCCCTTTACCCATGGCCGAATAATTTCTCGTTTTCGTTTTCGTATTATCGTTAGCTCTATCATTAGTTATAATACTTGTAACTAAATATTTTCGTATTTTCGTCGATTTCTCGCAACTTAATACAAAATAGCTTTTCTCGATCATTCAAGCTGAGCTCTCTCGTCAGTTTGTTGATACAACTACCTTGTCGTTAATGTAAAATAAGCAATTTTCGTTAGATTTTGTCGATTTTTTCCGGTAAATAGCTAGTATTTCGGTGGGCGGAATGTTCACGTTTGTCGATGGTTAAAAATATTTTATTACTCTGTGACAGTTTGTTGTCTATGGAGAGTCGTTCTCTCGTCTTCGAAAAGTTAGCATGGCGGGCGCGCGAACTTGCTAATTCCAAAATTGTCGTTTTCGTTCTTTTATCGTTTCTCGTTTTGTCGTGGCGAGCACTTAGTGCAGGAGCCTAATAGTAATTATATTATTTGTCGAGTCCAAACGGGCTAATTTATCGTAAAACAATACATTATCATATGGGACTGATAGTGGCGAAAAAGGGTAGCACACGTGGAAGATACAGAGGCCATCATCAAGGAGTTTGGAGAGCGAAGCACTGCTGTAAGTCTGCGCAGCGTCAGTTAGCTCATATATACAGTAAGAAGAAATTTCGGTGAGTAACCTTTGTAATCGTAACCGTGTAAGTACCTGATTCTGCATGCTATCAGTCTCTCGCTCAAATCATTACAGTCCATTAGTCTTATCGAAGGGTGCTTCGGCTAATAACTGAAGCACAAGATTTGGATAACTCCAAATCAAAACAAATATCGTCGTTGCGACTTTAAGACCTCTTATGTATTATGTGCCACTTTTGGCAAAATCACTTTTTTACGTCAAATGATTCTACATTTTGAAGCACTATTGAAGTCAAAAACTCTCGTGTGTACGACGTTTCCATCGTAATTTATTCACCAAATTCAAAATCACCTATGTGCTTGCTAAACAAAACTTTATCGATTTTTATCGATTCCCTCAAAAAGCTGATTATTTACACATAAGAGGTCTTAAAGTCGCAACGACGCGACGATATATATTATTATAAAATAGATGTAACTTAATTGTGTACCTAAATTTTTAATTTTTTAAAATGTAATATTTCAATATTATAATTTTTACCCCCAGAAAAATCACCAATAAAAAACATTTTGAAGAACCATATCAAAATAGGACAAGTTTTCTAAGTGTGGACACACTACAATTATGAAGGACCATGGATATGTATATACAAAACCTAATACAAAAGGTAATACAAAAGGTCCAAAACGCATGTGCAAGATACTGCTTCAGTATCCCACCTCGAACTCATGTTACTCCTTACTTAAACAGTGCGGGTTTGCTAAAAATGCAATTCCGCAGACAGCTGCACCTAGCATCGTTACTGTTTGGTATCATACAAGACAGGTGCCCGCCTTACCTATACGAGAAATTGGAATGGCCGAATGCAAATGTTAGGTCCAGCGCTAGGTTGCGTAGTTTACGGTTAGCGTATCCCAGGTATTCTACAGCAGCTTTCCGCGGCAGTTTTAAATATAGTGCTACGAAGTGCTGGAATAATTTGCCTCCACCACTTCGCAGCCTTAAAAGTTTATGGAGTTTTAAGATTAAGTATAAAATGCATTTACTGGAATTGCAAAAGCAACATTAAACATTAGCACACGCACACACACACGCATACACACACACACACACACACACACACACACACACACACGCGCACTAACGTAAGCACTATCACACCCTGTAGCACATAATTATGTACATCTAGAATCTTTTGCTCACACAAGTCACACACTCACGCTCAGAACATAAAGGTAATAGCGATGGGAAGAATTAATAAATAACAATATTAATAAATTGAACTATATTTATCTTACATTTCCTGTCTAGCCTACTTAAGCACCTTAACTTTGTTATTTTAATTTTTATTTTGTATGTTGTATTTTATTCCATTATTTAGTGTTTATTCAGTAAGTCTGCATGGATGCCAGTCAATTGGTAAAGCTCATTGTTAATCACCGCATGTTGATGCCAATTGACCGAACTACGTGATAAAAACAGGGCACACTGAAAACCAGCGGTTGGGGCATTCCGCAACAGCCAAAGCTGAGTGTGTCCTTTTTTGCCATGTAACACAGCATAATTTATTTCCTTTTGTTTTGTTTGAAATAGTACAATTTTAATGTAATTTTGTTGTGAAAAATGGCGGAATAAACTTTTTCTATTCTATTCTATTCTATTACTCTATGTGAGGGACAACCTCAATCTGGCCTGTGATTGGACGAATGGTTATTCCGATATGACGTCATCGGACTTCAGGTACCTCTACAAAGTCAGTGATCCAGATAGAGTAATATATCCATGAAAAAAACTTTCGGAAAATTGCATTGATTAAAGAAAAGTAGAGGATATGCCCTAAATTGCATATACATTTTTTCATTATACATTTATTATGCAAATATGACCCGAAATACCAAAAATACATCTGTCCTGTTCTTACACGCCACAATTTATACTTATAGAAAGAGTGCAATACATGTAGCATATTTCAATTTTCTGGCAACATTTTAAAGAAATCTATCTAAGCTCCGCCTTGAAGCCTGTTTTCGGACGCCATTTTATGATAACAGTTGCTTCTAGGGATGTTCGATCCAGGTGCCTTGTATCGATACTCTAGAATCTCTAGATCGATATGGATCGTATCGCAGTGTAATGTTTAATGAAAATAGTCGGCAAACGAGCTGACGATCCACCTGATGGTGAGTGGCTATCGTCGGCCATGGACATCAGCAACACCAAAGGCATCACTGATGCGTTGCGAGAGAAGAAGTTCTCTCTTTCTTGGCCGGCAACTAGAATTAGCAATTAGAAAGTAAATTTCTAATAGGAATGTTTAATCCGGGTGTTTTATGTATCGATACTCCGGTTCGTCATGAATATCCCAATATAAATAATAGTCCAAATATCGATTAATGAAATTAAATATACTTGTAAGTGGGTATCGCGGCCAATGAATAACAGCGACCAAAGCGTTGTCAGCCAAGAAAGAGAAAAAAAGAAAGAAATATTTTAATAAATAAAACATGATACATATTTTATATTTTATTTATATTTTATACGTATAATTTAATACGATGTTTTGTATCGATTCATAATCGAATAAAATATTTTAAATATCGTTATATAAACTATCGACAAGCTTAATTCAGTGGGTTTCTAAATAAATATCAGCCAATCTCTAATCTTTAAGCCAATATTAAGGTTAATCGTTTTAGATTAAATTTTTAGATTTCATTTTATTCAAAATATTGTTTAATTAAATATTGAAAAAGTTTTTTAAGGTTTTTTAAAACAATGTGTTAAGTAGTAGGAACATCATATAAATAATAATATCTCACTCTATAACACTATATTTGATTTAGAACTCTTGTGTTTTTTAAACTAAATAATCAAATATATTCATTTCATCATATATTTAAAATATTATATCGATATGTGAAAAATACAACGCTATTTTGTGGGCGGAGTCGACGCCATATTTGAGAAACTTTTGGCTTCAGATCACGTGACCTTATTTCCTATCCTCTCTTTTTCTTTAATCAAAGGAAAATTGTAATGCTCTATGGTCGAAAACTCCTTGACAGTTGTCATCGTATTGGGTTGACAAATGACAAATGACAATTGACGTTGAAATTGTCACTTCATTCAGGGGATTTGCGGAGAACTTGAATTAATTTTTTATTATCACTTTCATTTAAAAAATTGTGGTTGCAAATGTGTAAATGACCCAAGTGTTTTTTCGGAATTTCAGACAATTCGAAAAGTGTTTTAAACTTCTATCGCTTTATAGGTATAATAGGTATGTATACTATTATTAATATGAATTTTTGTCAATCGATATTTAAAGTCGGCCTAATTTTGTTTAAATATGTCTATTTTATTATTGGTAATAGCTTCTTAACTAAGGTTTTTGTAGTACCTTAAAAAATATCAAAATATCGTAAGTCTCTCTAAATATTATGCTTCATTCAGGCATATTGTAAGTATTTGATGTAATACTCATAGAACCTGTAGGAGAAAAAAATCGGTTTCCTTGCACGGTTTTACTGACAGTATGTATTCCATTTGAATAATTCCATTCCATTTAAATAATAATTCCAGATTCAAAGGAACATTCCGGAGCACCGAAGTAAACATGCAGGTTTTTACTCAGAAAAGAAACCCTATAACAGGAAGCACGGAGTGGGATGTTCAACATGAGAACTATGATTTTCACCAGGAAATCGCAAGGTCAGCCTTTGCAGACATGCTGCATGATACAGAAAGGAACAAGAAGTATTACCGAGCATTGCAACTGGCTATAGAGAGGATGCATGAGGACGGGAAAAAGGCTAACGTTTTGGACATTGGTAAGGTTTTCTACATAATTTGTATGTATTGTAATTATTAAAGTGAAATTATTTAAAAGAAAACAGCAAGAAAGTTGCAAGGAATATATTTTCTACTTGTAGTAATATCTTAATTTTCATTAAAGTTATTGTTGTCTTAAGTTTCAATTTGTAATGATCTGTGTAACATAAGATTTACATTTCATAATAGGGGGCCATCCATAAATTACGTCACACTAATTTCATGACTTTTTGACCCCTCCCCCCCCTTGTCACAGTTGGTCACATTTGTGAGCCCCCCCCCCCTAGTGTGACGTCACATAGTATGAAATTTTACACGTAAAAATTATTAAAATCAAACAGCAGTTTCGAAATAAGTTTTATTTCCATTAATTGTTTTTTAATATTTATCTATACATACCAATTATTCGAGTTTGAATGTGACGTCACGAAATTTAGGACCCCCTCCCACCCCTTGTCACACAATGTCACACTTCATCGACCCCCTCCCTCCCCCCTAACGTGTGACGTAATTTATGGATGGCCCCTAGTATCTCTGCAGAATAAATCATTCCTATCCCTCTTTAGGGTATACCATAAAATATGCTGGTGAGGTGATTACCATTAATGCCTGCACGGGCTTTGGTAAATGCACTACTATTTTTACAGTTACAGAGTATGATGTAAAAATTTTTGAAATTTAAAACATTACGATGATTATGATATGATGAACAGTATATCATTTAAAAAATCTGTATTCAAGTTATTGTCATTATATAAGAGAAATTAGTACATAGATAACAATATTCTAGCTACTCGGCTACCATTTTTGTCCTGAAGGGAAAAGCTACACTATGATTTGTTTGAATCCTGTGACTGAAATGATGATAATGTGGTGTATTTTTCAGGCACAGGAACAGGATTGCTGTCGATAATGGCTGCAAGATGTGGTGCAGACTCCATTGTGGCTTGTGAGGCATTCAAACCAATGGCTGAGTGCTGTACTAAGATATTGCAAAGGAACGGTGTAGCTGACAAGATAACAGTTATACCCAAAAGATCGACTGAACTAACAGTTGGAGTTGATGGTGATATGAAACAGAAGGCTAATATTTTGGTTACTGAAGTTTTTGATACGGAGTTGATTGGTGAAGGTATGTTGAGGATGATCTCTGAAGTGTTTTTGTTAGAGGTACCTTTTATCATTGCTTTGATGTCTAGAAAGTTGAATATTTTATTAAGATTTTTATAAAATGTATTTATTTAAATGTTATAAATTATGTAGCATATCATTCAATCATTTCATTAGTAAAATAAATATTACTGTTTGAAAATTATGATAAATTGTTGATTTCTGATATCAATTTTTACTACTTCTCAAGAGGGGCCCATCTTACAATTGTATATTTCTTAAACATTTTTAAAATTTAAAATTAACCAGCCAATTGATATTAATACATGTTATATAGCTTATGTTTTTAACAATATTTATGTTTGTTTGAAATAAATTGTTTGCATTCCAGGTGCACTTTCAACATTCACACACGCCCATAAGTATCTTCTAGAAGAAGATTGTATAGTGGTGCCTGACTCCGCTGTTATTTATGTGCAAGTTGTAGAATCGCCGACGTTGCAGAAGTGGAATAAACTCAACGATTTGGCTGATGAAGACCTGGAGATTGTGTTAAGAACACCACAAAAGGTGATAAACCATATCATGTGTGAGTAGTAGTGAATCAAAAATAAATCATTAGTAGGGTTCACTTGTGTAGTGTGACCCTAGTACTAAGAATAAGGTTATGGGCTGCGATGGGAACTTATCATAGGTTGAGTGTCTATCTCTGCAACCGGAAAACATTTATATAAAACATTTATGATGGATGCTAAAAGGAGTTACTTCACAAATAAATTTAGATTCTAAGACGTTACTAATTTGTTCAGCATTATAATTATATTATAACTACAGGCACAGCCTGTGACTTTGTTCGCGTTGGAGCATTTCCCACGTCAATCTCGATCCCCTAGCTAGGAACCCTAATCACCTAGCAATATGAAATATACTTTACAACTTATTCTCATATGTACTATCAAATTGCATGTGCGGTTTCGGAGGAATGCACAGTGTTTTTTTTTGCCCTAAAAAAGTGACATTCACTTTTAACTGCAGATTCTTATTCAATAGTTCATTACAAATGCTAGAGTAGAACTCCCACGTGTCAATTATGTATACTTTATTTTTAAAAAATGTTTAAAGTTTTCAAGGGTCCAAAGTCCAAAATACTCAAAATAATTAATTAAAAAAAAAATTTACATAATAGAGTTTCGTTTGTATTGCAGGTTTATGAAGCAATTCTAGGTGCATACTTTTCCGTTTTTATTTTATCAATAATGATAATAGAAGCCACAATAAAAAATGTTTTACCGAAATCAGTATTTATTTTTTTATAATTTTTCTATCACGAAGTAGAACCTCTGTCTGGTACAAATACATTCCTTATACTAAGGTTTATCACCCACAAAAAAATTACTTTCAACTTGGGCCTAGGTTTCGAGAAAACGATTTTAATGTACTGAGGTCAAAAATCCAAATTTAGGGTTATCACAAAAAGGTCGAATCCGATTCACCTTTCGAAGCGACGGTAATTTCACACTTAAACATAACATAATGCATAATGATGGATGGATTTAATATATATTTTTGAGACAAGCTTTTTAACCGACTTTAAAAAAGGAGGTTATCAAATTCAATACGTAATTCTTTTTAAAAACCAAACCATAAAAAATACATTATTGATCCAAATCTTGTATAATCTTTCAATCTATTCCTAAATATAATTTGGGATTATAGATCAAAACTATGTCAATATTTTTAAAAACAAACTTTTACTTAAATTCTCCAAAAAGAAACTACATTTTGAAATAAATCAAACCAAAGCAAATCCATAATTATATTACCTTATACATTATGTCAAATGTTATGTAAACATTTTATGTTAAATAAATGAATCAATAATTTAATAAAATTGATTATTGAAATAAATTTGCTTCGTTGCTTAATATTATTGAATCGAAAATATAATCTTCATTACTATCGTCCCGCAAGCGCTCTTCTACTTCTTCATTCTTATCTGCATGCCAGATACTTTCTTCATCAGCAGCCTTAAATTTTATGAGATTTTAATATGAGATTTTGTAGGAAATAATATGTAATTTAATAATAATTGATAAAATAATAATATTCATAGGGATTTTTTCTAACTTTTTAGCGAAATTAAATAAAAAGAGGTAATTACCTCTTTTTCTTTGAAAAAAAAAATGTTTTTCAAAAAAATTTCAGTTAAGTAATTTCTTTAAGAAAAAAATATCCTATTTAATTTTGGGCACATTTTATACCTCGAATAGATAAACTATGATAACAAATAGTAAATAAAAAAAAAACAGATTGAAAATAAATTTAAAAACAAAAAAAAAAATTGAAAATGGTGCAGCAAGTCGGGTTTCTCTACAAAAAATTTAAAAAAACTAATAAAAAAAACCAAACCGATAAGACCTGTACTTAAATGGTATTTGTTGATAGTTTTGTCCAAGTAATCAATAGACTCTGGGCGGTCACTTCGCCCTGGGACAACCTGTATTGACAGTAGTCACTGTGTTTAACAATTTTAGCTAATAATGATTTAATATTAATCGTTACTATTGTTTGAGATAAAAAAGCTGCTTACCTTAGATAATAAAAACTTAAGGTGAAAAAAGTGACAACCCTAACTTAAACTTTTGAAAATCGTTTTCTCGAAACCTAGGCCCAAGTTGAAAGTAATTTTTTTATGGGTGATAAACCTTAGTATGAGGAATGTATTTGTACCAGACAGAGGTTCTACTTCGAGATAGAAAAATTATAAAAAAATAAAAACTGATTTCGGTAAAACATTTTTTATTGTGGCTTCTATTATCATTATTGATAAAATAAAAATGGGAAAGTATGCATCTAGAATTGCTTCATAAACCTACAATACAAGTGAATCTCTATTATGTTTAGTTTTTTTTTTTACGAATTATTTTTAGTATTTAGATCTCTTGACCTTTGAAAACTTTAAACATTTTTTAAAAATAAAGTATACATAATTGACACGTGGCAGTTCTACTCTAGCATTTGTAATGAACTATTGAATAGGAATCTGCAGTTAAAAGTGAATGTCACTTTTTTAGGGCAAAAAAAACACTGTGGAATGCGACCACAAACACCGTGACACGAGATTTTTATATATTAGATTATATGTCTTAACTAATTAAAATCATGTTAGGGGCCGTCCATAAATTACGTCACACTAATTTCATGACTTTTTGACCCCCCCTAGTGTGACATCACATATTATGAAATTTTACACCTAGAAATTATTAAATTAAAACTGCAGTTCTGAAAAAGTTTTATTTCCATTAATTGTTTTTTAATATTTACCTATACATACCAATTATTCAATTTTGAAATGTGACGTCACGAAATTTAGGACCCCCTCCTACCCCTTGTCACACAATATCACACTACATCAACCCCCCCCTCCCCCTTAACGTGTGACGTAATTTATGGATGGCCCCTTATCCGAATTGCAGATGAAGACCTGCCCCGGGTCAGCAGCAGTGCACGACATCCAACTGTCCCAGCTACCCCGGCACAGCTTCAAGGAGCTGTCAGACCAGATACCAGTGTTCTCGTACGACTGGTCCGGCCGCTCCCCGCTGGAGTTGAACCGGGTGGGCAGGCAGAACTTCACCGTGGCTGCCACGGGGACGGCTCAGGTGGTGTTCATGTGGTGGGAGCTTAATATGGATCCTGAAGGTGGGCGGCGTTGAATGGTCTAGGTATTTTTTTGACGAACATAAATATATATAGCAGGAGGTATTCTACGGTATTGTTTTATGAAATAATATTATTTAAACTTTGCTCCATGATGTATTTCCAGTTCTCCTAACGTTCACATCCATAAGTATTGCCCTGCCATAAGTCACTGCAGAAGCCGCATCTTAGGAGGCCACCTAATCCCAGCCGAGTAAGTGATCTGGAACCCAGGAACATCCTACTGTTTGTTCGAGACCAGATCTAACTCAGAATCGGGTACAGCTACAATAGATCAAATCTGGTTGCAGTAGCCCCTGGGACGATGGTCCCGGGCCCGAAAAATCAAATAATAATAATAATGATCCATAAGTATCAGCTGTTCTACACTATTGACATATTCCTCATTCTAAATATGTAGTTTTTCTTTATGACGTTTCTTATATGACACCCTCTGCATCGGCTAAGCGTTGTAGAATAAAGAGGTCCATCCCTGAACCTTCACTGGAGATTCATGGCTTCGCGCGTTTTGTCTCGATCGTAAGTGATTGGCCACTAGTGACCGCTACTGGAAAAAAATTCTTAAACATTTCCATGCTTCGGAGGGCACGCAAAGCCGTCGGTCCCGGACTTCTGGTTATTATCGTAAGTTACAACTTACGACTCTTAGGCTGGCCACAAACTACTCTACCAATCCGCACTGGAGCAGCGTGGTGGAGTAAGCATTAGGTCTCCGCAAAAGGAGAGAGTGCTCAGTAGTGGGCCATTAATGGGTTGAAGCCAGCCAAAGTAGAACTGATGAAGCTTACAAGATTTGACCCAGATAAACAAGATAAGCTAAATAAAAGCGTTTGAAAATGTCATTGTTGCGTAATAATATTCTTTCTTTCTTTTTCTTCTCTCTTTCTTGGCCGGCAACGCATCAGTGATGCCTTTGGTGATGCTGATGTCCATGGGTGACTATAGCCACTTATCATCAGGTAGATCGTCAGCTCGTTTGCCGGCTATTTCCCTAAAAAATATATATTTAAATGTATTATTCCAGGTAAAATACTGCTAAGTTGCGCCCCCTGGTGGTGCCACCCTGACGCAGACATGTCTGCTGAGCGACCTCAAGATACTATCCCCTGGCGTGATCACTGGATGCAAGCTGTCTACTACCTTCCCAAGGAACAAACAGTCAACAAGGACTCTGAACTCACACTGGTATCCTGCCAGGACGAATATTCCCTCTGGTTCCATTTGGATTCCGAAACCGACAAATATGATCGCCCCGCTTGCGTATGTGGAGTCCATATGACATTCTCAAGAACCCATGTAGCCTATTTAAATGATGGAAGGCGAAGCAAAAAGATGCTGGCTCAGCTCAAACAAGAGGTTAACAAACACGATGTCGTTTTGGATTTAAATGGCAGTGGGTTCCTAGGATTGGCTGCTGCAAAGATGGGAGCGAACCAAGTTTATGTACTAGAGTCTGGTAACTTTAATATAGAAATACTCAATGATTATATCAAAGAAAATTCCATAGATAATGTTACCATCGTGCAGAGTGTAGATGATGAGATTTTGCAACAGGTGACATGTGTTGTCTGTGAACCGAATTTCAGCAGTGCGGTGTTACCATGGGAGAATTTAAAGATGGCGTACCTCTTGCAGCAGTATAGAGGAAAGCTACGGGAGGATATTAAGATAATTCCTGAAGCGTGCGAGTTTTGGGCGATGCCGGTAGAATTTCAGGATTTGCATAAGATAAGGATTCCGCTAGGCATTTGTGAGGGGATTGATATGGCTGTCTTCGACAATCTTGTTGAGGTGAGTTATATTACATCGTAAAACGCATCATTGCCCAGCTTACAGTAGATAGGTACGAGAATTTGACTCAAACACACGTTTACTTATTGAAGTGAAACTTCTATAGCAACATAGTGGAGGCAGGGTAACAAAAATGCAATGTTTCTTTGTAACGTTTTACCGTCACAGCTGTTTACCAATATCGGTAGCTGGATAGTTTTTAATCAAGCAATAAGATAGCTTGCCAGGCAGGCTTCACGCAAAGATAATATGTTTCTGTTAATTTGTATAGTATTTTAATTTTTAACCCCAGACGCAAAAAGTGAGGTTATAAGTTTAATGTGTAATGCACCGATTTCGATGCGATTTTTTTGGTTTGAAAGCTGACATGATCAAGATGTCTCATGTTTGGTGAAAATAAAACTGACGGCGGTTTTTTTAATTTTAAAATGTATAAATAACTATATTTATAGTGTTTGTGCATTTGAGTATGGTAGAATACGTCACGTCGGGTACCCGGGTAGAGGGCGACACTGGACAGTGCCGTGAGGGCTGTAGGCGAGAGCACGATATGTTAGCCTGGATAGTAGTGTCGTACCGAGCTATACAAGTAACCTATATTTACAAATGACAACTGAGGGCCGAATAATCGAGGTTCCACTCAACTTCGATTATCCGGCCCTCAGTTGAATTTGCGGTTATCCGGATTATAAACCCCGATCAAATAAGTCACGTCTAATGACAATTAAAAAATTACTGTAAATTACCGACAATTACAGGTTTAATAACAATAAACATTGATTTTTGATAAAAAGTTAAATTTATTTTTGTTGTTTTTAAAAAATTACCTAATATTAACATATACATAATAATGTCGTGACAAAAACTGCTTTTATTCATACATTCGATTATCCGGATATTCGATTATCCGAATGCCCAATGCAAACAATCAGTCCGGTTAATCGAGTCTACTATATATATTTGTGTACGTAAATACTACATTTATCTATGTTTATTTATATAACACGATATTAATACGAGGAACAAGGCTAAACTGATTGTACCAAATTTTAGACTATGTAAAACTGGTGGCTCGTTCATGGGTACATGTGTAAAGATTTATAATAAAATTCCATCGAAATTTACAGAAATGCCTTACCTTAAATTTAAAACTCACATTAAAAGCATTCTTATGACGAAAGGATATTACAAATTAGATGATTATTTTAAAGACAAGACTGCTTGGACATGAGTTTTATGGATATAGATTATAGTATATAGTATAGTATATATATAGTATATGATAAGTGCTATCTGTAACTGTGAGCAGGAAAAAAACAAACCCGGAAGTTTCTTGCTGCTTCTTCTCCCGGGCTCTCTCACAGTAGGGCTTTGTCTGAAGCATTGGCATAACTTGCATGACTTTCAAAAAGTGTTCGTAAACCAAACCAATTTTGAATAAAAACATTTGATTTAATTTGATTTGATTTGATAACATTTATGGTATACTTGGTGTCCAGCGTTCGCGAACGATAAGCGACGCCGAGCTGGAAGCGCAGCCGCTGTGGGAGTACCCGTGCGCGTGTCGCGGCCGCGCGCGGAGACTGCTGGACGTGCCCATGTACCAGCTGCAACCCAAGCTGGCCGCTGATGACACCTTCTTGATAGAGTAAGATACAATACTCAAGGCCGTCTTTAACCTACTGGAGTCCCTGGGCATATTAGGATAATGGGGCCCCAATGACTTTGTCAGAACACTATTTTGTTAGAATAAACAAAGAAAGTAGATAAGCAAACCTCTAAAATGCAAAAGCTAATAAGCAAAGTGGTATTGTAGTCAGTAATTTAGGTTCGATTTATTCGAATTAAAAAAGTTTTTCGGCAATAAGTATCTGTTATCGTTTAGTGATCCGGCAGGAACTAGGGGGCCCCTATTAATCACGGGGCCCTGGACATGTACCCAGAGTGTCCAGGGGAAAGAGGGGTCTGATGATACTGCTTTTAGGTTATGATTTTAAACTCATATCATTGCGGACATTAAACAATTGAATACAAACGGGTATTCACGATTTTTGTATTTTATACCCATATTTCGACATATTTAAGGTCGATGCGTACGTAACGTGTTTTTACCCCGTACGGGACGGGGACGGGGCATAAATATAATTTAGATAAGACGCGTCGTCCAGTGATGATATCTGAGTCTCCGTCAAAAAGAGTAGGTCCGGCTTTGCTGTCTCTAGATGGTGGTGGACAGCATTAAGATTGCTATGAATTCCCCTGATATTGCACATGTCAACATTAAGTGTGGTAGGGGTATCAGGGGTTGCCGCTTGGTTTAACCTATTTCTCTTTTTTGAACTGCCCATATTAAAAAGTGTAAAGAAGGGGAGACAGGTAGGAGATGCAGTGATCGACTAGTGATCCTCGGAACAAGGCCTGAATACATGACACCGTGCGAGCAAGGGGAGAATGTAAGTTGCTGGCGTGGCGGACGGAAGGGCCCCTGGTCCCCCCCGAGCGTGGACACCAGGTACCACTCCAGTCTCTTACTCCGGCGCGTGCCCCGCTCCCGTCCCGTACGGGATTCCGCTGCGTATGCACTATCGTATACATTTTCTATGAAACGATGTTTCCAAAACTTCGTCTCGTCCCGTACGGGGAAAAAACACGTTACGTATGCATCGACCTTTACATGGATCATAGTCATGGCGGGACTACTTTTAGAGTCTACCGACTGGCTGCACGGCATGCTTAGGAATTTTTACGTGACGAAAAGAAATATACCTTGATTGTATGGCGATAAGTTTGAAATACATGGCTAGGCAATGTTTAGTTAGAAACAGGAGTAGAAGAGTTATAGTGGTGCCTTATTTATGTTGTCCATGTCACCGGCGACACGAGGAATCCTAGTGCAGGGATATGATATGATATAATATGTGTAGCGTTTATTTAATTATTTATAGAAGAGAAAAAGGAACTAATTGTTTTGTAATAAGTACATTTAATTATCTACATTCATCTACATTGTAAAATACTAATATTATAAAGAGGAAAGATTTGATTGTTTGTTTGCATTGAATAGGCTCCGAAACTACTGAACCGATTTGAAAAATTCTTTCACCGTTGGGAAGCTACATTATCCCCAGTAATAATGGTAATGGTAATGGTGATGGGCTCCAATTTCCGCATTTAGCCTCTAGGTTGGGCCATTTTGCGTAAATGTGTGTGCCGGCTAGTTGTCTAGCCAGCCTAGCTCCGTCCAGAAACGCAGGATCCTCCTGGTGTCTCCACAGGCTTCACGGAACGACCTCGGAGTGCCGAGGATTTCAGCCCGTTGGGTAGCTACGCCCACGCATTCCAGGATTACGTGAGGGGCTGTTTCTTCGACCGATAGACACGCTCTGCATAGAGGGCTGTCGGTCATACCTAGAACATATAAATGTTTGTTAAGTGGGCAGTGTCCAGTGATGTTACCTACAATTACTCGCAGGTCTCTCCTGTCAAGTGACAGTAGCCTCCTGGTCAATCGTGCGTCGGGACAGGGCACTGTCTCCCGAGATTGTCTACACGTTTTGATTTGTGCCCATTGATCTGCATGTTGTTTTAATGTTCTTTGACGTAGCCAGGATCTTAGCTGGTTGAATGCTAGTGGTAGTATAGGGGCCGGGCCAACCGCTAGCTGGTCGGATCCCCTTCTGGCCAATTGGTCTGCCATGTCGTTTCCTAGAGAGCCACTGTGCCCTTTGATCCATTGCAAGGTAATTTGGTTTTTTAGTCCTATACCTTGCAATGCTTGGTGACACTCTAGTATGAGCCCAGACTGTATGATTTTGCTGTCCAGGGCCTGTAGTACTGCAGCGCTGTCGGAAACGATTCGTATATTTTGGCCTGCCAGGCCTCGTTTGGCGACTGCGTTTGCTGCCTGTATTATGGCGACACATTCACATTGAAATATGGAGCTGTGCTCGCCCAAGGCCATTGATATATGTATGTTTATTTCGGGTGAGTACACTCCTGCACCTGTTCCCGTCTTAGTTTTTGATCCGTCGGTATATATGCGTAATTCATGTATACCGGCTTGATCCTTGGTTTCCTCAGTGAGCTGTATTTGGTAGCTCTTATCAAAACTGAGTTGTTTGGGGACCTTATCATTGGGGGAGGCTATCAATGGTTGATTGACTATTGCCTCCTCCAGGATTTTGGTGTGAATCCCATTTGTTGCACCCCAAAGATTGAGCGATTTAAGTCTGATGGCTGCTGACGCCGCTTCTTGCTGTATAAACAGGTCGAGGGGCGTTAATCCCAGCAGTACCTCCAGTGCCGCTGTGGGGGTGGTTTTCATGCAACCCGTTGTAGCCACACAAGCTAGCCTTTGGAATTGTTGCAGTTTGTTTCTGGCTGTGGTTAATCTGGTTCTGGGCCACCAGACCACCGCGCCATAGCTGATAATTGGCCGTATTACTGCAGTATATAGCCACATGACAATTCTGGGGTGGAGACCCCATGTTTTGCCAAGCAGCCTTTTGCATTGCCAGAATATGGCACAGGCCTTTTGTAATTTGTTATCTAGGTGTTTGTTCCATAGCAGCTTGTCATCTAAGATGACACCCAGGTATCTGACTTCTCTGGTCAGAGTTAAGGTTGTGCCTCGGAGTTTTGGTAAGCGGTGGATATTAGTGATCCGCTTTTTTGTGAACAGTACAAGTTCTGTTTTTGATGGATTTACCGACAATTCGTGGTCGTTACACCATCGTTCGACGATTTTTAGGGCCCTTTGCATAAGGTCACAAAGGACAGCTTCAAATTTTCCCCTTACGAGGATTGCAATATCGTCTGCATAGCCTACAGTATAGAAGCCCGCCTCATTCAATGAGGAAATTAACTCGTCCACTACCAAGTTCCATAATAGTGGCGAGACAACCCCTCCCTGAGGGCAGCCCTTCGACACAATGGCTCGTGTTGTGCCGTTTACTGTAACTTGTACAGCCCTTTGCTTTAACATGGCGTCGATCCAATCGATAATAATTGGGTCCGCGCCATGTCTGAGCAGGGCTTGGCTTATGCTGTGGAATTGCGTCTTGTCAAAGGCTCCTTCAATGTCAATGAAGGCCGCAAGCGCTGATGATTGAGTTGATAGTGCTCCTTCTATAGGTAAGATAACACTGTGCAGTGCAGATTCTGTTGATTTGCCTGAGCAGTAGGCATGCTGTTGGTGGTGTAGAGGATACCGCTCCAGAGCTCCGTCTCTGAGATATGCATCACATAGACGTTCCATGGTTTTGAGTAGGAATGATGTGAGGCTTATTGGCCTGTATGATTTCGGTTGCGTGTAATCACTCTTACCTGGTTTGGGTATGAATACCACTTTCACTTCTCTCCATTTTTTCGGGACATAACCATATAGTAGGCAGGCCCTGAATATTTGTACCAAGTGTGGTGCTATGGTGTTTTTGCACCACTGAAGTAGTCCCGGAAAGATGCCGTCTAGGCCTGCTGTTTTAAAAGGTGAGAAGTTGTTGATTGCCCAAAGAACTTTTTCCAAGGTCACAATTCTTTCGGCAGTGGTAACGGCTTCAGCGCTAGGTCGTCTAAACTCCGGCTGGTCCGCTTCTTCCCAGTCAGTGGTTCCAGTGATGTCACATCCTGGGAAGTGTGTTTCGAGTAACAGCTGACACATCTCGCTGGGTGTAGTTGTGTAGGTGTTATCCTGTTTTCTCAGAGAGCCTAGGTTCCTACTCGGTTCACTCGAGAGGATGGTCTTTACTCTGGCCGCCTGAGTATTTGATTCGATGTTTGTGCAGAAATTTCTCCAACATTCTCGTTGTCTTTCGCGAATCCGTTTTTTATACAAACGTTGCCAGCGTTTATAGGCATCCCAGTCTGTATCTTTTCGCGTGTTGCTTGCTCTGTTAAACAGTTTGCGCAGTTTTCGTCTCATCCTCTCAAGTTCTGGTCCCCACCATCCATTATGGCTGGCAGTTCTTGTTGAGGGTGTTGTTAGTGGACAGGTTTCTGTAAAGCTGTTCATTAGCGTTTCTGTTAGTTTGTTAACGTGATTCTCTATGTCCGCAGGTTCGTAATATCCCACCGGAATCGTTTTGAGGTTCGGACTTGCGGATATTAGCAAACCAAACTTTGTGCGATCTGTCCGTCTTGGGTTTCGCCAAAGTTCCGGTTTTTTTGAGTCGACGTTTAGTTTGTATCTTACCCATCTATGGTCAGAGCAGGACAGTTCCTTTGACACGTGCCAGTCAAGGATCTCTTCCGACACTTTTTCCGTAGCGAGTGTGATGTCGATAATAGTTTGAAATCTGGAGGTAATGAAGGTTGGTTCTGACCCCCTGTTTATAAGCCTGAGATCTGTGGAAAATAAAAATTCTACAAGTTCCTCACCTCGTTTGTTCGGAGATTCGCTGCCCCACAGGGTGTGGTGCGCGTTTGCGTCCGCCGAGATGATTAGCTCAAGCTTCTTGGACTCGCAGTGCTTGATGAGGTTTGCCAGCTCGACCGTTGGTATGTCCGCATCGCCCGGCAGGTAGGCTGATGCTACAATCACCTCCGGGAGACTTAGGCAGTTGGTCTGGAGCCTGACCGTAGTCAGGTCTCTGGAACAGAACTCATTCATTAAAACTGCATTGATTGAATTTGGTACAAATATGCAAGTGCGTGGATTAGTTATGGTTGTATCAAGAAGTATTTTACCTCCGATGTTGTTGAGACCGCATATCCTGTCCTTCCTTATCCACGGCTCCTGGATAAGGGCGACGGTTTTGTTGTTTACCTCCAGCATTCTTCGCAGGGTAGCCGCCGCGGCTTGTTTATGCTGGAGGTTGACTTGTACGATGTTAGTACAAGTTGGGCGAGGAGGAGCGAAAGGGACTGCTCAACTCCTCCGTATCCGTGTTCGACGGAACGTCCTGGTCCATCAGTCGCGCGATATCCTCTGCCAGGTCCCCGACATCGGTTTCCACAACAGAGGGAATCAGCAAGCGTTCCGATGTCCCACTGTGCTCACCTGTCGTTCCCTGCCTTTCGGCTGGGTTCGACTGGCGCACTGGCGCACCGGCCATTCCTTGCCTTTCGGCTTGGTTTGGCTGGTTCGCTTTGGACGTAGGCGCATCCACCCCCTGAGCCGCGCACACACTCTGCTTTACAGCGGAGCGGTTTTCGCAAACCTTAGGGGCAGACGCAGCCTCAACCGGGTCGGGCGGGGTGTCCTGCAACCTACCCGTGTTGCCGAAGAACCGGATGTAGGCGTTGCCCAGTTTGTAACACAACCTGCGCCCCCTTGCTAGGATGCCGGGGATTTGGTCGACTGGAATACCGAGCACTAAGAAGGTTCCCGGTGGGTCCCCTTTATGGCGCTCGATATTGTAAAGCGACCATCTGCCAACCTGGTACCACTTGTTCTGGCCGGCCAGGATCTGCTGGATCCTTTTTGGGTCGTCCGAACAATGTGGTAGCAGGACGGCGGACTTCACCCGTCTGGGGATGTCCGATTGTCGCTTCACTACCAGCCGTGTCCCCGGAATTGGTGACTCAAGAGTGGCTACGGTGTTCTTAAGCCACTCTACGTCATTTCTGTCCTCGCACTGGAGTTTTAACACTCCTTCACTGTGGAAGGGTTTCCCTCGGAAGGAGGGCCAGTACGGGACCTGTTGCGCGTCTGCTGGTGTCTCGGCTAGTTTTTCAATGCTGGATTCCAGCAGGCCTTTGACGCACTCCACCTGTTCGGGTGTGAGGTCGGTAAAAGGCTCCGCCATCACCGCGACAAAGAGGTCACTTAGGACCACCGAGTCTGCGTAGGTGATGGCTTCGCTCACCTTCCCCGTGGAGGCCTTCGCGCGCTTTGGAGCGCTGTAGATCGGCGATTGTGTATCGTCAGGGCGAAGGCGTTTGGGTCCCTTAGCCTGGCCACCTTGGGGCTTGGCTTCAGGTGTAACCTTCGCCTTGCCATGACGACGCCGCTTCTTTGCCGTAGGCGCGTTGGGTTTCCCCTTCGCAGCCTGACCAGATTGGGCTGCCTTTTCGCCGCGTTGACTAGATCCTCCCTGGCTTTCACCAGGGCGGTTCGTCGTCTCCGCGTCTACTGAGGCATTCGGAGCCGTTGCCGGTCCTCCCAAGCTGGTTGAGGGAGCGTTCTTTGCAGCTTCAATGCTGCGTTGCTTGAGCTGGCGCCTCTGTTTATGAGTGCCGCGTCTGCGTTTATGCACCTTCCATTCCTGTTCAACAGCCCGTGAGGAGCCGGATGGAATGGGGGTTGCGTTGTTGGTACAGGGCAATTCCGAGGAACCGACGTCCTGTTGTTTTGCAGTTAGTTGATTTTTCGGGTCTTTACTCGTGCGATCCATTGCGCTTGAGAGACTGTATTCATTCTCCGTGGCGTCCCACCCTCCAGGGAGCCCGCAGATGGGGATGTTCATCCGAACACCAGGACCTACCACAGAGAGTATAGGATCCGGGGTCCGCCATGCAGCGAGCCTGCACGATGCGAAGAGGTCTACGGTTGTCGGGTCGAGATTTTGACCCGTACTCGCCATAGGCTCCGCGCCTTGCCGGCTGCGCACTACATGACCCCGTAACCCTCGCCAGATACCCTTAAGGGGTTCCTTTGCCGATTACCTTAGGTTGGCTACTCCCAAGGCCATCGTTTTGGTGGAAATCCAGACCAAAGAGGGCGTGTTGCCATCCCAGGTAACTGCTGCCCGACCCGGGGTAGGCTCAACCCTCCAGGACTCCTTCATCCCCCCGCACGACGCTCAACTACGCACGGCACAACACGTAGGTGGGCTCAAGCCCACTCCATAATGGAGAGGCCGGTCTGACTCGCCCACTGGTCTAGACCTAGGGTAGGAATAGGGAAAGGGAAGGATAGGTGTTATGAAAAGGAAGATTGGTAAGTTAGGGTGGGGAATAGGAAGTGTGGGATATTACCGCCCAGGAGGTCAAGGGATTGGACGGTAATAGCTCGGGAAGCCGGGGTCGCATACCCGTACACCATACCTCAACCACCGGACAGATAAATTGAGATAGTATCCCGTGACTTATGGCGGAGAGGGTAGGAATAGGGAAAGGGAAGGATAGGTGGTGTGAAAGGGATGATTGGTAGGTTTGGGTGGGAGATAGGAAATGTGGGATATTACCGCCCAGGAGGGCAAGGGATTGGACAGTAATAGCTCGGGAAGCCGGGGTCGCATACCCGTATACCATACCACAAATACCGGACAGGTAAGTTGGGATGGTATCCCCTGACTGCCACTATCCCCGGGTGACAGACTATATTATATTTTCAAAAAAATAGGGATCCTTAATAAAACTTCAATAATGTAACCCAAGGTGTAAAAAAATAAGAAAACCGAAGCAAAGCGTGGGCGGTTACTCGTAACAAATAAACTAGATTTTCTGTAGCAATGTTTTCCTGTCCCAGTGAATCGCAAGGCGATGCGGAACACACAGTAAACGGGTTCGCGGTGTGGGCGGTGTGGAGGGTGGCGGGGAAACCCATCAGCTGCGGTCCCGTCGAGTGGCCCACTGTGGGCCAGCGCGTCTCCTGGGACCAACACACTAGACAGGCTGTTAAAATACTTGTAAGAGCTGGTTACTGTTGTCATTGTTTTTATAAGGAAAAAATGTTGACTGTTAATTTAAAGATAAAAAAGTTAATTTACCATGAAGTCCCTTGACTTAGTGACGACCCTGTAGCCTAGTTGGTAGCGACCCTGCCTGCGAAGCGAGGGGTCCCGGGTTCGATTCCCGGCCGGGGCAGATATTTATGTGACAAATATTTGTACTCGGGTCATGGGTGTTATTGTGATATGTTATATGTGTCATCCATGCCACCCGCGACACAGGTAAATAACCTACTGCGAGGATATGAGTGTGTTAACGTTTATTTGTTGTTTTTGTATACTTGGTATAGTGGCTTTCGAAGCGAGAGGTCATGAGTTCGATTCCCAGCCGGGGCGGACATTTTACAAATAATTGTTTGTTCTCAAATCATGGTAGTTTGTGATGTCTTACAATAGGAAATCAGAAATCATTTTAATCAATCCATTATCAAATTCAACCATAACATAAAATGACACAAACATTTGCAAGATTATGCATTTTTTGCTTTCAGCACTAAACTATTGAAATATTAAATTCGTTTTTTTTTTTATTTCAGGAAAAAAGTTACACAGTCAGCAGCGCACATAAGTGGAGCTACCAAGTGGCCTGTGACTTAGAGAAGGGTCAGTTTGACCTCACGCTAGACCTGCTCACAGAAGATGTGAACAAGCTATGAGATCTTCTAGAACTTGCTCAGAAATATAATTGTAATGTAGACATAGGCTTTTATTTTTATTCTTTTCCAGCCAGATTTATTAAAAAAACATTTGTAGTTTAGCAGGCTTAGCATGCTACAACAGTTATCTCGCATTTAATAGTTATTTTACAAAATTATGGATGTGTCGAATGCGATTTCCATATTTTATTCCATCATCAGGTCTTAGGAAATATTTATGTAGTAAAAATACCGGTAAAACAAAATAAAGTAGGTACTTCACAATCTCAATATTCATCCATCGCATTTTGTCTGCTGATATTTAAATGATTTAGGGATTTTTTTTAAATATCTTTTATTGATTTATAATTTAAATGCAACTTGAACTTGGGTTCAAGTACAATATTGGTATTGTATTTAAATTATACACAAATCGTGCGGGACATGCATTTATGTTAGCTGTTATAATATCTAAATTGTTGATGTATACTATGGCTACTTTAAATTATATTATAGTAGTGATATTAAAAATTATATGACGTCGATGACGAATGTTGATTAAATGAATTTATTATTCCTGTTAGTGTTAAACAATAATTTATCACAAACGCATTGTAGTACGCATTTTACTAATTGTAGTAATATCTTTACGAAAATTAGGATTTGCTTCTATCAAAGTTGATTGTATCTTGCTGCAAATTTGTTAATAAAATTTATTCCCGTTATTGTAAAGTAGCCAAGTAGAAAGTTATCTAGCCCGCGAGAGATTACAAGATTCCTCGATTTGAAGTTGACATTTATGAACAAATAAATATTTATTCTTGAATCTTGTTTGTATTTGTATTTGTATTTGTCCACGGTTCGTATGTTTTTCTTCTTTAGTATTTTGACACCCACTTTGAAATAACGTATATTTTTCGCAATCAAATGAGAAATCCGAGTATCCACTCAGCCGAGGATGGATACTCGGATTCGCGTTCGCGAGTCGGTATTGAATCCATCCTTTGTATATGAAACGCACGGACGTCAAAAAAGAACGGACATAACCTTGTATAATCGAGAGTGAAGCATAGTAATGGCCGATCGCTTACTACGTGTGCGTAATTTTGGGGTTACCACAATATGAATATTTTTTACCCATTTTTTCTTTATGTAGTAGTAAAATCTAAACACTAAATGTATTACTTACTGAATAGTTATTCCGTAATGTACGGTTTACACGTATTAATTAGTTAAGTAGATAACTAAATTTTAAATAAATTAATAAGATAAACGAACAATTTAGTAGTTAAAATTTAGAACGCAAGTAAACAAAAAAATATTGAATTTTTTCTGTTAAGTAGATGGGCGGGGCTTATCACTTAACACGTTTGGACAGACACTTTTTAGTTAAAATTTAGTAAAAATGCATAAGTAATTAAGTAGGTCGTGAATAATTGTATGAACTAAAGAGCTTTACTAAATTATTACGTTTGGACGCGCACTAAAAATTCTTCACTTAAAATTTAGTTATCTACTTAAATACTTAATGCATGTAAATCGAATATAACACATTCCACATTCAATAAATGCAAATTATTATATTTGATGAGATTAATGAATTTTATTAATTGAAAACAGATTAAATACACTGGTTTAACCATTTTACTTATAGGGGAGGTACCTAAACATTTTTTTTTTCAAATTTTGTTCTACCACTATCTTAACGTAATTAATATACCTTAATCTATACCAAATTTCAGCTTTTTAATATTGTTAGTTTGTAAACAATGCCACGGACAGACCGACAGACATGGCAAACATATAGGTAAGGGTTCCTTATTATTTAGTACGGAACCCCAAAAATATATACTTTTAAACTAAAGTAAGAAACTCGAGCATTATACTATAATTTTCCCACACATTCTGGGTATTAGCATATGCAATATTGTTGGCAACACTGACTGATTTTGTGGTTACAATTTTTCTAGTTTTATTTTGTTAATAACTTTAGGAAAAATAAAAGAAATCAGTGATTAAATTACAAGCTCACTTGTGAAAGGTGATCCCTTTATGTTTTTTAACTGAATTACTATTGTTCTTGCAACTTTTAACAGCACACAAAGGCATTTTTATTATTCTTTATCAACTCCCGTTGTCCGTATGACTCGAGTGCGGTCCGGCGCGCGGCGCTGGAATGGCGGCCGATGGTGTCAATGTGTGCGTGTTTACTTGTACGAATAGAGAGTTTGTATTCCGATGGGTGCTTCACTGAATTTGTTCTTGAGATTCCGTCCGTATTTTTTTAAGGTCCGTGATGAAACGGTATAATGACCTCAAAGTTCTCAAGAATGCAACACAAGTCGAAAAAGGAAGTTATGAAATATTGTATCTATTGTATCTATAGAATCCTTAGAAAAATAATGTAATCAAATAGCTTTTTTTACATGAAGTAAGTAACATAAGCTATACCTAGTTACATATTTTTAGGCGAGTCCTGTAAGGTAAACAATCCTAAAGCGTCTTTTTGTACAAATTACAATTTGTAAAAAAATAAGGCTGATACAAAATTAAAATAATTTAAAAGCAGATAGTAATTTAATACTCAATTAAAGTACCTAATTGAAATTTAAATTTCAACTAGCTGACCCGGCGAACTTCGTATCGCCTAACAAACTATTTTTTTTTCTAAAATAAAAGTAGCCTAAGTTACTTCTTGTTACCTCAGCTATCTGCCAGTGAAAGTCCCGTCAAAATTGGTCCAGCCATTTCAGAGATTAGCCGGAACAAACAGACAGACAGACAAACAAAAATTGTAAATATGTTGTTTTAGTATATATAGTATACAAGGTACATAACCTTGTATACATCCAAATGCACTTAGTAAAAAGCGGTTATTTTAATATTACAGACACTCCAATTTTTTTTATTTGTATAGATAAAAAGTAGTGCCAGGATAGTTCACAACAAATAAGACTAAAAGAACGGACAATAACTATTATATTCACTTGTATGTATAAGTATGTATACCAAATGTCGTTTTATCCACGCTCAGTCCTGTCCAAGCGATATCGTAATAAGTTTTTGTTAGACGTTTTAATGTTTATAATAACCGTTATGGGCGGTATTATGCATTTGAGGGTTAAGCCTGGTTAAGGAAGTTGTAAAACAAAAAGTTTCCTCAATTTGAACAAGAACTCGGATAGCCGTAATAGTCGACGACGAACCGCGGAAGTAGATGTATGGTAACTAGATGTGTTGGACTGCCCCGGCGCAGTACGGGTGCGCTCACCTACCGCATTATTGAATGAAAAACTTAAGGCTAGGTACACGCGAGCGACTAGTGGCTGACCATTGTACAGTGCCACCAACTTATCTGTGAATAGGAGGAGGGCGCTGTCGGACGCATTGGCCCAATCATTGGACGCAATTCGAGACGTAGTAAATGTCAAATAAATGAGCACAAAGAACTTATGAATGGCGCGGCATTAGTTCCAATTTTCGCCATTTCACAGATAACTTGGTGGCACTGTACCACGTGGGTACCACGAACACTGTGTGATGAGAGGACGAGATTCAAAGAAGACGGTGGAGTGTCAAATTCCGCCGTTGATAACTTGATAACATGAAAAGTGTATGGTGTAACCGGAACCCCATTACCAAAGTCATGAAAGGCCGGCAGACCTTATTACCTTCATCTTCCCAATAATATAATTATTGTATGGCACAGAAACGTGCAAGGTTCGCCTGGAAGACCGACACAAAATCGATGCATTCTATGACTGATGCACCTTGCACAACGTTTCGATCTTGGACGGAGGAATTTATGAATTTATGTTATGCGTGTTGCATTGGGCTGATCAGATAAAAATTACGACAGAAACTCCAGTAGTCCAATATTTCCGTAATGAAGACCCTGTGGAGTGGAGGCCTAATATGACAATGAATAATTATTATGATTTTACGACCACTGTCAAAAGTGAAAGACTAGAGAGAATAGTCTACCATGCATTATCACAGTTACAATGCCTGAGAAGATAAAACTATTTTTTTTCTTCTGTAGCAAGCCTAAGTACGACTTTGTTATTCTTCGCCCGCAGCCATTGAGCACGCTTTTTGCCGTGCACTTCACGCAACTACTCATTACATAGTCGCAAATACGACTCACACGATTAATTAATTATTTATAGCTTATTAGAAAATCAGCTTAGCGGTTTGCGCCATAGATGCTGCTCGGACCTGCTGGATGTGTGTCGGTTTACGGAAGATCGCTTTTTGTCGGCCGCAACTTTATCCCCGGTTTGAATTAATGCCGAGATACTTTTGTTGATAGCTTCTATACCTTTATCACATTTAATTCTAGCTAGCGGGTGCTTTAGGTCCGCCATAGTAGATGGAATATTTTAATAATATTTATTATAGATGGTTGATTTTTTTCTGCTCTTCAATTGTTAATTGTTATCTATTTTAGCTTCTGTTCTTCTATCAACTACGCAATACCTGATTTTTTCTTGAATAATGATTTTGGAGTATTTGCGGCACTGTTTGTGATTTGCCGAGATATTTTCGTTGATATCTTTTCATGCTGTAAACTTTTATTATGAGAAAAAAATATTAGGTACCTACCTACCATTGGATTTCTCTTAACTTAGTTGACAAGTGTAGGTTATTTTCCCTCTGGACTTCTAATGAGTTCATCAAGTTATAGGCGTCTGTAGAACAAAATTAAGTGACTACTAACTACAGCGAAATAGGGGTATAGGGTTTTCAGAATCAAATAGTAATAGACAATAAAACAAATTATAATCCAATAATCCTTGCGTGAAAAAGAACTATGATTTCATAAGGTAAGCTTAGCAGTCTTTGTCGAACTATTAATAAGAACTTATGGGTAAGTAAAAAATAACCGACTTCAAAATAACTCAAAAACTACTTCTCAGATCTCGCTCAAATTTAAGTGGGACCACATGACAAGCACCAGCTTTCGACTAAAAAAGACCATCAAAGTCGGTTCACCCAGTCGAAAGTTCTGAGGTAACAAACATAATAATCTAAATTTTACTAACAAAAAATAACCGACCTTGTCAGATCTCGTTCAAATTTATGTGGGACCACATGACAAGCACCTGCTTTCGATTTAAAGAAGAATCATCGAAATCAATTAGCATGATATTGAGTTATTCGTCCATTTGTCGCGCACATACTTAATGCAAATTTAAGACTTATATGGTTTTCTCATGGATGCCATTGTCAGATCTCAATAAAATTTAAGTGGGACCACATGACAAGCACCAGCTTTCGTTTAAAATAACAATCGTCAAAATCGGTTCACCCAGTCGAAAGTTCTGAGGTAACAAACATAAAAAAAAAAACAAAATACAGCCGAATTGAGCACCTCCTCCTTTTTTGTAGTCGGTTAAAAAATACAGTCGCACTAAATACCTCTTCCTTTTTTGAAGTCAGTTAAAAATACAATAATTACTATGAAAAAATCTCGTTAAACTAGCTAAGAACCATCAAAGGACTATCGCCTCTAGTTGATCGGGGTCTAATTATTGCAAAACGCGTAGAGAATGTCATAAAGGAGCTATGATGGAAAAAACAGGTATTCGAAAACACTCTGTTCGTCCTACATTGTATGTTTAATCTCCCTAATTGATGTTTAAGACACGTTTAGTTCGCCCATGAACACTCATCATCATCTTTCATTCGCCCATGTATGGCGTTAATAAAATAGTTTGAACAAGCCATAAATATCTCGTGTGCTGTTTGCTCAGCTGTTTATAATGCTACTTAGGCATTGGTATTTGACTGGAATAGATTTGTATTCTAGATATGTTTTACATCAATTCAAACTCGCTTTTTTCAGTCCAAGTTGAGAATAAATGGCCCTCCTGGTGATTATTGGCCATTAAAACCATTGATGTCTGCTACGAATTTGGACCAAGTGCTAGTGGTTTTTTTAGATATATTTTAATGACCTGGTCGGTTGGAAAAAATCTTTGTTCTCATTTAGAAATACTAGTAGATAGGTTGGGTAGGTATGTGCACAATCTACCTGGGCTTTTATGCATTTACTAGGTATATTTAAAAAGGGTTTGGATCAATTATAAATAATTGCCGAGACTTTTCTAGTCAAGCTCTAGTGATTCGAAAACTAAGCTATGAATTTTTCGAACATCTACTCAGGTAGATACCTATTTTGTCATCAGTGTAATCTACATATATCCCAAAGAAGCGAGTTCAAGAAGTGTATTGTTTTTTTTGTACTTTTGTTACACCTATTTCATTCTCACATGTTTCACATCATATATACTACATTTGTGTGTAGATATAACTATTATCCGTGTGTGTGTCAAATGCATGGTAATGTGTGTAATGTTATTTTTATTATTTACTGTGTTTCTAATGCATATTATCTTATAAGTATATGTATAAAATTCTCGTGTCACGGTGTTAGAAGTTGAACTCCTCCGAAACGGCTCGATCGATTTTCGTGAATCTTTGCGTACATATCGGCTAGGGTTGAGAATCGGACATCTATTTTTCATCCCCCTACCCCTAAAAATTTTTGGCAGAAGGGGCCATCCATAAATTACATCACACTAATTTCATGACTTTTTGACCCCCTCCCCCCTCCTTGTCACAGCTGGTCACATTTGTAAGACCTCCCCTAGTGTGACGTCACATCGTCAATTTCTAGGTGTAAAATTTCATAATATTATTATGAAATTCTACACCTAGAAATTCTTAAATTAAAACAGCAGCTCCAAAATAAATTTTAGTTCCATTAAATTGTTTTTTAATATTTACATATACATACCAATTATTCGACTTTAAAATGTGGCGTCACAAAATTTAGGACCCCCTCCCACCCCTTGTCACACAATTTCACACCTACATCGACCCCTCCCTCCCCCCTAACGTGTGACGTAATTTATGGATGGCCCCGAACAACGTTTGCCCGGTCAGCTAGTATAATATAAAAATATTAGCTTTCTCTTACTCCTCCACGTGAACTTTAACTGTGCCAAACAAAGCAATAAATTATAAGGTTTTACGACTGTGGACTAACTAAGGAACCCTAAACTATACTCACCTATTTGAAATAGGTTCCGAGCTTGTCGAGTGGCATATTGATAGCCAGTCAGCAACAAACAACGGAGTTAGTATTCCGGACTGGTAAGTGTTTCCGCGAAGCGTCCGGCCAGCCATAATTATTGTTAAGGATGGACAGCTACCAGCCAAATGGGTATGCCACTAATAGTCTCAATTTGTCATCCATACAGCACCATTGGCACATTGTCAGGTTTTCCGGCTCATGCCATATGCGGCGCTGCACTGTTGAAGATGGCAGCGTTAATTGCATTGCATAACGCCGGCCTCGGAATATGCTTCAACAATTCTTTAATCAACCCGTTTGGTCTTCTGCTTCCTTGTTACTTTTTGTTTTTATTGGGGATATTTTGTGCTTTTTATGTTGCATTTTTTTTTAATTAAGGAGACCATACAAGGCCATATAAGATCAAATGTACTTGTCGAGTCTGCAGTTTGACTTGACGCGGCATCCAGTGTGCATGAGATAGCTATATGGCCAGATAGCTATACCATGGCCATACACGATCAAGTTTACTGGATGCTGCGTCAAGTCAAACTGCAGACTTGATAAGTACACTTGATCGTGTATGGCCTCCATTAGGAGGTAGCTGTAATCAGTAAAAAGCTTACAGGGTGAGCTATATCATGCCTCGTGACCACAATAAGTAGGTAGATGTTTTCTTGGTGGATCCTGCTTATTAACAAACGAAGGAATGCAGTTTGATTTTTGGAGGTAACTGGCCTCAGGGCTCACTACTATGAGAGGAGCGGTCAGTAAGCGTATCCCTAGCTTCCTTTATGGAGGCAATCGGGTAATACCTGATGGTAATTGATCACTGTCGCTTATGGACCTGCCGCCCGCGTTAATAACACCATTGGTTACGGATGTCCATGTTACGATGGCCCGTCTTTTCTGTGGATTGCTTTTGACAAATGAGTGACGTACCGAAAAATACAAGTCACATACCCAATGGCAAGTATGTACTATTAGATCACGGACCTAAAAAAAGACGGAAGTAATCTCAACAACAAATTCAGTGAAGCACCCATAGTAATACCAACTCTCTAATCGTAGAAGTACACACACCCACACATTGACACCATAATGCTTCAATCGCGAATCAAAAATTACGCACGTGTACATAGTAGCGGGCGGCTATTGCTATGCTTCACTCTCGATTAGACGAGGTTACGTCCGTCTTTTTTTCAGGTCCGTGTATTAGGTATTACGTTTCTTCTATGTATATTTAAACATGCATTTTAATGTTTTAACGTGCTTACTTAATTCAGTTTCGTTGTGGTAACCAGTCAAAAGCGCTTCAACACTTTTTATGCCAGAAAAGATTCCGTGGAGTGGGGTCACTTCGTTTATCTTCGTTATTGTTATAATAAACACTACAAGGCATCTACTTACAATATTTCTATGTATAACTCACACTACCTCCACAGTGATTGCTGCCTCTACTACAAATGCGTTTATTTCCATAGAATCGATGCATCATCGCAGCTATCATCCATACATCACCGAGGATTTCTCAATAGCTCCACGACATAATGGCTCGTTTATACTGTGACGTGTTTCGGAACACATTCCGATTAACCTTTGCCGTCGCCCGCGGCGCCCTAACCTTATTCTATCGTTAAGATTATAAATTGAATATCTAGCAGCCCGCGGTCATATTGACTAACATTACGTCCGTGACGTCAGCCGTCACACAACTGTGTTGGCCGTTGGGTGAAGCCAATAAAATTGATACCGGTTGGTACCGTCTTCTTGTGTAACATTGGAATTATTTGTTACTCTTTCACGTTAAAACTACTGAACAGATTTTTAGGAAATTTAGGTCACTGGTAGACATAATCTATACAAATAAATTGAAGTGTCTGTTTATAATATTAAAATAATCGCTTTTTACTAAGTACATTTGGATATGTACAAATGTACATGGTACATATACCAAAAATACATTTTTACAATTTTTGTCTGTCTGTCTGTTTGTTCCGGCTAATCTATGAAATGGCTTGTCTGATTTTGACGGGACTTTCACTGGCAGATAGCTCATGTAACAAGGAGTAACTTAGGCTACTTTTATTTAAGAAAAAAAAAAGTTTGTTACGCGATACGAAGTTCGCCGGGTCAGCTAGTCTGGAATAAGACATAGGGAATAAGACATAGAAATATCCCGAAAAATAACAGCTCTGCCCCATTTGATTTTTTAATGTGTACTAAAAGTTATGACGCACTTTAAACAGGATTGTACAGTGTGGTTCTTCGATCTTTCCAGCTAGGTTCGACAATGGAAAATTGTAGAAACTTCAGTTAAGATAATGTAGAGGTACAGAAGAAATATCTGTAATAGTACCTACTTGTAGAGGTAGACAGTTTGCTACACTATAAAACTGTAAACGACTCGTTTGTCTGGTTACCAACCACAGATCACGTTAAAAGTCCTACAACCGCTAACTACCGCTACCTCTAACCGCGGTAAAGGTTATGTATCCATGGTAGAGTAAGTGCCATTGTATTACCATAAGTACGAATAGGGAATGATTGATTCTGACACATTCTAACCTTTGGCCGTGCCCACAGTTTCGTGTAGATTACTATAATATTCGTGCTAAGGTAATGGCTTGCCGTATACGGAGTTACTACAAGATACCGAAATATATTTTAAGATTAAAAATGTTTATTTCCCAAATAACTCTTTGATTTATGTTTTCTAACTTTTTCCATAGAAAGAGATGTGACTGGATATTACGGCTTATTGATAGGATTTTTATGACATGGCATAGTTGTTAAGTCAAATAAGAAAAAAGTTCGGATTGAAAAATGTAGATACAGTGATGATACTGATGATTTTGTGATGATGATGATTCCTATAATATATGAAGAAGAAGAAGAAACATGTGTTTCGTCATAGGCCTGGCTACAAAGTTCACAAATTAAAGATTGATTACTACATCTTCCTAGTAGTGTTAAATCAGTATAATAATTGATGCTTCTGAAATCTAAGATCCTTAAAAACATGTTTTAAGTGCATCATAAGTGGTTCATAGTAATGGAGTTGGTGCTCAAAGTTCTAATAACCGTAATCTAAATTTTACCAAGGAAAAAATTACCGACTTCAAAATAACCAGATCTAGCTCTTTAAGTGGGACTACATGACAAGCACCAGCTTTCGATTAAAAAAAGAATCTTCAAAATCGGTTCACCCAGTCGAAAGTACTGAGGTAACAAACATAAAAAATGCAGTTGAATTTAATACCTCCTCCTTTTTTGAAGTTGGTTAAAAAATAAGCTTAATTGTTTCCCTTTCGATTGGCAATTGAATAGTGATTATTACTGGAAGGCTATTCTGTTTTGTAACTCGAAAGCGGAATCCGCGATGAGTGACAAAATCCTATCTTTAGTCGTTTGAAGTTTGACACTCATCGAGTATTACGCTGTCGAGTTACACAACAGAATAGCCTTACAGATCTTACATCTACCCTACGGAACGATGTCCATGGCACTTAGCATCCTACTCAACGCTAAAAATGTAGTGTGTGACAAGCACCTTATTTCAGATAAAACGAATCAAAAGAAAGCACATATTACGAGTATGTGGATTGTTAAACTCTTTTCGCAGTACAATAACAAATTACTGTTTATATCGTTTGTATTGCGAGTCAATTAATATTGCAAGGTGGTATTTCTTATCTTCCTATTGGTTCTTCGGTAATGTTTATTTTCTTCTACATTATTAAATCGATAACTTTTTCTGTTATTGAAATAAAATTGTTGTTTTATCCTTCTCATATTTTTCTTTTTATATTTATGTTACCTACGCCCAAAGACAGAAAACGATCATGTAGTGAAAAAAAGAGAAAGTGTGATTTTATGAAACCACTTGCAAAAGTAAAACTTTTTCGGTTTGTAGGCATTTAATTATTATTTTTTTAGAAAATTATTCGAATTGTGTTTTTAATCTTAAATTAATTCTTGAAAAATGGGAATGATAATGGGAAATCAATAGTAAACAAAATATTTAATTATAACATTTAATTTCAATTTGCGCATTAGAGTACGGAATACATAATTAATACAATCATTTAGATGATAGACGCATATTAAAAACTAAGAGCAATATTCATTTCAATAATTGAATCTTCTTTATTATTCTTACTCCAGGGCCGACTGTAATGCGACATGCGATAGATGGATGAAAATTTTTTGGACGATAGAATAAAAGTTTCTCTTTAAACAGCTCAAAGTGCGTTGTGGCATCTGTAAAATGTTCACAACGCGAAATTCATGTTGTGTGGCGCTTATGATTAGGCTATGAAATATTGGACTTGGTATTTCCTTGTAATCATTTGGCTGATTGTCAAGGATTTTCATACTTTGTGTAGTCGCATCCTTCGTTCAGAAGGCAACAACCTACCTTCCTACCTACTGAAGATTGACTCGAGGATTGTGCATTGTGGGGATGTCGTGCACTGGTAATCCAATGCTTACTAGTACACCTAATCCAAGACCACTGGCCAAATTAGACAAGATCTTCTATGAAAATATTCATGTTATCGCCACTTGGTTAGTCGCATATTCTTAACTCATAAGTTTCCTAGCGTTTGCCTGCGCATCGCTTGCTCGCAAACAAATCTTTACTTCACCAAGCTTTAGACTATCAAGTAAAGCCAGTCCAACATGCCTTAAGTGGTCTTCGACTTGGTATGTTAGTGCGCGAGATCCCTTAGAGCCCAACCAGATTTCCGCATAGTAATACCTGATATTAACTAATCCAATTATAATAAAAATTAATAACAGCATAGTAAAATAAACATACTGTTGAATAGAAGCGGTAATTTATTGGCATCCTACCACATAATTATTGAAATATGTACTGCCAACCGGTAAATGCGAATATGATGCAAACAAAAGGTCAATTGATTCGATTAATAACGGTATATAACAATAATAGAGATAATATTGCGATAAATTGATTCAACTATTAATAAACTATCCGTTGTTATGTATTGAGGTTAATAACAAAAGTTCATTATGCTAACCAACTCATAACTACAGATATTAAAAGTTTTACTTATGTATAAGTTTATGTTTCATTACTTATTTATGGTGTAAGGGCTAATGTTGGTACCAGAGTCGATATGACAATATAGCATTGCCTTGGCTTGGTTGACCACACTTCTACAGCTTTTATTACCTTTTTTTTACTTTCTTCTTTATCTTCTACTCATAGGAAAGTAACTTCACAAAACTTTTGAGCTTTGTATATTATTGCTGGTGCTTGTCATGTGGTCCCACTTAAATTTGAGCGACATCTGACAAGTAGTTTTTGAGTTATTTTGAAGTCGGTTATTTTTTGTTATACATATAGTAAAATTTATTTACATTATAAATTTTACAATAGCATTGCTTCCGATCGATGTAATATAACGCGGCGCTGGGCTATGAGCGCATCCATGTCCGCGAGTCATTAATCTACATACTCGTACCTCTACTACGTAAGTAATCTTATACCAAAGCTTGTGTCAATTGAAGACTTCTTTCCCATCGCACTAATAAATAAATAAAGATACGAGTCATATTAAGTATCTAAAATTTTAATTGTTAGTAAACGGATAACGATCTAATGTTGTCATGAGGCAGTGTTAACAATTTTATGTTACAACATCATTATTAACGTAATTTAAACAGTACCTAATGAATTTTCCTTTTTTCTGAACACTGCAATTTAAAAAAAGTCAATCGTCGTAGTTATTTACAGTTGTTAGTTCCAAACGCAAATAATTTACTCACATCAAACAATAAATTAACTAGAAAGTTCGCTTTTATCTATGATCGTGCAAGACAATGTAGTAAAATAAAATGATAGAGAACCTCCGACAGTAAATAACTCATCAGTAAATAATGCCATCAATGTTTTAATAAGAATAATTATGCACGTGATGCACCCACTTATTGTGTGGTTATCTAAAGACCTATCGCGTTTTTAGCGTTCATTTCGCCTTCATCACGTCTACATAATTAAATAAGTATCGTAATTGGATAGAAATAGCATTATTGGCGAATATGTGGATGATAGTTTATTTTGAATATCCACGAAACATAGTACATCTTTCATTTTTATAATTGGATTTTTCTTATTAATTATTAAATACGAGTAACCGCCCTCGCTTTGCTTCGGTTTTATTATTTTTTTACACCTTGGGTTACATTATTGGAGTTTTATTAAGGATCCCTAATTTTTTTGAAAATATAATATAGCCTATGTTACTCGGGGATAGTGTAGCTTCCTAAAAGTGAAAGAATTTTTCAAATCGGTTCAGTAGTTTCGGAGCCTATTCAATGCAAACAAAAAATCAAATCTTTCCTCTTTATATATTAGTATAATAAATAAAGATACGAGTCATATTAAGTATCTAAAATTTTAATTGTTAGTAAACGGATAACGATCTAATGTTGTCATGAGGCAGTGTTAACAATTTTATGTTACAACATCATTATTAACGTAATTTAAACAGTACCTAATGAATTTTCCTTTTTTCTGAACACTGCAATTTAAAAAAAGTCAATCGTCGTAGTTATTTACAGTTGTTAGTTCCAAACGCAAATAATTTACTCACATCAAACAATAAATTAACTAGAAAGTTCGCTTTTATCTATGATCGTGCAAGACAATGTAGTAAAATAAAATGATAGAGAACCTCCGACAGTAAATAACTCATCAGTAAATAATGCCATCAATGTTTTAATAAGAATAATGATGCACGTGATGCACCCACTTATTGTGTGGTTATCTAAAGACCTATCGCGTTTTTAGCGTTCATTTCGCCTTCATCACGTCTACATAATTAAATAAGTATCGTAATTGGATAGAAATAGCATTATTGGCGAATATGTGGATGATAGTTTATTTTGAATATCCACGAAACATAGTACATCTTTCATTTTTATAATTGGATTTTTCTTATTAATTATTAAATACGAGTAACCGCCCTCGCTTTGCTTCGGTTTTATTATTTTTTTACACCTTGGGTTACATTATTGGAGTTTTATTAAGGATCCCTAATTTTTTTGAAAATATAATATAGCCTATGTTACTCGGGGATAGTGTAGCTTCCTAACAGTGAAAGAATTTTTCAAATCGGTTCAGTAGTTTCGGAGCCTATTCAATGCAAACAAAAAATCAAATCTTTCCTCTTTATATATTAGTATAGATTTATATGTGTCTGATTTATTGCTTGTTTAGGTATCTTTTTTTTTATGTCCAAATATCGTATTGTTTAACTACGTAGGTTTTTATAATGTCTAATTTGCCTTGTTTAAGTCACGCGCGATACAGAGAATTCTAGTACGGGAGCTTGAGAGCCAGTTCTTTCTTTCTTTCTTTCTTGTTCTCTCTTTCTTGGCCAACTTTCTTTCTTTCCCTCCCGAGTGTCCCTCGTCAGCTCGTTTGCCGGCTTTTTCCATAAAAAAAAAAATTACCGCCCGAGGGCCTCCGACATGGCTTAGCGACTGTTATTTTATGATAACAACCGGGACCGTCGGCTTTACGTGCCCTCCGAAGCACGGAAACGTTCAAGAAATTTTTTCCACTAGCGGTCACCCATCCAACTACCGACCGCGCCCGCTGTTGCTTAACTTTGTCGATCACATAGTATTGACGCAAGCCGCCGGGCTTTGAGCGCTTCCTACGCTTCTTAATGTTCGGTTTAAAGTAGATAACTAAATTTTAAGTAAATTAATACGTGTAAACGGACAATTTAGTAGTTTAGTAATTTAGTAGTTAAGTAATCAAGTAGATAAGTAATTTAGAAATTTTTCTATTTTCTGTTAAGTAGGTGGGCGGGGCTTATCACTTAACACGTTTGGACAGGCACTTTTAAGTTAAAATTTAGTTAAAATTTAGTAAAATGCTTAAGTAGTTAAGTAGAACTAAAGAGCTTTACTAAATTATTACGTGTGGACGGACACTAAAAATTTTTCACTTAAAATTTAGTTAAAATTTACTTATCTACTTAACTACTTAATACGTGTAAACCGGACTTAAGACGAATCTACCGATATCTTAATTATGTAAATCCGTGCAGCAGTTTGGAAGATACGATTTAATAAAGAATATTACATGCATACATATATACAAACATACATACAAGAAAAGCGCGAAAAACATCCTGGTAGTCGGGTAAAAAGGAAAGTTCTCTTCTATAACTTTGCTCTCATTTATTGGTAAGCAAAAGCTACGTACATTGTACGCTAAGAAGATTAACTATGATGTAAGCAAACAAATGAAGGGCTACTAACATAATTATAGTAAACTAATATGAAAATTTAAAGCGAAGAAACTGCATATTAATATGCAGTTGCTAGCTGCGATATACAGCAATCGTTTTTATTAGGACCTTGTCTGACTGCGGCAGGTTGATACGGTATCTATTATATTTTACGGTGTATTTTATAATTAGTAAAGTAAAGAAAAAATAAAAGTAATAAGTAAAGAAGAAAATATATTTTTTTATTGAGGTAAAGAGCTATTATTTTCTTATTTCTAATTTTCTTAGTTAAGGTAACGCCGTGGCTATAGATGTTTTAGGGGAATAATAAGTCAAGCCGCAGATTTTTTTTTAGGCCACGGAAACCAACCTCTGATTTAATAACTAAGCCATGGGAAAATGAGAAGGCTTCTAATAAATTAATTCGCCTTTTTTTAAATGCCACCTGAATATTCCAAAGAAAGCGTCAAATAAAGAACAACTATTATTTTTACTTGTCCCACTGATTTATACATCACCTTCTAATTTACTAACTCAGCCACGGATTTTACAACTAACCAACATTTTTCGTTTTACAGCCTGAACATATTTTCTTCAAAAAAGATAGTTCAAGCTTGAACTAGAAAACATCATATTTTATAATTTAGCATGTGAAATAATAAATCGTATTCTTTTATCATGGAAAGAGCAACTGCATGATCTGTTTGTCGCCAGTCAGACGGGCGCTACTGGCCATTTGCACCAATCAGCGAGCGCGATTCGATTCATGCGGGTATGAGTTGTCACGTGTATTTGTTTATTGTGAGTTATCGCGTGTATTTGTTTATTTTCATTCTATTGTTGGTGCGCTCGTTGTTAAATAAGTGACAGAAACAAATCGCTGCAAATCCGACTCCACGTAGTCTTGTCTGCCCTACCCCTAGAGTGTAATGTAAACCCGCGTAGGCGCGGAGGGGCGAGGCGGCCCGCGAGCTGAGGAGCAGGTGGTTTTAACGCTCGCCGCAGCGGCTGAGGCTGGCCGGCGAAGCCGGCCAGCAAGCCGAAGCTGCGGTGGTGAGCGTTAATAGCATCTGCGACGATAAGATCGCGTGGGACCGCCAGAGCCCCGCAGCGCCGGAGCCGTGACAGAAGCCATGTCTGCTGCTTGCTTGCTGCATGCGGAATGCCTCTTGCTGTTTGCCGCATGCCGTAGACCTTTTAAGGGTGTGTAACGTTTGAAGATTAGATTATGTATTTGAAAATTATATTAAACGAAAATTAAGTCAAATGAACGTTATATAAAAAGAGCATTATGCTACATAATTAATATGAAGTAAACGTTAAAGTAAATGTTATTCGAGCAAATTAATGAATTATAATATGAAATAAACATTAGATCACATGAAATTTTGTTATTTTTTTTTATAGCATGTGAAAATTATAGACATGTGAACATGATTTCAAGTTATATTATACTAAATGTTATTATACTATCTATTACACACCTTAATTTTAGGTAAGTTTTGATGAAAATTCAATATATTTGATGATAATTTTAGGTATTTTGATGATCAAAAATATAGGACGAGTTATAAATTATTTACGTTTGAAAAAAATTAAAAGATGCTGAGTTATAAAACTAGATGTAGATAAAATTACTTTATTGGTGTCATATTTAAATATTTTAGAAGTTTACTAGTTGAATGTATGTTAAAAATATAGATGCTAAAAAATAACTGCTATGCTAAGTCGTATTTACAGTAGCTTACATTGAAAATTTATAGTGGCTAAAAGAGTATTTTTTAGACGCGCATTGATGGTGGCTGACTTAGTAATTTAGGGGACAGTGTAAATTTTTAGAGGACAATAATGCTATTAAATAGAAGTCAGTTTAAATACCACCCGATGTTTTAATGTCATAAAACTATTTAGTATACCTAAAATAGGCACGTAATGTAAAGCGTAATGGTCACTTACGTTTTTTTGTTAGCAAAATTATGGTTGAATGGTTGTAAACGGCTTTTTGTTTATAATCAGTGTCCAAATTTGGTATGTTAACATATAACATAGCAATCTTTGACTCAAGCTACCGATTCTCCTATTATCTCATGTTCATAGTTCATAGTTGTTCGCAAGCGATGAAGCCAGTACCCGATTGGCTGCGATAGATGAAAATTGCTCACGTCGGTGCAAACTTATTGCGGTTCGGTGTAACGAGCGGCTGCAAGCTCGCTCTTAATTCTCATTATAAATATATGTATAAATCAGCGAAATGGCCGCTTCAGTCTTGTTCAATCACTTAACATCTACCTACTTGAGTGGGCTTAGGTAATACGGTAGATCCGCTTTGTAATAAGTATAGATATTCTTAGTTGTACCACTATTTTGTAATACTTTTCAACGTAACAAGCAAGCACGAAGGTTTCTGGATGATTTTATAGGAGAAGGTACAATTTATCTATACTATAATATATAAAGAGGAAAGATTTGATTTTTTGTTTGCATTGAATAGGCTCCGAAACTACTAAACCGATTTGAAAAATTCTTTCGCTGTTGGGAAGCTACACTATCCCCGAGTAACATAGGCTATATTATATTTTCAAAAAATTAGGGATCCTTAATAAAACTCCAATAATGTAACCCAAGGTGTAAAAAAATAAGGAAACCGAAGCAAAGCGAGGGCGGTTACTCGTTTATTTATAAGTATGTAGGTACATAGTTGGTAACTCGTGTTCTGCGGTCTAATTTCCACCACAATTTCTTTTGGCGCATTTTCTTTAATAAATGCCACAAGAACAGAAACCATTTATACTAGAATAAATCTACTCACCCGAGAGTTCTCCTTCAAATTGTTGAAGTCAGTTAGTTGTATTGGAAAAACTTTTGGGAGTTAGGTAGCTATAAGTATCAGAAAATATCAGTTTAAAACAAGTCACTAACCAATAATCGCAAAAAAATATTGGAGTATCTATAAAACACTAACGCTCTGCCCGCGGCTTTGCCCGTGTTTTCGGGATAATAAGCACCCCATATCTTATAGGTCATGGTCTACCTGTGTGGTAAATTTCATGAAAATCCGTTCAGCAGTTTTAGGGTGAAAGAGTAACAAACATCCTCAAAAACTTTCACATTTATAATATTATTTATAATTCATATTTATTTATTTGACATTTATAATATTACTAGCTGCCCGGACAGACTTCGTTCTGTCAAAAGTTTTTTTTTTTTTATTTTGAGATGTAAGCTATCCTATCTTTCAAGTTGGATCAAACTGCACACGGTGTGAAAAGAATAAAATCGTAAAATTAAGTAGTTTAGGAGTCCATCGCGGACAAACAACGTGTAATTTATAGATGTACTAGCTGACCGGGCAAACGTTGTTCTGCCAAAAAATTTCTAGGGATAGGGGGATGAAAAATAGATGTTGTCCGATTCTCAACCCTAGCCGATATGCACGCAAAGATTCACGAAAATCGGTCGAGCCGTTACGGAGGAGTTCAACTTCTAACACCGTGACACGAGAGTTTTATATACTATGATGTATATTGAGATTTATAATTCATACATTTTATTTATTTCACACTTATATTAAGAGTATGTTAGCGTTTATTATTTAGTAGGATGGCAATGAATATAACATCTGTTTGTACCACGAAGGATATCGACTTAGTTAGCAAAGTCGTTTGGATCACCGCGGCGCCTCAATCGCGACATAAATTATCAACAAGTTAACATTCGTCGTCCACCGTCCCGGCATCCTGGCCCAGCGATTTGTACCCCAATTATCTGTATTCACGAGCACTGTAAACATGTAATTATTATTCTGTTTATTCAGCGGGAAATAAGCTCGTTTGCGATAGGGATTGGTTAGCGAAGTCGCGCTAATTCTCGAACAGGCATATAAATATTTCCTGTTGTGATTCTGTAATCTCACGTTTAAATTCACTGTTGATACACGGTTATGGTGTGTATTATGTTTAAACTATTGATAATGGGTAAGTTTCTCACTATCATTACAATTGCTTTTATTTTCAAACCAACAGCTAGTGAATCAGACACAGCTACGAATTCCCATCTGAATAAAAAAATAAGGTGGCTCGGCTTTCATAGAAAAGCTTTCAAAATATTGTACGGTTCATTGTAAACATAATTTGACATAATTCTCACTATAGGCATTCTTTACAGATATTTTATTGTTATAGAGCCAGAAAAAATATTACTTAAAATCAGTAAAAGAATCATTTGGAACCGTCTTCTTCGATAAGGAACAAGATCTTGTTTATTTGTGAAAAACTGGTAATTGAAAATAAAATAAATGTAATCTGGTAAGGACGATGTAAATATAAGAAACAAAGATAAACTATAAATAACTAAGATAATACTAGATAACTAAGAAAACTCGTTTGGGCAATTACTCCTCTCCGCAAACTTTTCAATTTGTTTAGGAAGCCCTTGTAAAACAATTAGCAGTTGGTATCTAAAACCTGTCTTTACTTAAATTAACTTATAAAAAAAAAAATAGTTTTTTTTTATATAAATATATGAGTAGACAAGCTATTATAATATTTCAATAAATGTGTGTAACCCATTATAAATATCGATATGCGGCCTATTATAAATATTGAAATACTTGAATCCAACATGAAAATTAACAAAATACTAAGAATTGATGTTACGTGGAAATATAATAAAGTAATCTTAATTAATGTGTAAGTAGTTTATTAAAATCTAGGGCCGATTTATTTGTTTTCCATTCACATCTCAATCTTTTGGTACGACTGTATTTTTATCTTCATTTTGTCATAATAAAACGGCAAGGTTAAGAAAAAACTAAACAATAAAGTTGACTTGAAAACTAACTTTAACACAAACTAGTTTGAATTTAGATGGACATTGGACATGTTCAAATTGCATCACAATTATTTTGGACATGCCCATCTAAATCTAAATTACCGATACGCTAACACGTCAAATTGCGTTTTATCGTTACGATTGCCGCTGCATTCGTAATTAGATAGTTAATTACACCTCTCACTAAGCTGCCAGAGTCATTACTACAAAATTTAGTGCTTCGTTTCAATATTTCAAAGCGATTACAGTCATTCTATAAATTCCACGCTGAAAGGTCAGATAACTATTTATGCTAAATTTATGCTTTTCAGAGTTCTTGATAAATAGCGTGGAGTGATAACATTGTATTAGTTTGTAGGACTTTTGTTGCATGTAGATGTATCTGTTTAATATGTATAGGTACATCGCTGGCTGTAGGAAATATCTATTACACGTTTTATATGTCCGAGTTTATTTTTATACATTCACATTATTTTATTTTATCATCAACACACTTATGCGCGTTTTATGCTTCTCTGTATAATTGTAACTATAAGAAAGATTTATTATTGAGAACAAGAAACGGCGAAACAAACTCTTCAAACATTCAACTAACTTCTACCTAATCAGTATAAAAAGTGAAAAATGAAATTAGGACCCCCGATGACTATGTGGTTCTAGGTCCTAAAACCAGGGGGGGACTACGAGGTCCCTCCTCGTGTAGTGTCGGCGGCCTGTTGTACCGGGTTCATATTATGTCGAACCAACCGGTCCATTTACAATAATGTAATAACATAGCGGTAATACCATTGAATTAATTTGTTATAGCAAAGTTCCTCACAAACTCAGTGGACAAGTAGTGGCATTTGACAGGTGTTTATTTATAAGCCTTAGAAACAAGACGAAGAACCGACGAAAGCAAAATAAATGTTGCATGTTTGTGCCTCCTTGACAACCAACACGATCTTTATCTTGCCTCGCGAATCTAACCTTTCTTTAAACAATATATGGACTGATATGTCCGATTGTTATGGGTATCTACATTTTTTTATTTCTTACTTTATTTATTTATGCTTCTTATTGCATAGGCAATGTGTGTTCATTCAATAATATGCCTAACGTGTAAAGGAATATAGTATTGTATGGCATGTGAAATAGAAGTTAGCTTGTTGTAAGGATCTCAAATATATTTGTTAGAGTTCTTTTATTCACGAGAGAACGAAAATTGAAGACTTAAATTAATCATTCCCCCCCTTTTATCTCCGTTACTACTGAGGCTAGAATTTAGAAAAAAATACAGAAAATATAGGTAGTTCTTTTCTTATATATTACAAACCTATAAGAAGTCTATGTTCTTAAGAAACGGCAAAAATAAATAAAATAGAAAAAGAACGGTAAATACATTATTATCAACGTATGGAACCCTCTTCACGCGAGTTTGAATCGAACTCGAACTTGTCCGGTTTATATTTTGCAACTTTTCTTTTGCACTGATTTTTCCTTGCTGCGAAAATAAGTTTTTGCGAGGCCTTCACCTCCACTTACTAGCATCGATGACATATGTAGATATTATGTATTATCTTTGGTGTTTTAGTAACTCACACTCACACTACACTACAACTACACTTTCTCAGCACGACGTTGAAGTCGGGCCTGAGTCTTTAGGGGTGCCTTGAACCCTGAAATTTTTTTTTTATGAAAATAGTCGGCAAACGAGCTGACGATCCACCTGATGGTAAGTGGCTATCGTCGCCCATGGACTTCAGCAACACAAAGGCATCACTGATGCGTTGCCGGCCAAGAAAGAAAGAAGAAAAAGAAAGAAAGAAAAAACTTTTGTAACTATTTTGTAAGATTTTATTCTATTACTTTGATAACGTAAAAAATTCGTATTATTATGGCGAAGTAGTGATTTTTGGGTAAACGTAATGGTTAAAGAGTATTTTATTTGTAATAATGTTTAATTATTTCGGTAGCTAAATCCAAGAATTGCATACGTTATTGTTCGAGTCCTGTTGATTGTTATCTAAGCGTTTGACCTTTGTACATGATATCGTTGTGTCAGATCAAGTATTAAATAAACTGTTGTGACTGACTTATGCAATTACGTATTAAGCTCCTGGCAATTGAAATATAATTATCTAACTTTAGTTAAATAGTTTATACTGCGTTCAACTGTCTGCAGCCATTATGTTTATATTGAAATAATTTTAAGACATGGGTTGACAAGTTGATAGGTTCAATAGTTAGTAATGATGGAAAATTGTTTTCGGTTGGCATTATGGAGGCCATACACGATCAAGTCTGCAGTTTGACTTGACGCGTACATCCAGTATACTTTATCGTGTATGGCCACGGTATAGCGATCTGGCCATATAGCTGTCTCATGCACACTGGATGCCGCGTCAAGTCAAACTGCAAATTAGACAAGTACACTTGATCGTGTATGGCCTCCATTAGACGTCTGTCTTTAAAAGAAACCTAATAGTTACTTAAGTTCGAAAATCCTTAAATTAAAAAAAAAACCGTATTACGATTTATATACCGAGTATGAACTTTTTCATGTTTATACTTCTTTTTGGTCAGATTTGTTCGCTCGCGGACTAAGGCCCTTCTATATCAGCAAATGAACTAATATTCGTTCACGATATCAGCACAGCGGCTAATATTGGCCTGTTTTAAGAGTTCATGGTAAACCCCCAGGAAACTGAGAGACGCTGTTTTAAGAGTTCATGGTAAGCCCCCAGGAAACTGAGAGACGGTAAGTAAGTTGAGACTTCTAGCTGCCCGTATAGTCCATCCGCTGACTTTTCCATAGGTAACTTAGTCTAAGTTTGAACAAATCAAACCAACGGACCAAAGTACACTGCGTTGGGACACTTTCCCTCTGTTATTTTTACTTAGATAATTATAATGTAAGACAGTATGCAAACCTGTAAGGGTTGTACTTGTGACTGTGAGTTGTGTTGATACATCATCATATCAACCTGTACTTGATTTTTTTAGACGCGTTGTATCTGGTAAAAAATCTTACAATGCCTTTTTAACTAAATTTGTAATTTTAAAATAAGTCTACTAAAAATAGTTTAAAGATAGATAATCATTTAATTTAATCATAACTAATTTTCCTTTCGTAATAATTGTATATATTGTGTAATAATTTCCTTTAGTAATAATTGTATTTTGAAATTAGATTAATTTAATTTCAAATGACAAGTAGTGCCAAGATTGTTCATCAAATAAGATTCGTCTAAAATATGTAATATAACATCAGTATGTGTTTCAGACAATATTATGTTAGTAATAACTTCATTTTTGAAGTGAAAACTTCTTTAGGCACGTTGAGACATTTTTGAGGTGAGATGAAACCACACAGCTCGCGACATGTCAGATTTTAGTTGACACCTACCTGTGGCGCCATCTGTAAGAAAAGTACAGAACTATAGTTACATAATTTACAGCTCGTATTAATATCAAGATTGTAGTTTACATACACTTTACGAGGCGTTGGCAGCCATTCACTAAAATGTAATCAATAAAAAAAATATTTTTATCCTAAAATATGACCCGCATTTAACAAGACAGTCTTAACTGCAAGCTGTTGGGCAAATTTTTAAGATCATTATGTTCAATTTAATAAGGACACAAACAGTTGTACATAGGCTTATTCAATTGTATCTATTTGTATAAATTATTGAATGTACAATTATCGCTAAAACCGCTGACAGTGACGTCACATGTAATGTAAGCTGTGCTGTCATTAGCACCTGCCTTCACTGCATTAATTGCATTATCCTTTAGAATAAACCCCGTGACTACGTGACGTTCTGAACTGAAATAACACAAAAAGCCATTATGAAATGCAGTTTCGCAGTACACGGCGTTTTCTCTAAGTATCCCATAGGAACTTAGAACATAGAAAGAAAGAAAGAAAGAAACGCTTTATTCCAACAGTTACTACAGATACACTACAGTTACTACAGGTATGGGTATAATATGATAATAAAAAAAAAATTACAATTTACAATAAAATTATTCTCTGTAGTTAGGCACTCAGGAAATGGATCGCAGTCAGTGAATAGATACTTTAGTTGCCATATTATTATGTAATTCGTAACCTTGTCTTCGAAAAGGTCTGTATCGTTGGATTTTATAGCTATTAGTGTATTATACAACTAATTTAAACACCAACTTAATCTGGCATTCATATTATAAACAATCGAATAGAGGTATAAAATTACACTCACTTAACCCTCCAACGGTTATTATAGTATTTATTATTTACTATCACAGACAGCCCGCCAAATCAAATCAAATCAAATCAAAATCTTTTATTCATATAGGTATCACTGATACACTTATGCACGTCATTTTTTTAATCTACCAGCTTTTCGGAAGGGTGCTTTCTTATGGAGGAGAAGAAAACTTATCTTATCAACACACTTATCTTTACATAAATATCTGCCTCACTTGCAATTCTGAATCCGGTACGCTTGCCACCACTGCTAACGAAGCGACAGGGTTAACTCAGACTTCTCAATCAATATTAAAAATATTACGTGTGTAATTTACTTTATATCAGTAAAATGCATAGTCACGACACTGGCATAGATTCCTCTTGTGTTCTCGTAATGTGACGCCTCCAGGTATAAGCCGCATGCAGATCGAGGTATTCGTAATTGACACAAATTATAGAGCGCACAGTTTAGGCTTAAAGGTATGTAGGTAATTGTTTTAAGAGGAAAAGTGTGCAGGAAAATGAGGGAGTAAGTGATGTAGCGAGAACAGGGTTAAATACGTTTTTAGGCGAATTGCATACGTTAGTGTCTATCTAGTCTATTATTTAAACTTTAAAGAACACTTTTTATCTATTATAAACAAAGACTGAAACAAAACTCATGTTCAAACATTTAAGATAACTAAAAGTTGCTTTTGGTGTCTCATAACTCTAGTTTTCTCAAGAATATTATTTAATAGTGCTAGTTATATATCATAACTAGGTTTTTGCGTGGGGCGCGCGCTGCTAAAGCAGCGCGCGTGCCTTTTTCTTCCGCAAAAGAACAAATAAATAAATATATTTTTTTAAATATCATTGGTCTGCGAAATTCATTTTTCGATTCAGGGGTCTGTTTGCTACATGTTCAGCTTCACATTATTTTTTTGACGGGAGCGGGAGGGGAGAGGGACAGGAAGCAAGAGCGGGACCGGGAGCGGGAGAAGGAGAGGGAGAGGGGCAGGGAGCGAGGAGGGAGAAAGAGCGGGATAGAAAGTGGGAGAAAGACCGGCTGCAGGATAGGGACTGGGAGCGGGAGAGGGAGATGGAGAAGGAGAGGGAGAGGGAGAGGGAGAAGGATAGGGAGAGGAAGAGCGAGAGATAGAGCGAGAGGGAGATCGGGAGGGAGAGCGAGAGGGTGAGGGAATGCGAGAGCGAGAGGGAGAGGGAGGAAGAGCGAGAGGGAGAAGGAGAAAGAGCGAGAGGGAGAAAGAGCGAGAGGGAGAGGGAAAGCGAGAGCGAGAGGGAGAGGGAGAGCGAGAGAGAGAGCGAGAGGGAGAGTGAGAGGGAAGGCGAGAGGGAGAGCGAGAGGGAGAAGGAGCGGGAGAGGGACAGGAAGAGCGAGAGGGAGAATGAGAGCGAGAGGGAGAAGGAGAGGGAGAGGGACAGGAAGAGCGAGAGGGTGAGAGAGAGAAAGAGTGGCAAGGAGCGGGGAGGAAGAGCGGGACAGAAAGTGGGAGAAGGACCGGGTGCGGGAGACTGACTGGGAGCGGGAGAGAGACGTGAAGCGGGAGAGGGATCGGGAGTGGGAGAAGTAGAGAGACAGGGAGCGGGAGAACGAGAGGGAAGAGAGAGAAAGGGAGAACGAGAGGAAGAGCGAGAGATAAAGCAAGAGAAGGAGAGCGAGAGATAAAGCAAGAGGGAGAACGAGAGGGAGAAGGAGAGCGAGAGGGAGAGGGAGAGAGAGACAGAATCACGCATTAAGAATTAGGCAGGCAAACGAGCAGATGGGTCACCTGATGGTAAGTGATAACCGCCACCCATGGACATTAGCAACATAAGGGGCGTCACCAATGCGTTGCTGGCCTCGAAGAAATTAAAATTAATTTTGCCTTTACACAATATCTATTCAAAGCAGTAAAGGGCACATGACAAAAACGGGTTCACACTAAACTATCGGATAGGAGAGTTAAGAAACGGACAATCACTTCCAGACCAAACCAGTAGGTAATAACAATAACAATAACAGTATAGTGGTACAAATGTCTTGAATGTGTAAAATGTATGAAGTACTAAAAAATGTTATTGAATAATTTTTTAATATACGTTAATTTTGTTTTCTAGATTGAACAATAAAATATTTTTTTATATGCCAACACGTTTTTTAATACTTTCATATAATGTGCAGTCTATTTGCACCTATAAACGCCTCATACATTTTATAGACATCAAATGCAAACAACAGTCGGAAATGTTCAACATAGATTTTTATGAAAAATCCTTTTTTTGTGTGGCAACACTGAAAGTTTCTCATTTTTTATGGCAACACTGAAACAGATTTACAGGGATTTGACCGATCTATCAGTAACAACAAACGTTGTATACATTTTAATGACATCAAAAGAAGACAAGAGCCTGAAATATTACATTGAAAAATTAATTTGTATGAAAATTATTATTTTTTGTATGGCATCACTATTTATTGGTTACACCAACGTGTCCGGTCCCTTAGTACCTACAAATGCCTCATACAGACATCAAATGGGGACGACAGCCTCAAACATTCGAATAAAGAATACATTTGTATGAAAATTATAATTTTTTGTATGGCAACACTGAAAGTTTCTCACTTTTTATGGCAACACTGAAACACGTTTACACGGATGTGACCGATCTATCAGTAGCAACAAACGTCGTATATATTTTAATGACATCCAAAGGAGACAAAAGCCTGAAATATCACATACAAAAAGTCATTTGTATGAAAATTTATATTTTTTGTATGGCATCACTAAAAATTGGTTACACCACCGTGTTCGGCCCTTTAGTACCTACAAACTCCTCATACATTATAAAGACATACAATGGAGACAACAACCTCAAACATTCGAAAAAAGAATACTTTTGTATGAAAATTAACATTTTTTGTATGGCAACACTGAATTTTTTTTCACCAAAATTTACAAAATCTCAATACCTACAAACGCCCCATACATTATAATAACGAAATATTCGATTCAAAAATAAATTTGTATGAAAATTGTTATTTCTTGTATGGCAACACTGAAATTTTATAGTTTTTTCAAAACGAAAATTCTAATTTAAAAATATCTCCCATACATTTCTTATACCCTTGATCTACAGTTTCAGCTCAACTACTCGAAAAGTGAAAAAAAATCTGGACTCCAGTGTTGCCAGTTGATTGAGATGAAAATGGTCAAATGTCATTACGACGCCCACAAAAAATATTGTGATGTAATTTTTTGATTGAAAATGTTTCTCCTTCTACTTTTTACATTTTTGAATAGAAAGTTCACAAAAATGTATGAATGAAAAAAAAATCAACATAACCTGGCAACACTTTCAGTCAAGTTACACAACCGCCCTTTACAAAGTGACCCCCTCAAATGTTGCTAACCTACAAATTTTTTTCTTCAAAAAATACAATTTTTCATACATTTTACAAAATGGCCGCTACAGGATCCGCCATCTTGTCGAAAAAAAAATTATCTCCAATTTGTCAAAATTGAGGACAGACCTGAGCCAATGAAGGAAAAATATCGCAAAAATGTTAAAACACCACCGCGATGCGACCCCGCAAAGACACCTCGAAAATTTAAAAATTTCAAACTAAAATATCTCGGCGGCCATCTTGTTTTTTCAATTTTTTTCAACTTCATCATATTAGTCGTCCCAAGATTAGCCGAAAACGACACCAATGTCGGGTGGGTGGCAAGAATAAAAAGAAAGTTGACAATCGCCGAGCGGCCGCCATCTTGAATTTTCGAATGGTCGTATTTTTCCTATAATAACCATAGATAGTCAAGCAACTTCTCCATACATTATTATTACCCCCCACCCATACTTTTGGCTGGGCTATTCGAAATGTGAAAAAACGTGAAAAAAAAATCCAGCAGCCAGTGTTGCCAGTTAATTTTGATGAAAATGGTCAAATGTCATTACGACGGCCACAAGAAATTGTTTGGTGCAATTTTTTGATTAAAAATGTTTCTCCTTCTACTTTTTATATTTTTGAATAGAAAGTTCACAAAAATGTATGAATGAAAAAAAAATTAACGTAACCTGGCAATACTTCAGACCAAGCCTCACAACCGCCCAATACAAAGTGACCCCCTCAAATATTGCCAACCTCAAAATTTTTTACCTCAAAAAATGCAATTTTTTGTACATTTTGCAAAATGGCCGCCATAGGATCCGCCATCTTTAAGAAAAAAAAAATATACCCCAATTGTCAAAATTGGGGATAGACCCGAGGTAATTAAGAAAAAAAATCGGAAAAAAGTTGAAAACCCATTGCAATCCGACCCCGCAAAGTCACCTCCAAAATTGAAAAATTTTAAAGTAAAATATCTCGGCGGCCATCTTGTTTTTTTATTTTTTTCCAGTTTCATCGTAACACGTTTTCTAACATTAGCCGAAAACGACACCAACCTCGGGTAGGTGCATAGTGAAAAAAAAAGTTGGTCATTTCGACTCGGCCGCCATCTTGGATTTTTGAAAGGTCGGATTTTTCCCATAGACACGGAGGCAAACCAAAAATTCTCACATACATTGTACCCACCCCCCACTACTCCTTCCGGGAGATCAATTCGACTTTTCGCAAAACGAAAAAAAAATTCCAGCACCCAGTGTTGCCAGTCGACATCGACTAAAATGGTCAAATGTCATTACGACAACCACGACACGTTTGCCCGTGTGACTTTTTGATTAAAAATATTACTCCTTCTACTTTTCATATTTTTGAATAAAAAGTCAAAAAAAATGTACCAACATAAGAAAAAAAAACTCAACCTGGCAACACTTTGGTTCAAGTTACATAACCGCCTGGAACAAAGACACCCTCTCAAATGTTGCCAACCGGAAGAAAAATTCACCCAAAAAACGTCGTTTTTCGTACATTTTTCAAAATGGCCGCCACCGCGTCCGCCATCTTAACGAAAAAATAAATATCTCCAAAATATCAAAATTGAGGATACAATCAAACGAACACATAAAAAATATTTAAAAAAAGTAGAAAACGCACCCCGATGCGACCCCGCAAAGTCACCTCTGAAATCGAAAAAATTCAAACTTGCATATCTCGGCGGCCATCTTGTTTTTTCAATTTTTTCCAAAGTTTTCGTAAATTTTGTCTCAAACTTGTCAAAACCCCCGAAAAACATCCCCCAAAAAGCCATAAACAAAAAAGTTGAAAATCGCAGAGCGGCCGCCATCTTGAAAATGTGAAATGTCAGATTTTTCCCGAGGTGTCGGGGGGGAACGGAGAAAACCCGCCATAGACAACAAAGTCCCATCTCGACTCCTTCTGGGAGAACAATTATATAGTTCACTCCCCGTAAGTCTAGGATTATATAATATAACTAGGTTTTTGCGTGGGGCGCGCGCTGCTAAAGCAGCGCGCGTGCCTTTTTCTTCCGCAAGAGAACAAATAAAAAAATTGTTTTTTCAAAAATATCATAAGTCTGCAAAATTGCGATTTTTCGATTCAGGGGTCTGTTTGCGTCATATTCGGCTTCAAAGTACTTTGACTTTTTTTTGTATGGCAACACAGAAATATTTTTCAAAATCCAAAAAATTGTATGAACAAAAATCATTGGGAGGGAGAGGGAGAGAGACGGAGATGGAAAGGGACAGGGTCAGGGAGAAGGAAATGGAATTTCATGATCTCAGGAGCGAGAGAGGGAGCAAAAGAGGGAGCGAGAGAGGGAGAGGGAGAGGGGAAGAGGGAGAGGGAAAGGGAGAGGGGGAAGGGGAGAGGGTGAGACGAAGGGGAAGGAGGAGAGGGAATTTCATGATCTCAGGAGAGGGTGAGGGAGTGAGAGAGGAAGCAAGAGAGGGAGAGGGAGTGAGAGAGGGAGAGGAAGAGGGAGAGGGAGAAGGACAGGTAAAGGGGCAGGGGCAGGGACAGGGACATGACAGGGACAGTGGCAGGGACAGGAATAGGAGCAGGGGCAGGGGCAGGGACAGGGGCAGGGGCAGGGACAGGGGCAGGGGCAGTGATAGGGAGAATGAAAGGGAATTCTATTCCCTAATGTTCTCAGGAGAGGAAGAGGGATCAAGAGAGGGAGAGGGAGCGAGAGAGGGAGTGATAGAGGGAGAGGGAGTGAGAGAGGGTGAGGAAGAAGGACAGGGGAAGGGGCAGGGGCAGGGACAGGGGCAGGGCCAGGGGCAGGGACAGGGGCAGGGGCAGGGACAGGTAATTTAATGATCTCTGATTTGTTAAACCTACAAAAACGTTAAAAGTTTAGTTGAAAGTAACACTACGTTCATTACACGATAATTTATTTAGCATTAGGCGATACGAAGTTCGCCGGGTCAGCTAGTAAATAATAATAATTTCTTCATGTCCGCCTCTCCGTCCGTCCACAGTATAGCGCCGAGATCCTAAGCGCTAGAAAGCTGTAATTTGGCATGGATACTTAGGTATATTATTTATCAAAACTACAAAGTGGTAAAATAAAATCTTTATAAGTTTTTTCGGTTAGTGCCAGCAAAATAGTAGGTAGATGTTGGACATTTGAATATATCTACGGCAGTACAATATATAATATGATGAATTTAAAAGGAAAACTCTCATGGCAATGTCAGCTTATAGTTAATGAGTGATAGTCGATAAACTTACAACTACAGTACCCTAAATTCTCTACCCAAGTCCTCCTCAACACCTCAGTGATAAGGCATAAATAATAATCCGTTTTTGAGAATGTTATTATTGAACAACCAGTCCATAGTTTAACAATTCCATCCATTTGTGATGTATTTTGGAGTTGAATCCTTTCTAAGGACCTATATATAATAAGACTTAAAAGACCAACATGTAAAATGTAAACAGCCTCACAATAAATGTATTATATTCTATTTTAAAAAGTACTCAATTATAATGTGACTTTTAATTCAACTTACTTAAAGAACGGCACTTTGATATATAGGTACCTTCATTAGTTAAACATATTTCATACATTGTAAAAAGTAATTTTATTATACTGTAATACTTATCACATAGGTACTTGGAGATTATGTAAATCTTACCAATATATTATAGTGAAAAATTGAATGCCTTTAATCAATCACGCTAATACGGCTAAACGGATTCGGATGAATTTTGTCTCACAGATAGTTTATGACCTGCATCTAAAGGTAGGACGCTTTTTATAATGGGAATGGATCTGTTCTATCAGGATAAGGGGTATATTTTAGTATAGATGTTTCATGTATCTGCCAGTAGCTTAGATTTTTTTATATTATTATCTTAAGGGTCGTTTTTCCGTTTCGTTTTTATTTTTGAGATAAAAGGTCCGTCTGTCTGTATGTGTGTCTATTAAAAACCTTTCACTAAGGAATACGTGGAGGTATTAATTTGAAATTAATATCCAATTCTTAGGTCTGGTATTCAATCCCTTAGAGTTGTGAAAAAATCAAGCTTTTAAAAATGAACGCAATCATAAAAGTCTTTGTTATGCCCTATTTTTTTTAGTTATTACGACATTAGCAATGTCATCAAAACCTATCCCCTAAAGACTTAAGTTTATGTTTCCGTTGATCAAGAAAAATGAAATGTAGTGAGAAGCAATGTCGTAAGATACACAAGTAAAAGGAAAAATTTGAAAACCGTTATAGAGTAGGCCGTTACAATTTACAATCAATCGCACAGCCGAAGCTACTGGGCGCAAGAAACTAAAATTTGGCATGTTTTCCGTGGAGAGCTGAACCAATTTTGATAGGATTTTAACTGAAAGGTTCGAAAAAACTAAAAAATGTTGAAAAATGACATTCAGGCGGACGAAGCTGCGGACAAACGCTAGTACAATATATTTTAACCCCCGACGCAAAAAGAGGGGTGTTATAATTTATAAGTTATAATTTTGATGTGTATGTGTGTCTTTTTCTGGCATCGTATACCTATCCTAAATGAAAGGATCGATTGAGATGCAGTTTCTTTTAATGCTCAGGTGATTGAGAGGGTTTTTTAACACTAATTTATGAAGATCTGTTTAGGCGTAAAATAATAAAACTAACTTAAACTGATATTCTGCGTCATAAATGACGTGTTACTTTTATTATATTTTCAGGTACAATTTTAGTATGTATGCAAATGCAAAAAAATGTGCATATTTATTATTTATCCGGCAACACTTGGAATTTTCATCATTAGACAAAGCTGCGAGACGATCTACAAACAAATCGTACACTGTCGTGGTGTTGAATACTGCTGCTATAGAATAGAATTAAAGAAGCTTTTTACTTCTATTAGTAGGTAAGTAGGTAGGCTTAACCATGTAAAGTATTTATCACAGTTTAGTTATGATTTAAAATTAATTACACTTAAAATTAATTTTGTCTACACACTTAATAACTATTGAAAGCAGTAAAAGGCAGAGATAAACATGACAAAAACAGGTTCAAACTAAAGTATTGGATAGGAGAGTCAAGAAACAGACAATCACTTACAGATCAAATCAGTAGGTAATAATAACAACACTAATGGTATGATGTCTAAAATGTATGAAGTACTAAATATTAAATTATCTTTCAACATTTTAAATGTTTACACGTTAATATTGTTGTCTAGATTGAACAATAAAATATATTTTTGTATGCCAACACCTTTTTTTTCACTCATATATTATGCAGTCTATTTGCACCTATAAACGCTTCATATATTTTATAGACATCAAATGCAAACAACAGTCCGAAATGTTCAATATAGATTTTTATGAAAAATACTTGTTTTTGTATGGCAATACTGAAAATTTCTCATTTTTATGGAAACACTGAAACACGTTTACACGGATGTGACTGATCTATCAGTAGCAACAAACGTCATATACATTTAAATGACATCAAAAGGAGATAAAAGCCTGAAATATTACATACAAAAAATTCATTTGTATGAAAATTATTATTTTTTGTATGGCATCACTAAACATTGATTACACCAACGTGTCCGGCCCTTTAGTACCTACAAACGCCTCATACATTATAGAGACATACAGTAGAAACAACAGCCTCAAACATTCGAAAAAAGGATACATTTGTATGAAAATTATTATTTTTTGTATGGCAACATTGAATTTTTTTTTCACCAAAATTTACAAAATATCAGTGCCTACAAACGCTCCATACATTATAATAACGAAATATTCGATTCAAAAATAAATTTGTATGAAAATTATTATTTTTTGTATGGCAACATTGAATTTTTATAGTTTTTCAAAACGAAAATTCTAATTTAAAAATATCTCCCATACATTTCTTATACCCCTGATCTATAGTTTCGGCTCAACTACTTGAAAAGTGAAAAAAATTCTGGACTCCAGTGTTGCCAGTTGATTGAGATGAAAATGGTCAAATGTCATTATGACGACCACAAAAAATCCCGTGGCGCAATTTTTTGATTAAAAATGTTTCTCCTTCTACTTTTTACATTTTTGAATAGAAAGTTCCCAAAAATGTATGAATGAAAAAAAAATCAACGTAATCTGGCAACACTTTCAGTCAAGCTACACAACCGCCCCATACAAAGTCTGCCCCTCAAATGTTGCCAACCTACAAATTTTTTCTTTCAAAAAATGCAATTTTTCGTACATTTTACAAAATGGCCGCCACGGGATCCGCCATCTTGTCGAAAAAAAAAGTATATCCAACATGTCAAAATTGAGGGTAGACCAGAGCCAACAGAGGAAAAATATCGCAAAAATGTTAAAACACCACCGCGATGCGACCCCGCAAAGACACCTCGAAAATTGAAAAATTTCAAACTGAAATATCTCGGCGGCCATCTTGTTTTTTCAATTTTTTCCAACTTCGTCATATTAGTCGTTCCAAGATTAGCCGAAAACGACACCAATGTCGGGTAAGAGCTCAAAGTAAACAAAAAGTTGACAATCGCCGAGCGGCCGCCATCTTGAATTTTCGAATGGTCGTATTTTTCCTATAATAAACATAGGTAGTCAAGCAACTTCTCCATACATTATTATTACCCCCCACCAATACTTTCGGCTGGGCTATTCAAAATGTGAAAAAACGTGAAAAAAAAATCCTGCAGCCAGTGTTGCCAGTTAATTTTGATGAAAATGGTCAAATGTCATTACGACAACCACGAAAAATTTTTTGGTGAAATTTTTTGATTAAAAATGTTTCTCCTTCTACTTTTTACATTTTTGAATAGAAAGTTCACAAAAATGTATGAATGAAAAAAAAATTAACGTAACCTGGCAACATTTCAAGCTAAGCCCCACAACCGCCTCATACAAAGTGACCCCCTCAAATGTTGCCAAACTGTAAATTTTTTCCTTCAAAAAATGCAATTTTTCGTACATTTTATAAAATGGCCGCCACGGGGTCCGCCATCTTTAAGAAAAAAAAAATATATCCCAATCGTCAAAATTGGGGATAGACCCGAGGCAACAGCGAAAAAAAATCGAAAATAAGTTGAAAACCCATTGCAATCCGACCCCGCAAAGTCACCTCCAAAATTGAAAAATTTTAAAGTAAAATATCTCGGCGGCCATCTTGTTTTTTTATTTTTTTCCAATTTCATCGTAACACGTTTCCCAACATTAGCCGAAAACGATACCAATCTCGGGTAGGTGCATAGTGAAAAAAAAAGTTTGTCATTTCGGCTCGGCCGCCATCTTGGATTTTTGAAAGGTCGGATTTTTCCCATAGACACGGAGGCAAACCAAAAATTCTCATATACATTGTACCCACCCCCCACCACTCCTTCCGGGAGATCAATTCGACTTTTCGCAAAACGAAAAAAAAAATCCAGCACCCAGTGTTGCCAGTCGACATCGACGAAAATGGTCAAATGTCATTACGACAACCACGACACGTTTGCCCGTGTGACTTCTTGATTAAAAATATTGCTCCTTCTACTTTTCATATTTTTGAATAAAAAGTCCAAAAAAATGTACTAACAAAAGAAAAAAAAACTCAACCTGGCAACACTTTGAGTCAAGTTACATAACCGCCTGGAACAAAGACACCCGCTCTAATGTTGCCAACCCGAAGAAAAATTCACCCAAAAAACGTCGTTTTTCGTACATTTTTCAAAATGGCCGCCACAGCGTCCGCCATCTTATCGAAAAAATAAATATTCCCAAAATATTAAAATTGAGGATACAATCAAACGAACACACAAAAAACATTGCAAAAAAGTAGAAAACCCACCCCGATGCGACCCCGTAAAGTCACCTCTGAAATCGAAAAAATTCAAACTTGCATATCTCGGCGGCCATCTTGTTTTTTCAATTTTTTCCAAAGTTTTCGTAAATTTTGTCTCAAACTTGTCAAAACCCCCGAAAAACATCCCCCAAAAAGCCATAAACAAAAAAGTTGAAAATCGCAGAGCGGCCGCCATCTTGAAAATGTGAAATGTCAGATTTTTCCCGAGGTGTCGGGGGGGAACGGAGAAAACCCGCCATAGACAACAAAGTCCCATCTCGACTCCTTCTGGGAGAACAATTATATAGTTCACTCCCCGTAAGTCTAGGATTATATAATATAATAACTAGGTTTTGCGTGGGGCGCGCGCTGCTAAAGCAGCGCGCGTGCCTTTTTCTTCTGCAAAAGAACAAATAAAATTTTTTTTTTTTTTTCAAAAATATCATTGGTCTGCGAAATTCATTTTTCGATTCACAGGTCTGTTTGCGACATGTTCGGCTTCACATTATTTTTTTGACTGGAGGGGAAGGGGAGAGGGACAGAAAGCGAGAGAGGGACCGGAAGCGGGAGAAGGAGAGGGAGAGGGGCAGGGTGCGGGGAGGGAGAAGGAGCGGGACAAAAAGCGGGAGAGGGACTGGGTGCGGGAGAGGGATCGCGAGTAGGAGAGGGAGTGGGAGAGGGAGTGGGAAAGGGAGTGGGAGAGGGAATGGAAGAGGGAGTGGAAGAGGGAGTGGGAGAGGGAGTGGGAGAGGGAGTGGGAGAGGGAGTGGGAGAGGGAGTGGGAGAGGGAGTGGGACAGGAAGCGGGAGAGGGAAGGGGAGGGCGAGAGAGAAGGGGAGAGGGCGAGCGAGAGCGAAAGGGAGAGCGAGAGCGAGAGGGAGACCGAGAGAGAGAGCGAGGGGAGAGCGAGAAGGAGAGCGAGAGGGAGAGCGAGAGGGAGAGGGAGAGGAGAGGAAGAAGGAGAGCGAGATCTAGAGTAGCATAATTAATATGATGAATTTAAAAGGAAAAATCTCATGGCGATGTTAGCTTAATAGTTAATGAGTGATAGTCGATAAACTTACAACTACAGAACCCGAAATTCTCTACCCAAGTTCTTCTATAATATAGAAAGGATCTGATGATGGGTTCCAGAGATAAAGAGTGGAAAACCTTAGTGGTAAAGCATAAATTTTCCGTTTTTAATGATATTTGTTGATGGTTACATTAACATTGCAAAACCTGTCCATCAATAAATGTATCTTGGGGACAAAATTCGTAACTCCTCAACGGATGGGAATATATTAAACAGACTATTTTGATAACGTAACTCATGGTTATCATTGCACGCAAAGACAAAACAGATCATACGTCAATACTGAAATATCAACACTTACCCTTTACTGTTAATTTTCTTCAATACCTACATAGTAACACTGTAGAGAACTTTGTACTTTGATGGATTTGTCTATATGGGCTGAGGATGTATCTTGGAGATATGTAAAAATGTACTATAATGAATTGATTGAACAACCAGTCCATAGTTTAACAACTCCGTCCATGTATGATGTATTTCGGAGTTGAATCCTTTATAAGGACCTACCTATATCAAGACTTAAAAAAGTACTCAATTTAATTATAATGTGACTTGTTCAACTCACTTAAAGAAATGCTCTTTGATAGGTATATAGGTACATATTTATATGTATATCATACATTGTCAAAAGTAGTTTTATTATACTGTAATACTTACCACGTAGTTGGAGCTTATGTAATATTATGTATGTATATTCATAGTGAAAATTTGGGTTTTTTTTATTCAATCACGCTAATACGGCTAAACGGATTCGGATGACATTTGTCACACAGATAGCTTATGACCTGCATCAAAAGGTAGGATGCTATATATAACGGGAATCGATCTGTTTTATCAGGATAAGGGGTTTAATTTAATATGGATGTTTAATGTATCTGCCAGTAGCTTACATTTTTTATTTTATTATTTTTAGGGTCCCTCTTCCGTTCCGTTTGTCCTTTTGAGGAAAAAGGTCCGTCTGTCTGTATGTGTGTCTATCAAAAACCTTTCACTAAGGAATACGTGGAGGTATTAATTAAAAATTAATATCCAATTCTTAGGTCTGCTGTGCAATCCCTTAGAGTTGTGAAAAAATCAAGCCTTTAAAAGTCAACGCAATCATAAAACTCTTTGTTATGCCTTTTTTTTAGTTATTTCGACACTCGCAAGATAATCAAAACCTATCCCATAAAGACTTAAGTTTACGTTCCCGTTGATCAAGAAAAATGAAATGTGGCGAGAAGCAATGTCGTAAGATACACAAGTAAAGGGAAAAATTTGAAGACCGTTTTAAGTAACATTACATTACAATTTACAATCAATCGCACAGCCGAAGCTACTGGGCGCGAGAAACTACAATTTGACATGTATGTTCCTTGGGGAGTTAAGGGGAGCACTAAGAGAACACAGGGGGTAAAAAAGGGGGGTGTGATTGTTACTCTTTCATGCAAATAACACTGGACGGATTTCGATGAAATTTGGTAAACGGATATAATATAACCTGGAATAGCTTATTGGATAGTTTTTTATCGCGAAATTCCATGGGCTGAACCAATTTTGATAGGAACTGTAACTGAAAGATTCGTGAAAACTAAACTATCGGATAGGAGAGTCAAGAAACAGACACTTACTTCCAGATCAAATCAGTAGGTAATAATAACAACACTTTAATGGTACAAATGTCTTGAATGATGTCTAAAATGTATAAAGTACTAAAAAATATTATTTAATTATTTTTCAATATTTTAAATAATTACACGTTATTATTGTTTTTTTGGTTGAACAATATTTTTTTTGTATGCCAACACGGTTTTTTTTCACTCATATAATTATTATGCAGTCTATTTGCACCTATAAACCCCTCATACATTTTATAGACATCAAATGCAAACAACAGTCGGAAATGTTCAACATAGATTTTTATGAAAAATACTTGTTTTTGTATGGCATCACTGAAAGTTTCTCATTTTTTATGGCAAAACTGAAACAGGTTTACGGGGATTTGACCGATCTATCAGTAACAACAAACGTTGTATACATTTTAATGACATCAAAAGGAGACAAAAGCCTGAAATATTACGTACAAAAATTCATTTGTATGAAAATTATTATTTTTTGTATGGCATCACTAAACATTGGTTACACCAACGTGTCCGGCCCTTTAATACCTGCAAACGCCTCATACATTATAAAGACATACAATAGAGACAACAGCCTCAAACATTTGAAAAAATAATACATTTGTATGAAAATTATAATTTTTTGTATGGCAACACTGAATTTTTTTTTCACCAAAATTTACAAAATATCAGTACCTACAAACGCCCCATACATTATAATAACGAAATATTCGAATCAAAAATAAATTTGTATGAAAATTATTATTTTTCGTATGGCAACACTAAAATTTTACAGTTCTCTGAAAGCGAGTATTTTAATTCAAAAATATCTCCCATACATTTCTTATACCCCCCAATTTATAGTTTCGGCTCTACTACTCGAAAAGTGAAAAAAATTCTGGACTCCAGTGTTGCCAGTTGATTGAGATGAAAATGGTCAAATGTCATTACGACGCCCACAAAAAATCTTTTGGTGTAATTTTTTGATTAAAAATGTTTCTCCTTCTACTTTTCACATTTTTGAATAGAAAGTTCACAAAAATGTATGAATGAAAAAAAAATCAACGTAACCTGGCAACACTTTCAGTCAAGTTACACAACCGCCCGTTACAAAGTGACGCCTTCAAATGTTGCCAACCTACAAATTTTTTCCTCCAAAAAATGCAATTTTTCGAACATTTTAGAAAATGGCCACCACGGGATCCGCCATCTTGTCGAAAAAAAAAATATATCCAACTTGTCAAAATTGAGGACAGACCAGTTCCAACAGAGGAAAAATATCGCAAAAATGTTAAAACACCACCGCGATGCGACGCCGCAAAGACACCTCGAAAATTGAAAAATTTCAAACTAAAATATCTCGACGGCCATCTTGTTTTTTCAATTTTTTTTAACTTTTTCGTATTAGTCGTCCCAAGATTAGCCGAAAACGACACCAATGTCGGGTAGGTGCAAAAAGTAAACAAAAAGTTGACAATCGCCGAGCGGCCGCCATCTTGAATTTTCGAATGGTCGTATTTTTCCTATAATAACCATAGATAGTCAAGCAACTCCTCCATACATTATTATTACCCCCCACCCATACTTTCGGCTGGGCTATTCGAAATGTGAAAAAACGTGAAAAAAAAATCCAGCAGCCAGTGTTGCCAGTTATTTTTGATGAAAATGGTCAAATGTCATTACGACGGCCACGAAAAATTTTTTGGTGCAATTTTTTGATTAAAAATGTTTCTCCTTCTACTTTTTATATTTTTGAATAGAAAGTTCACAAAAATGTATGAATGAAAAAAAAATTAACGTAACCTGGCAACACTTCAGACCAAGCCTCATAACCGCCCAATACAAAGTGACCCCCTCAAATGTTGCCAACCTAAAAATTTTTTCCTTCAAAAAATGCAATTTTTTGTACATTTTGCAAAATGGCCGCCATGGGATCCGCCATCTTTAAGAAAAAAAAAATATACCCCAATTGTCAAAATTGGGGATAGACCCGAGGCAATTAAGAAAAAAAAGCGAAAAAAAGTTGAAAACCCATTGCAATCCGACCCCGCAAAGTCACCTCCAAAATTGAAAAATTTTAAAGTAAAATATCTCGGCGGCCATCTTGTTTTTTTATTTTTTTCCAGTTTCATCGTAACACATTTTCTAACATTAGCCGAAAACGACACCAATCTCGGGTAGGTGCATAGTGAAAAAAAAAGTTGGTCATTTCGACTCGGCCGCCATCTTGGATTTTTGAAAGGTCGGATTTTTTCCATAGACACGGAGGCAAACCAAAAATTCCCCCATACATTGTACTCACCCCCCACCACTCCTTCTGGGAGATCAATTCGACTTTTCGTAAAACGAAAAAAAAATTCCAGCAGCCAGTGTTGCCAGTCGGCATCGACGAAAATGGTCTAATGTCATTACGACGACCACGACACGTTTGCCTGTGTGACATTTTGATTAAAAATATTGCTCCTTCTACTTTTCATATTTTTGAATAAAAAGTCCAAAAAAATGTATCAACAAAAGAAAAAAAAACTCAACCTGGCAACACTTTGGGTCAAGTTACATAACCGCCTGGAACAAAGACACCTACTCAAATGTTGCCAACCCAAAGAAAAATTCACCCAAAAAACGTCGTTTTTCGTACATTTTTCAAAATGGCCGCCACCGCGTCCGCCATCTTGTCGAAAAAATAAATATCGCCAAAATATCAAAATTAAGGATACAATCAAACAAACACTCAAAAAACATTTTAAAAAAATTGAAAAACCGCCCCGATGCGACCCCGCAAAGTCACCTCTGAAATCGAAAAAATTCAAACTCGAATATCTCGGCGGCCATCTTGTTTTTTCAATTTTTTCTAAAGTTTTCGTATATCGCCCCCAAAACTTATCGAAACGCCCCAAAAAAATCCCGCAAAAAGCCGTAAACAAAAAAGTTGAAAATCACAGAGCGGCCGCCATCTTGAAAATGTGAAATGTCAGATTTTTCCCGAGGTGTCGGGGGGAGAAGGAGAAAACCCGCCATAGACAACAAAGTCCCATCTCACCTCCTTCTGGGAGAACAATTATATGGATCACTCCCCGTAAGTCTAGGATTATATATAATAATAACTAGGTTTTTGCGTGGGGCGCGCGCTGCTAAAGCAGCGCGCGTGCCTTTTTCTTCCGCAAAAGAACAAATAAAAAAAGTTTTTTTTTCAAAAATATCATTGGTCTGAGAAATTTCGATTTTTCGATTCACGGGTCTTTTTGCGACTTGTTCGGCTTCACACTATTTTTTTGACGGGAGGAGGAGGGGAGAGGAACAGGAAGCGAGACAGGTACTTTGACTTTGACTTTGACTTTGAAGCGAGACAGGGACCAGGAGCGGGAGGAGAGGGAAAGGGAGAGGGGCAGAAAGCGGAGAGGGAGAAAGAGCTAGACAGAAAGCGGGAGAGGGAATGGGCGCGGGAGAGGGACTGGGAGCGGGAGACGAACGTGAAGTGGGAGAGAGAGGGAGCAGGAAAGGGAGATGGGAGAGAGGGAGAGGGGCAGAGTAAGAAGGAGAGAGAGGGAGAGGGAGGAGAGCGAGAGGGAGAGAGAGACAGGGAATGGGAGAAGGAGACGGGAGAGAGGGAGAGGGGCAGAGTAAGAAGGAGAGAGATGGAGAGGGGCAGAGTAAGGAGATAGAGGGTGAGGGATAGGGGAGAGGGGATAGGGAGAGGGGAGAGGGGATAGGGAGAGGGAGACGGGAAAAGGGAGAGGGAGAGGGGAGAGGGGAGATGGAGCGGGGAGAGGGAGAGGAAATTTAATGATCTCTGATTTGGTTAAACCTACATTCATTACGCGATAATTTATTTAGCATTAGGCGATACGAAGTTCGCCGGGTCAGCTAGTAAATAATAATAGTTTCTATTATGTCCGCCTCTCCGTCCGTCCGCAGTATAGCGTCGAGATCCTTAGCGCTAGAAAGCTGTAATTTGGCATGGATACACATACTTATTTATCAAAATTACAAAGTGTTAAAATAAAATCTTTATAAGTTTTTTCGCGTAGTGCCAGCGAAATGGTCGATGTTGGACATGTAACCACGGCAGTTAGAATATTTAAAATTATGAATTTCAAAGGAAAACTCTCATGGAAATGTTAGCTTAAATAGTTAATTAGTGAAGGTCGACAAACTTACAACTACAGTACCCTAAATTCTCTACCCTAGTCCTCTTTTAATATAGGAAGGATCTGATGATGGGTTCCACAGATAAAGAGTGGAACACCTCAGTGGTGAGGCATTTATAATAATCCTTAATTTTGGGAATGTTACTATTTAACAACCAGTCCATAATTTAAAAACTCCATCCATGTGTGATGTATTTCGGAGTTGAATCCTATATAAGGGCCTATATTAAGACTTAAAAAAGTACTCAATTAAATCTTTTAATCAATTAAATTTAATGTGACTTGTAATTCAGCTTACTTAAAGAATGGCACTTTGATATGTAGGTACAATAGGTACATAGTTTTATTTCATACATTGTAAAAAGTAGTTTTATTATACTGTAATACTTATCAACTACTTGGAGATTATGCAAATCCTACGAACATACTATAATGAAAATTTGGATGTCTTTATTCAGTCACCCTAATACGGCTAAACGGATTCGGATGAAATTTATCTCACGGATAGTTTATGACCTGCATCTAAAAGTAGGACGATTTTTATAACGGAATGGACCTGTTATCAGGATAAGGCACATATTTTAGTATGGATGTTTAATGTATTTGCCAGTAGCTTATATTTTTTTATATTTTATATTATTATATTTAGGGTCCTTTTCCGTTCTATTTTTGCTTTCGAAGTAAAAGGTCCGTCTGTCTGTATGTGTGTCTGTCAAAAGCTTTTCACTAAGGAATACGTGAATGTATTAATTTAAAAAATAATATCCAATTCTTTGGTCTGCTGTGCAATCCCTTAGAGTTGTGAAAAAATTAAGCTTTTAAAAGTCAACGCAATGATAAAATTCTTTGTTATGTTATATACTTCTTTCGACACTCGCAAGTTAATCAAAACCTATCTCCTAACTAAAGACTTAAGTTTACGTTCCGGTTGATCAAGAAAAATGAAATGTGGTGAGAAGCAATGTCGTAAGAGAAAAATTTGAAGACCGTTTTGTAGTAACATTACATTACAATTTACAATCGCACAGCCGAAGCTACTGGGCGCAAGAAGCTTTTGGCATGTATAATTTTATTATGTTCCTTCGGGAGTGTAGGGGAGCACTAAGACATAATTTTTGTTAACCCCCTAAGAGTTACAGTTTCACGCAAATAACACTGGACGAATTTCGATCAAATTTGGAAAGAATATAACCTGAAATAGCTCATAGGGTACTTTTTATCGCAAAATTCCATGGGCTGAACCAATTTTGATAGGACTCTCACTGAAAGGTTCGTGAAAACTAAAAAATGTTGAAAAATGTCATTTAGGCAGGTGAAGCTGCGGGCAAAAGCTAGTACAATATTTTAACCCTAGACGCGAAAAGAGGGCTGTTATAATTATGATTTGTATGGTTGTCTGTTTGTAGCATCGTATCTCCTAAATGAATAGACCAATTATGATGCAGTTTATTATTATTTCTCCATGGGGTTTGCCTGGATAGCTACCACCCTTGAGCATGAGTCAGCCGCCAAACGACTCGTCGTGTTCCGGCTGGGGGCTTGAGAGCCAGTTCTTTCTTTCTTTTTCTTCTCTCTTTCTTGGCCGGCAACGCATCGGTGATGCCTTTGGTGTTGCTGATGTCCATGGGCGACGATAGCCACTTACCATCAGGTGGATCGTCAGCTCGTTTACCGGCTATTTCCATAAAAAAAAGTTTATTTTAATGCTGAGGGTTCTTAACTATGATTTATTAAAAACTGTTTAGGAGTAAAATAATAAAACTGACTTAAACCTATATTCTGCGTCATGCATAACGCGTTATTTTTTATTATATTTTTAGCTGCCATTTTAGTATGTATGCAAATGCAAAAAAATTGCATATTTTTTCTTTATCTGGCAACACTTGAGATGCGAGACGATTTACAAACAAATAGTACGCTGTCGTGGTGCTGTATATTGCTGCTATAGAATGGTATAAAAGAAGCTTTTTGCTTCTATTAGTAGGTAAGTAGGTAGGGCTTAACCAGTATTTATCACCTTTTAGTTATGATTTAAAAATAATTAAGTATACTCAAAATTAATTTTGCCTACACACATAATGACTATTCAAAGCAGTATAGGGAAGAGTAGAGAGCAGTTAATATAAATGATAAAATCACACTAAACTATCGGACAGGAGAGTCAAGAAACAGACAATCACATCAGACCAGACCAGTAGATAATAACAACACTATAATGGTACAAAAAAATATCTTGAATGATGTCTTAAATTATCTTTCGAGATTTTAAATGTGTACACGTTAATTTTGTTTTCAAGATTGAACAATAAAATATTTTTTTTGTATGCCAACACGGATTTTTTATTCACTGATATAATGTGTAGTCTATTTGTACCTATAAACGCCTCATACATTTTATAGACATTAAATGCAAACAACAGTCCCAAATGTTCGATATAGATTTTTGTGAAAAATACTTGTTTTTGTATGGCAACACTGAAAGTTTCTCATTTTTATGGCAACACTGAAACACGTTAATACGGATGTGACCGATCTAATAGTAGCAACAAACGTCGTAAACATTTTAATGACATCAAAAGGAGACAAAAGCCTGAAATATTACATACAAAAAATTCATTTGTATGAAAATTATTATTTTTTGTATGGCATCACTAAATACTGGTTACACCAACGTGTCCGGCCCTTTAATACCTGCAAACGCCTCATACATTATAAAGACATCAAATGGCGACAACAGTCTCAAACATTCGAAAAAGGAATACATTTGTATGAAAATTATTATTTTTGTATGGCAACATTGAATTTTTTTTTCACCAAAATTTACAAAATGTCAGTGCCTACAAACGCTCTATACATTATAATAACAAAATATTCGATTCAAAAATAAATTTGTGAGAAAATTATTATTTTTTGTATGGCAACACTGAAATTTTATAGTTTTTTCAAAACGAACATTCTAATTGAAAAATATCTCCCATACATTTCTTATACCCCCGATGTATAGTTTTGGCTCAACTACTCGAAAAGTGAAAAAAATTCTGGACTCCAGTGTTGCCAGTTGATTGAGATGAAAATGGTCAAATGTCATTACGACGACCACAAAAAATCTCGTCGTTTAATTTTTTGATTAAAAATGTTTCTCCTTCTACTTTTTACATTTTTGAATAGAAAGTTCACAAAAATGTATGAATGAAAAAAAAATCAACGTAACCTGGCAACACTTCAGACTAAGACCCACAACCGCCCCATACAAAGTGACCCCCTCAAATGTTGCCAACCCACAATGTTTTTCCTTCAAAAAAATGTCATTTTTCATATATTTTACAAAATGGCCGCCACAGAATCCGCCATCTTTTCGAAAAAAAAAATATACGCAATGTGTCAAAATTGAGAATAGACCCAAGCCAATAGAGAAAAAACATCGCAAAAAAGTTGAAATACCACCGCAATCCGACCCCGCAAAGTCACCTCGAAAATTGAAAAAATTCAAACTAAAATATCTCGGCGGCCATCTTGTTTTTTAAATTTTTTCCAACTTCATCATATTAGTCGTCCCTAGATTAGCCGAAAACAACACCAATGTTGGGTAAGTGCTCAAAGTAAACAAAAAGTTGACAATCGCCGAGCGGCCGCCATCTTGAATTTTCGAATGGTCGTATTTTTCCTGAAATAACCATAGATAATCAAGAAACTTTTTAGTACATTATTATTACCCCCCACCGATACTTTCGGCTGGGCTATTCGAAATGTGGAAAAACGTGAAAAAAAAATCCAGCAGCCAGTGTTGCCAGTTAATTTTGATGAAAATGGTCAAATGTCATTACGACGGCGACGTGAAATTTTTTGGTGGATTTTTTTGATTAAAAATGTTTCTCCTTCTACTTTTTATATTTTTGAATAGAAAGTTCACAAAAATGTATGAATGAAAGAAAAATTAACATAACCTGGCAACACTTCAGACCAAGCCTCACAACCGCCCAATACAAAGTGACCCCCTCAAATATTGCCAACCTCAAAATTTTTTACCTCAAAAAATGCAATTTTTTGTACATTTTGCAAAATGGCCGCCATAGGATCCGCCATCTTTAAGAAAAAAAAAATATACCCCAAACGTCAAAATTGGAGATAGACCCGAGGCAATTAAGAAAAAAAAGCGAAAAAAAGTTGAAAATCCATTGCAATCCGACCCCGCAAAGTCACCTCCAAAATTGAAAAATTTTAAAGTAAAATATCTCGGCGGCCATCTTGTTTTTTTATTTTTTTCCAGTTTCATCGTAACACATTTTCTAACATTAGCCGAAAACGACACCAATCTCGGGTAGGTGCATAGTGAAAAAAAAAGTTGGTCATTTCAACTCGGCCGCCATCTTGGATTTTTGAAAGGTCGGATTTTTCCCATAGACACGGAGGCAAACCAAAAATTCCCCCATACATTGTACTCACCCCCCACCACTCCTTCTGGGAGATCAATTCGACTTTTCGTAAAACGAAAAAAAAATTCCAGCAGCCAGTGTTGCCAGTCGGCATCGACGAAAATGGTCAAATGTCATTACGACGACCACGACACGTTTGCCTGTGTGACATTTTGATTAAAAATATTGCTCCTTCTACTTTTCATATTTTTGAATAAAAAGTCCAAAAAAATGTATCAACAAAAGAAAAAAAAACTCAACCTGGCAACACTTTGGGTCAAGTTACATATCCGCCCGGAACAAAGACACCCGCTCAAATGTTGCCAACCCGAAGAAAAATTCACCCAAAAAACGTCGTTTTTCGTACATTTTTCAAAATGGCCGCCACCGCGTCCGCCATCTTGTGAAAAAAATAAATATACCCGAAATATCAAAATTGAGGATACATTCGAGACAACACTAAAAAAACATTGAAAAAAAGTTGAAAAACCACCCCGATGCGACCCCGCAAAGTGACCTCTAAAATCGAAAAAATTCAAACTCGAATATCTCGGCGGCCATCTTGTTTTTTCAATTTTTTCTAAAGTTTTCGTATATCGACCCCAAAACTTGTCGAAACGCCCCAAAAAAATCCCGCAAAAAGCCATAAACAAAAAAGTTGAAAATCACAGAGCGGCCGCCATCTTGAAAATGTGAAATGTCAGATTTTTCCCGAGGTGTCGGGGGGGGATGGAGAAAACCCGCCATAGACAACAAAGTCCCATCTCGACTCTTTCTGGGAGAACAATTATATAGTTAAGTCAGTGGTAAGTCTAGGATTATATAATATAACTAGGTTTTTGCGTGGGGCGCGCGCTGCTAAAGCAGCGCGCGTGCCTTTTTCTTCCGCAAAAGGAAAAATAAATAAATAGTTTTTTAAAAAAGATCATTGACATGCGAAATTTATTTTTCGATTCAGGGGTCTGTTTGCGAAGCGGGAGGAGGAGCGGGAGAGTGAGAGGGACGTAAAGCGGGAGCGGGAGAGGGAGAGGGACAGGGAGCGGGACAAGGAGAGGGAGAGGGAGAGTGAGAGGGAGAGAGACAGGGAGAGCGAAAGGGAGATAAAACGAAGGGGTTGTAAATATTTAAGAAACTATGTCATTTTTGAACTCAGTAATGTGAAAATTTATATAAGCTTATTATTAGAAATAAAAATTTACTGTCACAGGTTTTTTTGGAAATTCATCCCCAAATGGTTAAAACCAGGGATGTAAGTTTGTACGGAACTTCGTCAATACCGAACTCAGAGATATGAAAATTTATAATTATGTAAGCGTATACTTAGAAACAAAAAGTAACTGTAGAGTTGTTTTTGAAAATTAATCCCCTATACTAAAAGGTTATAAATCAGTACGCAACTTGGACATTTTCGAACTCAGAAAGGTGTCAATCAAATCAAAAATTAACTGTAGCAGGTTTTTTTGTAATTTCAGCCCTTAAGAGGTAAATAAATGGGTTGCAAGTTTTTTAGAACTTCTCATTTTCAAACTCAGAAATATGAAAATTAATATGTAAGCATATAGTGAGTTTATTGCAGACGGCTTTACGGATGGGAGGGGGAGAAGAGGAGAAGGAGAGGGAGTGAGACAGGGAGAGGGACAGGGAGTGGGAGAAGGAGAGGGAGTGGGAGAAGGAGAGGGAGTGGGAGAGGGAGTGGGAGAAGGAGAGGGAGTGGGAGAAGGAGAGGGAGTGGGACAGGGAGAGGGAGTGGGACAGGGAGAGAGAAGGAGTGGGATAGGGAGAGGGAGAGAGGAAGTTGGACAGGGAGAGGGAGAGAGAGGGAGTGGGACAGGGAGAAGGAGAGAAAGAGAGGGAGAGGGAGAGGGAGGGGGAATTTAATGAACCAACAAAAACTATAAAAGTTTAGTTGAAAGTAACACTATTAATCGGGTCAGCTAGTAAATAATAATAGTTTCTTCATGTCCGTCTCTCCGTCCGTCCGCACCAAAGCGCAAAGATCCTTACCGCTAGAAAGCTGTAATTTGGCGATTGACATGAATACACACTCATACTTATTTATCAAAAGTGGTAAACTAAAATCTTTATAATTTTTTTCGGGTAGTGCCAGCGAAATGGTAGATGTTGGACATGTGAATATCCACGGCAGTAGAATATTTAATATGATGAATTTGAAAGGAAAACTCTCATGGCAATGTTAGCTTAATAGTTAATGAGTGATAGTCGATAAACTTAGTACCCTAAATTCTCTACCCGAGTCCTCCTTTATATAGGAAGGATGTGATAATGGGTTCCAGAGATAAAGAGTGGAACACCTCAGTGGTGAGGCATCAATAATAATCCGTTTTTGGGAATGTTACTATTGAACAACCATTCCATAGTTTAACAACTCCATCCATGTGTGATATATTTTGGAGTTGGATCCTTTCTAAGGACCTTTATTAAGACTTAAAAAAGATCAACACGTAAAATGTAAACAGTCTCACAATAAGTGTATCTTATTCTGTTCTTAAAAGTACTTGTGACTTGTGATTCAACTTATTTAAAGAACGGCACTTTGATATAAAGGTACATAGTTAAATTTTATACGTTTTAAAAAGTAGTTTTATTATCGTAAAATAATTATCACGTACTTGGAGATCATGTAAATCCTACCAATATATTATAGCGAAAATTTGAATGTCTTTATTCAATCACGCTAATACGGCTAAACAGATTAGGATGTTTGTCTCACAGATAGTTTATGACCTGCATCTAAAGGTAGGACACTTTTTATAACGGGGATGGATCTGTTCTATCAGGATATGGGGTATATTTTAGTATGGATGTTTAATGTATCTGCCAGTAACTTAGTATCCAATTCTTAGGTCTGCTGTGCAACCCCTTAGAGTACTGAAAAAATCAAGCTTTTAAAAGTCAACGCAATCATAAAACTCTCTGTTATGACCTATTATTTTTAGTTATTTAGACATTCGCAAGGTAATCAAAGCCCATCCCATGAAGACTTAAGTTTATGTTCCCGTTGATCAAGAGAAATGAATTGTGGTGAGAAGGAATTTCTTAAGAGAAAAACTTGAAGACCGTTTTGTAGTAACATTACATTACAATTTACAATTAATCGCGCCGAAGCCACTGGGCGCAAGAAGTTGAAATTTGGCATGTATGTTCTTTGGGGAGTGTAGGGGAGCACTAAGAGATAATTTATGTAAAATCCCCCCCCCCAGGGGGTAAAAAAGGGGGGCATGATTGTTACTCTTTCATGGAAATAACACTGGACGGATTTCGATAAAATTTGGTAAACGGGTAGAATATAATCTGAAATAGCTCATAGCGTACTTTTTATCACGAAATTCTATGTACTGAACCAAATTTGATAGTACTTTCACTGAAAGGTTCGATAAAACCAAAAAAAAATTGAAAAATGTCATTCAGGCGCGAGCGAATTTTCGGGCAAAAGCTAGTACAATATATTTTAACCCCCGACGCAAAAAGAGGGGTGTTATAATTTTGATGTGTATCTCCTAAATGAATGAACCGATTATGATGCAGTTTCTTTTAATGCTAAGGTGATTGAGAGGGTTATTAACTACAATCTATGAAGATCTGTTTAGGCGTAAAATAATAAAACTGACTTAAATTGATATTTATTTATTTCGCAACACTTGAGGTTTTCTTCATCAGACAAGGATGCGAGATGATTTACAAACAAATCTTACACTGTCGTAGTGATAAATACTGCTGCTATAGAATAAGTCAATGGCTTAAAATGAGAAATAAAAATTAAGTGTAGAGGACTTTACGGTCGGGAGGGGGAAAGGAGAGGGACAGGAAGCGAGAGAAACCGGGAGCAGGAGAGGGAGAGGGAGAGCGAGAGGGAGAGGGAGAGTGAGAGGGAGAAGGAGAGGGAGTGGGACAGGGAGAGGGAAAGGGAGAAGGAGAGGGAGAGACATATTATGTGCAATCTATTTGCACCTATAAACGCCTGATACATTTTATAGACATCAAATGCAAATAATAGTCCGAAATGTTCAATATAGATTTTTATGAACAATACCTGTTTTTGTATGGCAACACTGAAATTTTATCATTTTTCAAAGCAACACTGAAACACTTATGTGAGAGATCTGTCTGTAGCAACAAACGTCGTATACATTTTAATGACATCAAAAGGAGACAAAAGCCTGAAATATTACATTCAAAAATTAATTTGTATGAAAATTATTATTTTTTGTATGGCATCACTATTTATTGGTTACACCAACGTGTCCGGTCCCTTAGTACCTACAAATGCCTCATACATTGTAAAGACATCAAATGGGGACAACAGCCTCAAACATTCGAATAAAGAATACATTTGTATGAAAATTATAATTTTTTGTATGGCAACAATGAAACACATTTACACGGATGTCACCGATCTATCGGCAGCAACAAACGTCGTATACATTTTAATGACATAAAAAGGAGACAAAAGCCTGAAACACTACCTACAAAAATTCATTTGCATGAAAATTATTATTTTTTGTATGGCATCACTAAACATTGGTTACACCGACGTGTCCGGTCCTTTAGTACCTACAAACGCCTCATACATTATATAGCGATCAAATGGAGACAACAGCCTCAAACATTCGAAAAAAGAATACATTTGTATGAAAATAATTATTTTTCATATGGCAACACTGAATTTTTTTTTCACCAAAATGTACAAAATGTTAGTACCTACAAACGCCCCAAACATTATAATAACGAAATATTCGATCCAAAAATAAATTTGTATGAAAATTATTATTGTTTGTATGGCAACACTGAAATTTTATAGTTTTTCTAAAACAAATATATTAATTTAAAAATATCTCTCATACATTTTCTATACCCTTGATCTACAGTTTCAGCTCAACTACTCGAAAAGTGAAAAAAATTCTGGACTCCGGTGTTGCCAGTTGATTGAGATGAAAATGGTCAAATGTCATTACGACGCCCACAAAAAATCTTGTGGTGTAATTTTTTGATTAAAAATGTTTCTCCTTCTACTTTTTACATTTTTGAATAGAAAGTTCACAAAAATGTAAGAATGAAAAAAAAATCAACGTAACCTGGCAATACTTTCAGTCAAGTCACACAACCGCCCCTTACAAATTGACCCCCTCAAATGTTGCCAACCTACAAATTTTTTCCTTCAAAAAATGCAATTTTTCGTACATTTTACAAAATGGCCACCACGGGATCCGCCATCTTGTCGAAAAAAAAATATATCCAACATGTCAAAATTGAGGATAGACCAGAGCCAACAGAGGAAAAATATCGCAAAAATGTTAAAACACCACCGCGATGCGACCCCGCAAAGACACCTCGAAAATTGAAAAATTTCAAACTAAAATATCTCGGCGGCCATCTTGTTTTTTCAATTTTTTTCAACTTTTTCGTATTAGTCGTCCTAAGATTAGCCGAAAACGACACCAATGTCGGGTAGGTGCTCAAAATAAACAAAAAGTTGACAATCGCCGAGCGGCCGCCATCTTGAATTTTCGAATGGTCATATTTTTCCTATAATAACCATAGATAGTCAAGCAACTTCTCAATACATTATTATTACCCCCCACCAATACTTTCGGCTGGGCTACTCGAAATGTGAAAAAACGTGAAAAAAAAATCCAGCAGCCAGTGTTGCCAGTTAATTTTGATGAAAATGGTCAAATGTCATTACGATGACCACGGAAAATTTTTTGAAGAAATTTTTTGATTAAAAATGTTTTTCCTTCTACTTTTTATATTTTTGAATAGGAAGTTCACAAAAATGTATGAATGAAAAAAAAATAAACGTAACCTGGCAACACTTCAGACTAAGCCCCACAACCGCCCGATACAAAGTGACCCCCTCATATGTTGCCAACCTCAAGATTTTTCACCTCAAAAAATGTAATTTTTCGAACATTTTATAAAATGGCCGCCACGGGGTCCGCCATCTTGTCGAAAAAAAAAATATACCCCAAACGTCAAAATTGGGGATAGACCCAAGGTAATTAAGAAAAAAATCGGAAAAAAGTTGAAAACCCATTACAATCCGACCCCGCAAAGTCACCTCCAAAATTGAAAAATTTCAAAGTAAAATATCTCGGCGGCCATCTTGTTTTTTTATTTTTTTCCAGTTTCATCGTAACACATTTTCTAACATTAGCCGAAAACGACACCAATCTCGGGTAGGCGCATAGTGAAAACAAAAGTTGGTCATTTCGACTCGGCCGCCATCTTGGATTTTTGAAAGGTCGGATTTTTCCCATAGACACGGAGGCAAACCAAAAATTCCCCCATACATCGTACTCACCCCCCACCACTCCTTCCAGGAGATCAATTCGACTTTTCGCAAAACGAAAAAAAAAAATCCAGCAGCCAGTGTTGCCAGTCGACATTGACGAAAATGGTCAAATGTCATTACGAGGACCACGACACGCTTGCCCGTGTGACATTTTGATTAAAAATATTGCTCATTCTACTTTTCACATTTTTGAATAAAAAGTCCAAAAAAATGTACCAACAAAAGAAAAAAAAGCTCAACCTGGCAACACTTTGAGTCAAGTTACACAACCGCCTGGAACAAAGGGACCCGCTCAAATGTTGGCAACCCGAAGAAAAATTCACCCAAAAAACGTCGTTTTTCGTACATTTTTCAAAATGGCCGCCACCGCGTCCGCCATCTTTTTGAAAAAATAAATATCCCCAAAATATCAAAATCGAGGATACAATCAAACGAATACATAAAAAACATTGAAAAAAAGTTGAAAAACCACCCCGATGCGACCCCGCAAAGTGACCTCTAAAATCGAAAAAATTCAAACTTGAATATCTCGGCGGCCATCTTGTTTTTTCAATTTTTTTCAAAGTTTTCGTAATTCTCCTCCAAAATTTTACGAAACTACCCAAAAAAATTCCCCAAAAAGCCATAAACAAAAAAGTTGAAAATCACAGAGCGGCCGCCATCTTGAAAATGTGAAATGTCAGATTTTTCCCAAGATCCTTGGAGGGGAAGGAGAAAACCCGCCATAGACAACAAAGTCCCATCTCGCCTCCTTCTGGGAGAACAATTATATAGTACTTACGGTGGTAAGTCTAGGATTATATAATATAACTAGGTTTTTGCGTGGGGCGCGCGCTGCTAAAGCAGCGCGCGTGCCTTTTTCTTCCGTAAAAGAACAAATAAATAATAGTTTTTTTTTCAAAAATATCATTGGTCTGAGAAATTTCGATTTTTCGATTCACGGGTCTTTTTGCGACTTGTTCGGCTTCATACTATTTTTTTGACGGGAGGGGGAGGGGAGAGGAACAGGAAGCGAGACAGGGACTTTGACTTTGACTTTGACTTTGAAGCGAGACAGGGACCAGGAGCGGGAGGAGAGGGAAAGGGAGAGGGACTGGGCGCGGGAGAGGGACTGGGAGCGGGAGACGAACGTGAAGTGGGAGAGAGAGGGAGCAGGAAAGGGAGATGGGAGAGAGGGAGAGGGGCAGAGTAAGAAGGAGAGAGAGGGAGAGGGAGGAGAGCGAGAGGAAGAGAGAGACAGGGAGTGGGAGAAGGAGACGGGAGAGAGGGAGAGGGGCAGAGTAAGAAGGAGAGAGATGGAGAGGGGCAGAGTAAGGAGATAGAGGGTGAGGGATAGGGGAGAGGGGAGAGGGAGAGGGGAAAAGGGAGAGGGGAGAGGGGAGATGGAGCGGGGAGAGGGAGAGGAAATTTAATGATCTCTGATTTGTTAAACCTACATTCGTTACGCGATAATTTATTTAGCATTACGAAGTTCGCCGGGTCAGCTAGTAAATAATAATAGTTTCTATATGTCCGCCTCTCCGTCCGTCCGCAGTATAGCGCCGAGATCCTTAGCGCTAGAAAGCTGTAATTTGGCATGGATACACATACTTATTTATCAAAATTACAAAGTGTTAAAATAAAATCTTTATAAGTTTTTTCGGGTAGTACCAGCGAAATGGTCGATGTTGGACATGTGACCACGGCAGTAGAATATTTAAAATGATGAATTTCAAAGGAAAACTCTCATGGAAATGTTAGCTTAAATAGTTAATTAGTGATGGTCGACAAACTTACAACTACAGTACCCTAAATTCTCTACCCAAGTCCTCCTTTAATATAGGAAGGATCTGATGATGGGTTCCAGAGATAAAGAGTGGAACACCTCAGTGGTGAGGCATTTATAATAATCCTTAATTTTGGGAATGTTACTATTTAACAACCAGCCCATAATTTAACAACTCCATCCATGTGTGATGTATTTCGGAGTTGAATCCTTTATAAGGGCCTATATTAAGACTTAAAAAAGTACTCAATTAAATCATAATGTGACTTGTAATTCAGCTTACTTAAAGAATGGCACTTTGATATATAGGTACAATAGGTACATAGTTTTATTTCATACATTGTAAAAAGTAGTTTTATTATACTGTAATACTTATCAACTACTTGGAGATTATGCAAATTCTACGAACATATTATAGTGAAAATTTGGATGTCTTTATTCAGTCACCCTAATACGGCTAAACGGATTCGGATGAAATTTATCTCACAGATAGTTTATGACCTGCATCTAAAAGTAGGACGATTTTTATAACGGAATGGACCTGTTATTATTATAAGGGGCATATTTTAGTATGGATGTTTAATGTATCTGCCAGTAGCTTATATTTTTTTATATTTTATATTATTATATTTAGGGTCCTTTTCCGTTCTATTTTTGCTTTTGAAGTAAAAGGTCCGTCTGTCTGTATGTGTGTCTGTCAAAAACTTTTCACTAAGGAATACGTGGAGGTATTAATTTAAAAAATAATATCCAATTCTCAGGTCTGCTGTGCAATCCCTTAGAGTTGTGAAAAAATTAAGCTTTTAAAAGTCAACGCAATGATAAAACTCTTTGTTATGTTTTTTTTTTAGTTCTTTCGACACTCGCAAGTTAATCAAAACCTATCTCCTAACTTAAGACTTAAGTTTACGTTCCGGTTGATCAAGAAAAATGAAATGTGGTGAGAAGCAATGTCGTAAGGGAAAAATTTGAAGACCGTTTTGTAGTAACATTACATTACAATTTACAATCGCACAGCCGAAGCTACTGGGCGCAAGAAGCTTTTGGCATGTATAATTTTATTATGTTCCTTCGGGAGTGTAGGGGAGCACTAAGACATAATTTTTGTTAACCCCCTAAGAGTTACACTTTCACGCAAATAACACTGGACGAATTTCGATCAAATTTGGAAAGAATATAACCTGAAATAGCTCATAGGGTACTTTTTATCGCAAAATTCCATGGGCTGAACCAATTTTGATAGGACTCTCACTGAAAGGTTCGTGAAAACTAAAAAATGTTGAAAAATGTCATTTAGGCAGGTGAAGCTGCGGGCAAAAGCTAGTACAATATTTTTAGACGCGAAAAGAGGGTTGTTATAATTATGATTTGTATGGTTGTCTGTTTGTAGCATCGTATCTCCTAAATGAATAGACCAATTATGATGCAGTTTATTATTATTTCTACATGGGGTTCGTCTGGATAGCTACCACCCTTGAGCATGAGTCAGCCGCCAAACGACTCGTCGTGTTCCGGCTGGGGGCTTGAGAGCCAGTTCTTTCTTTCATTTTCTTCTCTCTTTCTTGGCCGGCAACGCATCGGTGATGCCTTTGGTGTTGCTGATGTCCATGGGCGACGATAGCCACTTACCATCAGGTGGATCGTCAGCTCGTTTGCCGGCTATTTCCATAAAAAAAAGTTTCTTTTAATGCTGAGGGTTCTTAACTATGATTTATTAAAAACTGTTTAGGAGTAAAATAATAAAACTGACTTAAACCGATATTCTGCGTCATGTATAACGCGTTATTTTTTATTATATTTTTAGCTGCCATTTTAGTATGTATGCAAATGCAAAAAATGTGCATATTTTTTCTTTATCTGGCAACACTTGAGATGCGAGACGATTTACAAACAAATCGTATTCAATTCAATTCAATTCAATTCAATTCATTTATTTGTATTAAGTACAAAGGCACTTAGCCTGTATTAGGCATACAAATATTACAAAATACAACATAAACAGTACACAAACACAAACATAATTTATCAGTCATTACATTTCATAAATATACTAAAATTAATTTTACACAATTATATCACATATTTGAATTATATTAATAAACAATACATTTAGATTAATTTAGATTCAGAATTATAATAAGACATTTAGAATTCAAGTTAAAATCAAACAATATAATTACTAAAGATTAAATAAATTCATTAATGTCATAATAACAATTATTTATTAAATGTCGCTTAAGTTCTGTTCTAAATTTATTAAGGGTAAGTTTTTTAATGTCATCAGGAATTTTGTTATAAATTCTAACACACATCCCACACGCATTACGATGGACCAAGTTTGTACGCAGGACTTTATCTAGCACCAGTCGTTGTCCGTTCCTTGTATTTCTGGGATATACCTCCTGAGCTGTTTTAAATAATTCTCTGTGCTGTCTTACGAAGAGGGAAGCTTCTAATATATACATCGTACGCTGTCGTGGTGCTGTATATTGCTGCTATAGAATGGTATAAAAGAAGCTTTTTGCTTCTATTAGTAGGTAAGTAGGTAGGGCTTAACCAGTATTTATCACCTTTTAGTTATGATTTAAAAATAATTAAGTATACTCAAAATTAATTTTGCCTACACACATAATAACTATTCAAAGCAGTATAGGGCAGAGTAGAGACCAGTTAATATAAATGATAAAATCACACTAAACTATCGGACAGGAGAGTCAAGAAACAGACAATCACATCAGACCAGACCAGTAGATAATAACAACACTATAATGGTACAAAAAAATATCTTGAATGATGTCTTAAATTATTATCTTTCGAGATTTTAAATGTGTACACGTTAATTTTGTTTTCAAGATTGAACAATAAAATATTTTTTTGTATGCCAACACGGATTTTTTATTCACTGATATAATGTGTAGTCTATTTGTACCTATAAACGCCTCATACATTTTATAGACATTAAATGCAAACAACAGTCCCAAATGTTCGATATAGATTTTTGTGAAAAATACTTGTTTTTATATGGCAACACTGAAAGTTTCTCATTTTTATGGCAACACTGAAACACGTTTATACGGATGTGACCGATCTAACAGTAGCAACAAACGTTGTATACATTTTAATGACATCAAAAGGAGACAAAAGTCTAAAATATTACATACAAAAAATTCATTTGTATGAAAATTTTTATTTTTTGTATGGCATCACTAAATATTGGTTACACCAACGTGTCCGGCCCTTTAATACCTGCAAACGCCTCATACATTATAAAGACATCAAATGGCGACAACAGTCTCAAACATTCGAAAAAGGAATACAATTGTATGAAAATAATTATTTTTTATATGGCAACACTGAATTTTTTTTTCACCAAAATTTTCAAAATATAAGTACCTACAAACGCCCCATACATTATAATAACGAAATATTCGATTCAAAAATAAATTTGTATGAAAATTATTATTTTTTGTATGGCAACACTGAATTTTTAAAGTCTTTTCAAAACAAATATTTTAATTTAAAAATATCTCCCATACATTTTTTATACCTTTGATCTATAGTTTCGGCTCAATTACTCGAAAAGTGAAAAAAATTCTGGACTCCAGTGTTGCCAGTTGATTGAGTTGAAAATGGTCAAATGTCATTACGACGCCTACAAAAAATTTTGTGGTGTAAGTTTTTGATTAAAAATGTTTCTCCTTCTACTTTTTATATTTTTGAATAGAAAGTTCACAAAAATGTATGAATGAAAAAAAAATCAACGTAACCTTGCAATACTTCAGACCAAGCCCAACAATCGCCCCATACAAAGTGACCCCCTCAAATGTTGCCAACCTACAAATTTTTTCCTTCAAAAAATGCAATTTTTCGTACATTTTACAAAATGGCCGCCACGGGATCCCCCATCTTGTCGAAAAAAAAATATATCCAACATGTCAAAATTGCGGATATACCAGAGCCAATAGAGGAAAAATATCGCAAAAATGTTAAAACACCACCGCGATGCGACCCCGCAAAGTTACCTCGAAAATTGAAAAATTTTAAAGTAAAATATCTCGGCGGCCATCTTGGTTTTTCAATTTTTTCTAACTTCATCATATTAGTCGTCCCAAGATTAGCCGAAAACGATACCAATGTCGGGTAGGTGCTCAAAGTAAACAAAAAGTTGACAATCGCCGAGCGGCCGCCATCTTGAATTTTCGAATGGTCGTATTTTTCCTATAATAACCATAGATAGTCAAGCAACTTTCCCATACATTATTATTACCCCCCACCGATACTTTCGGCTGGGCTATTCGAAATGTGAAAAAACGTGAAAAAAAAATCCAGCAGCCAGTGTTGCCAATTATTTTTGATGAAAATGGTCAAATGTCATTACAACGGCCACGAGAAATTTTTTGGTGCAATTTTTTTATTAAAAATGTTTCTCCTTCTACTTTTTATATTTTTGAATAGAAAGTTCACAAAAATGTATGAATGAAAAAAAAATTAAAGTAACCTGGCAACACTTCAGACCAAGCCTCACAACCGCCCAATACAAAGTGACCCTCTCAAATATTGCCAACCTCAAAATTTTTTACCTCAAAAAATGCAATTTTTTGCACATTTTGCAAAATGGCCGCCATAGGATCCGCCATCTTAAAGAAAAAAAAAATATACCCCAATCGTCAAAATTGGGGATAGACCTGAGCCAACAGCAAAAAAAAATCGAAAAAAAGTTGAAAACCCATTGCAATCCGACCCCGCAAAGTCACCTCCAAAATTGAAAAATTTTAAAGTAAAATATCTCGGCGGCCATCTTGTTTTTTTATTTTTTTCCAATTTTATCGTAACAAGTTTCCCAACATTAGCCGAAAACAACACCAATCTCGGGTAGGTACATAGTGAAAAAAAAAAGTTGGTCATTTCGACTCGGCCGCCATCTTGGATTTTTGAAAGGTCGGATTTTTCCCATAGACACGGAGGCAAACCAAAAATTCTCACATACATTGTACCCACCTCCCACCACTCCTTCCGGGAGATCAATTCGACTTTTCGCAAAACGAAAAAAAAATTCCAGCAGCCAGTGTTGCCAGTCGACATCGACGAAAATGATCAAATGTCATTACAACGACCACGACACGTTTGCCTGTGTAACTTTTTGATTAAAAATATTGCTCCTTCTACTTTTCATATTTTTGAATAGAAAGTCCAAAAAAATGTACCAACAAAAGAAAAAAAAACTCAACCTGGCAACACTTTGGGTCAAGTTACATAACCGCCTGGAACAAAGACACCCGCTCAAATGCTGCCAACCCGAAGAAAAATTCACCCAAAAAACGTCGTTTTTCGTACATTTTTCAAAATGGCCGCCACCGCGCCCGCCATCTTGTCGAAAAAATAAATATCCCCAAAATATCAAAGTCGAGGATACATTCGAGACAACACTAAAAAAATATTTAAAAAAAGTTGAAAAACCACCCCGATGCGACCCCGCAAAGTGACCTCTAAAATCGAAAAAATTCAAACTCGAATATCTCGGCGGCCATCTTGTTTTTTCAATTTTTTCTAAAGTTTTCGTATATCGCCCCTAAAACTTGTCAAAACGCCCAAAAAAAATCCCGCAAAAAGCCATAAACAAAAAAGTTGAAAATCACAGAACGGCCGCCATCTTGAAAATGTGAAATGTCAGATTTTTCCCGAGGTGTCGGGGGGAGATGAAGAAAACCCGCCATAGACAACAAAGTCCCATCTCGACTCCTTCTGGGAGAACAATTATATAGTTCACTCCCCGTAAGTCTAGGATTATATAATATAACTAGGTTTTTGCGTGGGGCGCGCGCTGCTAAAGCAGCGCGCGTGCCTTTTTCTTCCGCAAGAGAACAAATAAAAAAATTGTTTTTTCAAAAATATCATTGGTCTGCGAAATTCATTTTTCGATTCACGGGTCTGTTTGCGACATGTTTGGCTTCACGCTAATTTTTGAAAATGGGAGAGGGACAGGGTGCGGGAGAGGGACTGGGAGCGGGAGAGGGACGTGAAGCGGGAGAAGGAGCGGGAGAGTGAGAGGGACGTAAAGCGGGAGCGAGAGAGGGAGAGGGGCAGGGAGCGGGAAAAGGAGAGGGAGAGGGAGAGTGACAGGGAGAGAGACAGGGAGAGCGAGAGGGAGAGGGAGCGGAAGAGGGAGAGAGAGAGGGGCAGGGAGTGGGACGGGAAGTGGGAGAGGGACATGAAGCGGAAGAGGGAGAGGGAAAGGGAAGCGGGAGAGGGACCGGGAGTGGGAGAAGGAGAGGAAGTGGGACAGGGAGAGGAAGAGGGAGAGAGGTAGAGGGGCAGGGAGCGGGAGAGGGAGAAGGAGAGGGAGTGAGAAAGGAGAGGCAGTGGGACAGGGAGAGGGAGTGAGAGAGGGTGTGGGACAGGGAGAGAGAGAGAGAGAGAGTGGGATAGGGAGAGGGCGAGGGAGAGCAAGAGGTTGAGGGAGAGGGAGAGGGAGTTGGACAGGGAGAGGGAGAAGGAAAGGGAAAGGGAGAGGGAGAGGGAGAAGGAGAGGAAAAGGGGGAGAGGGGGGGAGAGAGAGAGGAGCAGGGAGCAGGAGATCCGAGTGAGAAAGAGCGGGACAGAAAGCGGGAGAAGGACTGGGAGCGGGAGAGGGAGCAGGAGAGGGAGAGGGAGAGGGAGAGACATATATTGTGCAGTCTATTTGCACCTGTAAACGCTTCATATATTTTATAGACATCAAATGCAAACAACAGTCCGAAATGTACAATATAAATTTTTATGAAAAATACTTGTTTTTGTATGGCAATACTGAAAATTTCTCATTTTTTATGGCAACACTGAAACACGTTTACACGGATGTGACCGATCTATCAGTAGCAACAAACGTCATATACATTTTAATGACATCAAAAGGAGATAAAAGCCTGAAATATTACATACAAAAAAATCATTTGTATGAAAATTATTACTTTTTGTATGGCATCACTAAACATTGGTTACACCAACGTATCCGGCCCTTTAGTACCTATAAATGCCTCATATATTGTAAAGACATACAATAGAAACAACAGCCTCAAACATTCGAAAATCTGTTTAGGCGTAAAATAATAAAACGGACTTAAATTGATATTCTGCGTCATGACATGTTATTTTTTATTATATTTTTAGTATGTATGCAAATGCAAAAATATGCACATTTTTTTATTTATTTCGCAACACTTGAGATTTTCTTCATCAGACAAGGATGCGAGATGATTTACAAACAAATCTTACACTGTCGTAGTGTTGAATACTGCTGCTATAGAATAAGTCAATGGCTTAAAATGAGAAATAAAAATTGAGTGTAGAGGACTTTACGGTCGGGAGGGGGAAAGGAAAGGGCAGGAAGCGAGAGGATCCGGGAGCGGGAGAGGGAGAGGGAGAGCGAGAGGGAGAGGGAGAGCGAGAGCAAGAGGGAGAGGGAGAAGGAGAGGAAGTGGGACAGGGAGAGGGAGAGGGAAAGGGAGAAGGAGAGGGAGAGACATATTATGTGCAATCTATTTGCACCTATAAACGCCTCATACATTTTATAGACATCAAATGCAAACAACAGTCGGAAATGTTCAACATAGATTTTTATGAAAAATACTTGTTTTTGTGTGGCATCACTGAAAGTTTCTCATTTTTTATGGCAACACTGAAACATGTTTACACGGTTGTGTCCAATCAATCAGTAGCAACAAGCGTCATATACATTTTAATGACATCAAAAGGAGACAAAAGCCTGAAATATTACATACAAAAATTCATTTGCATGAAAATTATTATTTTTTGTATGGCATCACTAAACATTGGTTACTTCGACGTGTCCGGTCTTTTAGTACCTACAAACGCCTCATACATTATAAAGCCGTCAAATGGAGACAACAGCCTCAAACATTCGAAAAAAGAATACATTTGTATGAAAATTATTATTTTTTGTATGGCATCACTAAACATTGGTTACACCAACGTATCCGGCCCTTTAGTACCTATAAATGCCTCATATATTGTAAAGACATACAATAGAAACAACAGCCTCAAACATTCGAAAATCTGTTTAGGCGTAAAATAATAAAACGGACTTAAATTGATATTCTGCGTCATGACGTGTTATTTTTTATTATATTTTTAGTATGTATGCGAATGCAAAAATATGCACATTTTTTATTTATTTCGCAACACTTGAGATTTTCTTCATCAGACAAGGATGCGAGATGATTTACAAACAAATCTTACACTGTCGTAGTGTTGAATACTGCTGCTATAGAATAAGTCAATGGCTTAAAATGAGAAATAAAAATTGAGTGTAGAGGACTTTACGGTCGGGAGGGGGAAAGGAAAGGGCAGGAAGCGAGAGGATCCGGGAGCGGGAGAGGGAGAGGGAGAGCGAGAGGGAGAGGGAGAGCGAGAGCAAGAGGGAGAGGGAGAAGGAGAGGAAGTGGGACAGGGAGAGGGAGAGGGAAAGGGAGAAGGAGAGGGAGAGACATATTATGTGCAATCTATTTGCACCTATAAACGCCTCATACATTTTATAGACATCAAATGCAAACAACAGTCGGAAATGTTCAACATAGATTTTTATGAAAAATACTTGTTTTTGTGTGGCATCACTGAAAGTTTCTCATTTTTTATGGCAACACTGAAACATGTTTACACGGTTGTGTCCAATCAATCAGTAGCAACAAGCGTCATATACATTTTAATGACATCAAAAGGAGACAAAAGCCTGAAATATTACATACAAAAATTCATTTGCATGAAAATTATTATTTTTTGTATGGCATCACTAAACATTGGTTACTTCGACGTGTCCGGTCTTTTAGTACCTACAAACGCCTCATACATTATAAAGCCGTCAAATGGAGACAACAGCCTCAAACATTCGAAAAAAGAATACATTTGTATGAAAATTATTATTTTTTATACGGCAAGACTGATTTTTTTTTTCACCAAAATGTACAAAATGTTAGTACCTACAAACGCCCCAAACATTATAATAACGAAATATTCGATCCAAAAATAAATTTGTATGAAAATTATTATTTTTTGTGTGGCAACACTGAAATTTTATAGTTTTTCTAAAACGAATATATTAATTTAAAAATATCTCCCATACATTTTCTATACCCTTGATCTATAGTTTCGGCTCAACTACTCGAAAAGTGAAAAAAATTCTGGATTCCAGTGTTGCCAGTTGATTGAGATGAAAATGGTCAAATGTCATTACAACGCCCACAAAAAATCTTTTGGTGTAATTTTTTGATTAAAAATGTTTCTCCTTCTACTTTTTACATTTTTGAATAGAAAGTTCACAAAAATGTAAGAATGACAAAAAAATCAACGTAACCTGGCAATACTTCAGACCAAGCCCAATAACCGCCCCATACAAAATGACCCCCTCAAATGTTGCCAACCTACAAATTTTTTCCTTCAAAAAAAGGAATTTTTCGTACATTTTACAAAATGGCCACCACGGGATCCGCCATCTTGTCGAAAAAAAAATATATATCCAACATGTCAAAATTGAGGATAGACCAGAGCCAACAGAGGAAAAATATCGCAAAAATGTTAAAACACCACCGCGATGCGACCCCGCAAAAACACCTCGAAAATTAAAAAATTTCAAAGTAAAATATCTCGGCGGCCATCTTGTTTTTTCAATTTTTTTCAACTTCATCATATTAGTCGTCCCAAGATTAGCCGAAAACGACACCAATGTTGGGTAGGTGCTCAGTGTAAGCAAAAAGTTGACAATCGCCGAGCGGCCGCCATCTTGAATTTTCGAATGGTCGTATTTTTCCTATAATGACCATAGATAGTCAAGCAACTTCCCTATACATCATTATTACCCCCCACCAATACTTTCAGCTGGGCTATTCGAAATGTGAAAAAACGTGAAAAAAAAATCCAGCAGCCAGTGTTGCCAGTTAATTTTGATGAAAATGGTCAAATGTCATTACGACGGCCACAAGAAATTGTTTGGTGCAATTTTTTGATTAAAAATGTTTCTCCTTCTACTTTTTATATTTTTGAATAGAAAGTTCACAAAAATGTATGAATGAAAAAAAAATCAATGTAACCTGGCAACACTTCAAGCTAAGCCCCACAACCGCCTCATACAAAGTGACCCCCTCAAATGTTGCCAAACTGAAAATTTTTTCCTTCAAAAAATGCAATTTTTCGAACATTTTATAAAATGGCCGCCACGGGGTCCGTCATCTTGCCGAAAAAAAAAATATACCCCAAACGTCAAAATTGGGGATAGACCCGAGGTAATTAAGAAAAAGAATCAGAAAAAAGTTGAAAACCCATTACAATCCGACCCCGCAAAGTCACCTCCAAAATTGAAAAATTTTAAAGTAAAATATCTCGGCGGCCATCTTGTTTTTTTATTTTTTTCCAATTTCATCGCAACACGTTTTCCAACATTAGCCGAAAACGACACCAATCTCGGGTAAGTACATAGTGAAAAAAAAAGTTGGTCATTTCGACTCGGCCGCCATCTTGGATTTTTGAAAGGTCGGATTTTTCCCATAGACACGGAGGCAAACCAAAAATTCTCACATACATTGTACCCACCCCCCACTACTCCTTCCGGGAGATCAATTCGACTTTTCGCAAAACGAAAAAAAAATTCCAGCAGCCAGTGTTGCCAGTCGACATCGACGAAAATGGTCAAATGTCATTACGAGGACTACGACACGCTTGCCCGTGTGACATTTTGATTAAAAATATTGCTCCTTCTACTTTTCATATTTTTTAATAAAAAGTCCAAAAAAATGTACCAACAAAAGAAAAAAAAACTCAACCTGGCAACACTTTGGGTCAAGTTACATAACCGCCTGGAACAAAGACACCCACTCAAATGTTGCCAACCCGAAGAAAATTTCACCCAAAAAACGTCATTTTTCGTACATTTTTCAAAATGGCAGCCACCGCGTCCGCCATCTTGTCGAAAAAATAAATATCCCCAAAATATCAAAATTGAGGATACAATCAAACGAACACGCAAAAAACATTGCAAAAAAGTTGAAAAACCACCCCGATGCGACCCCGCAAAGTGACCTCTAAAATCGAAAAATTTCAAACTCGAATATCTCGGCGGCCATCTTGTTTTTTCAATTTTTTCTAAAGTTTTCGTATATCGCCCCCAAAACTTGTCAAAACGCCCCAAAAAAATCCCGCAAAAAGCCATAAACAAAAAAGTTGAAAATCACAGAGCGGCCGCCATCTTGAAAATGTGAAATGTCAGATTTTTCCCGAGGTGTCGGGGGGAGATGAAGAAAACCCGCCATAGACAACAAAGTCCCATCTCGACTCCTTCTGGGAGAACAATTATATAGTTCACTCCCCGTAAGTCTAGGATTATATAATATAATAATAATATAATAATATCATTCCTTAAACCAATAACGAAACTAGCCAAAGACAGTTTTATTATAGAAAAATAGTCGTGTGCTACGTCAAAAAATGTTGTGCGATTTACCATCCACGACTTAATTTGTACTCACCACAAGCGAGTTTACTTGTTGTCAAGCTTTTGGTTATTTATTATATAAAAAATACATTCTATCAACAGCTCTGTTTTAGCAACCTACCTCTTCGATTGGAAACTGCATCGTCTGCATCCCAAAGAAAAATATATTGAACTCATTAGAAAAAATTACAGACTTTATATTAATGACATCGTTTACCAGAAAATGTTGCGATAAAACACCGTAGCCAGCGAACTGAGCAATTATCATTAAAGTAAAATAGAAAGAGCGACTCGTACTTTATTTCTTTTAAAGAACTTAATGACTATAAAGCTAGCTTTTAACAGATATTTGCCACTAACGAGACTGAACAGGACGCTAAATAATCTTTTTGCTGGCAATCGTTAAATCGGAACGTACTCGTATGAGGATGGCGCAAGACGGGTGCGATGGCAAACCGTTTAACATTCATTGGTATTTTCTACAAAAGATGCGTCAGATGTTCTCCGCTTCTATTCATATATCCCTATTTTATAAACTGTGCATATCGGATACACAATAAAAACTCCTCCTTTTTGAAGTCAAAAATAATAAATTCATAGCGCTTGAATTCCTAAATTGTCATGTTTTTCTTGGATCCAAAGATTTCAATATATTTATATTATTATAACATATTATTATAACATACGAAAACACCAAATTTATATACGTATTTAAGAACAAGCCTGAGTTTATAATACAGTAAAGTCAAAGTCAAAATATTTTATTCATTATCAGTATCACTGATACACTTATGCACGTCATAATTTTTTTAACCTACCAGCTTTACGGTCATAGAGGAGAAGAAAATCAGTAAAGAAACTCCTCAGCACATCTTTCATTTCAGTAAGGCTCAATTCATTCTTTAGTCTGTTCGTGGTTATAGATGAGACACAGCCAGGTCCTTCTAAGAACTGGCTAAGCTCTATCAACCAGTTTATTCTCGACCGTAGTCTTGTGTGGTGGTATTTATCATGAAGTCTTTTAACATAAGTATTTGAATTTCAATATGTGAGAGCATCTTAACAAGCGAGCTTTTTGCCATTACCAATAACCATGAGCGATTAATACCATTAGACCATCATGCTTGATTTACAGCGATTATCATAATAATTATAAACTATGAATACCATTATAGTGAAGCTGAATGTATTTTTGAATGGCTTTATTTTTTTACGAGTAATCGCCCTCGCTTTGCTTCGGTTTTCTTATTTTTTACACCTTGGGTTACATTATTGGAGTTTTATTAAGGATCCCTAATTTTTTTGAAAATATAATATAGCCTATGTTGCTCAGGGATAGTGTAGCTTCCCAACAGTGAAAGAATTTTTGAAATCGGTTCAGTAGTTTCGGAGCCTATTCAATGCAAACAAAAAATCAAATATTTCCTCTTTATATATTAGTATAGATAAATATTGCCTCTTTTTGACCCGAGATAAGTAATAATAAATCTGTTCTTCCAACTGGCAACACTAAACACAAACGACGAACGACCGGACAAACAAATTAAACGTCTGGTGAGCTTTTAATATAATAATACGGAGCCGAGGAAGTAGCTTGTTCGTGTAATGAGCTGCTTGCGTAATCTGCAGCTTATTACATTATTAACAAGTGTCCAGAACGAACGTTTTATAACGCGCATGCTAGCTGTTTACCGTATTGCTCTTTTGAACTTGTTTTCTGTTGTCAGGATTAAAAGTAATAAAAAATAAGTAATACATCTCCTATCTTCATAATCTTAGTACTTTTCTTAGCAGATGTGTATTGCAAACTTGCTAAGTATCAAATAATTTGTCCATCATAATGGTTTATGTTTCTAACTACACACTAATTTTGCCTAGACATCTGTGTCTTGAATTAGTGCTTTAACTTGGGTTCTATCTAAATAAAATATTTTTATTATGGATATAATTTCATAATAACGAGTAATGTTATTATTGGCTTTTTATCGATAACAATCTTCCAAAAATACTTTAGCGTGCTTAAGCAGGGCCAAGTTCCATTATTAGTATAAATAACAGTTTATACCCGGCGCCGTAAGCGGTAACCTGGTAATAAGTAGTTTTTTATCCTATTACTTTAGTATCGTTGCTAACGAGAACAACGGACAGCTCTATCTATCCGAAACATCAATCAACATTACAAAACCGAATTGCGCACGCGTCGGTACCGACTAATGTGTTCCATCCATCAGTTGTGTTATCCGGCGATAATTACGGGTTGGTTATTGCAATCACCGGTGAACTTATCTTATAGCCATTCGAACCACACGACTGCGATGCCAAACTTTGATGAAAGATAATAGAGAACAATGAAGATTGATGGATTGTACCGCAAATCGGAGGCATCATCGCTAATTTCGTAAAGCGGTTTTATGTTTCGTGCAAAATATCCCGTTTGGTTCTGCGCTTTTATTTAAAAAGAAAAAAAAAACTCCTAAGAAACTGTGAATTGTTTATTTTTACTCGTGGTTCAGCCGAGTAGTGCAACTAGTTTTACTATGGGCAATTTATTGTGTCCGTGGTTTAAGTAGTGATGTGACCGTTCCATACCGGTTGGGTTAGTTGTCCTATCGGCAAACGTAATATACTTACTGCTTTATGTTAATACTAGCTGACCCGGCGAACTTCATATCGCCTAACAAACTATTTTTTTCTAAAATAAAAGTAGCCTAAGTTACTCCTTGTTACATCAGCTATCTGCCAGTGAAAGTCCCGTCAAAATCTGTCCAGCCATTTTAGAGATTAGTCGGAACAAACAGACAGACAGGCAGACAGTCAGACAAAAATTGTAAAAAATGATGCTTTGGTATATGTAGCGTGTACCAAATGCACCCAAATGCACTTAGTAAAAAGCGGTTATTTTTATATTACAAACAGACACTGCAATTTTATTTATTTGTATAGATTTAAAACTAAATGCACGCTTTTATAGTGTTAAAGTAAATAGAATTAAATAGATATTGTGACTGTGCTTTTAACCGTTAAGGAGTTCTCTCGTCTGGATTCTCTGGAGCCAAACTAAGTGTATTAGGTAATCCTTATCACAAAAATGCTATTATTCCTCGCAAATCCTTTGTAAAAGAGGAACTAGGTCTAATTGAAGATTGCAAGATTTTACCCACACAAAAGGCAAGGGTAACCTAAATAAGAAAACGTTCCATAATAATAATAAATCTTTATTTGTGATCATAAGTATTACAGGTCTTAAAATATATTAAAAAGTAATCTTCGGCCCTTTGGGGCATACAAATATTAAAAATTAACTAAAATTATCAAAGACTTAAGAAAATGAAATTTAATTGTAAGCTAGAAATTCATGAACTGAATAATAACATTTATTAATTAAAACCTTTTTCAATTCCATTTTAATTTATCAATGTTATTTACTTATTTACTCGAAGCGATGCAGGGATTTTATTATAATTTTTAGTTGCCATATCAAATACACTTTTACTAATAATTGTAAGTAAAGCGGTTTTTGACGTAATTGCTTGCTGATAGCTTCGTTTTCTTACTTTGAGCAACGCAACAACTAACGCCCCAACTCAGAGTCACTAACGGTTACTTCTAAGGGTTACTTTAGTCGCTCTTTAGTACAGAATTTGAATGGTTTACTAAGGAGCGATTAAAGTAACCGTTAGTGACTCTGAGTTTAGGCGTAAGCAAATAAAGCAAGGAATTTAACTTCATCTAAATTCGATAAGAGTAAAGTTAGCTAGGGAATGTAATGTCGCTAGCTAAATAACAAATAGCAAACAGGTAGTGTAAAGCTGCAAACATACTATAAGCCGCGTCCAATGGGACGCGGCTGACAGCCGCGACTGATAATGTGCACATGATAAAAACATTCAGCGCGCCAGATAGCTCTTGGACGTCCGAACGCCTCAAGGTGCCTCAAGGTCACGTCCGCGACTTACCTCCGATAGTTTGCACAGCTCAGTGTACATTCATTATCTAGATACCTATTTATTACGTCACATCCTTCAGCCGCGTCCGTAAGCCGCGTCCGACAGTTTGTTTTCAGCTTAAGAAAACGTAAATTCTAACGGAGGGAGTGGTGAGAGTGGTGTGGTGCGGGCTGCGGCGTGGTGCAGTGACGATAGTCGCAGTCGCACGGTCGTCGCTCGTAAAGAAGGAATGTTCACCGTAAGTGCCCGTGACAACTTCCTTACTGCGCGCGATTAAAAACCGATATCCTGGGCCAGCGGCTCTCAAACTTGCACTAGAAAAGCTTTTTATTAACCCCCGATGCAAAAAGAGGGGTGTTATAAGTTTGACGTGCCTGTGTGTCTGTCTGTGGCATTGTAGCTCCTAAATGAATGGAGCGATTATGTTGCGGTTTTTTGTAAGAAAGTTGATGTGATCGAGATGGTTCTTAGCTATGTTTAATTGTTTAGTGCAAATAAAATTGTTCGGAGTATTTAATGTTTGCGATTTATAAATAGGAATGTTAGCGTGCTTTCTATTATTATAGTGTAAAGTACCCTTGGGGCTATTATTTTGTACTATTGTGAATATAAGTATGGTATTGACTAAAACATACTACTATCATCAGTCGCCACTTGGTGGCGCTAGTGAGCATATTGACGACATTGATGTCGACGTTAGACCATAGAACTGAGTAATCGGAACATTCGCCATTCGACAGTCGACCTGGATGGTCGCATGCAAACCCGAGGCAAAGGATATTTCTCTGTTGAAGTCTGTGATTTTAGTGATAACTTATTTTGTGATAAATATAATGGAAGGTGTGATTAAAATAATTGTGAAATATCGTCGTTTTATTGGGCCGAGCCTACAGGAAATAGTTTATGGTTTGATTTATAGTACTTGTCAATAAATTATAAATGAATTTTACCAGGAAAAAAATAACCGACTTCAAAATAACTCAAAAACTACTCGTCAGATGTAATTCAAATTTAAGTGGTACCATACGACAAGCACCAGTTTTCGATTTAAAATAATTATTAAAATCGGTTCACCCAGTCGCAAGTTCTGAGGTAACAAACATAAAAAATACAGTCGAATTGAATAATACCTCCTTTTTTGAAGTCATACAGAGATTACTGTTATAACGACTGTTTTGGGAGAAACTTGTCAGACACTTTGGGAGAAAGACATTGACATAAGGTTAAGTTATTGAACTTAATATATTCGCAATAGTTTAACTGCTAACTGACATAATTTTGATGAATTTATTTTTAACTTGCTTTAAATAATTAACAGTCTCATGGCGAAGGAAACAACCTAGCAATTTAAAAATTCTCTATTATAATATTCCTTAAAATAAAGTCTGACAATACAGCCTGGTAGAACTTTTGTAAATCCATTCTGCAAGAAAATCAAGTCCGCGGTACAGTTATTGGCAGGTAAGTCCCCCAAACTTTGGAAACCACTGTTCCACCTGTGGAACTAGCTAGTTCAGAATCGTAACTCGCCACCTGCTAGCTGACTTGTGGACGCCCTGAGGCTATCTTCTCCGATATTTCACGGTGAATTGTGCTTCGGATAGCGCTGTGCCAATGTTAGATAGCTGGCTAAGTGGAGGCAGGTCAGTAAGAGCTGACGATATATGGACACAGTGCTGGGACCACTGTATCCTGGTCTGATAGGAGTGATTGTATATCCATTATTGTTTAAACCAATCTTATATGTATGTGACAAGTGATTACTGGTTTGAAATCTATCTTCCTTTTGGGCTTCTTACCTTAGAACTTTGCATTGATTGTAATTTTTCCATGCTGTATTTGTCCGCTACACATCATCGCGCCTCACTAGAATTCCTTGTGTCATGGAAGCCACGGACAACACACAAATACACGATCGTACTCACCCAGACCAAGAACAGAAATTCAAGCACATAAATGTTATCATTCAAATTACTGACTCGCTAGGAATCGAACTCAGGTCAGGAACTAAGGTCAGGCTATCGAACGGCGGTTTAGTAAGCACTAAGCTATAAGGTTGAATAAATCTTTCTTCTAATCCTGAGTTGCAATGAAAGTGTTTGCAATGAAAGCAAATTGTGTCTATTCTTGAGTCAGTCGCCTCTTCGTGTTGCGGCTGGAGGCTTGATGACTAGTTCTTTCTTTTTTAGGGTTCCTAAGTAAAATCGGAACCTTTTTAATTTCGTCATGTGCGTCCGTCCGTCTGTCCGAAGCATAGCGCCGAGACCCTTAGTGCTAGAAAGCTGTTATTTGGCATGGATATACATATTTATTTGAACTCCAAAATCATAGAATAAAATATTGAAAAATATTTTTTTTCAGGGTACCTTCCCTACAGGTGACGACGTGAGGATGAATTTTTTTTCGCTGCGTACCCCATAGTGTGGGATGTCATTGAAAAGGTCTTTACAAAATATTATGGGTTTTAAGACCATTTTTGGATTTAGGTGTTCGTTTGTGAAATATTTGGCTTTAAAGTTAATTTAATTAGAGTCAGCCCCCCCCCCCCCTGCCGGCTAGACCGTTGGAGTTGGACAAGTGAAAAAATTCTCAAAAATATGTTATATGATGAATTTACAATGAAAACTATCACGGCAATGTTAGCTTAAGTAGTTAATGAGTAATAGTCGATAAACTTACTACTTTGGAACCCTACATTGGACGTGGCCTGACACGCACTTGCCTTGTTTTTTATTTTTTTCTTGGCCGGCGACTCATTGGTGATGCCTTTGGCGTTAATAATGTTCATGGGCGAAGGTATCATCATGGGGCTTGTCTGCTCCGTTTTCGACTATAATCTTAAAAAAATGCGACATCAGACAGTTACAAATGATGAAGATTGGTACATATCCCCAGTATAATGGATAGTTTTATTGTAATGGGATAATCTAATGCACAATTATCGGGATAGATAGCTCGAAGGTGACTGTAAAACCGATCGTGTAATTGAAGTACAGACAGCAAAAAAGTCAGGTATGCAAGGAATAATACGAAAATGTTTAAATATAAAATTTAATATCACTCAATCTTTATATTTTTATCAATGTTAAATCATGTCTTACGTTTAAAGGTAGCCTTTAACACGATACTAACACAAAAGTTCTGTAAACATTATGGAAGGTTTTTTTATCATGCCTTACACCTCTTTTTCTGACGGTACCATCGATCGCGGCAGGGCGGTAGGTGACCATTAGTGGCAATTTATTATAAGCGCTTCAATGTTAAAGAGTCAATCCAAGTTGTTATCATTTGGTCTTGGAAACCTTCGCTTAGAATCTTCTAAGTGTCGTAATTAATGACTAATGCTTGACTTCAGGAAATTTTGCTTAATTAACCTATTGGCTTTTCCAGTTATGGGAAAAAGTTATGTTTATAAAAGTATTTAATAACGCTTCACACTCATAGCCCCACACTAGGATTCCCTGTGTTGTGGGTGCCATGGACAACACACTAGACAAGGACATTCACACCCAGACCGAGAACAGAAATTCAAACTCATCATTCAAATTTCCGCCTCGCTGGGAATCGAACCCAGGACCCTTGGTGCAGCGATCCGGCATGGTAGCCATTGCGCCACACGGGTCGTCATATATTTTATAAACACAAATCTTAGTAAGAAGTTAGAACCCATCCGTAAACTAATTTCAGACTAGCCTTAGTTTGTATTGTCCACAAACGTGAAACAGATTTTTTTTTGTTAAAATACATTCAAACAGATCTACAAGTTTTGATTCATTCTCACTTATAACAGACAGGACTATCTAAGAGAAAGGAATATTTATTTAATTAATCTTTATTGACTACAATAAAAAATATTACGATACAAATGGCCTATCTAAATAATATCTAAGATATAAAAATTGTTTAAGTTATAGTCTCGTGTATAAAGTGTCTTAAAGTCAGACCTCAATTGAGAAAATTTAAGATACGTTTGAAAGCGGTGATTTGCGTCTATAAAACACCTTTCGTAATTGTAGGAACATGGTGATAATTCAGGGGATTTCAAAATATGCTAATTGCAACGGCTTCATAAACAGTTAAATTGTGCGTTTATAAGTTACGAGAGGATAACTCGTCTCAAGTAACCATGTAACTTTACATTCAGTGTAAGAAATCTTAGTAATGAATGATGAGATAAATTGTCCGAGATTATCATGTAAGGACGGGAAAACGTACATTCCTACTTGAGCTACGTAATAGCTTATACGTAGGACAGTTCGATAGTCGTTGCTATGAATGTGGGTAACTACATAATTTTTTTTAATTTAGGGGCCATCTATAAATTACGTCACACTAATTTCATTACTTTTTGACCCCTCCCCCAGTCACATTTGTGAGCTGGTTACATTTGTGTGACGTCCCATATTATAAATTTTACTCCTAGAAATTATTAAATTAAGACAGCAGTTCCGAAATAAGTTTTATTTCTACTTACATTTTTTCAATAAAATCAACTAATTAAACCTTAAATATGGTCAAATATGTAGGGATGGAAATATTTAAAAAAAATAAAAAAAAAAAAAAAATTAGGGGTGAACCACCCTTAACATTTAGGGGGATGAAAAATAGATGTTGTCCGATTCTCAGCCCTAGCCGATATGCACGTAAAGATTCACGAAAATCGGTCGAGCCCTTCCGGAGGTGTTCAACTTCTACCACCGTGACACGAGAATTTTATATATAAGATGTATAACTTTGAGTATAGTCTCTGTTAGAGACTATATAAAAACATGAGGTAAACCGCAATACCGTCTCTTTGTTGGGCACGTTTTAAAGACGAATAAAATTTCCATAGAATTTTCTTAAAACGCATCATTAACTAGGTACTAGGCAATGGATATAAATCGATTGGATCATTTACTTCAATATTAAACTAACTATAGGTACTTATACATGTCGTAATCGAGAATCAAATGGAAATAACTCGTGTACGGATCTAATGAAATGAATGAAGGGCTTGTATGAGAACTTGACATTTAGTTGGTACTATCGTCCGTCTCCATTGTGGGAAAAGATACCTAACTTAATTAAATCATGATCAGTGGTCGCTTGGTCTTACTAACATTTCGAGTTTCAATGAAAACTTGTCGGATTACAACTCAGGTTTAATCTACTAACATTTATCTTGAGAATTATGTTGTTTCTTGGATTTGATACAGTTTAAGTAACAGTAATTCGGCGTTGTTTAAAGAAATTATCTGAATCCTAACTCACAGCTCAGGGTATTTTGTTTAAAACACTTTATTTTGTATAAAAATCTTTTGTATAAAACATTAATTAAATCCTTCTATCGGCGGCGACAAAACCAACACGGAGTAAGTACTCTACCATATAAGTATAGGGTGTTAAAGAAAAATAAGAAAAAACATCAAAGGACCTGGCAACGGTCTACTGTATCCAATGCGGATGTAAAATATGTGTGTGGTTAAATGTAATTAAATTGATTAAAGGGTATAGAAAGAAAAATGTTCAGTATCGCCGCTTCATAGAGTGTTTTTGCTATGGGAAGAAATGGCGTAAGATATTCGCAAACCTGTATTAATGCAGGAAAGTCGAGTCGAGTCTAGTGGAAGCTTTTTAATTTAAATACCCGAAGAAGAGAAAATAGGCCACCTGATGGTAAGTGGTCACCCGTGGACATAAGCAACACCAAAGGCAACACCAGCGTTGTCAAAGAAGAAAAGAAAAATAAAAGAGAAAAACGAGAAGAGAGAAGAAAAAACGTTGTCTCTGAAATCCCTAAACGGAACACGAGCCGATTGGCGACTGACTTAAGCAAAAGGTTAGAGAGAAAGAAGAAGAATAAGAAAAAGAAGAGAGTTTAGATTTTAAACGGAGGAACAAATGGTTAATATTTAGATTTAGATAATAACAGCACTACCTAACTAAATTACTACAAGGTACCGCACTCACCGTAAGTGAGAAATGGGATTCTGGAAGTCGACGAGAGTGATGTATCATTTGGAAGCATAAGTCTAACCTTGGCCTACAAAATACTTTAGTTCCTGAACCAGACAAAGCAGTAAATCGTTTGTTACGAGAACTTGTCCACTATTGGTCATTATCTAGCATGGAGTATTTTGAAGGCAGCGTTTAGCGTTAGCGCTCACAGAAAAGAGTTTCATCTAGAGGAGATGGACGGAAATACATTGTTTTACATAAGAATGAGTTGTTAAGGTGCCTAGTGCGTAACTGCGTACTCGTTCGGGGTCTATTGACAACGATAAATTTTTCGTTTGTTACTTTTTAGCTGCGATACGTGAGAACCTGCAATTGTATGAGCCAATAATTCTTCTGCTGACAACTTCTTGCGGTTGAAAAGGGTCCTTACGGATTCCACACACTTCCTTTTTGCAAGCGATAATTAGTTATACCTCGCATCTCACGAGGGCGTGGGGTACAATCAATTATAACTCTTGTTTAAATAGATATAAGGATCAGGAAACGGGCCGTCTTGAGTTGCTTTGTGAGAGCGCTTAAATGCCGTTAGACGGTTGGTTTGTTCCCATCAATTAGTCACATACCAAGCGACGAGGAGAAAATTGAAATAAGCGGATACGTGTATTATGTCATTTAACTTGAACGTCTGCGCTTCGGAGGTTAATCACAGCTCGCATCTCCCGCAAGTCAATTTATTCAATAATGTGCAATACAAGCCATGCGCTTGCGCACCCCGGTAAGTTTAATGCGGTAAATACGTTTTACACAAAGTGCCTTTTTATTATATGTGTGTAAATATACGTACTACTAATGGTTACCGTTTGTTGATTATCGACGTTGAATGCACACAAGTGGAAAGCATAATTTTGTCAAACAATTAATATTATGTATCACTCGTATATTTACTTAAAACGAACTTAGTATCTATCGTTTGATTTAAACCTATATGTAAAACAAAAACTGTGACATAATGCATTTTCGTGTAATGACTTGTTTTGATGTTTACCAGAGAATACATAATAGTACTTTAGTATAAAGGGTTATCTACTACTGCTGCTGTCACCGTACTTCGTTCTTCGTTCATGTGTGTTTTACGCTTTGACAGAAAAACATAGTATTGATTAGATTATGTAAACTGTATTGTCAATTGGAGAACTTACCACGATTCTCTGGTACAGATTAACACGAGTATCCTATAGAATCTATAGATGTTCAATATCAATGAGTTTTATGAATATAGATTGTAGTACTCGTAGATGATAAGTGCTATCTGTAACTGTGAGCAGGAAAAAAACAACCCCGGTAGTTTCTTGCTGCTTTTTCTCCCGAGCCCTCTCACAGTAGGGACTTGTTGAAGCATTGGCGTGGCTTGCATGACTTTCAAAAAGCGTTTGTAAACCAAACCAATTTTGAATAAAAACATTTGAATTGATTTGATAAGAGAGTAGTCCCGTTAATCATTTTTAAACCAGAGCTAACAATATTACAGGCGATATTTCGCAAACCGCTGAGAATGTAACAATTTCCACGGGTTTACGATTTGTAAAGTCAATTGAAGAGCATCAGTTTACAAGCTCAGATCATGAACTTCTTATTTATGTTACGAACCACGGAACCCCGTACGGAAAAATGGAACCCTAAGGGTCAAAACACATTTATTCAGCTCCATTCGGCTTTTGTCCATAGTAAACAACGATTTTGTATGGAGATGCTTACGCATCCTTTCGGCTTTTCGGCGTCGATTCCGCTTTCGCGGTAAACAAGTAGAAAACGACGACAAGTGTGTTTTATCGTTCCGCCGCGTACGACGTCGAACCAAGGAACATATTCTACTCTCTACGGCAGCGTATTCAGCGCCGTACGCAGCCGTTCGCATTCGCCGAGCCGAATAAGTGTAACCAAAATCATTCGGCGAAATGCGAATGGCGCCGAATAAATGTGCGTTGACCCTAAATTGTCGAAGACGTCTTTAATCGTTTTATTGCACTATTGTATTCCGGGCGAATGACCTTCGTTCCTTTGTGTCTTGACCTTGATGCTAACTTTTATAACTGTGTTTTGTTAATTATCTGGATTAATGCGGAACATTCTCGAAAACCCGCGAACTGAGTTCGGCTACCTATAAAAGGACGCGAATTGGTCGTCGTGACTCATTCCAGTTGGGGATTCCAGTTCGGGATACCAGTTCGGAACGATCGAAGCGATAACAGCGATACCAGCGATAAGGGAGTCAGGTTTGGGACTCCAGACGGGTCAATACGTGATCAGGGCGATAGTAAGAGGGTGTTTCGCGTTCGTGAACGAGTGAGTGACTCTTACGCGGTTGTTAGTGTTAGTGTTAGTGTGTAGTAGTATTGTACCACCTTGTGAGTGAAATAAAGTACTCATCGGCAACATCAGTGGTATCCTTTACGAACCCACCCACTAGTAGGACGTAACATTTATATATCCTTGTCAAACGCGCAACTTTCTAATACCACAATTTATAGACGAAGCGATTGCGATGCGAGGTGTTATCGTTATATCGTGAAGCTGTCCCTTACAATATGACTGACAAATTAATAAATACTGTAAATTCTTTACAACGCTGTATCTGTTTGCTTGCAAAGTCGTAGGAGAAACGTTTTACGAACGTGATAGGTGTTTAATAGATAGAAAATTTTAACACGCTAAACATTTCTATAGATTTATCTGTCGTGTTTGATATGGCTATCGTAAATATGAAGGATAGCCATTTATCGCTAGCTTTTACCGATGGCATCATTCGTATAAACGCTGAAGGTATATTATCTGCAGAATGGCAATAGTGATGTTTATATAAAACACTAGCTGACTTGGCGAACTACGTATCGCCTAACAAACTGTTTTTTTTTTCTAAAATAAAAGTAGCCTTAGTTACTCCTTGTTACATCAGCTATCTGCCAGTGAAACTCCTCGGTCCAGCCATTTTAAAGATTAGCCGGAACAAACAGACAGACAGACATAAATTAAATGAAAATTCATTCAGTACTTTTTGCGTAAGAGTGACAGACATCCGTACAAACTTTTACATTTATAATATTAGTACTTTTCTTTGACATTTAGTTTTTTGTAAAATTAAAGGGCCTAAGGAATTAACAAAATATTCTTTTGTTCTATGTTACTAAATTGATTGGTTTATTTATACGAACAATGAGTAGGACGATCACTGCTCCTTACTTTTGAACGAAAACTCACCAAATTAGGTGTAATTATAAATTCTTTTAATTTAATTAATTGAGATAAAAAGATACTGTCACATTATTTACCAAATGGGTCACTAAAAAAGTGGTCTGTCAAATCAAATCAAATCAAGTAGGGTTTTTCGTAAATGTATTTATACAAAAAACCAGTGCAGTCTATAGCAAATAGCTCACAGCGAATCCGTGAAGATTTTGAAATGCAAGCAGGAAAGTTGTTTGGATTGCAGCGCAGTGTTAATATTTGCATTTCCTTTCCAATTGGATGGAACAGGCAAATCTTTCTAATGCCAACAAAATAAACCTGCAGACAATTGCGTTGTTGCTTGTTCAAACCAACAGGGCTGCCAACGTTAAGGCATTATTGGTGACCAATATGTTCAAATAGGATCACCAATCCGATAACCATCTGATTGATCAACTTTTAATGTTATCAATATAAGTATTTTCTATTTTGTTTGCCACAGTAAAACATATTTTGTTTAGCTGTTGTTATTGATTAAATAATTTATTTAAATTGATTCCCATACCAACAATTTACATGACATAATTCCTACACGTCTATCATACAGTTACAGCTGACAGCCTTATGATGGATAGCATTGTACAATGTACACTAACGGACTGTATAGGTGTGTACTAATATTATAAATGTTAAAGTTTTGTCTTTTCATTATGCGCTGACCAGATTAAGATGAAACTTGGCACATACATAAACCATGATAAGAGCGAGAAAATAATATATTTTGTTCCGGTTTTACGTTCTCCTGGGATGTTGGAAAGTATGTGTTTGTGATTTCGTTTTTTGAGACTTCTTTTCCGCGGGGCGAAGCCGCGGTTGGAAAGTAAGATACATATTTTTTGTATTTCGAGTGCAAATACACAATGGATTGGTGAAATCTAGCGTTATTATATCACAAGTAAACTAACGCAAAAAAGCGTTTAAATCACAGGGTAAAAACAGTACACTTTAGTAAATAAGGCGAAATGGATTTCAACGTGTTTAATTTATTAAAAAAATATAACTAAAATTAAAGTAAAACAACATTGAAGGTTTCATTATATTTAAACAATGTTACTCAAATTAAAATTAAAGTAACATAATAATTAATATTTCAAATATGTACATTGTACATTGTTGCGATTCACCCCTAGACCTGCATTATTCAAATGGACTGTTTCACTAGCACTTCAGGTCTGCGGTAGGACACCTCGTAGTGGCAGCTTCTGTAGTAAGTAGTAGTTATGCTTCGCCTGTAGAATCGTCACTTTAAAAATTAACGCCTCGTGAATACTCGTTGCATTCAAAATCATTGCCACCTTCTGAAAATAACATCTGAAATAACTATTTTAGGCAGGTACCTACAGCTAGTAACTATAATTAGTAAAAAACATATTATGCTGTGTGAATCTCACTTTAATCGGTCATACTTCGGTGGGTACTTCAGCCGGCTAATTCTTTGCACTATGTCGGTTACCCTTCACTTAATATAGTTTTTTTTTTATGGAAATAATGGGCAAACGAGCTGACGATCCACCTGATGGTAAGTGGCTATCGTCGCCCATGGACATCAGCAACACCAAAGGCATCACTGATGCGTTGCCGGCCAACAAAGAGAGAAGAAAAAGAAAGAAAGAATTGGCTCTCAAGCCCCCAGCCGGAATACGACGAGTCGTGGCTGACTCAGATTACGTATAATATCCTCAAAGTGGTTATTAAAGATTGCTATGATGGTATCTTTATCCGGCGTAATATTCGCTGATACACTTACTATTGAAGCGGCTTTTCACACAACTATTGCTTCTTCGAAGGCCTAATCACTTCTTAAAAGGTTGCTCAAGCTGCTAGGCTTGCAGTCAGGTCTTACGCCACAACTCAGAGTCACTAATGGTTACTTTAATCGCTCCTTAGTAATTAAGTTAGTTAATTTGTATGGTGATCCTTTTCTGAAGAGCGATTAAAGTTCCCGTTAGTGAACCTGAGTTGGGGCGTAAGACAACTTAACTCCTTTATACAATAGCTGTAAATACCATAAATCTTAATGCAACTAGCATTAACATTATCAATTCAATTAACTAAAGATTACCTGCAAGCTAGCCGTTAGCTTCACAGAATAGACGCGGCAATTAGCTGTATCTAGCTCATTTGTATATTTTGTACGGTCGCAAAACAATAATTTATATGGAAGACGTGTGGATACTTAGGTAATGCTTGGAGTGTAGTAAGACGGAAAACCATTCTATGTTCTTACTGTTCGCACATTCTTGATTAGCAGTAAGTACTGATTTGTCGCGCTCCACTACGATCGTAGAATTGTAAATAAAATACTGAAAGTTCGAATGCTGATTAAATTTCATTATAATGTTTGCCATACTAACCTGTGATTAATTATTTATTGATTTATTAATGTTGATGAATATCTACCTAATAAAATGATTATTCATTATATAGTTTATGAAGTGAAAATTCTATTTTTGAGATAGGATAAAACCATTCAGTTCATGACATATCAGATTTCAATCGACACCTACCTGTAGCGCCGTCTCTGAGAGAAGTACAGAACTATAGTTACTTAATTTACAGCTCGCATTAATATCAAGATTGTAGTTTACATACACTTTACGAGGCGTTGGCAGCTATTCACTAAAAATGTAATGAATAAAAAAACACTTCATTCAAAAGTATGCCCTGCACAATAAAATATTTCCTCCAAAAAAAAAAAAACTTAAAACACATAATTGTTCAAGTTTTTACTTCTGTCGGCACTACCGGAGTGCCTTTTTTTGTTATGTTCATTTTGCTTGTCTCAAAAAAAAAACAAAAATCCTTTATGATACTAGAATTTAAAATTCATTAAAATAGAATTTTTGTTTGGAAAGTCCGCTCAAAAGTAATTCAACTGAAACTATACTAAGGAGTATTTCTATGGCATAAAAATTATTGGATGGAATATCTGGTTGAATTATTTATTTTGCTGATGGTACTTACCTACTTCAAATTTATGTCATACCAATTCTGAGATTTAGTACGGTTTTATCAAACAAGTAATTTGTCACTAGAATCAAACACTAAAACACTCGAGACTAGTAAATGGATGAAATACGACTAATGTAAGAATTAGTAACTAAAGTTCTTTCACACTAGCGAGATTAAGCCTACGTTACACAGCAAAAATAAATTTAACTTTCTATTGGCGAAAGAATTTTTAGAATCGCTACAGTACTTTTTGAGTTTTTTCGTTACAAACATACAAAAATACAAATCTTTCCTATTTATAATACTAGTGTAGATAGTGTATTAGATTAAACAAGTGTAGATAATGTTATTTATTGCCAATCTATTCATAAAATTTACCATGAAATTTTAATTTAATCAATCTATAAATAATTAACATCTTAAAATACTGATGATGATGAGAGGAAGTTGTTCTAATTTAGCTTGCAAGATTTTACCTATACTAAGGAACAAAGCTTGTGATAAAAACAATAAAACATCGATTAATATCATGAATAGAATTTGTCTAAATAAAATTGCGAGTGTGTGCTTATGTATAAAGTTACTGCTTAACAACAATTTACACTTGTTAACAAAATGTATGGTGACGAATACAAAGTTCAACAAAATTTCACCACTTTGAAGGAACAATAATTCTTATAATTCTAAGTTTCTATCAATGCATTTGAACATTCTTGACGTTACAATTTCTCTATTTGTGTTCCATGTCCGTTCGTGTGAAAGGACTGTTATGTATCATTAAAGGTGCTTCGGCTATAGAAATCTCAGATGTTTGTAACGGTTTGAATTATGAAATACCTCATAAAGATTTACAATCCATTTCCCGACTAGTCCGTGGATTTTAGTTGAGAATGTTTCTCGAGTTGGAAATATTACGTAGTTCCATAATTAGTATTTTCTTGCACGCACGCGCTGTTTTCTGATTATTTGAGTTATTGATGCGTCGTAGTTACTGTGTTTATAGTAACGTTATATTAAATAATAATAACGCAACACTCTCCTAAACCTCATAGCCCCACTAGGATTTGACACTAGGATTCCCAGTGTCGTGGGTGCCATACACAACACACTAAGACGAGAACACACATACCCAGACCGAGAACAAAAATTTAATCTCTTCACTTCTTCTTCACTTGTACGAATCTTTTGTGAGAGTGCGCCATTAATGTAACCAATAATATAATTGTTCCACTGCTGGGTCATGTCTCCTGTCACCATGTTGAGGGTTATGCATCCACGCTGATTAAAAACAAAAAGGCTTAACCATTGAAGTATTATTACTAGCGTATAGAACAGACACCGCGAACACAATGTATGTTCCAATGAATTGGCGCCGCGCGGCTTCAATGTCCAATGGATTCGTTCGATTTTGAAAGGAGAACAGGGGCTTAATTTTGAAAATAGAACCTCCCGGCGGGAACACACATTTTGTTTGAGATGTCTTCTCTATGTATATACCTCAATGGGCTTAACACAAATTTATGAACCCGTTTCCTCACCATGTTTTCCTTCACTGAAAAGAATTTGAACTCACTAAAGTTAAATAATTTGTAAACGCTTCGTAATTATAAGTTCAAACAGGATTCGAACCCGATTGTGTGAGACCAGCACTTTAAACTACCAAGCAATTGTTGCATTTGCTTTAAATATTTAATATTTCTTTTCGTAGAAAATATTTGAAAGTTTGCTGTTATAATTACGCAGTTATATTAGGTTATATGGTTAGTTTATTTACGTATTTAACACTAAAATATCAAAGAAATTTTAAAGCTTGCTACTTTATAAACTGGTTTCATATCAGAAATTAGTCCTGTTTACAATGAAATTATAAGTAGCTACTAGACTAATGTAATTAGTATATTTACCAAGATGTTCATATAACTATTTAATACTAATAAAAGTCCAAAATATCGGCGTAAAACTAATATGAATATAAATCATTGTATTCTACTCATTTATCATCGGTAATAGGATCTTAGATATAATATTGAGAGGAATGCAATAAAATATTTTATTGTGGCTGTCACAAAAGCAAATTTCAAAAGCCGTGTGTATTTTATGTTTTGAAGTTTCCAAATGATTCTTTTAGTATGCTTTTAGATAACTAAAAGCATTACACACGAAAGCCAAGTTAATTCCGGTACTTATGTACTGAAATTAACTTGGCCTGAGAGCCAGTTCTTTAACGCATTAGTGATGCCTTTGGTGTTGCTGACGTTCATGGGCGAAGACGGCTACTTACCATCAGGTGGATCGTCAGCTTGTTTGTCGGCTATTTTTTATAAAAAAAATTAACAATAACATTAACATATTATTCCACAACTTGATAGATACACGTTAAATTAAAATGACAAATGAATGTTATGAAAGGAAGATTGTGATTTTAGCTACGATTTATTGAATTGCTAGCGACCCGCCCCAGTTTCGCACGGGTATAATGAGCATGAAATGTATTTAAGGTAACTGAAGTATTTAAATATTTAAATAACTGTAACTAACCGTTTAAATAACTTTCCAGTTACTTCATCGTACGTGACCATTTTTAGAAGTTAAATTGGTTATAATATGCTATTCTTAAAAGATAGACATATGTCATTGCGGACTTTTTTGTAGATCTATAAAAGAGAAACAATCCAGCTGTACATTGTTTTGTGACATTTCAAAATGATTTGGCAGCGTTTTTGATTAAAGCTCCCAGACGGCTTGATTATTTCCTACTTGTTCAATATTAATCGTCATATTTCAATCAATTTATACTAAATCTTAATAAATTACACACAAAAACTTTCCTGAAAAATAATTCTATTCACTGGTGAAAACCGCATGAAAATCCGTTCAGTAGTTTTTGAGTTTATCGCGAACAGACAGACAGACAGACGCGGAGGGTTGTTTGTCATCTTTTTTAATTGTGAACCGATTGTAACACAACAAAAAAAATGTTCCCTCTAAATTCAATACATCAAAGAATAAATCGATTAAACATACAAATGAGCGTTTTGGTTACTTTCACCTAACATAATTAATTATTAATGACAAAATTATGTGTAGATTCTCTCTCACACAACATCATAACAATACAATCCTTACGTGTTCACTTATATATTCTACGACACGGGGTAAATTCGACCGGGTAACAGTACCTAATTGGTAACGTGACGAAGGTTTGACGCCGGCCGTCACTTTTTACCCCGCTAGGTTGATTGCGATGCCCTGTGCACTTTTTGTTCAATTAGCGATGCTTGTTTTGCCATTTGAGTAATTATCGGTAAACCTAACACAACACAATATAGTGTGGTGTTACTAGATGGTGGCGTGGAAGTAATCGATGCCTTTAGAGAGAAAGGAGAAGAAAGAAAGAAAGAGTTTTTGATTAAATCCTGTAATTAGTCTCTTACCTATCTTATGTTATCTCTGCAATTTCTTATCTTATGTTATCTCTGCAGTCTCTTATGTTATCTTAATAAAAAAGGTTATTTTTCAATACTTTATAGTAGACATCGTGGAAGCTTTAAATAAATTTTACGTTCTGCTTTAATCTGTATAGAACCCAAGATTTTAAACTTAGTCCAGATTCGGATGATTGACGGCTTGCATTACCTATGGTCCTTCATGTAGCACGATCGTCTAGGGACCCCTTTCGGTAAAGCATCCATGACCATGCTGCATGACGATCCGTAATGTAAGCCTATAGTATAGAGTATAGTTACGGTAAAGGTATAGTGAAGAGGTCATGCTGCATGAAGAAAAGCTTAAAAATTCATTCAATCAGAGACAACTTCAGTGATAACTAAGTTTATTCCAGTATCGCAAAACTGATTATAAGTTATATAGTATTCTGTAAGGCTGAAGATATTGGGAAGTCTAGTTTGTTACGAAGCGAATTATCGTCTGCGTGACTACTTGTCGTGCAGTCACTGGCGTCGACGATCAGTAGTCACATCATATATGTCACAATGACGTAGAGACAGATAGTCCTTGGACAATGTCACTGGCTGTCACCCTTTCGGGGTAATAAGCACAGAGTACTTTGTTATATATACTGAAAGTAATAAGTTAAGTTTCTGTGTGCTCCTCCCTCTCCCTCTCCCTCTCCCTCTCACGCTCCCGCTCCCGCTCCCAAGTAAAAAAAAGGAGTCATAAAAGACGCTAATAATAATAACTAATAGCTATCTATCAACTACACATAACAAAATTTAACCTTATCCCGCAGGAACAGGTCTATTTTCCGGGATAAAAAGTATCATATATCCATCCCCGAGTTTTATTTTATATCTGTATAAATAACTAATCTATCAACTACATATAACAAAAATTTACCTTATCCCACAGGAACAGGTCTATGTTCCGGGTTAAAAAGTATCCTATGTTCGTCTCCTGATTCTAAGCTACCTCCCCACCAATTTTCAGCCAAATCGGTTCAGCCGATCTTGAGTTATAAATAGTGTAACTAACACGACTTTCTTTTATATATATAGATAGATAGATGACCATGTTTCTGCTTGCTTAGATTATAGAAAAATATAAAATAGAATTTTGGATTGCATCAATGGGCAGTGCGAGTGGAGTTTTCTTTCATGAATCCTCAATGATGACGATATAATGTATATTGTGATAAGTATCCCAAACTATAATATTTTTGAAGAGAAAACTTCTTGGGCGTTTTTGAGATGGGGTAAAACCAATCAGTACGCAACACTGTAATCATTTTGAGCGACACCACTGTATAATGGTTGCTAGCGCCATCTCTGGAGCAAAGAGGTCAAGCGGTTTTGAACGGTTAATGTCACGAAGGACGCAGTTCACAGCAGTAAGTTATTTTTAATTAAATTAAATAAAAATTATAATCTATTAAACATTATAATTTAATTATAATAGTAATATAATTTTTGTAGCAGTAGTTTATAATAATGAATAAAAAACACTTCATTTAAAAGTATTTCCTGGACAATAAAATATTTCCTGACGATCCAAAAAATACAAACGAAATTGTTCAAGTTTTCAGTTCGGTCGGCACTCCAGGAGTAGTTTTGTATTTTTTCGATAAAGTCATTGACGTACATACACCATGTCTTATCTTACTCTTATCTATACTAATATATAAAGAGGAAAGATTTGATTTTTTGTTTGCCTTGAATAGGCTCCGAAACTACTAAACCGATTTGAAAAATTATTTCACTGTTGGGAAGCTACACTATCCCCGAGTAACATAGGCTATATTATATTTTCAAAAAAAAAAAATTAGGGATCCTCAATAAAACTCCAATAATGTAACCCAAGGTGTAAAAAAATAAGAAAACCGAAGCAAAGCGAGGGTGGTTACTCGTAACTTATAAATTTAGTAATCTTATATACTATCGAGTACAAACCGCTATCGATATAGATACACGAAGATCGTGGTGAAAATGATTTGATTGACGAGTCACGGAAGAGTCGTGACTCGTGACTTGGAAAAAAGCTAAAGATTTTCTTACCTCGATTCTGTTGTCAACTCGAAAGAGCTGTTTTTAAACGGTATCCAAGAGCCGGAAGTCAAGGAGTAAAAGCACGTACAATCATTGGGAGGAAATAAGAGTTACTGAACTCACTGGAATAATGATATTTATTTTATAAGCGATTTATGATGTTTTTGTGTGTAAACAGCCTTGTAGGAACTACGATGTAGAACGGTTGGTTTGAGTAGAAGCCTAACATAACAAAGAAGGAGCACGTGTTAGTGGGCTCGATTCCCGCCATGCCACTAATATGGGAGAGATAAGTTTTTGTGGGTAGGGCAATGATATTTAAAAAATATATCTATATTCCTACTTACCTACTTAAAAATAACATAAGCTTACTATGCTCTTGTGGTGGAGTATAAGATGCTAAGTATATTTTGTTTAAAAGTAGTTCATTCCATGAGGTATAATTAAGGTATCGTTAAAACACTAGTCAATTTACATTCATCATGGATAAAATAATGTTCAAAGTTTTACGATTCAATAAACATTGCCATTTGCCAATTAGTGGGGACCAAGATACTTGGCACGACACATATCTACGGCTATTAAAATTAATGACGTAAATTATTAATACTTAGGTATAAATTATTTTTAATCAATAAAGCTTGTGGGCTTGGAGACTTGATCGTAAATTTAGTATCAAATATTGGCTCAATAGTTCAGTTTTTCTGCGAAAGGGCGGATAAAAAGCATTCTAACAGATATGATATTCTCCGAAAATTTTTCTTTTTTTATTAATTGGGTGTACACTTTTTTTTTGCGTTTTGAGATAAACATTTTCTAACAGAAAAATACCTTCGTCTGATGAGCTCGACATTTTGCACGCTATTCAGAGAGACTGCCAGCCAGCTTCTGCTTATGCTTGCTTGCTTTATGTAGAGGTTATCTCAATGGACCAGTACCGATGAGCGCTGGAAGATCGGCGCCGGTAGCCAGCTTTCTACGTGAATACGCCCAAAGACTGGTTTGAATTGAACGAATTGAAATTGAATATAGCGAATAATAGTAATTCGTAGTTAATGATGTGATTTCAAAAAATCCCATTGTGCTGAAGTAATTTATACAGAGTGAGAAAATAAAAAATAAGAGCAGAATATTAAGGTTATTTTATTTGAATTTAACATTACTATAAAGGTGCAGTTTTTATTTTGTTACGTCACTTGATGCAAAGGATATGTTTTCTATTAAACTATGTAACATACTGACAGATACGCATTCTTGTTATAAGATTTTTTTATCGAATGTATTGCGGTAAAAGTTCAAGTCAAGCCGCCTTATTTAATCTTAGACCCTTTTTATTAAGATGAGAATATAATTACTCATTACGAGTCTAAAATGAAATGACTAAATGAATAGAATTCGTGAGTTACGGCTCATGAATAATGCAAGGAGGAAACAATAAATCGTTGCAACTATTAGCAAATCCCAGTTTCTATTGCCTTCATTACAAACAATAATTCATTCATAAAGTTTGACAACCAGTGACCTCTGAACTGTGGGTTGGGAACTAGTGGCTGCAACACATTATTCATTACTGTTCTTAACAAGCATGCTACCTGGCTTTGCCTAATGTAAGTTCTTAAATACAATGTTAGAACGGGTTTAATAATTTAATTTTGGTAGGTATAATGTCTAATATACCTACCTTTCAGGTAGAAGACGGGAAAAGTAACCAGATGAACACATTACGAGTAGATGACACAATTGAAAACTGAAATTAGTACTGCAAGTGTCCTGAAGATGTTTTTCTTTAAGGAAAAAAGCAAAGCAAAAGTACTTACACTATGAGCACTAAAAGTTATAAATGATATTAGATATTATGTCACTAGCGCGCCGACGAAGAGCGTAAGAACAGGCAATTGACCGTTCTGCTCGTAGTCGCTCTGTCAATACAAGATGATACGCACGCTTTTGTTGTTGTCAGAAGTGCTTGACATTTGACATACAGCGTTAAAATGCCTTCGTGTATTATACCAATATGATTGGTTTAGTGAAACAAAAGATAAACGTGTGTGTGTTGTAGCTCTTTTCGGAACAGATTTTTTGGTTTATTTGTAAGGCATAACGTATTATAATAGTAAAATATCCGGTCACAGCACCGTCTAAGGTTGGGACCCTATCACATGTACCTTTTAATACCGGCGACCGGCGACCGGCGACCGACGATTAAGTTGTCAAATTACAATGTTGATAATCATGTCTTCAACTATTACATCTCAGTAAAGGAAAGGGTCTCTACTTATAATTAAGGTTCTGTTGACTGTACTCTTATCTTACAGAATACAATTTAACAGGGTCAAAAACTGCTATCTAACCACGGACCTGAAAAAAAGACGGACGTAACCTCGTCTAATCGAGAGTGAAACATAGCAATGGCCGCTCGCTTACCATGTGTGCGTAATTTTTGATCCGCGATTGACGCAGTATGCTGTCAATGTGTGGGTGTGTGTACTTGTACGAATACAGAGTTGGTATTACTATGGGTACTTCACTGAATTTGTTGTTGGGATTACGTCCGTCTTTTTTTAGGTCCGTGTATCTAACTAAAACAACTGGGACCGATGTTTTAACGTGACCTTGAAAGTATGGAAGTTCTCTAAAACCTTAAAAGTCTTAGCGGTAGCACAGAATACTTAATAGTACCTATTGGTAGCGGTAGTTGCGTAATTATAGACCGCGCCCGAAGTTGCTATATGCACTTCATTGATAACCATATCATAGTACAAGGTTAATTAATGACAATGTGTCGCGTAATACCTAGGCTACTCAATCTGATAGATGTTAGCCTGTCTGCTACTCTTCAACCATCTTCCTTCTAGAATCAACTGTGAAATGTTTTAAACCTGTTTTGCATGTGGGGCTCGCCAATACCGAATCTTGCGTTCCTTTCTGTTCATCAGATATTTTCACAAAAGGTTCACCTAAATTCTAGAGCTATCGCAAGCGTTTAGTCTATGTTGTAAAAATCTAGCAACTTAATTTCTTTGAGAAGCACTGCTTTAATACGGCACGCCACGATACATAATTATAATTGTAGCTCACGCCGTAATAACCTCAACTTGATAGTCTGTATACTCTGTATTTATTGTCTTAGCGGTTAATTCCGCCGCCCACGCCGTGGCGAATCGCTAAGTTGCGAAGTAACGAGCAGTATACAGAACTACCCAGTCCAGTTATTACTGACAATAACTGTGATTCTACCGATCATAGTTTTATACCACTTGGCAACTTTGTTTCGGTATTGGAGCTAAAAGGAATATATATTATGACAATGATATTATAATGTTAAAAAGAGGTAGATATGTCACTAGCGCGCTGACGATGAAGAGCGTGAGAACAGGCAATTGACCGTTCTGCTCGTAGTCGCTCTGTCAATACAAGACGATACGCACGCTTTTGTTCTTGTCAGAAGTGCTTGACATTTGACATACAGCGTTAAAATGCCTTCGTGTGTTATACCAATGTGATTGGTGTAGTGAAACAAAAGATAAACGTGTGTGTGCTGTAGCTCTTTTCGGAACAGATTTTTTGGTTGGTTTCTAAGATAAAGTATCTATATTTTTTAAATATCATTCAAAGCACGTTCAAACCCACGTCAGAGACAATAATCGTATATCTGAGACTGGATAGTTTTGCTAGTCTGGTTTGGGATTAGTGATGAGAATGCTCGAATGTAAGCACTTAGGTGAATGTAATATACCTAAGTAATAAGCTATGAGGTCCGCCTGGACAGCTACCACCCTTGAGCTTGAGTCAGGCCCCAAACGACTCGTCGTGTTCTATCTTTCTTTTTTTTTATTCTCTCTTTCTGGGACGGCAACGCATCAGTGATGCCTTTTGTTGTTGCTGATGTCAATGGGCAACGATAGCCACTTACCATCAGCTGGATTGTCAGCTCTTTTACTGGCTATTTATATAAAAATACCTATCTAGTAAGCCGTGACTACCTTTTCTACATAATAATTGTTTTGAGCTGACAAGTGACAGTCTTTGTACGCGATTCTCGGGCACTCTTGTGACACTGTTCAGGTTATACAATAGGTACTATATTGTAACGCCAAAACCTGCTAAAAAATATAACACTGTCTTTTCTCACATTGTGAATTTGAGTGAATGTTTACCATCAAAACAAAAAAAAAAACAGCTACCATGATTCTTAAAGGACAGTACGTATAAAATACTAGCTCTGACCATCCGGACGGACATAACGAAACTATAAGGGTTCCGATTTTACTTCGGAACCTGAAAATTATAAGCCATAAAGGTATCATTGCAGTAGTCTATCATTGCACTACCCTGTAGCCGAGTTGGTAGCGAACCTGCCTGGGAAGCGAGGGGTCCCGGGTTCGATTCCCGGCCGGAGCAGATATTTATGTGACAGATAGATATTTGTACTCGGGTCATGGGTGTTATTGTGATGTGTTATAATATGTGTCGTCCATACCACCCGCGACACAGGTAAAAACCTACTGCGGTATGAGTGTGTAAGCGTTTATAGTCTACAGAGAACTTCCCTGGACTTCCAGCACTGTGTGCGGTCGGTATAATAAATCTCGGAGCTACATAACCTATTTAGACTATTTTGTTACGCGGCTTGTATCAAAATAATGCCAAGTATTTATTGGCGATTAACCTCTGCCGCCCACTCCGTTGCGAATCGCTAATTATTAGAACGAGCCATTCGGGTATTATATGGGCCGGTAACGAGGCCTTTACCTCACTCATTTGAACTTTTCAATATGCTATCACAATCAATTAATGCTCCTCGTCCACTATGTACGAGGAACGATTACCTATAGGTACGTCATACTGATCATAAATTTTCTGTTCAATTAAAGATTGTTTGAAGGCGTAAGTGTATAGAAGGCTTCGATAATAAGATTTTGAATGATGTTTTGAAAAACATCTTCTGAACTGAAGATCCGGTTTAGAATCCTGCATTGGACCGCATTGAGGTACATACATAGAGAAGACATCTCAAACAAAATGTGTGTCCCCGCCGGGAGGTTCTATTTTCCCCTGTTCTCCTTTCAAAATCGAACGAATCCATTGGACATTGAAGCCGCGCGGCGCCAATCATTGGAACATACATTGTGTTCGCGGTGTCTGTTCTATACGCTAGTAATAATACTTCAATGTTGGACCGTCATATATTTATATCCATAGTTGGCAGTGACTCTGCCTAATAAACTCATAGATTTCGAGTTCGATTATCGGCCGAAGCAGGGGTTTATTTGACAGGCGAATGTTCTTTCTCTCTTGTTTGGTTGCCCTGATTCATCGCAAAATAAAATAGTAAAATTCTCAATGAATTCAAGAAATAAACATGGAGATAGAATAAGGAACGAAGATAGATTTTTAAATTGTATCGCAGAAAAAGTATCGAGAATAAATTACATTAAAGTTAAAAATATATAATTGGCATCTTTAAGGGAATTTTCTTTTTATCTCTATAATTTATGAATACATTTTAACGTCTATCTACAAAGCATTAAACTATGTAAATTCCACTGACGCTTATCGATTAACTTTTCTATTAAGATGTCTAGACCATTTAATGCATCAGAGTCGAAATATGCTTGGCATTTAGTAACCAATGGCATGACACTATAAATTAAGTAGTTGAAAACAGATGTAATTTACGTGTTAGACTCTATGGCGAGTAACGCGACATTTAAACTAAAATAATATCGCATAATGTTATTACAACATAATCTAAATTTTACTAACAAAAAATTACCGACTTCAAAGTCTCAAAAACTACTGTTCAGATCTCGTTCGAATTTATGTTACATGACAAGCACCTGCTTTTGATTAAAAAAAGAATCATCGAAATCGGTTGGCGCGATATTGAGTTATTCGTCAATTTGTCGCGCACATCTTAACACAAATTTACGACTTATGTGGTTTTCTCGTGGATGCCATTGTCAGATCTCAATAAAATTTATGTGGGACCACATGACAGCCACCAGCTTTCGATTAAAAAAACAATCATCAAAATCGGTTCGCCCAGTCAAAAGTTCTGAGGTAACAAACATAAAAAAATAAAATACAGTCGAATTGAGAACCTCCTCCTTTTTTTGAAGTCGGTTAAAAATTATAGGTAATTCTAAAAGTTGAAAAAAATATATTGAAAAAGCTTTATAGGAATTGTAAGTAAATACTGTACGTAAAGTGAAATTCACTCAAATTATTTAGGAACAAACGAAATAACTACTTACCTACATACCTGCTTAAAAACACATGCCGTAAAGTTCGGTTTAGATTTTCGTTGTCGAATGTCTGTATCAAGCACAGGCACGTCAGGTACCCTCAGGCTATTCGATCATGTAAAACTTATGAGCGGCGGCTGTTAAGATCATTATTTAAGGCACGTATAAAACAGATACATAAATTATTACGTTTCTTTTTAAAATAAAGATGGCCTTGACGTGGGCTCCGATAACCTAAAGTACCCGGATGTCCGAGCTTTGATCGGTTTAGTGTTGCTTAACAACGCCATCTACTGTAGTACTTTAGTGTTGCAACTCGCCAATAGATGTCAGGAAGAGTCAATTGTAGCAGTTTTTCATTGCCTGAAAACACGGATAAAACGACATTTTCTAAAAATGAATCCTAGCTAGATCGATTTATCGCCCCCGAAACCCTCTGCATACTAAATTTCATGAAAATCGTTTCCGAGACTCAGAATACTTAATATACAATCTGTCACATATATATATGTAACATAAGAAAGTACATGGCTCAAAATCGGCAGCTGAATCGATTCCACGTATTTTTAATGTAGGTATTTTTTTTTCCCTAAAAGAAATTAAAATTAAGTAAATGATGTCACCCAATTCTTTAAACAGTCGAAACAAACAAAAATGAAACTTAAGTCAATGCAATAGGGTCCTTTCAAGCATTATTATACTGAGCCACAGCCACAAACGCACACTGCCAAACGTACGTAGTTGTACGACGTAAAAGAAATTCACTACAAACGCAATAGATCAAAAAAATATTATAAAGAAAGTTCGCACACTTCCATACGTTTTCTCTCTTCCGCATATTTAAAAACAGTCGGGAGGAAGCGAGACGTAACGACGGTGTCATTCCCAGCCGGCGGCTTTTGTGATCTACGATTTAGTAAATTAAAAAGTCAGTCACACCGCACGCGCCGGCCGTATAAGTGATTGGATAAATTAGGTTTCCTAGGTCAGCTGATTTGACCCAACTAGACTTTTTTCTGTGGGGACGTGTTTATTTCAAACATTCCATTAGATTTGACGTAGTGAAAAGTGACACTAGTATTAAATAAACATAAACGACAATTACCAAAACGTGCATTAATGTGTATCAAACAAGGTGGTGGACATTTTGAAAATGTCATTAAAATACGACGAGGATGAGGATGAGGGAAGAAACCAATTATTATCAGACCTGTAAGTTACCTACACTAACTAAATTTAATTGGTTGTTTAATATTTGTAAATATTTTTATAATTCACAGCTTTTAAACATGCAGTCTTTTTTATTTTGTTGTATTATTACACATACATTACAAACTTATGCATTTTACTAAATTTTAATTAAAAAATGCCTGCGCAAACGTGTTAAGTGATAAGCCCCGCCCATAGAAAAATTTCATAATCACTTGTTTACTTGCGTACAAAATTTTAAGTACTAAATTGTCCGTTTACACCTATTAGTTTACTTAAAATTTAGTTATCTACATATCTACTTCTAAACAATCAATATTTCAATAAATAGGTATCTTATCATTTGAATGCCAAAACGATTAACATTGTATTAATTAAAATGATTCAAAGTCGACAGTCCAAAACCTGTAAAAAGTGATTGAAACAGGGCTCAGCTACTATTTTAGGCATATGTAGGTAATAATGTTTATGTTCAATAAAATCTTTGAATCATTACCTAATTGGATGAGTTCAGTAAGTGATACGAGTATAACACACCTACCAATTAAATGAAATGAGTAGTCAGGTAACAAACATGTTGTGTTTAACAATATCTAATGTACAATGTCTAATTCGTTTTCGTCTATCAGCTGTTATAGCTGCGCGCGCGCCGGCCCCCGCGGCCCGCGTTGTGGCCTGTGACGTGGGTCTCACTCTCGTGTGTGCGTGAGTCTGTATGCTTGCTTAGAATATTATGAACATTCTTATCCCTCTACGAGAACAACTAATTCCTTGAATAAACAATTATTAAGCTAATAAAAAATATTTCAGTGTATGTATTATGATTAAAACTGAATAGGTATTCTAATTGGGGTGTTTAGGGGTGTACGTCATTTATGCATTTAATGTAGTGAAAGTGAGACTGTAGTAGGTATTAAATAAACTTAAACTTATTACTGACATTGATTAATTTTTTTGTTCTTTAATGTGAGGTTTAATCAATGAGTTCAAAATTATTCACAGTCTACAGTACAAAGCCTGAAAAATGTAATGGAAAGAGAGAATCATAATTTGTTTAGTATTTAATCTTCTTACCATTACTTACTACATACATATTTTATGTAATGATCGCTCGATCGCTAATATCAGCTGTTTTTGTCGGGACGTCGGGGTGTACCGCACACACGCGCGCACCGACCTTGTATACGTAGCGCTCGTTCGCTCTCATGTGTGCGTGCGCCGCTGGGTAGAATGTTCACACTTTTCGTTCGAAATGAGTATAACTAATTTCTTAAATAAAAAATTATTAAGCTATAAAACACAATTAAAAATACGTGGAATCAATTCAGTTGCCGATTTTGAGCAAGATACTTTCTCAAAGTGAGTAAATTATGTATATGTTACCGGATATCTGTATAATGCTGGTATTCAACACAATTCCTAGGAAATGTGTATAATACCTGGGTCGTTTTGGCAATGTATTAAATTATATGAATATTATCACCATTACATAGTTTGCCTAGGTAATGTATACGTTTCCCAATTACTGTACAGAATACCTGCAGGTCCACCGGCAATGAATAAAGTTAGATTTGGGTATGTGTAGTCAACTTGGATGGAGGTTGGAATTAAGAATTTACTTAAAAACACACTCAAAACAAATTATAACCTGCATAAATAGATATTTTTTTATACATTTTAAATTAATGCTTGACCGAAATCACACTTGATGGTAAGGAGAGATGCAGTCTAATGGCTCCTACACTACACTGCTCGCCTACGCAGCTTCGGATTTTTCAAAATTGGTGACAGAACCGACTTAGTCAACCCCGACCCCACGTGGTACTAGTCTGCCCTACCCCTAGAGTGAATGTAAACCCCGGAGGCGCGGAGGGAGAGCAGCCCCCGCCCGCTGTAATAAACTGCAGGCACCATGTGAGCCGAAGCTGCGCAGGCGAGCATGGAGTGCCTGCAGTTTGTTACGCAAGGGCGGAGGGGCTGCACTTCCCGCAGCGCCGGAGATGTTTGGAAGCCTTTTTATGTATCAAAAACCCCTAAATTCTCCCTAAAAGTGCATATGTCACCGGAAGATGACTATTTGCAAAGCATGCTGTGGTTACCTGTAATTGTAGGAACAGTAAGATTTAATATGATAAGTAACAACTTGTATTGCAAATGATGAAACTGTATCTTATGTTGGTAATCCTATAATAAATAAATAAATAAAGATAACAAGAACCACAAATTTACAAACCTAGGTTTATAAACAACGAGTAACCGCCCTCGCTTTGCTTCGGTTTTCTTATTTTTTTACACCTTGGGTTACATTATTGGAGTTTTATTAAGGATCCCTAATTTTTTTTGAAAATATAACATAGCCTATGTTACTCGGGGATAGTTTAGCTTCCCAACAGTGAAAGAATTTTCGAAATCGGTTCAGTAGTTTCGGAGCCTATTCAATGCAAACAAAAAATCAAATCTTTCCTCTTTATATATTAGTATAGATATACAACCAAATTAATATTGTTGGGAAATTTAAAAAAAAATGTGATAAGTTGGCAAATGATTATTCGGCGAAATAATATTCTGCGAAACGTTAGTTGGCAAGTGATAATCGGCCAAACAATTTTCGGCGAAAAGGCAGAGAACCGTCTTTTACACACATTACCAACTACGCATGGAGTATTGTATAGAATGCCTGGGCTAAGTATGAAATAAATAAAATTCAAAACGTTACCTGAACGTTTTAGATATTCTATACATTGTCTAGGTATTGTATAGAATGCTGAATTATACAGATATCCGGTAACATATATACAAGAATTGCTCATTTAAGGTGAAGTAAGTCGCAAATTAGACTATTTGACTCTACGTGAAAACCATTATAGACATTGAAAACCAGCTACACATCATTAAGAATATATATTTTATGAAAGATAATGATATATTTTAGTGAAGCATCAGCTCTGAAACACGATTGACTAAACTTGACTCGATAGAAAAAAATCTCAAAGTTTCTTAAAATATTACAATTTTCAGTGTGCTCACCGGGGGGAAAATCAATGACATTCGGTCATTGTTAAAGATATTTTAACGATATTTTTTTTACACTTTCTCAATGAAATGTGTAAGTGAACTATCGGATAAAATTTTTGTAAAAAGAAATATTTAATTTTATTAAATTAAGTGAGCATGTAAAAGCAGTCATTCAGTTGCGCGCGAGCCAGACGTATCGCTGGGTCCGCGCCTCCCGCTTCGCCGCAGTCGGCCGTAGCGCCTTGTGGAGAGCAGACCTGTACGACTTTTTCTCAACCTTCGCGCGCCTTTTCTAGGGATGTTCGGTCCAGGTGCCTTGTATCGATACTCTGGATCGATATGGATCCTATCGCAGTGTATCGATCCAAGTGATTTGATACGATAATCTGGATCGATCCAGTATCGAATGATTTTTTTTACACGCTTTATATTAGCTTCACCTGTATGTTTGTTTGTTGGTTTGTTTGTTTGTAACTTCTCTTTGGACTTGATTTTGACCCACTTCAAACGGTCAGATTTCTTTCAAACTTCGTGGACTTATTTAGGACCGATGACAATTCAATATTTAAAGAAAAAAAGAATGAAAGAAAGAAAGAAACCTAATTACACGCTTTATATTAGCTTTAAATGGTCAGATTTCTTTCAAACTACGTAGACTTATCGAGGATCGATGACAATTCAATATTTTAAGAAATAAAGAATAAAGAAAGAAAGAAAAAAAAAACAACCTAAATTTCATTTAAAAAAATCAAACTAAAAATGAAAAAATAATAGTTAAAAAAAACTAACAAACACGCTTTTATAGATCATCCAACTAAAAAAAAAATTAGAAAATAAATTTGAATTAAGAATCGTGTAATTGTAATAAAAGCGTGGGGTGCATGGTGTCAATGAGTAGAAGGGATAATATCTTTAAAAACACCGCACGCTTTTTTTACAATCACACAATTCTTAATTCAAATTTATTTTCTAGTTTTTTTTTAGTTAGATTTTCTAAAAAGGCGTGTTTTTAGTTTTTTTTTAACAATTATTTTTAATGGGAATAGCCGGCAAACGAGCTGACGATCCACCTGATGATAAGTAGCTATCGTCGCCCATGAATATCAGCAACACCAAAGGCATCACTGATGCGTTGCCAGCTAAGAAAGAGAAGAAAAAGAAAGCAATTTTAAACAGGAATGTTTAATCCGGGTGTTTTATGTATCGATACTCCGGATCGTCATGAATATCCCAATATAACTCCGGAAAGGGAAGACCTAGACCCTGCGTGTTTTGGCTCCCCTGAACCAGCCCGTCGAGGAGTTTTCACCAAGTAAGGAGCCGCCACCCCTAACATCCCCATAACCCCCCCCCCCCTACCCCCAACCAACTTAGTGGTGACACCGAGCCCATCCTGACATTAAGGAACATCACCCCCTCCCCTACAATCCTGTCACACCCCTATCACACACTCCCCCCCGCCACAAAAAATTAAACTCCACCAATCTTACCCCCACGAACCCCCCCCCCCCCCCTCCCCCCGAAATTTTTACCTCACCCCGCGGGCTATATCTCTTGAACCGGAAGAGATAGGATACCCGAGTTTGGGTTCAAACGACTCGTAAGGAGATTTACCATCTTTTGGCTCCGACGGAATTAATTAAATCTCCTCCTGGTAAATTCCTCACTCCCCCGGAAACCAACTTTTGACCCAGGCGAGATAGGATACCCGAGTTTGGGCTCAAAGTACTCGGAAAGAGATTCTTTACCACCTCCATCTGACAGAATCTCGCTATCCTATCACGCACACATCAAAATCACAGAAGGAATCGAGGTTTACTCCGGCCAAGATACGCCGCAAATACAGGACCATCACAGTACTTTTAAGTTAATATCGTTATATAAACTATCGACATGCTTAATTCATTGGGTTTCTAAATAAAGATATATCATTCAGCCAATATTATGGTCAATCGTTTTAGATTAAATTTTATAATAGATTAAATTTTATTCAAAATATTGCATATTTAAATATTGAAAAGTCACTTAAGTTTTTTTTTAAAACAATGTGGTATGCAGTAGGAATATCATATTATAAATAATAAAATCTCACTTTACAAAGTGTTACAACACTATATTTGAATTAGAACTCTTGTGTCTTTTAAACTAAATAATCAAATAAATTCATATCGTGCAAAGCTTATAAATTACATTTGCCTATCCTTAAATTTTAATGAACGCAGGAATAGTAAATTGGTAAAACGCTCAGGATCCAATCGATTACGACTTTCGCAGTGCTATTTGCTCGTTAGCAACTAATATATAATATACTATATACTACTATATTCGTATGCGCATCATTAAAAGTACCCTAAGAAAGGTACTCGATACTTTGAAGTATCGATACTTTTATGAGCCGGTGGTCCACAACTGTAACGCAAGTTTTCATTCTAAGTACGATACTTTTTTTTCGATACTACTCATGAGTACAGTATCGATACTTTCTATTCGATACGTGTCCCTAGCCAGACGAGCGCGCGGGGATCAGGTCCCCGCGCGCCGGCTGCCCGTACGCGTCTCCTTCACCCCCTCAAAACGTCTGTGAAGTCGATACCACGTCGCCTTAAATGTATTAGATAAGATGAATTTTCCTGTTCAATACACGCAACGCATTTTAACCCTTACTTGGGACGAGAGCTATTTATATTGTATGGAACTAATAATGCAGTAGGTATGGTAGGTGTGTCTCTATGAACAAATGGCAATTTTAATGCAAATTAGAAATATGCATTCATCAGACAGGTGCTGGTTTCCTTCTTGGTGTTTTAATTCACCGTTAAAATTGCGCACAAAACTGAAAAGGTAGTTAGTGCGTGCTTAGAAACCTAATCTTGACTAACTGGGAGGTAAGACTCAAGTTAGTTTTTTATAACTACGTATTTTGAAGGACTCTAGTGATATTTTTATCATACACATACAAATGTTTTACGATGCCATAGCTTATTTGGTAGTGACCCTGCCTGTGAAGCAAAGGGTCCCGGGTTCATGTCTCGGTCGGGGGAGACATTTATGTGACGGGTAAAGACCAAATTATTCTCGAATCATGGTTGTTAGCGATGTTTATTTGTCTTATCTATGCCAGCCACTACCACGTTAGCCAAATGATTCTAGACTTTACTCACCTTTGGGAATATTGTGCAAATTACAGGTAACGGTTTTCCCAAGAAGCCAAGACCACTTTACTTGACCACAAGATAAAACAGCAGACGAGATGAAGTAGCAGTTAACCAAAGTGACTTGCGGTCGCGGAAAATTATTTCGACACTACTTAGTACTATCTTTGCTACTACGCTAATTCGCTGTCATATGGACTATGACGTCTATGGCGCATCCACACCGCCATCAACAAAGATTAGGAAGCTGCAACATTCGGCAATGAATGAGTACACGAATTACACCTGCTTAACGGAAACATTTCATTTGATAATTGTGTCACCGACAGTGATATCTACATGAATAAAATATTACTTATTTAATTTAATTTCATTTCATTACCAAGTTGAACAATGTAACTTGACTTTTAAATCGGGAAACCACTATATGTATTTTGTATGAGATTTGCAAAACTCCACCGTTTGGTGAACCACGAGCCATGCAACTGGGTCAATATATCGGCACACAAAACACATATCGTAAGTATAATTAACTTAAAATCGCGATGTTAGTCAACTACAAATAGTAACTACGGTATGGATGCACCATTACGCCTAAACCTTTTGTCAGTTACCCGCTTACTACATTTCCCTACAAGCGGTTTATTTATTCAAAGTGTTCGATAAAGATCTATCTGTCAATAAATATTCACGTAATACGACAGGATGTGTCGCTGTCGCAGAGCCGTCTCAAATGCTTAGTGGTAACTTATAATCATACGAGTTAGGTGCGAGTTGCCTTTCAGTTACTGGTTCCGTAGGGTACGTTTACTTTTGCTTTTAATAGTGAAGTAAAACTTAGTCTGTCAGTCCGATTTGTATTCGAAGTTACATGCCAACTCCCTTTCTAGTCGAACAAATGACAGATCAAAGGGTTTAGCCGACGTTACATTTTGTTAGTGATGGCGAAATTCTAAAACTTGAAAATGAAGCTGACATGACATTAGCAATCAGTTTATGACAATGATTGATATACAATGTAAATTATTTCAATTTTGGTAAATCGATTACGGATTGAATGTCACTTTTCAAATTTATTAATCACGAGTAACCGCCCTCGCTTTGCTTCGGTTTTCTTATTTTTTTACACCTTATTGGCGTTTAAAAAAAAAAAAATAAAAAAAAAAATATTAAGGATCCCTAATTTTTTTGAAAATATAATATAGCCTATGTTACTCGGGGATAGTGTAGCTTCCCAACAGTGAAAGAATTTTTGAAATCAGTTCAGTAATTTCGGAGCCTATTCAATGCAAACAAAAAATCAAATCTTTCCTCTTTATATATTAGTATAGAAAAACGAGATTTCTCGGACATGATTGACATAAAAATGTATCGCACTCGAAAAATATATGAAACTCCTGAACTTTTTCCCAATATTAAAAAGAAAAATTACAGGTGTTGCCTACAAAGCGTGATTACTAATTATTATGATTGATAACTAATATGGAGGAACATATTCTAAGATTCTCGTTCTTTCTTCCAGAATTGGGTATTAATTGAATTGTTGAAGTGACGTTGTAAGTACTTTGACTTTCAAAATTGCTTTTAAAACTCTACTTTGTATAAAATTACAATTAAATTCATAGTGTGAGTAATAAATATTATTAACTGTTACTTACGGAACCCTAAAAACTCGCCCGTTTTGATATTCCCCGTGCATCTCGCATCGGTCGGCGCTACCACAATTGCTTTGCGTGCGCCGCGCGACAAACGTATTCTGAAACCACAACTGGACTCCTCCGTCCATTCTAAACTAAACCTAATACGATGAGGCATAGGATTGAGATTACTCTGTGTTCCACTTCAATTAGAATACTACGATGTACGTAGTGTTGTCTGTACGCACCTGCGCTGCCTGAGTGATCGTAAGACGTGCGGTAACTAGAATGATGAAATAATCCTCTTCGCCATTACAGAGTTAACTTGTGCTATTTAATTGCGTTAATTGCGTCATTTTCATTTATCTAATAGGGTATTTTCTAAAAGTTGGAAATTGCGCTTTTAATTTGTGAACTTTCGGATCTTTAAAGATTCACTAGAAAATCAGTTATGGGACCTTCTCAATAAAGTAGAGCGCATTATCAATTATTAAATCTGTTTAGTATTCGTGAACGTAGACAACCCAGGTACATGACTTAATAAATTTTCTTTTCTCAGCTATTTTTAACCCTGTGTGTGCTGACTATCTAAAAAGTAAATTGCACTGTCTCGGTGACACCCATGAACCGAACCTTCGTGCAACGCACGTGAAAAAGGCTGCCTTGTGACTTGAGACGTGTAGTGTATATGCTAAGTAGTCTGTCGTCTCGGAATTGAAGTGAGGATAAAAATAATTAAAGTGTGTGAAAGGAACCGATACTTAAATTATTATATAGATAAAAGTACAGTACAAGTCCAAAGTAAGATCATCTGCTTGTGAACCTTGCTGAACAATGAACGAGGGCTATTCACTAAAATACAAACTCGAAATCGAAGCTCTCTCAAGTGAGACTCGAAAGCGAACTTTCATCATCTTGATATGTCATTCTCTAATCATCTAGTACGCACTTGCGAAGTGAAGTGAGTCGCGAACTCGAACTTCAATTTTGAAACTCATCGCGGATTCCGCTGTCGAGGTACAAAACAGAACAGCCTTGCAGGTCTCATCACCGGGCTCTACACCATCCAATTCAATAGATACCCATGATTACATGTGCTTCAGTTGCAGTGTCGGAGAGCCATTAAGTAGTCTGGTAAGTTACCCTTGTGTATAGTTATTCTTAATGTCCATAAATAAATAAATAAACGCTTACACACTCATACCCCCGCAGTAGATTTTTACCTATGTCGCGGGTGGCATGAACGACACATATAACATATCACAATAACACCCATGACCGGAGTACAAATATTCATCTGTCACATAAATATTTGCCCCGGCCGGGAATCGAACCCGGGACCACTCTCTCCGCAGGCAGGGTCGCTAGCGCTACCAACTAGGCTACAGGGTCGTCCATGAGTCAGGAGTCAGGACTAGTTACTATTAGGAGAATCGTCTTCACGTTAATCGGCTATCTCCATAAAAGTTCAACCTACTGCATCAGCATTACTAAGCTATTACTTTGTCATGAGTTGGATCCATGAATACTAAATACTCATATCAATAAACTCTAAGACAACTGCTTAGCCAACACCGACACTCGAAGCAAAGGTGATTTCTATCATTTCTGTTTACAAAAGCGATATAACGATTGACTAACCATTTATTACTTGAGTTGAATAGTAAATTACTTGTACAATTGAAACTACGAGATACTACGGATGAATGGAGTCCTCGAAGTGTCAATCCTGATTAATGACGAACGAACGAACGTACAAACATGACGAGAGTCCCTTAAAATTTCTAGTCACGATTTGTATTGTGTATTTTATAATAGCTTTGTAGCTGCACTGTTCGAGCACCTTGTCTAAAGACTAAATTCATTAGTTGAGGCTCTCAGCTTTTCTTGTAGGTGATGTGTTCTAACGCTCTGGATGCGTTTAATGAATGGCGTTTGAGTTAGACATGACTTGTCAATTGGGTAACGTTGGAACAAGTAAATGAATTGGAAACTGCAATAAATATTATTGTCTCTAACTGTTTGGTGTGGATGTGTCTTGTGGAGTTGTCTTGAGATTTAAGGAAATGATGCAAAAATTAATCAGTAAAGAAAGCAGCCAAGTGCGAGTTGGACTCGTGTCTTGAAAATTCCAGACAACCATACAGTCAACTATGTCATTATTCACTATTACAACATTCGACTCGAAAATATTCTTAGCACCGTCTTTCTGTGATAATGTTGTTATGAGTCTTATTTTGATAGGAGAATAAAACTTTATTGTAAGTTAAAATATAATTATTTTCCTATAAAGTTAATGTAATGGTCCTTTTATTTGCATAAACAGTGGTTAATAACTCATAACTCCATGAAAATATCAAGAAGGTACCTAACTACCTATTAAGTACTGACCTGTGTGTTAATATTATGATAAATGGTCACGTTGTTGTCTTTTAAAAATTACTCAATTACCTATACGTTCACTAAAAAAAACTTCTCTAAGGTATCTGTATACTATACTATAGATATACCTATATCAAGATTAGTGCAAAGTAAGCAATATACAATAGATAAGCGGCGGTCATGGTAACTTCACAAAAAAGTCACATCCATAATTTCAGTCACGATCTGTATTGGATAATCTATAATCGCATAATAATAACAGTGTATTTGTTATGCCCCTTGTCGAAAAACATAAATGTTAATGAGAAACAAAGTAGTACGTCGTAAAATTACGAAGAGCCTATTTATTTACCACCTTGAGTTACACACGACAAAGAAAGTTCCGGCGCGCGGCAGTCCAGCCATCTTTATGTATGAGGCTTATCAATTTGTTGGCAGACCATGCGCTTACAATTTAATACAGGGTTGCCACAACATAATTACTCTACGTACGTATTATTATTTGACAAAGTTATAAGTTTAAACGTTTCTAGCTTAAAGATAAACCATCAATATGTGTGCGTGCGTGACAGGAATTAAAATATTTATAAATATAGTTTTAACTTAAAGGGTATTGAAAATGGCGCCTGGTCGTATTGTTGACAGCTTTATTCGATCTAGGTTAAAAACATTTAAAACTCTTTTCTATCAATAACAATCTAATCGACTTGCAAATTTCAAAGATGTCTTTAACTGGTAAGGAGAATGGTGAGTGAACGAGTATTTTATTCAGATCATCGCGTGTAAGTATCAAATAAGATATTTGGTATCAAGTTACTGATAGATAGGATGATAGTATTTGCCAAATCACGATAATATTACGAATGGGATGATTAAAGTTAAAAATAGACCATAATCTGATGAGTAATCTTATAAATATGTTCCGATGTACTTATTTGGTCTGCTTTAAAATTCTAAAAGGCACGGCATTTAATATTTATTGTTATAGATTTGAATTAAAATTCAAGTTCAAAGTGATTTGACCATTCACTTCTAAATTTTATGTTTTTCTAGAAATAATTAATAGGCGCGGATAGGTTGACCTTTATGTTTTTCTAATCACAGGTTGAGTTCTCAATAAGGTTTATTTCAAGAATGCGGAAAATAGATCAATTACAATTTATTGCAGTACAACAATAAATCGTTCATGATACAAAGCAATGTTTTCTAAGTAAGGAAACTCGCCCCGCGTATGGATCTCAGAGGATTTAAATTGTATAGTAGAGTCCTTTATAGCTTGTAACTGATACGGAATGCATCACTGGATAATGACCAATATTAATAAATTGCGTGTATCATTTTTGATACAAAATATCTACAGTCAAATTTACGTCGACTATAGAAATAACTCGTCTGTTACATTTTTCAGTAATAGATGATAGATTCAAAGGTCAGATTTTCCATTTCATGACATTTCTTTATTGCCATTTATCATAACAACCAACCTTACGTGTTAATAAAGGTGTTTGCTACGACATTATAATTGTTTGATGTACGCGAAAACCAGATCTAAATACTATAATTTGTAACCGTTTCTTATATTCCTGCGCTTGCGCACGCAGACGAATGTTCTGCGCGACAACCTCGCGAACCCGGTTATTATCGATATTTCAAAATATTTCAACCAAGTCCTAACCATAGTCCGGCAGAGTGGTACAATAAATTATTGTTTTTCACGGAGCCGCGGCGCATGCGTGGTAGCGGTAGGCTGTCCGACATTACCATGCGTAATTGCAGTTGCCCCGTGCTCCGATAGCCTTCCCCGTAACTTATTTGGTGTGAAATGAGAACAATTTGACTCGCGCAAGATATATGGGCTCCGATAATGACGTTCTAGGTAGTCGACTCGCTAAATTGTTTTACTTTGCCCCGTATGGAGGCATCGATAAAGGGTTATTGAGTTTTCAAACGCGCGTGAGGTCGATCTGTCAGTTCGTGGTTTGTTTTTGCAATTTATGTATATACCCCAGTGAACGAATATATACCCCAGTCAGCAGCTGATCCTTTCAAGAAATTGCACTGACAGTTTAATGTTTATATGTCCGTTTGCTTTTGTCATGATGTTCGTATTCTATAAAGGAGGTTGCGTGTTATCCGTCTTCTATTTTTATTTCGCTTCATGGAATATTTGTTTTTTATTTTTTTATTTTCTGTTTTGAGTACGGATATCTTATCCGTATTTTTATCCATGTCCGTCCGTTCGTCCGTCTGTCCATACGCAGCATAGCACAATAAGTACCTACAGTAAAATCTACAGATTTTTTTTCTCATTCAATTCATTCATAACGTTGGGTGTTGTTAAAAAGGTCTTTCAATAATATTATGAGTCTGCAAAGATCATTTTTCAATTAAGGGGTCCGTTTGCAGAATATTTGGCTTAAAATTGCTAATTTTGTTATTAGTTGCAGCCTAAAGTCAAAAGTCAACGTTCCCTCTCCTCCCGCCAGCTAATGGTAGGTGTTGGATATGTGTAAAAATTCATGGCAGTATATAAGTAAGTACCTAATGAGTAATAGTTAGTCGATGAACTTACAACTAGTGAACATTGCGCGTGCCCTGACTCGTCGGTAACACCAAAGACCGTGTGCTTTGATCGACTTATTTCTAGTCACCACTGTTAAACAAAAGATACACGGAAAACGAATTAGATAATATTTTCTGTTCAGTGTCATATTTTCTGTCCAGTGATCATATTTTCTGTCCGGTCAGTAACAACGGCCCTAATAACTAGGTTATACTATAATAGCCAATCCTTCTTGAAACTCACCCATCACGCATCAATAATCGCCTAAATCCAACCGTAGATGTGCAAGCCGCTTAATGCAAAATAAATAAATGTGACAAAGCAGAGAACATGGTAGCTTTTAGCGAGCGACTGCATTACCGCGCGCCCGCAGCGCATGCGGTGCGGTAGCGCTAATCAACGGTACTACATATCAATGTCACGGCCACTTGTCTCTTGATGATACTGGCCAGGCCTCACCTTCTACACCAACTGCTCTTGCCTTCACTTCACTTCACTTCACTTGACTTAGTATCCCTAGGCGTTTATTTAGTACAATGTTTAAATGGAATGTCAGTTGTGGATATTCAGTAAAGGTACGTTGTGCATGACTTGGTAGGATAGGTTCAACCTTCTTTAACTCTTTATAGTTCTGAGAGAAGTTTCTTTTCTTTTTTTCCTAATACGTATAATTAAGGTTTACAAATAGGTTTCTCAAAATTTGATCCTAGATCTCGAAGATTTGTAATTCGAATAGCTTTACATGATATACATGTTTTAAGTGTTTCTGGTTCAGCTTCGGAGGATATTTAATTCAAAGTCTTTTATCGTAGTTTAAGTTATTTTTTAACCGACGAAAAAAAGGAGAAGGTTTTCAATTCGTCATGTATATGTATGTCGGTGAGGCCACGAAACTCCAGTGAAGGTCCAGGGACGGACCTCTTTATTCTACAACGCTCGTCCGATGCAGAGGCATATAAGAAATGTCATATCATATTTAAATTAATCAATTGTCAATAAGGGAGAACAGATGTTTATTGATCATGTAGTGTTGAAGTTCTTTGGAATATTGATGTGAACGTTAGGAGAACTGGAAATATATCATGGTGCAAAGTGAAAGTAATATTACTGAATAACCAATACCGTAGAATAACCCCTTTCTGCGTCATGTTTATATATTTTTTATTATTGTCAGAGTAATGGTAATGTGTCGGTCAGACTTTCTCAGCCTTTGACTTCAACCTTTGACTCACTCAGTATTGTCATATCTGAGAATAGTGTAATGGTAATGGTAATGGTGATGGGCTCCGATTTCCGCATTTAGCCTCTAGGTTGGGCCATTTTGCGTAAATGTGTGTGCCGGCTAGTTGTCTAGCCAGCCTAGCTCCGTCCAGAAACGCAGGATCCTCCTGGTGTCTCCACAGGCTTCACGGAACGACCTCGGAGTGCCGAGGATTTCAGCCCGTTGGGTAGCTACGCCCACGCATTCCAGGATTACGTGAGGGGCTGTTTCGTCGGCCGATAGACACGCCCTGCATAGAGGGCTGTCGGTCATACCTAGAACATATAAATGTTTGTTAAGTGGGCAGTGTCCAGTGATGTTACCTACAATTACTCGCAGTTCCCTCCTGTCAAGTGACAGTAGCCTGAGAATAGTGTATCGCGGTCCATTACTTCCTGGAATTGACAAGCTTTCCATCCTCTGTACAGTAATTCTTTGATATTAAGCCATGATCTGCAAATGCGTTTAATTCACAAAAATTTACATTACAGACAAGTACCGTCATTTTACGTTGTAAGATTTATGTATTTAGTTGCAGAATAGATACACTTGTTTCCAATATTACTCAATAAATTTCTCGAGTATAAAAAGAGTGTTCAAAGTCGTTGCAATAGTTGCCATGCAAAATAAATTGTGAATTACACATACGACACGATACCATATTACAAGGGAATTATAGAGTATTAATCAAATATGCTAAAATATAATACCAAGGTGGAATTGAACGAAGTATAAGAAAATTTAAAATGTAAATTCTTAACAGCGATGCTATGCGGTCATAATATAACGACAACCAGTAACATTAAGCATAATAAGCGTAAAAATAAGCAATATTTTAATGCTTACTTGCTTAATTTATCTTAACACTGGGAGATTAATAGTGATCATTAAAGTAATGACAGCGAAGTAAGTACAGGGCACAATGTCTTAAAGCCTTGCTTTTAGCATGATAACTTAATCACATAAAGCATAATCGAACAAATGAGACAAGACTGAAAAGAAAAATTAAAACATTAGGAATAATGTATCGGATTTAGGTAAGGTGTTCGTTTTACTGACGAAGATTAAATATACACGGGAATTATGAATACAAAAGACCATGTTAACTCATGATCGAATTTAAATTACGATACTGAAAAATCTCAAACCAATAGGACAAATAAAAGAGATTGAAGTCCTTATAAGGTCTGTCTAGGGTTCTAAAACTCTTTTAACCGTTTTCGTACTATTATGAGAATGTGGCATTTACTCAATGAAATCAAAATTTATTTATAATTTGCATTACACAAGTTGTTTCAAATTACCCTTCAGAACGTATATAAACGTACGTAACGTGTGTAAGGAAAAGGCAATCAAATTTTAAAACAGAAGATTTAAATATTACGTTTGTTATAAAATTATAAATCGCTCATCGTTTATTCACTGGCGATGAGATAAATGCCTGCGTCGAGAAAAATAATGACGGGCAGTTGCAAACGAGAAAAAAGCGAACGATATATCTCGGGGTTTAATAGCAATCGTTTAAGTTTCTGATACATTGATGAGAAATATCGCATCGATCAGTCACAGTCCCAGTAAGATGCAATTTGCCGCTAGAAGGGTAAGGAGAAAATTCGCGAACGGTTTTAAATGTAACGTCGTTCTTGAATTGGAGGTTGTTGATTGATTATGTATTTATTAATAGGCAATGAAATAGTTCAGTGCCTTGTTCATCTTTTATTATTATTCACCTTATTCATATTTCTCAACGGATTTTCTTTATAATAGTTTAAAAATTGTGATAGTTTAATAAAAAAAAATTGGCAACATCACATCCAACACGTGGCCACTGGCCAGTGATATAAATATCATGAATATCATGTAATTATATGAGTATGAGTATAATGTAATTATTATTAAACCTTAGTATTAAATAGCAATAAATTACATTTAATTAATGCCCATTAAAACTTAAAATATACCTGATTATATAGTCAAGAAAGATTGACGGTAAAAATATTTTTTGACTAGCTACGTTTAAGTTTAGAATCTTCTCTCTAAGTTTAAAAGCTAAAATCAATATGGTCAAACGTAACAGTAAAATAAGTGGCGCAATTGAGTCATACACTTTTAATAAATCAGCGTTTAGAACAATAAGATCGAAAATTCTTATCACACGATTTATTATCACGCGACAGATAATGTATTCCACGGCAATGGATTAGAACCTTTACTTGATATTTATGAAGTGACTCGGCCCATGACATATGGCATGGCATGGGTGTGAAGGGTTGGTCGTTTTGTTCTTATAAGTTTCGAAGGCAACACGTTGTAAATATCGATAATGTCATGACTATATCGGTGTTGTGCACACTTTACCAAACTCCTTTTAAGGTTCGTCGTTATGAGTGTAACACGACCGAGCGTGTTCATTATTGGGTCATATTTTTTGAAAATTATTAACATTTACCAGTGATACTTTATTGGACTTATTTGTGTTCAATCTGGGAAGTTTGTGACTTTTGTCGAACTGTAACAAGGAAATTGATCTGAATTCAGTAAGATGATGTTAGGTTTGTTACAATCTTGAAATTATAATAAGCATGGATGGGTTTTCATTTTGGAAGTTAATTGTATTAAAACCACAAAGATTTATTTTTTCTAATGCTTGATTTATTCTTGACGCGTTAAGTACATTACTTAGTTGTTAATGAATGTTTAAGTGGAAAAATCACAAAACGCATTAAAATGGGGATTAAATTAATTATATTGCAGCTATTAAATCCATGGCACCAACGACGCTGGGAATCTTAGTATGGGGCTATGAATGCGAAGCGGGTGTAGCGTCATAAGTAATAGCATAGGTAAATTTTTATTATTTTATTATTGTCGTAATTAAATTTGGAAAAATTTTGATCTTATCCTCCTCATGTCACCTCTACATGAACAAACATTCTTATTTAACTTGCGTGTCACAGCTAACTTGAACTGAGAAAACGGCTTTAAGTCTGAATGTACCTATTTAATTTTAATAAGCAAGTTTAGTGAGATTATTATCATAGGATTATAATATTTCGTCATGTAGGTTCGGTTGGGTCTTACTAATGGTCCTGAGGTTTAACTTAAGCTAATAGGGTCACAAGTCACACTGTAATAGTTGAGCCTTAAGAATGAATGCCACACACTGCGAGTAAGATACCTCGTACTGGGTACCTCGGCGATAACCTCTGGCATGTTAATGCTAGTCATACCTTACCATATTGTTCGATCCTATGTCGTGTTCCCCGAAGATCATATTTGTCCGATTGTCTTGTTTGAAAATAATGGTGTAATCATGACCGCGGATCGTGCTTCGCCGAAAGATTGTATCCGGACAGAAGTAATGGGGTGTTTTGCCTTTTACTTCCTTGTCGTAGTAATTTAAGTGCAGGTGTTTCACTATGTCGCTGGCATCGCTGGCATGCCTCAGGGATAACATCTTGACGTTGCAGATTGAAAGATATCGTTAAGATTTCAGGTTAAAAAGGGATTGTGATCCGACAAATGGTCGCCGGTTTTTGATCCTGTTACCGCTTGTGAGATATTACTTGGGTTGATAAGCGAAAGATGTTTTTGTGAAGTGTGCTTTATTAACTGCGCGTTGATGTGAAATAGTTGACCGCTGTATAACATTTAAATGGAAATATATGCAGACTTCTCAGGGTCTGTACCATGATTATTTTTTTATTCAAAGTATTATATATTTACTGGTCTTCTGGTCATCTGGTCCTTCGCTTATGTAAAAGATTTTTTTTATCTTGATGATAACTATTGGTAGCTTAATAATTAAGTCGACATAAAATACTGTCTAATTTAAAATACCCTAATACGAGCATACAACAAGAATAAACACTACAGCAATTTTCCCTTAGGAGGTACGACTTAGGCAACCTTGCCCTACATAGATCATTGACGGTCTCCTTAGATAAATTACAGAACAGTAACACAAGAATAGACGCTAGCCGTCTATATCGGGTTGAATTTAGATTGTTGCACACAATCGAATCGAATTTGAAATAATGGTCGAAACCGCAGCTAGAGACCTACAAATCAGATGTGTAGGAAGGAGCTCCTATTTTCACCAATCACGAACGCCCGGTCCAACCAATAATTTCGCATAACACCATTCTGTTTATTTCTGTCATTAGAACCACTTCCGCATACGTAAACGTACCCTGAGCGAACCGCACTCCGCATTCAAAACAGCAATTGTAGAAAGAGTTATTACATCGGATGTTCTTGGTAACTGACTCGTTGGCCGGTTGTAAATCTTGATCCAGATTCGCATTACGGGATACCTTATTTGCACGGCGTGAACATCTACAGCTCAATTCAGGCCGTGGACCAAGATGGTTACAACTGTTAGAAGTTATGTTCATCTCACACATCACATAAATTGGAAGAACTTCTTCTATACATGGAAAAACTTATGGAAATCTTTAACGAATATTAGAGACTAGCTGACCCGCCGAACTTCGTATCGCCTAATAAACTTTTTTTTCTAAAATAAAAGTAGCCTAAGTTAGTCCTTGTTACATCAGCTATCTGCCAGTGAAAGTACTGTCAAAATTGTTCCAACCATTTCAGAGATTAGCCGGAACAAACAGACAGACAGACAATAATTGTAAAAAAAATTGTTTTTGTATATGTAGTATGTACCATGTATTACAAAGAGACACTCCAATTTTATTTATTTGTATAGATAGATGTATAGATAAGCTGTATTGAATAAATCCTAGTGACTTTGGATGGAAAGGATGTGGCGCTTTAACCCCGTTAACTGTTCTTCAGGATACAATAATTGAAATAACAAGTCTCATCCAAATTGCACGCCGCGAGAAGCTTCAGGAAATTAAAATGCCAAAATTTTATTTGCAAACAATTCTCATAAAGCAGATTATTACTTGTTAATGTAGCTGCAACAATGCATTTAAAAACATTTAATTTTATTGATTTATTTTAATTTTTCTTTTCAATTTTTAAACCAGAATAAAACGTGGCTCAATTTAAATGTCCAAGAATATATTCCCATTAGAAATTTGTACGTCTATTAGTTTGAGCAAAACCAACATTATGGCATTGTAGAAATACTACCTTAAGCAAAGATTTGTATACGGCACTTACGTAAAAGCTATTCACTAACACCGTTACTGACCCCGTGGTCAATTATAGGTTCTACTACCCGACTAGTGAGATGTTGTCTTCTGGTATATTGACAGAGTCTAGGACACACGCATTGTTTAAGTCTAGATGCACTTTCTCTATTGTGAAGGTAATGGATCCAGTATCTAAGTGGTCATCACAATTTCCCTTGAGTGAAGTTTCATTAATGAAAGATTAAAGAAAAAATTAACGTTTGCGCAATTTATGAGTTGCATATTCTTCCTTTAAGGCGCGGTATGACTACGATTTAAAAAAGTTGATTTCACTCACACAGCCGCATATCTGCGCTAATCTAATGTTACATTTACGTGACGCTGAATAGGGTTCAAAATTGCAGAGCATATTTTTGCTTAAAATGTAACTAGATTGCGAATAAATATTTAATTTGAGGGTTTTCCTTAGGTTATTCAAAATATACACATTAAATTCAATATCTGTTCGGTTTAAGTTTTAATAAAACTATATACGTATTATATTCTCAAAAAAAAATGTTGTTACCGCTGAAAATACAGAGAACTTCGACGATTAAGTTTATTTCTGTATAGCAAATTACGATTTTTTATTGGGAATATCAAACAACTATTTAATATTCTATTCGGTTAACATTTTTCTGTAGACCTTTTTCTATGCTCTGTATTTTTTGCGTGCGATATTTTCATTGGGTTTCCTCGTACTCAAGCACCAAAGAAACCCAGTTTTGTGAATATTGAGATCACACCGCGCCTTAAGAGAAGAGTTTATTTATTTATTTATTTTAAGGATTGCCAGCGGAAAGTACACTACACCTTAAATCTAGATAGCAATTATATAAACTTATACAAGTGCCTTCCCAATTATAGGCAACCACAACTTAATACAATAGTTCGTTTCAATAGTTTATATGTTAGGATACTAAGTTAGGATACTAAGCTAGCCGATAAACGAGGTGCCGCTTGACCTGATTGTGTGGCCATCGCCGTACCTGGACATCAACAATACCAAAGGCGTCTATGATGCGTTGCCAGCCAAGAAAGAGAGAACAAAAAGAAAGAAAGAACAGGATCTCACACGACGGCGGCTGACTCTGTATTAATGAACTATTAAAATCAACATAATCCCTCCAAGGGGCCCTACCACCAGCAAGCTGGATGTAGTCGCCTCTTATGACGCATATCCGGCGTGAGATTGAGGTTAATATTCTGAGTCGCCCAATACGGCCAATAATAAAGTTTGTTAATAAAAACGTTTTCATGAAATATTTGAAGTTAAAATTCTTGTCGAGGCTATATCTAAGGATAAATTAAGAAATCGATCACCAACAAAAGGCCTTACCACATTGTTCGTAGGTGAGAAACCAGCCTAAAGGCGTACGGTCGTACATTTGTCACGAACGTACATGCCTCTACATATTTATGTTCGTAAAACGTGTCTATTTCAATACTTTCCTTTTGCCATTCATAATTTGTTTGCATTGGCACGCATGGATGACATGTGTTGTACGGATGTGTAGTTATAATTTACATGGCATATACCATGTTGGGTGAAATTTATGTTGGATGTAACTCATCTACGAAAATTACGAAATATATCTTGTAAATTTAACGGAGTCTGAGAGATACTGCCTATAGTTACTTGATAGGACAAGGTATGGTTCAGTTTGAATAGTTTGAAAGCTCTTGGGTTTAGTGATATTAAGAAATGGGGTACTAATGCTTTAAAATAGGACAGTTTTGTATAGCTATTAGAAATCCTAGATGAGGAAACACTTAAGTCAGAATCATGTCCAGTCCAGCTCTCGATTAGCTGCATGCATGGGAAGTCAATTCCGAGCAGTAGGTAATCTAGATTGTTTTACCCGACTATTTTATTAAGGGTTATGTTTTTCGTGCGTATCTTGTATTTATTTATTTATTTAAACTTTTGAACCTTACAACAATGTAAGAGGTACAAAGGCGGACTTAATGCTAGAAGCATTCTCTACCAGTCAACCTTCGGGAAGTAAGAGAAACATCAGTGGCGGTTTCGTGAAAATACTGAAGAGAAAAACAAAAACTTATACTAAAAGGGTACTTAACATAAAATAAAATATATATGAATATACCTATGTATATATGTATGTATGTATGTATGTATGTATGTATGTATGTATGTATGTATGTGTGTTTGTATGTATGCATGTAATATTCTTTATTACCTCGTATCTTCCAAATTGCTGCACGGATTTATATAATTAAGATATTGTTACATTCATCTTGATAACCCAAGTGTTCTTAGATCAGTGAAATAATAAAAAAACAATATGGTGGCTGCGAGATGCCATTGTTTGAAGTATCAAATGAAAGAGCTCACCATAAGGATTTCAAAGAGATGATTGGTAGGAGGCGGGTTTTTTTAAATTAACGGATGTTTTATTGACTTCAGTCAATTTGCGGTCTACTGTAGAGCATCTATGATTCACCTCTCATCACTGAAAAAGCTAAGAGGATTTTCCATCACGCTGCTCCAATGCGAATTGAAGGGATAACTTAATTCAAAGTTCTTGGGAAAATATTGTAGCACCTAAAGCTTCATTAATAAATCATTAATAAAGTTACTTAACTCGCCACTTGTTTTACTTATTGTTAGTTATTATTTGACTTCATTCCCCACCTGCTGGGATGTGGCGATATAATCTTGACTACTTACTATTTAATTGGGCTTTGCTCGTAGTCATCTACTACGAATGACCCATGCCATTCAGTTATGAGACCTCGGGGATTTTTAAATGTACCAACTTTACTTAACTCTAGTTTGTGATATTTGTAAACATGTCTCCAATGTTATTCATATTCCTACTAACTCATATTTAAGGCCGAATGATGTTGTTACTGAAACTTAAGCAACCTAATAAATTTAAGAAACTTAAGCAATGTAATAAATTTTTATTAATTAAAATTTTTTGTAAATATTTTTGGGAATACTTGGCTCATTAAGTATTACTAAATCTGATTATAACACCTTATCTGGACTCATTTTATATCTCCAAAATAAATTGGGGTTGCCAATAAAGGAGTTGTCACTGAATGACCGTAAAATTATGACGGTCCATGTATGGATTTCCTGATTGAAATAGACATATGTAAGTGTTAATGAACTTACAGCCGGTCGGATTGAGGAAATAATCTTTATTTTACAGTTAGATGCTATAAAATTTATGGAGCTACAACGTTAATTGGACGGTCCATAATAGCTCTAAACCTTTCGACCCGCCCGCTAGATGTCGCTCTAACGACTGTCATCGCGTTTGACATTTCATTCTACTGACAGCGCGACTTTCAAAGCAAATAGCTACCTAGATAGAACAAGTCTATTGTCTACACCGTAAAGTTCAAAATAGATCAAAAAACTGCATCTTACATGCAAATCGGTGAGAGCCAACACCTTACAAGGGTATGCCACACGAAACTTCGTGCAGTAAAATACCAATTTACTTTAACAGTATGGCGATTTACTTGCAACGTTCCATAGCCTTTTAAGGCTGGGAACATTTAGGCCAGCGCGGAGGATAATGCTTGGAGGTAAATAAATAGGCGGGTGAGATCTGGCAGGAGAAGGCTGGCCCATTTGTCTGCAACTACCACCGATATTGACGCTGCGAATCTGTAAAAAGCTTAAAATTTTTACAATAAAGTGAATACATTTATTTTTTAGCTCAGTTAAATGTCTACCATTAGCATGTAGTGTTTTGACTCATTAAATGATCGTTATAACGTTGATTTAAGTGTAGTAAAAAATTCAAAGTCTAGGAGAGCTTTTGCGTGATAGATGATTGAAAGTAGATAAACGGTGGCTACAGCTATAAATAGAGAAAGGTACTACCTATATTGTAGCATGATGGCATCCATGCGTTACTAACGTAGGTATACCTAAATCGACACTGTTGTAATCATGTAAAATTAAAAATACCTACTATCATTTATTAGATGTTATCCTAACTTGTGTTGAAAGTATAGTTTATTGTTTTACAATGGCGCATTGAACATGCTTGTACCTACGAGTACATGTACCGATGTGGTAACTCTCAGGGCGCGACGCCTCGCCTTTTATACACCGTTACGACACCTAGAGACGAGATTAGCATATTCCAATAATAATAAACGCCATCGCTTGTAACGAATGGAGAAAATATTGTAATAGTCATAGAACCTTAACGGTCGGACCAAACTTCGGATTACAAGATTTTATAGCTGCTTCCGAACATTCATAATGTCTTTCAAATCACAAATCAACGGAATTAGTTACAGACGATTCTATGGTGCTCGATTCTATTTGAAATTTTAAAATTATGTGGCGTAGCTCGTAAATAAGGATTTAAATACATGGTGAAGAGATTAAAGACCTTTCGTCCATGCGTTAACATTTAAAAGTTACAAAGTCGTTTTATCAAGAAAGCAAGGCGTGACGAGTGGTGCGCGGAGATAAATTAAAGAAATGACAAGACGTGTCCAAACCTTCTCTCAGCGATAGAAACGACAGTGACGGACTGACAGACAAGCAGAGAAGCGGAGCAAGTGACTAGTTGTGAAAGACAACTGAAATTCATTCCAAGGCACATAATTTTTCACTCGGATATCGACCTTAACTAACTAAAAATAAGGTTTATTAAGAACGAATCAGAAAATAGTAACGTTTTAGTTATACTTGAAGTGTTGGTAATTATATTTTTTGTACCTTTGTCTACAAGCTTTCTTTATACATATTGCATTCAAACCATTAGTTTCTATCGTAAATGTTTTCGATACTCGATAGCAAAAAATTGTTCGAGACTTTGAACAAATACCCTGTAATTGTACATTTCAGACTTAGTAAACAGTGTTTTTTCACAGAGAGATGTTTTTTAAAAATGTATAAGTAATTAAATCAATAAGAATTGACGGAGCATCGGTTTTGAAGCGCATATTATTATCCAAAGGCATTTTTAAACACAAGTTGTGCAAAATGGATGATTGTTTGAAAATTAAGCAAGAGCTATAATGAAACGTCTCATGAAGAAGTTAGAGCCCTAGTTAGAAAAAAAGGAGTATTTCGTAAGTTCTCCTTGGACCACTCATACTAACAATAAGCATATAAATCTGCTTAAGCGGAAGCGTCGCTTTCCATTCATATATTCGTAAACATTAAATTCAAGATAGAATTCTGTCAGAAAATATATATTCTTTTAAAGTTGTCTCGTGTCAAGTCGAACTAATGAATACTCTGTAATCCATCCTGATCGTTAGTTAGCAAACAAATACTTGACTGAGCTCGAGATTAGAAGGTATAATGTGTTTACAAAAGCAGGATTTATGCCGTGCGGAGGAAACACTTGTTGAATCATAAACGAAAACAATTGAACGAGGAAGAGTAAGGATGCGAGCTTAAGACATTGTTTTAATAATACATGCACGAGCTTGACTCATTTCGGAGTTGGGTGGGAGCCAAATGACAATAATCTTTGTTATTCAACGGTCGCTGCTAAAACTGTTTACACGTTGCGGTTTGCAGGTCATTCCCGTTGTGGTGCGACCACATCGCACCGAAGATGGTGACATTGTAGTGCTCAGTGATAAGAAAGTGCCATGTCAAAAGAAATGACGTTTAGTCGGCGGCGAAATGACTTGCCGAATGAGGGTTTGAAACAACAAGATGGAAGAACTTTCAGATATTAGTATATTTGTTGTCAGATGTTAGAGTAGATCCCATACATTCTTGTGTCAAAACTAAGCTTTCCAGCTTGTGGTGCACCCTGCTGAACAACGAGGTTAAGCAAGGGTCCCTCCTATCAAAATAGTATCGAGTAGTATCGATACTTCAGGGTCGATACTTTTTGGGTATCGATATCTTACCCATCGATACCGCATGAGTACTCGGTATCGATACCAGAGGCCGATACTTCGAACCCTAATAGTAATACTGTCCACGGCCCTTCATTTGACAATTGCATGCAAGCTGCATCATGAAACATAGCAATAGGCAAACGCGATGAATGTAATTGGACAGATTTCGTACTTTTATTACGCACGATGTAAGTAAGTTGCAAGTAAGCGACAATTGACGACAGTGTGGATAATTATGACATGCGTCTATGTAGATAGAAGATCTAATAGTGCCGTTTAATCCGGTAGGTACTCACGCGAAGTGGTAAAGTATTTTATCTAACTGGCCAGCTACCACCCTAAAAAATAAATATAATCGACCGTGAATTTTTTTTCAAAGCTTCTCGTCCTTGGTGGAAATGCGCTGCAGGATGGTCGATAGTTGTATAATCATTCCAATTATAATTATAATAAATTATTGTCAGTATTCGGTTGACTGCATCGATGTGTTAGTACCATTACAGAAATGTAATTGAGAATAATGTGGAATGTTAATAAGGGACAGTGGGCCAGTTATGATGCGTCTGGAAATCGAGATAGCGTCGCGAATCCTGAAATAACTGTAGATAACAACGAAATTACATTTAGAAACTTTATTACTCAGCAGCTTGTGTCAAACGTTATCTATCTTTTTATGTGAATGAGCAGAAGGCCAACGAAGTTGTCTGTGGATATTCGTAGCAAAGGGCGATTTCGAGATATCGGATGTGATACTTTACACCATTGGGATTCAACTACAACCCGGATACACCGAGGATTTGACTTCATGACGTCTATTGAAACGGTTAATACCATACTCAATATGTACAATTATGAGTATTGATTATTTATTTAGTGATTTGATTGGTCATGTGCACGTGGAATCCCGGAAAATCGACTGAACCAATGTAATTAGCATAAAAAAAAGCTGACGAATCACCTGATGGTAAGTGGCTACCGACGTCCATGGACATAGGCAACACCAACGGCATCACCGAACTTGCCGAAAGAAAGAAACTGGCTTCCAAGCCAAAGGCTACTAAGTTTAAGGCCTTACTCTTAATATTATGGCCAAAGAAACCTGTTTAACAGTGGGATGTTTACGAGAAGTGATGAGGATGATGTAAGCATGACGTCTTAACCTACTAATTATATAAATGAGAGAGTTTTCAGAGGATGTTTCTTACTCTTTTTTACCGACTTCAAAAAAGGAGGAGGTATTTAATTCGACTGTATTTTTTTATGTTTGTTACCTCAGAACTGGGCGACTTCGACTGGGTGAACCGATTTGATGATTCTTTTTTTAATCGAAAGCTGGTGCTTCTCGTGTGCCCTTAAATTTGATATAGATCAGACGAGTAGTTTTTGAGTTATTTTGAAGTCGGTTATTTTTTTCTTGGTAAAATTTAGTTTATTAACGCAAAAACTACTGAACGGATTTAACTGGAGGTTACTTATTATCCCGAAAAATGCAGTAAAACCCGCGTGTAGAGCGCTAGTATGTTATACTATGTCATCATTTACACGTGTTTTAACGGTATGTCATAGCACTATGACTCCGAGCCATTCCAATCATTCCAGTTCATGTACGCGGCAAATGTTTGCTAGCTTTGATCACATTCCTATATAATTCCGCTGTATCAGATGCCGGTAAACAAAATGATGCAAGTCCAGCGTACGTTGCTGTTTCCGGTCGTATTTTATCTGATCCACTCGCTGCCAGCATCTTGGGTACTCGATACGTCAAAGTATCATTAACTTACAAATAAACAAACCGTATTGCTATGAGCTTCGTATCCTGAGTAGGTAAGGAGCAAATAATAGTTTAAGTTTTTGTTCTATGTGATGCGGAGACCACGTTTGGTTCGAGGTAGCAATAGCTCTTTTTAAAAATCATTCTACGTAAAAAGGAATTCAAAACAAATAGTGTTGGTTAATTAAACAATATTATAAAATAAGCATCTTGCCCGGCAGTGGACCAGTAATAGATACATTGAAAATATAAAGTAAGCAAGTATATTTGTAATTCTAGCAATAAGAGTGTAGACATGATTATTAGTGTATCTACTAATAAAGTTTTCCATCAGTGAATTGGTGTACCTACTTACTAATATAGTTTTCCATCATTGAACTAAACTTAACGAAAGAGAAACGCAGTTTACTTCGCGTACTCAGATGAAGGAAATAAAAGGCAGATGGAACATTCGCAAAGAAATGTAACGAATGACGTGAAGTCACTTTTTCCCTATGTGTGCGTGACAACCTTAATGTCAGCTAGCAGTGGCACCGTATGGACACGTAATTCTTTGTGTGTGTGAGGATGCCAAATGAAAAGTCACAAACTCCCGCAATTTTGTAAATGTTATTTGACATATTTCCAACTTAACACATTATGCACAATTAAATTGGCAAATTATTTATTACTAGTCTAGTGAACGCTCTTGCTTCGCTTCGGTAAGCCCACAGTCGATAAAAGTAGGGATGGTATTCTTTAAATTGTCGTGATTTTTTTATTTGTAAACCGATTCAAATAAAACAAACACTAAATGTTAACCCAAACTCATTACAATACGTCAGTGAAAACCGAATATTTTATTAAGCCGTTCCTGAGATAGGAGGAACAAATGCATAGAAAACCAGACAAAAATTTACGTTGTAATAAATTAATGTGATAATCATAATTGATTTTAATTTCATCACTAGTTATCAAAAAGTACACTTATCAAAATATATGTAAATGTTCTTTTAATATAAAATAATACTTAAATATATTTAATTGTCTTAATTAACCTATGGACTTTTTTATGCAGAATAAGTTAGTGTTTGACCACAGAACCACCTGAGATGGTAAGCGGTAATGAAGTCGTGGATGGTAAATCACACTAACTTAGTAGAAGCCTATTCACTCTTGACTTGAAGACACCCACATTATAATCTGACGGGAACACCCACGCGGACAATTAATTCCAGTCCTTTGTGGTACGCATAATAAAAGACGAGGCAAAGTGCATTTTTTTTTTCTCTTGTAATAGCAGCTGTCGGCAATCTGCAAAATTATAATTGAAATCATTTTAGTGAGTAGGCTAAACTAAAAACAGAAACTAAAATATAATATAATATTTTCTTTCAATCATGCATTTTATCGTGGGCAAACGTGACATTTTCAATTAACCCGGTTATAATATCCCAGCGATAGGTGTTTATGCATTGGCTGTATTTCTTGATTTTTAAGGTTTAAATAAATACAAATATTTCAAATATTTACTTTTTAAATATATTTATTTCGACATACATTTATAAATGGACCAGTGCTCAAATAGCTCATGCATATTTCCCCAAATTTAGGGTAACCGATTTTCACATAAAGCTGGTATACAAACAATATACAAATGAATAATTGTCGAGGTTTTGTGTTCCGAGCAAACCGCAAAAATATTATTATAAATAAATAATAAAATAATGAACAGATATCTGTGAAAAGATATTCCATCTTCTTTTCTTTGATTTTGCGAACTACTTTTAAATTGTTTAAAAATGCAAGACGGCATTAAAACTGATAAAATTATTTAATAAATTTTGACAATTGCGATGTTCATGCAATTTGACGCTTTCTTTAGTAGTGACACGAGATTGTATTAGTTTTTTATTTTGTATTATTCTTGGTAGGCTTACGTCATATTCGAACGACGTTATCTGCCTTTCATTCCTTCATCTAAGTTCGCGTATCGTCGGATATATCTTAGGAATTCCGCGACGTATTTTTCGCAATTTGCATTCGCCCGTATCTAGTATATCTATTGGATATCACGCGAACAATCTCGACATATATCGACAGTTGTTTCCGCGCCGCTTTTTATCGGTGTTGCTCACCGCAAGCGAGTGAACGATTGATTGGATCGCTAGGAAATTATTTATTTTCTTCTCCCCTAATTGCTGCGGTGATGATGATGTGATCAGCGATGCATTCGGCGTTTTCATTCTTCCTATTATCTTTATTGGAATTGGTTTATTGTCCATGCTAACTATAACTAGTTGGACCACGGGCACTACGTGTCCTTAATTGCTTTATTGTAATGGGAAGTAAGAAAAAAGAAAGAAAGAGTATTCAAGAAAAGAACTGGCTTTTACTAAGTAAATGCGTTAATCCTGGACTTCATTACCACTTACCATCTGGTGGAATCATTGCCAGCATTGACATATCAGAACTTACGATGAGAAATTAAATGGTCACTTACTACTTGCAACCTAAACCATGAAAATCGAGAAATGAAATATAATACTCGCTCATAGTTACTTCCGAGTAGATGAAGAAAGTTCGTAAGTCTTGAAACGGAGCGTAATTATAAGCAGACGGGTTCTTATCGAAGGTACGGGTAAAGCTGGATTACACAAACGAACGATGTGGCATAATTTTCTAATAATTTTTTGGATTTAGTAACATCTGTTTTACAACCGGTCGCCACCACGGAAGTCGACGTATGCAAATTGTATAGAGTTGTACCAACTGAATAAATTTATTTCCATTATGAACATATTATGAATAGTTTACTGCATTTATTTGTGTGCAATCTCTAATTACTATCGTGATAAACTTTAATTTATATTGTACATTTAAAATTTTGTCGTTTTAACAATAAGCTTCATTTACATGTACGCAGAAAGCAGAATGCTTCGCCGTAACAAAATTATCTTAAATAATGTTAACGACAAAAAGTTGTTTACGTTACCCACAAAAGGCAAGTTAACAGACAGCTGTAAGATGTCGCTTCATACGAAGTTGCCGCTTTTCACCAGTCAATATTTAATACTGGCAACTAATTACTGCGTTGTCTCGTCACGAACTCGCCTTTGAAGTGGGACTGTCGAGAGTTCGTTTGAGATAATTTAAACAGACCAGCCGCAAATGGCTTCAAAACCTACGTTCTAATATTTCTAATAGTCTCTCTTCGCCTTTTGATCTTTAACTTGAATATCCACAAATTTCTATTTATAACGCCATCTAGCGGTTTGTTATGAAGGCTAATGATGACATATCGATTATAATGGCGCACAAGGGCCGGTTTTAAAGCTAAGTTGCTCGTTAAAATGTAAATTCAGAACTACTTTCTAAGTATTTTGAATTTCTTTATTTGCTTCCCACGGTTGTGCATACGGGATTAGCATTTTGGAATTAAGTTTATTGTTAATAATCTGCTGTTCAAAATTTTAATATTAATTAATCATTCTTTTTCTAGCAGAATTTATTAAACTATTTTATGTTTTTTATCACTTGTGCCAATCGATCGCCTTGTTTTTATCCACAGGGTGCCTCAAGGTAAATTGGAGTTTAAAATATATACGATAGGGTAGATGAAGCCCCTTAAACTCTAAAACCTGTTTACCGATGAAACCGATGTAAAAATAAAGAGTAGGTACGATTATATACAACGATAACGAAATCCTCATTACTGTAAACCGAAATTATAAATGAATACATTGTGATAAAGAATTTATGCATGACAGGCGACCTTATCATTTAATTGGCGATCACAAATATAAAGTTAAAAATAATTTAACAATTTAGGATTTCATTCAGTTTGAAATAATTGGCCTGATGCTAACTACAAGTATCAAGATTATATACGAATGGCAATTAAATTAATAGTCAACATTTCCGAGTTCGACGTGCATTTTGAGCGGAATGACAATTATTTTATAGAAATTGCCGGCAAACGAACTGGCGATCCTCTTGATGGTAACAATTATCGTCGGCCCATGGACATTGGCAACACCAAAGGCAAAACTGGTGCGTTGCCGGCCGAAGAAGAAAAAGAAAGAAACAAAGACGCCAAAAGTTTTCAAATAAAACCAAAATGTCGTATATGAGAGAATAATTACAATACTTTTGATCCTGACAGAGGAATTTAGCCTAGTTATCGGTTTAGTTAGGTTTTCGAAGGTCACGGCGTACAACAATTTATATAACTCCAGTAGAACAGAACGTAACATTGTCCAAGTTTGATCCGTACGCGAAGTGGCTGCATAACTTAATATTAATTCAAAATAGATTGTCAAGCTTAGCAGTGAGTCGTGACTGCAATGACAAGACGCAAGTCACCCCGCCTTGCATAGCTGATGTTTTGACATCAGTATTCCACTCCAAGTTACGCCAGATATTGATATTCAATATGAGATTAAAACAATGCAGTCATCTTCGAACCTCTTGCTATTCAAGGTATAGCAATCATGCAGAATCGATTTGTAATCGGAAAATCTCAGGAGTAGATATCGATCTTGACCGTTGAATCGATACGCGATAAGGAACATTGACAAATTGCAGCTTTGAGATTCCTGTAGCGACAAATTAAAGGGTCCTACTGCAGACACTACTGTAGACTTTTTAATATGTCACCGTACAGTAATTTATGAGTAAGGAAACCATAGGGCGTGCGTTATATTTTATAGTTATTATTTTATTAAATTAGAAATAAAATGCGGAAATGCTCCGCTTAACTCCTTAGATATTAGGCGTCGATGACCACTTACCAAGTAACCGGCTATTGACATAAAAAAGCGGCCAAGTGCGAGTCGAACTCGCCCATGAAGGGTTCCGTAGCAGCAAGTAACATAATATAAAAGTTCTTGTACTTCATTGTAACTTTGATCGATGTTTTTTGTGGTTTATGATTTATGACGTATTAAAAAAAACTACTGACTAGATCTCGTTCAAATCAATTTTCGTTAGAAGTTTGCACGTTAATGTACATCATATATTTTTTTTAGATTTATCATTCTCTTATTTTAGAAGTTACAGGGGGGGGACACACATTTTACCACTTTGGAAGTGTCTCTCGCGCAAACTATTCAATTTAGAAAAAAATGATATTAGAAACCTCAATATCATTTTTGAAGACCTATCTATAGATACCCCACACGTATGGGTTTGATGAAAAAAGAATTTTTGAGTTTCAGTTCTATGTATGGGGAACCCCCAAAATTTATTGTTATTTTTCAATTTTTGTGTGAAAATCTTAACGCGGTTTACGGTTTACATCTACTGACCAAGTTTCAACAGTATAGTTCTTATAGTTTCGGAGAAAAGTGGCTGTGACATACGGACGGACAGACAGACAGACAGACAGACAGACAGACAGACAGACATGACGAATTTATAAGGGTTCCGTTTTTTGCCATTTGGCTACGGAACCCTAAATACAAATATACGCATGTTTGTATGCATTAAGGTAATTTTATTCTCTGTACGATATTATAGTTATTATTCGTTTATATTTCTCATTACGCCATTCTTTCAACAAACATCAAAGCACTAAGCAGTCATTAGATTATAATTTATGTCTCTGAATGCGGCGGTTACTTTGTAATCTATCAATACGTCTGACATATTGTTTGGAATCATGTTAAAGGTAAATTCCACTAAAGTTTTATTATTACCACTGCGAAGATAATCGAGTGAACGGGTAAACGTGCAATATACGCGGAAAGTTCGGCTTAGTTCTCGTCTGTAATTGCAATATTCGTGTTTTATGGCAAGTTTTTATGTCACAGCCACTCGACGTATCTGGCAAGGTCAGTGACATGGAATTACAAGGTCCGTTATGTTTTAAAACCATGTTTTGGCACTGTAAGCGGCTATGTACACCCATTAACATGCGCCGGCGGGCAAATAAAGACCGTACATGCGGGGAGTTCATGCGTTTGATGGCCAGTATTCGTGCGCGGTAATTAAGTTGCGGCTTCGAAATTAAAAAATAATTCATTATATGACTGTCACTAATATACTCGAGTTTTGAGTATAGAAAAAACTTTCTACCAACTAATAAAAATTCTACCAATTTGAATATTAAATGTATAACAAAATATATAAAAAATCCCACCCAAAATGCGTTCTATATCTGATATAGAAAAATTCAAAGAAGCCTTGCAGAAACTCCTACTGGATAAAGCTACTACAGCCTAAATGAATTTCTAAATGACAAAATATAGTAAATTTCGATAAATTGTATTTTTTAGTTAATGATTTAATAATTTGTAATGATTTAATAAGTTGTTTTAATAATTAGTTAATTATTTGACATATTACTTATACATAATTATAATTTTAATAACTAGACATTTATTTTAAGGTATTCGGAAGTTTTGACATATTTTATTTGTATTTTTTTTGGTTTTAAACGTTAGTTAATTTTATATTTACTGATGCAATGAAATATAATAATTAGACTGGCCCGACTTTCTCATTGTAAAAATGTATTATTAATTTATTTTAACATAGTACACCCTTGATGGGTAAGACGTAGCGATTTTATAAAACTATCAATACTGTACCACATCTGATTCTGTATACCTACTGTCCACAATAAACTATTTGGATTTGATGTATTATGATGTGTTTAATATTGCTTGAAAGGCGAATGGTGACAAAATTCAAGAGGCTTATTATACGTGGAACGGCGCCTCGGACGCATTCTATTTGTAATATACATTTTATAAGTATTGTATCCATGGGGTCCGCCTGGAAAGCAGCCGTCTTCTTCTGCCAGTTCTTTCTTTCTTTTTCTTCTCCCACTTATCATCTGGCTCAGCTCGTTTGCCGGCTATTTTCATAACATTCACCCGACATGTTCCCGTGCGTATACTCGGATTGTTTTTGCACAAGGATACAAAGGTTTTCTCTTCACGCATTAATCTAAAGATGTATCACAACACAACACCAGATGTAGTGAGCCCCATGAAATGCGGCGCTGGGTAAATAGAGTCCATACATCGCGTCAGGCGAAGCGTGCGGCGGACATCAAACACGCCGCTATCTGCGGCCGCGGCAACTTTCAGCGCTGAGCGCGGACGTTGCTGCTATGACCATGTGCTTGCTCCAGAAGGAGGATATATACAAGGAATTTCGTTTTTTTTTACATATGGGCTGTATTTTTTGAGGAACCTATGTGTAAACTAAAGGAGATTATAAATATTGCAAAAGATATCAATGCTTGATATAATCCAATGTTTTGCTAAATGAAATGACGAGTGCATTTCATAAATCGTTCGTAAATTTACTTTTTTCTTAAGTATCGCAAGAGTATTTAATATCAAAATCAACTAAAATGCTTGCAAATATTGCTAAGTAATGTTCCAAGCTTGATGCTAATGAGTAGCTGTTCTTCTCATTTGAAAGGAGTATTGCAATAAATAGTATTGTTATGTCGCATAAAACATACAGGAAATATAACAAGCCAAAACACAAACAGTATTGAGCATTATTATTATTAGAATAAACGATTTCTCATATTTCACATGCTTCGAGTACATTTGACAGTGATTATATATGCACGTGTAATGTTACAATACGTTTTTTTTTAATAATATCAGTTTTATAACGTGTTTGCAAGGAAAATTCAATGCAAGAAAAATCCAATAATATTGAAAAGTATGCAACTCCTACATTGTAATTGTAGAAATGCGGAGTTTTAAGATCAGAAACGATTCTAAGTGCAGTGAAGGAAACCGTTACTTTTAGGTTATACGTATCATGTTGGTCTACGATCTAGGTTGTGATTGGACATCTAGTTAAGGTCTGACAAAGATAGTAAATAATTTTCTCTGATATTAACAAAATTATATAAAAATTATGATAACGATTTGTTGCTTTGGCGAAAATAATCGTTTTTCGAATTACTTACGTCGATCACTAATAATAAAATTATTTTTTGGTTGAAATATAATTTTCATCAATTATGTATAATGTCATCATAATCACCGCTATAACAATAAAATATAGGTATCCTGTAAACTCAAAAAGGTAAGAGAATATAATTTTTATTTTGTTCGCATGCTGTGTTGCATTATGACTTCAATCACAATGGGTCACTACAGGGCACGGTTCTCTCATCACTGTGGAGACCAAAATAAGAATTTTGCCATGACCAGGAATAAAATCCTAGAAACCATTATAAGGTCTTTTGCACACTGCTACAAGAACAATATTAAATGAGATTGAAATCATTGAGTGATCTTGTGCATTATGTCTTGCACGGGTCATCTTATGAGAGCGTGTTATTCGCGCCAGTGGACAGTAAGATAAAATATTGTCGAAGGCATTTCTATGTGCTTTATGTTCTATGTTTTAAGCAACCATGTTTAATGGTAATTTAACAAAACTGATTATAAATTAGCCATATTTCGTATTAAGTAATCTACTTTCATCACCTACTTGAAAGGAAGTTTTGTATAAAAGAGTCTATCAAAATATTTTTAACAGTAACATATAGTAACTTACATCGGAAGCTGTTGTCTTATAACAGCCATTACATTGTATAAATCTTTACCTTATGTCCCCTCAAACTGAAATTTATTTACCGTAATAATTGCACGAAAACAGGTGAAACATCTTAATTATTTCATAATATCAGGCTTCGTTACAGCTACTTTTTAAGTAAGTCAGAGTAATAAAAACTTCATCATCAAACATCAAATGACAGCGTGACTCAAACTGACCAATTTAAGACTATCAAGTATCACGTCTACATCTCGGAACTACACGAAATAATCGTCAGACTAGCATTATACGTTTCTAGAAAACGGTAGAATAGTATTCGTGTGGCTGATGGTATTGCTTCTAGGAAGGTGAGGAAGGTAGAATCGACGCCGCCTCGTGATCACGACCGCGTAGGGAAAATGGCTGATTTAATCGGGAACGATTGCTTTTTGGAAATGTTTTCTCATATTCTTTGTATGCCCTACAGCTGAATATGGGTAATATCAGTACCTAATACCCACTCAGTTCCGGTTTAGTCGGGTAATCGGGTAACGTAAGAATGGAGCGTTGCGGAATAGACTACTGCAAAGAGTCACTAATGATCAGGATCTATATGTCTTTTGTGACTCATAAGGTAAATTAACACTCTTCACTATTTTTCTCGCGCTATTTCTTCTCCTCTATGACAAAACAACTTTCCAAAATGGTGGTAGATTAAAAAAATACCTGTATAAGTCTGTCAGTGCTACCTATCTGTATTGATAAATTATTTTGATTTTTATTTTAAATAATTATCAAACCTATGTCTGTTAGTTTACCGACTAAGCTACTCAATAAACAGCCTTCTGTTCAATGTGATTAATTTGTTAATTAAATTAATTCATGAATAACTATAAAATCATTGCAGGTGAAAGAATTGATTAACGTCGTCCCCAAGTGGTTAACATAACAATTTATTATATTGCGAATAACTCGCAGTGGGAACTCCATACTACGACAAAGTGGTAATATTTCATATGGAAAGGTTATCTATTTGCCTAGTTTGAAAAATTATTGTAGCCAAGGCATTTCCTTTGTTCGATCTCTCGCGGGTTAAATAATTGCGCTAATTATTTGTTTATTTAACTGTCACGCCGTTTCTGCAAGTGCTTCGTATTCGCTGTTTAATTAATTGTTGGGATCGTATCAAAATGTTATCTGAGATCTGTTTGTATGAATTATATATTTATTGATATGTGACTTTCGGCCCAACTCAGAGTCACTAACGGTTACTTAAATCGCTCCTTAATACAGAATATACTAAGAAGCGATTAAAGTAACCGTTTGAAGTTAGAGTAGGTTACATAGAGGTAGTTAGAGCTTATATGAAAATGAAGGAGAGAATCTTAATGATAGAATACTGGTGACGGACGACAACAAAAAAATAATGTGTTTTAAAAAGTAAATGATACATCAGCTTCATACACATAATTAGATCGTGGAGCTTGCAATATGCAATAATAACTTTAATTGAGACCGCGATTGTATTTTTGACATGTCTTCATATACGTAGAAACCGTGGCTATGTATAATCACAAAAAACACAATTCATGTAAAACACAAGCTTGCTTTGTTCACAACGCTTTCACTGTTAAAAAGTTATTGGATTTCATGAAGAGCCAAGCCATTAAATCTTAAAATCCTTATTCTATAAGCTTTAACCCTACAAAGCCTACATCTCGGTCGAAAAGTGTGGATGGACCGTTTGCGACCTTTGTAAAGAAATTAAGCCTTTTATGCTACTAATAAATTCTACGCCTACACCAATACATTACTACCTTACTGTTTCAGACTAGGACTAGGTTACGATTGAAGCGGCAAAAGAAAACCCTCTAGAGAAATTTGGATATACTTTATTTTGTTATAAAATATGTTTACTCGTGTTACCAATAAGCTCTTTTATAAATTGAAATTCGTTACTTAGCAACCTGTATTAAAAAAACATTAAAATATTGAAGCAAACTTTTGCAGGTACCTATTTAATATTAGCGATACGTATCTACTGTGTATCTTAACTTTCTACAGTTTTAAAATATACGAATACGTAATAAAGTAGAGCCTTTTAGTGTTCTGTATAAATATATTTGTATACAAACAGTTTGATCGAGGTACATAAAACCAGTGATATTTAAAATAATATAGATACTGTATGTCAAATGTCAAGCACTTCTGACAACAACTAAAAGCGTGCGCATCGTCTTGTATTGACAGAGCGACAACGAGCAGAACGGTCAATTGCCTGTTCTTAAGCTCTTCATCGTCGGCGCGCTAGTGACATATCTACCTCTTTTTACATTATAATATCATTTCTTACAAACAATTAATTGTATGATGTATATTGCATGGCATCTTTGCAATGCGGGCATGTATTATGAGTGTTATATTGTAATGTACTGTATAATAATATGAGAATATGACACATTGTGTGGCCGTGAAATATATGAGTCATTGCTTTTGCTGTGAGTATATTGCATTTAATATTTAATTAGTTTTATTGCTATGCGAACATAAATGAAATGTATTTCAAAAATTTGTTTTCAGTAGTGACGTTCAACATATAAAGTTCAGAATGTAAGGGCGAGGCAAGAACAATGCGGTGCGAGGACGCGTCTGAAAAAAATCTGAGACGATGTTGTGTATGATGAAATGAAATTTTTGCGCAGCGGCAGCGCTTCGTATTGCGGTGCGACATCTTTCTTGCGGTACGGCATCGCAAAGTTGTGTTATCACTTCACCTAAAGAAGCTTATTCGGCTCTCGAGACCAATCCAATCTCTAGCCAGAGAAATGATCAACGAATGAAAAATTTCACTTGTTACCATCACTTTATTGCTATGTCAGAGTATATAGTAATCTTCCTTCCTCATTTAGTGTGTTTTGTTTCTGTACACCATCTTCTCACATTGGCGTTAATAAATACAAGACAAGTTAGTTAGTAACTAACTATTTAACACGTGCTTGCGATAATTCACTCGCTACGGCCCTCAAGTTAATTATGCCTCTTCACTGTTCAGAATATATTATTTATTTGTCTACCTACGTACCTACACAACAGAAAGCAATTTCCTTTTCGATATAATCATATTCCTATATTTTATGAATAAATTTTAATTTTAATTTTACTAAAAAATAACCGACTTCAAAGAAACAGTCTTCAAAAAATTTATATTTCAATCACCAAATGTTTAATATCAGAACTGAATTTTAATAAAATATGGGACTGAAAAATAATGTTCCAAATCGGTACATAAATGACGGAGATCTGAAGTAATAAATATTGAAAAAAAAAAAATACGACAATTGAGAACCTCCTCTTTTTGTGACTAAAACATTTTTTTTTGTATAATTATTTGTCAAACAAGCAGGCGATGATATATTGATAATGAATATCAGTAATACCAAACTACATTTCGAAGTTAGAAAGCAACCACGTAGTAACCCGCAAATATCAAATTGTTCATCAGAGCCGAAAAACTTTTTGATCTCCCGAAAAAAATTCATAAATTCTGTATTTAGTAGACAATTTATGAATTTTTTTCTGTTTCATAACTTCTCGAACGTTATGATTTTTTTTCGAGAAATCAAATAGTTTATCGGCTCTGATGAACAATTTGATCTTTGCTGATTACTACGTGTTTGCTTTCTAGCGTCGAATTTGATGCGTTGTCGTCCGAAAAACCGGCCAACTTGCATTATTATTTTACTGATAGCTTACGTTACCGCTTCGCATTGCTGTACCGATTTCATTTCTAACTGTACTTATTCTGCGGTACAAAAATAACCAAAGAAATTCAATGGGTGATGATCAATAGCGCCGCACCATAACAAAAGGAATCAATTATAAAATTTGAGGTTTAATTGATTTTACGGACCAATTAGTTCGATAGAAGCAAATCTTGTATGCTCATTGTGTGGTTTTTTATTGTTGGCTGATTTTTTAACAAACTTTTATGAATGTGTGTAAATCGTTAATATGTGTCTATGACTTGTAGTCTTTAGTACAATCAGACTAATTAAATTGATGTTTTAAAATGAACTGCTCGCTTATATTTTGAATTTGGAAATTGCAACAAAAAACATATACATGTAATACTTCTGTATCAATTTCAAAGATGTGCTGAGGAGTTTCTTTTGCAATTTTTCTCCTTCATAATAAATCATCTTTCAGAAATGGTGATATATAAATAAAACTACGTGCATAAGTCTATGAAAAAAATACGCACGTAATTAAATCTGTCAGAAGCATAAAATACTAAGAACTCAACCTTTCCTTTCTTCTCTCTTATGTCTTGACCACCATGCATCGGTGTCATTGTGTTCCTGGTGTCCTGATCGACGATGACCTCTTACCATCAGTTGACTCTGTTCATTTGTCGGCCATTCACATAAAAGATACTCGTAACAACGTTAAACCTAGGTTTAATGCTCGATTTATTTATTTATTTATTTTTATTTATTCAAATTTATGTCACCTTCTACAAAAAGGATAAACAAAGGGCAAACTTAATGCCTAATGGCATTGTCCACCAGTTAACCCTGGGTGGATGTGGAAAGAACTGATGGCAGGTGTTAAAACTACTTGAGAGAAAAAAAAAAAAATCAAAAAAAAAAAGAAAAACAAATACTTTTGACGTACCATAATTACATAAAATAACAATACTATAAATATCAATATAATACATAATATGTTAGATATATATACGCATATACTCTTCAATATACAAATTATATATATACACACATACATATATATATATATATATACATACATACCTTATACATATATATGGAATTAAGCGCAGCAAATAACAGATTGTGATGAATTCAGTCCGTCTGCAGATAATGCTCTCTTAATCGTTTCTTAAAAGAATACCTGCTGGGAGCCTTCCTTATCTCCGCGGGTAAGGAGTTCCAGAGTAGCGTTGCCTGTACCGTGAACGAATGATGGAAGAACCCGCTGTTATGCGATGGTACATTGACTCTTAGATTTGTACACGACCGAAGCATTTTATCGTGCGTGGTAAAGCGATACTGGAAGTTATCCTTTAGATATTGTGGAGAGTTGGGATCATTTAAGATGGAATAAAGCAATAGAAGAATTCTAGAATTACGTCTCTGGCGAATCGTGAGCCATTTAAGTTGACGGCGAAACTGAGAGACGTGATCATATTTTCTAAGGCCGAAGATGAAACGAATGCAATTGTTGAGGTGACGCTCTAGTTTATTTAGAAGTTCTTCGGTCAGGTCTGGGTAACATACATCCCCGTAATCAATGATGGGCAATATAAGTGCGTTGACCAACATTAACTTGGTTTTAACCGGCAGGAAATTTTTAAGTCGGTAAAGGGAGCGCAAAGAAGCGTTGACTTTACGGCAAGTTTCAGTAACCTGAACATTCCACCTCAAAGAGCTATTAATAAGAAGTCCAAGATTTTTGACTGATTCACAGAACTGTATGTGCTTACCGTTGTAATATACACCGGGTAGAGTATGTAGGTCAATACCAGCCAATAACCTTGAACTACCCATGAGAATGGCATGACACTTCTCTGGGTTTACCGCGATTCCAAAGCGCGTAGACCAGTTACAAAGCAAGGTTAAATTAGAATTCATCCTGTCTACTGCACTTTTGATGTTTTGTACTTCCGCTTGGACGTAAAGTTGAAGGTCGTCGGCATATAGATGATACGAACAGTCGAGAACAGATGAGATGGAGTTTATAAATAATGAGAAAATCAATGGAGAAAGTATACCGCCTTGCGGCACGCCAGTATTCAAGTTAGTCCACTCAGAGGACTGTTGCCCAAATCGGACAGACTGCTGGCGGCCACGAAGATAGGAAGAGAACCAGGCCAGAGTGGTGGGAGTAAATCGGAGATGGGAAAGGATGGCAAGTAGGATATTGTGGTCGACTGTGTTAAAAGCGTTGGAAAAATCGACAAGCACCACCACCGTGAGTTTCCTGTCATCCATTCCGCGTCTGATATCGTCAGTGACCTTAACCAATGCAGTAATGCAGTAGTGGTGCTGTGACCAGGACGAAACCCAGACTGGTATACGCTTAGTAGGTTATGTTCCAAAACATGAGAAGATACTTGCTTGTATACACAGGCTTCCAGGACTTTAGACAGGAACGGGAGAATAGATATCGGACGATAGTGATTAGGGAGTACAGGATCGGATACTTTTGGGAGGGGGCATACAAACGCCTTCTTCCAAATGGTAGGAAACTGCCCAGATGATAGGGAAAAGTTTAATATGTGGGTAATAGCAGGCACAAGGATATCGATAATGTTAAGAATCATAAACCTGCTAACGTCGTCACATCCCACAGCCTTAGATTTTATTGAGAGGACATTTTTCCTAATTTCAGATTCTGTAACAGGTACGAATTGAAAATTTGGACAAGGGGGGGAGGGAATTTGCGCTATTGAAGCAATAGTCTGCGAACGCATTGTATCGTCTAATACAGACGTAGATGTGAAATGATTATTTAAAGAATCTAACGAAAGGGTAGGTTTACAATTAGAAGAGTTTGATGCCCCAACACCAAAAGATCGGAGGAATTTCCACACATCGGCAGGCGAAGAATTACTAATATTACCATGGATGTAGCGGCGTTTAGCTATTCGTACCATCTGGTTACACCGATTGCGTGCTGCCTTAAAGGCCATCCAGTTTTGTTCTGAGCGCTCCCTTTTGAATTTAAGAAAAGCACGATCTCTCCTTACCATCGCTGCCCGGATGTCAGCAGTCATCCACGGAGCTGGAGGACGCTTCAATTTCACGTTGTGCAACGGTGCATGGACGTCATACAGCGACAGTATAGCGCTATTAAGGCATTTGATTTTATCGTCCACCGTTGCCGCTGCTGTTAATGATGAAAAGCTGATAAGTGACGCGTCCTTCCTAAGACTATCTATATCCATCCTAGAGAAGTTCCGTAGAAGCCGCATGACTGGCTTGACTTTAGGTGGACGAAGTTTATACGAAACGTATACCAGGTCATGTCTTGAGAACCCTGAAGCAGGTATTTGACCATGCGTCGCAACATACTCAGGGGCTCCTGTAATGATGAGATCAATCCAAGAGTCATCGGACTGAACATTGTGATGAGTAGCGTTTAAAGTTAAAAGAGAGAGGTTAGCCGACTCTAGAATAGACCGAAGCTTGAGAGAACGGGACGTGTGTTTCAACAAATCCGTATTGAAATCACCCATGATTACGTTACGATTTAATATCACATCTGGAGTTGCGTCGTTTACTATTGACAAGATATCTAAATGGTTCACTCTTATGACTCACTATTGACATTAAATAAAGTGCTATGTGTCCTTCATAGACCATCAGGGTACTTATAAGCGGTATTCCTGTAATAAAGCACTTAAAGTATTAATTTTATTTAAATATACTATTAAATTGTTCTGCAGCAGTTATTTGCCTCTTTGAATATGAAATAAGATCATATTTAATGGGATAATATATGTATAATACATACAGTGGTTTTAGGCGATTTATGCTATTTACACGCTTCTATTTCCTTCATCTGAGGCTTCTACATATATTTGATCCGGCTGATAGCGGATAATCAACACAGGAGCCGTGATGCGGATGACACGGACGTGCGGATGAGAAAAAAAGTTTTCACCAACTCTCATGTAAAACGCAGTGATTAAGTACTCTGTGCTCTCATGAATCTCTTGACAATACTGTCATTTTTCTTTTTTTTCTTTTATGGTTTCACTAGCCAGTGTAGCGCCGCGGAGGTCGTTATATGGCAAAACTATTAAAACATATTTTGAATATGGGCGATATTCATGTGCGCAACCATACAGGTATTTTTAAACCGGAAAGAAAAGATTATAGGTACCTACTAAAAAAACTTGTTCTGACAAGCGTTTCATAACTTATTTTCAAACGTAAATTTAGACATTACAGATTTAGCCGTTAAAAATAAATCGCCTAAAACCAATTGCAACTCCGTCAGAAATTATTGTTCTTAAAGATCCGTAACAATGTGGCATAAAGAATAGCAGACGTTGTTTTAAAGCGGAAATATACTGATCATCTTTAGATGTAGTTTTCATGTAGGTACCTACGGCATTAAAAATTACGATTATTTGTTATTCATATAAAGTCTCCCAAAAATTACGCAAGATTTGTATTCGTTACGAAACACAGTTTTAGGTAGGGTAGATCAAATGATGAATTTACAAGGAAAATTATCACAGCTGCAAGGGTTTGCAGGTTAACGAGTAATAGGTAGTCGATCAACTTACAAATACAACTACTGAACCCTACACTGCGCTTGCGCTGACACGCACTGGGGCGGTTTTATACTTCAATTGAATTATTGGAACTATTGGATATGTTATATTGAATTATTGGATATACTACAAGGTCTTATTAACATGACAAGTGGCGATAAAAATACCCCATATTATGACGACTCAGTAGCCTAGTTGGTAGCGACCCTGCCTGCGAAGCGAGGGGTCCCGGGTTCGATTCCCGGCTACGGCAGATATTTATGTGACAGATAAATATTTGTACTAGGGTGATGGGTGTGATTGTAATGTGTTATATGTGTAGTCTATGCCACCCGCGCCACAGGTAATAATAACCTACTGCGGGGGTATGAGTGTGTTAGCGTTTATTTATTTATTATTTATCCATTGTGGTTTAAGGTGGTAGGCTGGTAGGTTCCTCATTATTAACTTCACGTTAAAAACTATTTGTAATCGCATTCCTCTGTGAACAGTTACTAAATTATTCAAACATAATAAAATAAAAAAAAGATTCTCTCTAAATAGTAACCACATGTCAAGTCGCTTACAAATCTGTATTCAATGAGATAATTTTATAAACATGTTCAAATGTCGTGAAACTTCTTTCTCACGCATTCTAGTCGCAAACAGATAACATATAGCTTCATTTTAGGGTTCCATAGCTATATGACAAAAGACGCTAAACTTGAAATTTTATTCTCTTCTGACCGTGCTTATGGACTATGTAGTAATAAAGTAATGAACAAAAGTGTATTAAAATATTGCATAAAACAATCCACTAATTTGATGTACACACACGTCTAAGTTCTAGTTCAAGTCTACAGTGCCACCAAGTTATCTGTGAAATGGCGAAAATTGGAACTAATGCCGCACCATTCATAAGTTCTTTGTGCACATTCATTTGACATTTACTACGTCTCGAATTGCGTCCAATGATTGGTTCAATGCGTCCGACAGCGCCCTCCTCCAATTCACAGATAAGTTGGAGGCACTGTAGTTTAGTTTTACATCACTTGATTTCCTTGTAATCATGCATTCAGATATCAGTGAAGCTATTGGTGAGGATACTAATATGAAGCTCTGATTGAGAAGTCAGATCTAGTCTACGCCGTTCCCTAAGTACAAAACCCTTTGATCCGACTAAGAAAAAACTTATCCTATACATTGAAGTATTAATACTAGTTTATAGAACCGACACCGCGAAAACAATGTATGTCCTAATGAATTGGCGAACGATTCGTTCGACTTTGAAAGGAGAACGGGGGCTCAATTTTGAAAATAGAACCTCCCGGCGGGACACACATTTTGTTAGAGATGTCTGTTCTATGACAATGATCCTATATTATAACTTTTATTCCACCCAAGAAATGAATGTCGACTACAGAACCCGTCACTATTAATGGTCCGACTCAAACAGGCCATTATTATTAATATGTCGTAACATTCAAATATCCAGTAGAACTTATGAGGTCCTTGATTAGGTTTTAATTTAGAGAACGCTCATTATGTCTCGAAGTAGCTGTAACTTGGCAATAATTCCCTACGTACATATGTATTAGGTCGATCACGTAGGCGGTAGGATCAACGTAAGTCGACAAGTTATAAGGGTGCTATTTTATTAGACTCTAATAGGTATATTATTTATTAATAAAGACAAAATTAAGACGAAATTTGCACCGTTAATTTTTAAACTTCAAGTAGGTTGAACTATGATAACACAGCAGTTTGATTTACGTCATTAATGGAGTAACCTACACCCTAATCCCATAACTCAAAACGTAAAAAGTGCAATGCAAAAAATATAAAACGCAATTTATAAGCTTTTAAATGCGGTATATCGTAAGTTATTCTTACTACGCGGAAGAAGTCGAAAGCTTGAAGCACTACTTTAAACGCAAGTAATTTATAATCCATTTAAAATAATTTTAAATGACTTTCCGTAGTTAAATAGAACTAAATAAGAATAACGGTAGCTCGCGAGACGCTAATGGTGACAGTGCGTTTCGGGCAAATGACATAATAAATATTTAATTTGGGAACGTTCCGAAAATAAACAGATAAACTGAGTGCAACTCGACTCGGGCATTATTTCTCAGGGGAAATATGTCGAGTGATGCCACACCTTGGGTGGTGGCCATATGTAATTTATTAGCAGGTTAAGTTTCTAATTAAACTCCACCTATGTTTTTAATATTTCTGAGCGATACGTTTGGGAATGTAATTATGAGCTTGGATTGGAGATTGAATTGGGAAGCGTGTTATTAATATTTTATTTCTGATAAACTTTTGTTAGGCACAGGTTTTTAAATCATTTAGTTGATTTTATTACAAACTAGTGTTTTGACCGTTTGGTGTTTTAGCGGAATAAGGAGAATATAAGCGAAGTCCTGCTACTTACAGTGTACACCAATGACTAATGGCTAATAGTAATAATGACCCAGATATCTGATGTTGATTTCTTTTACCCTCAATCATTTTGACGGTACTAGTTCATACTAACATCTACTAACATCACTAACCCACCATGGGTGAGCCAAACAGAAATATTTTTATAATTAACTTGAAAGCTGTGGAATGAGCTTCCTTCTGAGGTATTTCCGGAGCGCTATGACATGGGGTTCTTCAAAAAAGGTGTAAAAAGAGTTCTCCTTCAGGGCCGGCGAGGCATTGGCGATTCCTCTGCTATTGCTCATGTCCATAGGCGACGGTGACCACTTACCATCAGGTGGCCCGTCTGCTTCTTCGTCAGACCCTCAGGCTATAAAAAAAATATATTTGAAGGATAACGATAATAAGAATTATCGCTAGTCCCTTGGTTATTTTGTGGTGACGCTACGGTAATGCCTTTGGTGTTACTAACGTTATCATGGGTGACTGAGATCAGGTAGTATCAGGTCGTTTGGCGACTATTAAAGTGAAACATTTATTCTATTGCCCCAAAATTTTCGTCCATCTATCCCATGTCGTATTACAGCCGGCCCTGGAGTAAAAGTAAGCCATCAAAAACAAAACTTGTAAAAAAAACCAAGTCTCGCAACTCAGTTCTTCTACCGTAAAAAGTTGTGAGATCCATGTAATACCAAGTCGGTTAATTTATTCAGTTCCTACTTAAGGGTCCTTCTGTCTTAAGTTGTTACGTAATTAGCTAACCTAACAAGTAACAACATCTTATAGTGACCATATTATCAATATTAAAAATCTTTTATGTTTTAAATAAATAGATCGACTTGACCATCGCATGAAAACACAATGTACCTCACAAGTAATACCTACATATTGTATTAAATTTGATTGTTTAGTGCGATTGCCAAGTCAATCTATTTATTTAAAACATAAAAGATTTTTAATATTGATAATATGGTCACTATAAGATGTTGTTACTTGTTAGGTTAGCTAATTACGTAACAACTTAAGACAGAAGGACCCTTAAGTAGGAACTGAATAAATTAACCGACTTGGTATTACATGGATCTCACAACTTTTTACGGTAGAAGAACTGAGTTGCGAGACTTGGTTTTTTTTACAAGTTTTGTTTTTGATGGCATCTCATTTCTTTTTGTAGATAGTTCTACTTTTTTTCCTTTTACAAGTTACATTTGAACATAATTATATCTAGGTACCTATCTACACCTATTATTCCATTATATTATATACAGGTACACCGATTCATTCACTGCAAATGTAACTTTGTAATCCTATATATTTATATGGGATTACAAAGTTATTTATGCAGTTGATGTATCTAGAAAACTGGGCCGAAATTGCAAAATATTTTAGTTTTCCCTTCATCTATACGCTAAACACTAATTGTGTTCCAAATTTGAAGCTTCTATGTCTGCTAGAAGTGCCTTAGAGTTTTGATGATCGGTCAGTCAGTCAGTGAGTGACGAAATTAAGAAACTTTGACTAGTTATAATTCTTAAACTACTGGTTCAAATTGAATGAAATTTGAAATATACCGTGTTTATACAATGCCTGCTTGGTTACTAAAAATTCAGGCTTCTAGCTTTATCCACAACGAAGTTATAGGGGGTCGAAAATGGCCTGAATTGCTTCGAGAAAAGGATGGTACGGCCGTGCCGCTTTTTTGCTCGACTTGGCGGGGGCACTGCCGTGCCCCCAGATAATGGAGATTAAATGATTTAAATAAATCATTCTCTTAGTTTTTAATATGCGTCTATCATCTAATTTGTATTAATTATGTATTCCGTACTCTAATATGCAAATTGAAATTAAATTTTATAATTGAATATTTTGTCTTCTAAATGATTGTATTAATTACATAAGTATTCCGTACTCTAATATGCAAATTGAAATTGAATTTTATAACTGAATATTTTTTCTACTATTAATTTCCCATATCATTCCCAATTTTGTAATAATTAATTTAAGATTAATAACGCAATTTAATACTCTTAATAGAATAATTTTCTAAAATTTTTTTATTTAAATGCCTACAAACCGAAAATAAGTTTCAGTTGCATCGTGGTTTCATAAAACCACACTTTTATTTTTTTTACATAAAAACGTTCAAGCACGTCAGGTTAAAGTTTCTTCTTGGCTGGTAACTCCCATGCACGACGTTTAATTTTGTCCCCTTAGTATATTTTGTTCGCCAAGAACATAAAAACAATTCGAAATTTCAATTTTATTCTCGCAAAAGTTCGTTTCACACAAAGGCGTCGTATCTTTTGTTTTGAATTATTATTTTGAACTCTTTACCTCTCATTCCGCATGAGTTATGGTGTACTATCGCGCAGTTATCTCACTCGGTATGTAATTACCATAAGAGTAGGGTTTAAGGTGCATGGATGTATTGCTTCTAGGTAGCGAATAACAGCTAGTGGTTGTAGTAAAGGCGAGAAGTGATACTTCTTCTTAATCGTTTCGCTCTTGGCATAACTGTTGTGGTCGTCATGTAGTCGCATTTGTGGCAGATGTAATTCTTCTCATAATCTTTCGCCATTTTGCTCGGTTGGTCGTCATTTTAATGCACTCATTCAATGGACCGCCCACAGCAGATTTGATTTGGTTGGTCCATCGCATGGGCGATCTACCGCGTGGCAAGTGGAAATGATACAGCAAACTTATTTTTTATTATAACATATCGGTAATCAACGGAAGATAGGATATCCGTATGGACCTGGATATTTTTGCGCGCAATTATCATCATCACAACTGATACCTGTGGGTCCACTGCTGGGCTCGTGTCTCCTCTATGTGAGGGGTTCAGATCATCGTCCAACACGCTCGATAGTTGTATTTTGGTCGTGGTAGTCCGATAATGTATGTAACACATCTTTGGGAAACACTATGGAGATCTTTTGGGTGTACAGGATTTCTCACGATTTTTTTCTTTAATGAAGCAAATGATAATTAATTTCTAATGAACACATGTCATAATATAGCTTTGAAAATACAATTAAATAATAGTGCTTGTAGGATTTGTAACAGTTGTCCTGTGCGAGAGAATAATATTTAAACTAGGATATCCTTGTTTGCTGTACGCTATTATATTAGTTAATAGATTATAATTCTATATTTTTGTAAAATAATATTTATAGCAAAACTTTTTAATATCTTTCTTAAGCCCTCTTCCATCTCTGATGGTGGAGCAAAATCCTACAGCGCTTCAGTATATTACTTCCAGTTAACTCTACTAAATGAAAAGACTAAACCTTCACACGCAATCGGAGAAACTAGAATTCTTTGTACGATGGTACCTGACACATAAATCAAGGTAATTCCTTGATTCAAGGGAATTTTGTATTCTATGTCGAAAGTTCTGGATGCTTCTTTAATCATATTTTAAGAAATAGGCCCGTTGATCGAAATTTGACCGTTTAAAAAAGATATGGTAGGTATTTACTTATTATCTTAATTATTTATAGTTAAAAGCGTTATTGGAACGAAGTTCCTTATCGCGCGTTGCGAAAGGGGGCTAGGCGGAAAATTTGGTAACGAAAAGTTGGTACGACACTTTTTGCCGTCGTTAGTCGTTACAACTCGTGCGGCGTCGTTACATGTCGTGCGGCGTGCGCATGTTTCTCTGTCTGTCTCTCTCTCTCTCTCTTATAGAAAGCAAGCCAGATATTTTCGTTTCTTGCAGTAAGTACTAGGATAGCAAAAACATGCAGCAAGTGTGCCAAAACAAATCTGGGGTATTAAATTTCTCATCGGCTTTGTTTACCTAGCTTACTGCAAGGAACTTCGTTCCATCCGGGTGTCCCTTGACACCTCTCAAGTTTTTTAATAAAATTTATATTAATTAAATATTAAATTGCAGTACAATCATCATCTACCTGTGCGCTACATGAAAATCCGTTCAGTAGTTTTTGCGCGAAAGAGTACAAACATCCACGCATTCTCACAAACAAATCACATTTATAACATTAGTAGGAAGCCTGATACGATATGAATACTCCACTAAAGATGTAATAATGAAGAGAAGCTTATGATGTTATGTTTTAGAGTCTTCTTTATATTTCTTTAACCAACGAGGGTTATCTCATGAACACCGGGAGCGTGAATGAACTGTTCGTTTAAAAATCACAACTTACACCATCCATCGTGTACTTACTCGTATGTCTTAGGCCTTAGCAACAGTGTTCCAGCGATCCATGCTAATTGCTAAATACTGGATCGGTTGTTGTACGTAAACAAACAAGATTTACCATTCCGGTAAAGAAGTAAAGCGTCCATGTATGACACTACACACACCTACATTATTTTTAAAATGTTTTCTTTTGTTCCCATTGGTCCCAGAAACGGCTTAGCTGATTTAAATAAGGTTTTCACTGGTGTGTTTTAGTAGCAATCACTGAACATTATCGAAAATATTTAGTGATTGTTTTATTTCAGTCTATTCAGCTATAAATAAAAAAGTAATGCCAAGTTAAATTATCTTCAATTGCGTCTACTTATACTGATGTTAACATTCTTCCTGACACGCCTATGCCTTTAAATATTATTGTTTGCTTTTTATTAGCTCAACATTTAAGAGTTCAACAGTCATTAAAACTAACGAACTACCAAGCATTTAGGCTGTGGCCATTTCAATCATTTTTATTCAGTAAAGCATTATTGTCAGTAGCTGCCTACGCGTATCTCTATGAAGAGAAATTGCCAGTTGATAGTTAATTGATCGCACCTTACACATTACGTGTACCCAATGAAGTATTGATGTCCAGACCAGAAGGCTATATGCTAATATGGGCTGTAAACTAGCGAATGCATGCGATATAACAGTGTTTACAGCTTCGCGTCAATGCTTCTAATAGCTCCTCATCCGGTAGCTATCCTGTCCAGAGAAAAAGGAATGCGAATGAATGGATTGCGTGATTTAATGACTTTGAAAAGTAATAAAATGTTTTGAGGAGGACAGGTGACGAAGACTACGAATAACTTTTTTGTTGTCCTTACCGCTAATCTCAGAAACGCTGGCATCAATTAGGATGTGGTTTTCTCTCATGTATTTTTTAATAAGCTTGACGTAAAATTAAATTAAATCGGTTCACCAATAAAAAGATATGTCAATTTAAATAATGCCGTCCAATTTGGGTACTAAATTAAGACATAGGTTTCCCTATACGAAGAATGGGTGGTTACTATATATGGCTAGTTACTACATTAAGGTTTTAAATTGGTTTTCTACTTATACAATAACAAATTTTCTCTTTAAGGCTGCATTGTTTAGCCAAACGGGTGCTATTTGATATAAACTTGAAAGGTTGCAGTTAGACAGTCAAAATAACAGTTTATACGCTTGAGAAATAGCTGAGTGGGCGTACCGACACGAAATATGGAGGTTCAATGATTTCAGACTTTTACACTAGCGGTATTAGACGCCACATAAGATATTCTCAAGTAAATCAATTGTACCGTGATTTTGTGGTCAGTAAAGTTTAAATAAATAAATAAATCTGCCTTGTTATGAGAAAAATACTTAAAACTGCTTAATATGTATGTAGGTACGTCGGATACTTTTATGGCTTTTTATATGGCTTTGTATATATTATATCTATTTATCATAATATGAATGCTTACTTAACTTATTATTCTTATATGCGTTGTTTCCTGATAAAATCATGATTAAACGTAGAAAAACCCAAAGAACTTCTCGTAATGTAATTATCATTATTTTTATAATGGTAACTGCCTAGAGACTCTAGCATCATGAAAAAAGCATCAAGAATATAGTTAAAGAAATAATCATTTTGGCTGTTGCGGCCTTTAGACCTGGCTTTTTGCAGATTTTATTAGAATCACAGCTAGAGTATACTGATTTAAGATATTAACTAAAGTTATACTGGGTTCAATTATTGATAACAAAATATAATTTAACTAGCTGTTTCCCGCGGTTTCACCCGCGTTAATTTGTGGAAAAACTAACTAGTAAAATATATGATGTTATATAGCCTTTAGCCTTCGTTGATTGGACTATCAATTACAAAAAGAATTTTCCAATTCAAACCAGTAGTTCCTGAGATTAGCACGTTCAACCAAACAAACAAACTCGTCAGCTTTATAATATTAGTATAGATTAATAACCACTACATATTGTTTTAAATCAAACATTTCCACAGTAAGGCATTCCATTTTTATTTGTTGGTTTAAAATCTACAATGTTTATCAACCATAATGCAGTGTTATTTTTAATCTGTGAAAGCGGCTAGCATATAAAAACCGCTAGTATATAAAACCCCACAGCGGTACTCGCTAATCGAGTGCACGAAGCTGATGAAAACATAGGCAATAAACATAATGCAGCCACATAAAACATGAATTGCTTTGTCTATTTCAGTTTTAGTTTAAAGGTAGTATTTACTTTAAGTTTAATTTTACATCTAACCTTCATTTGTAAGTAGTAAAAACTTCAGGAAGATAGTCAAACGAGATATCCACGTTGGGTATCCTTTTACGTACTTTATTATAATCCGACTGCCAGGAAGGGTTAAGTTTTTCGCGCGTATCTTTGTATATAAGTATGTACCTATGTATGTATGTATGTATGTATGTATGTATGTATGTATGTATGTATGTATGTATGTATGTATGTATGTATGTATGTATGTATGTATGTATGTATGTATGTATGTATGTATGTATGTATGTATGTATGTATGTATGTATGTATGTATGTATGTATGTATGCATGTATGTATGTATCGTTAGATTCGTCTTGATAACACAAGTTTTCTAAGATAAGTGAGATTAAAAGAAATGGTGGCCGTGAGATGACATTGTTTAAAATAACAAAAAATATAAATAAACCGAATACTGCATATATGGATATTAAATTAAAGAGCTCATCATAAGGTTTTCAAAAAGGTATATCATCATAGCTTTTTTGATAGCAGGTGATTTTTTATTTATATAAACTAGTTAAATATTCAAATTAAATGCCATATTAACTAACGGATTCGCTGGTAGTAAGCAAGATATCACAAACAAGTAATAGATCATCTATGGGCCTTAGTTGCCTGAAAAAAAAAGAAAAAAAAAATGGGTATGTACATTTTTGTATCTCTTAGATGAAGACCTAAATAAATTAGATGTTTTCTTTGTAATTTAAATACTCTACATTAACTTTACAGTTTCAATCCTCATAGCCCTATTCATAAAACAAACAATTATATTAATACTAGCTTTTGCCCGCAGCTTCGCCCGCGGTAGAGATCGATTTTTTAAAATTCCTACTTACTTTTACTTAGACTTAGTTGCCTATGACTTAAGTAATTTACATGTATCATTTGATAGCGTGAAATGCAAATGAATTTTACTAACGCCATCTATTAACAACATCCGGAACTAAATATCTAGCAACTAACAAAATATCGATCTTCCCATGGGGATGTTTTACCGCGGTAAAAAGTAGCCTACGTTACTCTCCACCCTCCTCACTATCTCCACACACAAAAACCATACCATATAACAGCTTCGTTGCGACGTGAAAGACGGACAAACAAACAAACACACTTTCACATTTATAATATTATAGTATATAGTATGGATCTTTATTCACAAAAAACAATTCTTAGTTTAATCTGCATGCATCATTCATATCGCTTGTTAGCGAACCGCCATGTATTGAACACGAACCTTTAAATGACAGATAATATTATGATAATTATTTAGAACCAAAACCACTGAACAACATTTAACTTGTTTCTAGCTACTAGTTAATTGCTGCGTAAATTATACTGTTGGTTTAAATGTGTTTGTTCTACATGTCAAAGATAACAAATTTTGAATGACAAGCTTATTATACCTTTATTAACAATAATTGTTATGTGCGTATTTTTCATTTTTACCCATTACTAGTTGGCCTTTGGCTATAAACTAATTGGACACAGAAACAATAGCTGTAGGTACTACTGTATTACTGCCACATGCGTAGGCATCAGAAATTATTTATCTGTGCCTTTGTGACACATGAAATGGCTTGAGGTTTAAAATGACCAATATCGTAATACTAGTTAGCCATCGTAGCTTTGCTTTAGTAAACCAATGCTCAGTCAGTAGATAACTGTTTAATCATGATTTATTATTATAATCATTATCATCGAAACCTAAAACTGGGCGCGGCACTTTGTGTCATCTTTACTTAATTATTTATTACGATATTACTGCAATTACTACTTTAGTAGGTATATCCATAAATAATAATTTCAAAACGCAAATAATTAGCAGATGAGTATTCAAATAGGATTTCGCTGTAATGTAACAAAATTAGCGAATAGTCGGTACACACCAGTATTAGTTAGGAACGCCTTGCACAATATTAAAATTGATGCGCACACGCATCAAAAGACATAAAATAATTTACGATAGCAACACTCACGTAATGAGGACAGTGCTGCCATCTGTGAGTGCGGTATTAAGTCTTTATGTCTTTGCAGTGTGTTGTTTATGAGTCATCATTAGGAAGCTTGTATGTTTGAAGTGTAGTTGCTAACTAATGTTTAATGATTAGAATGTTTAACAGTAGATCGCCGCCAATAATGTCCCATTGTTGCTGCGACTTCGGGCTTCCTCATAAACTGTGAATAGGTAGTAGGTACTAAGGGTCATAGCCAAGCTGCTAGCATAGCAATGCTGCAATAGACCAAGTGCAGGTCTTTACAAATTTGAGAATGAGAACATTTAATTATTTTAAGGAACTCTTAGGTATGCACCTAACAGTGGCGTAGCTAGCCCTAAGGAGGCCCCATATCAATATTTGTTATGGGGGCCCCTCAACGTAAGCTGTCAAATATAAAAGGAGTGCCAACGGTCGTAGGCCACTGGCGAGCTTTTTTTGGGAGACTTAGTGGGGGCCCCTATGCGCTGGGGGCCCCTATACGCTGGGGGCCCCGTATAATTGATACGGCTAATACGGCGGTAGCTACGCCCCTGGCACTTATGAAGAATGTACGATAGTAACCTTAGTAGTTTGCAAATACCTAGTTTTAAATTAAATTAAATAAAGTTCCCATGTATCTCAATAAATTATACGTGTGTACCTATGTGAGAGCCAGTTTTTAAGTATTGACGACGACAAGTCAATTGCTAAAATATTTATTTATTTATATATCGATTGATTCGTTCTAATTGACATTTAAAGATAAGAATGGAGTTAAACATTCGTAGTTAAATATAGAATTATCGTAACTATGGCTGTTTTTAAATTAAAGGTTATAAAAAGGTAACTGATAATAAAATTGCGACATTACTTACATTACAGCACATCTTTCTTTCATAATAACTATTCAATGAATCAGATTAATGATGATGAGATTAATAATTGATATTGATGAGAATGGTGATAGATTGACTGAAGTTTGGCGATAGACATTAAATACCAAAGATAGACGCACATAGGGTTGCCTTCTGCCTTAATTAAAGTTTTTATTAAATATTCCGTCTGTTTCATGCATGTCATCAAGTGAAAACTATTGGGTTTGATTTCAGAGGAACAAAAAAACAAATTTAAACATTAAATCATATAATTGCATAATCACTTTCGAAGATCACCTTTGAAGTTTTCAATTGTTTATTTTATATCGTAGCAGAAGTAACAGTATAGTGTACTTATCCCATTGCCTGCGGTTCTATATCCAGTTTTGTTACGTTTAAAAGTACAGTAGGTAGGAACCAATGATATTTAAAAAATATAGATACGTTATGCCCTTACAAACTAACTAAATAATCTGTTCCGAAAAGAGCTACAACACACACACGTTTATCCTTTGCTTCACTACACCAATCACATTGGTATAATACACAAAGGCATTTTAACGCTGTATGTCAAATGTCAAGCACTTCATACAACATCAAAAGCGTGCATATCGTCTTGTATCGACAGAGCGACTACGAGCAGAACGGTCAATTTCTTACGCTCTTCATCATCGGCGCGCCAGTGACACATCTACCTGTTTTCACATTATAATATCATTGGAAGGACCCTATAAACTTACAAACAAGGACTATCGGTGAGTTCGCTACATATTAAGCTCGAATATTTACGTATACACTCATGTGTACAAAGTCGCAAAGAAAATATTGTTAAAAGATAGGAGCTTTGAAGTTACATTCGTATCTAATTATAAACCCTGATGTTTCGGTTCGTTATTAGAATTGTTGATTAAACGACCAGTCGTTTGCGAATAGCACTGCTTATTCAATTCTCACATCTCAGATACGAGAGGTACCCACGTCTGTTATTAGCCATACTTTACTTAATATCTCTGGTTAAAAACAGCGTAAAATAGTTTCTCTTAGCGTTTACCTGATTGTGGTTTGGATAAGCTATACTTACGAGCTTAATAAACAGCCTACGGTTCCGTTCCTCCTGAGATCGCGGCGGAGTTAATTTAAAAATTAATCTTCATCAATAGTTCCAGTCTTTGCCGTTCACATACACTAAATCATCCGGTTATGATAATATACAGCTTTAACCAGAAAATTACAGTCTAAATTGCCGACATGGCCAAATCGACGATTTAGACGCGCGTAGTGTTTTGATACGATGTAAATTAGATACCTAACATGTTTTATTCATGCGGAGAAATGAGGGTGGTGCTTACTTATCGAGGATAACGGTGATAAGGCCGGTTAATTAAAAAACTCGATCGTAATAACAGGGAACCGTTCGGAAATCGTGATGCATCGCCGACAATGATTTCTATCGGTTATTTATGGACGAGAGGACGTCGCACGACGAAAAGGTTAAGCGCCTTATTATTTTACAGTCATGACAAAGAAAAACAGTTTATGATGTTGGCTGTAATCGTGCAAAAAGTATTGCGGCGTCAACTTTGAGTCCTATTACGGCGGCGACGCGGCTTAAATATGCCATCGGAGCGGTCAGCATTCTAGACGGTTCTAGATGTGGAATGTGGAATTTGAAGCACGCGAAGACGTTGCCTCGGTTGAAAAGCTGGTCCTCATCCACTGATTTTATGGTCTCTAATTACCTACGCGATAAAACTAAATGACAAGTAACGCGGTGAGAAAGGTGTGATATTGGCTAATTGCATGCGCGGCCATATAAGATGGTAACACTTAGAAGAGAAAATTGCTCTAGTCAACTGTTTATTGGCTTTTTATGACTACATCCATTTTGGGAAGATCGCGTAGGTATACGAAATTGATTCTTCAGAAAGCTTAGTGTTAATCGCGCGCTAAATGATTATGTGTGGGCGTCAAGGCGATTATTGTCGTCTTGGGTATTTGTTAAACAATTTTATCACAATATTTTGCTGTGTTAGACACACATAATCCTATTATGAAGATTGCGTTTTATTGTGGTTGATAAATTAATGCTATCGAATCTTTTCAAGTTAAAGGACGTTTTATGGATATTGCTTTACTGCGTGAGAGACCTCTTGGTTGCTTTAAGATCACATGCTATGAAGTTCAGATGAATTAATTCACCTTTCATTGTTTCATTCTTTGACGTTTCAAATTATGTAGGGGAATGTGGGGGGAAACCGGACAGGGGGTGAAAACAGATAGTTGCTATTTTACTAGTAGGCATATAGCTATCTCGTTCTAAATAGTCAAACGTTATTTGGGAACACTCGGGCAGTTTGCTTGCAAAAGGCAGACAGGATAGAATTTCATCACGTGCTTGTACTCCACAAAATAGAAAAAATTGGTAAGTTATCTAATATTTTGTAATTTTTGACGTATTCTCATTTGTTTTGGCCATGTACAATCATAATGTAACATTCTTTTTATAATATCTTGGTTATTTAAGTTAAAAAAACAGCATTAATTGTTGCTGTGAGTCTAAGAATAAAAATTTTGCAAGTAGTATTTTAAAAGTGGCACCTGTGGGGTACGACCGGACGGGGTGATATCGGGTATCCGGTGTCACCCCCAATCATTGAATAGGTTATGTCTGCTTATTTACTTAAAATCTTAAACCTTTACTTTATTTATTTTTCATAAGTAAGTTTACAGGACCTCAGTATCACTTGAGTTGAAGAGAGACGTAGGCTCCCTATGCGTATTCTACAGTCTGTACAACGGGGAATGTTCTGAAGAACTGTTCGGTTTAATACCTGCGTTTGATTTCCGTCACCACGCATCACGATGTATCAGGTTCCATCAACACCACCTTAATACTTGGCGTTCGTCCACAGTTCGCTTTTCATGTAATTTCCTACCACGCACGTGTAAACTGTGGAACGAACTTCCTGCATCGGTTTTCCCACTAAGCTTTGACATGGAGTCCTTCAAGAAGCAGGTCTATTGTTATTCTTCGAAGCCGGCAACGCATTGGTGACACCCCCGGACTTACTAATGTCCATGAGCGACTGTAATCACTTACCATCAGGTGACCCGTCAGCTCGTTTGCTTGCTTAAGGCATAAAAAAATATCCGTATTCACCCCGTTGACTAAAAACGCGTATCCGGTTTTACCCATAGGTATGGGGTGAATCCGGATTTATGTTTTTTATTAAAATAAATTTCTACTTCTTTTTATCTTTATTGATTTCGGATATTTTTTGCCAAAGTAATGTCTTACATTATGTTCTTTGAGAAGTGTTGTTGATTTTTTAAATATATAACATTATAACGAATTTATGGTGTTTTTTTCTTAACTATCCGGTGTCACCCCACATTCCCCTATCGATGACATACACGTAGAATCATTGCTAGTCCCAATACCCTTCAAACGGAATCACATTGCTAGAAGGAGCTTTCTTCGTGGCACAATAATTACCTAGCGTTAGGTTTATCATATCCTACTGATATTATAAATATGAAAGTCTATGAGAATGTTTGTTACTTTTTCACGCAAAAGCTACTGAAAAAAAAGCCGCTGAATGATAATGATTTCATTAGTTACCTGGCTGTTGGAAATTAGTTTTCTATAAACCGTTTATGATTTAAAAGTAACTCTTTTTTAATGATCTATTTTACGAGTATAAATTATTATTATCTACTTCCAATGCACGTGAACACGTGTATCTATTGCTTTTTTTCATGGAAATAGCCGGCAAACGAGCTGACGATCCACCTGATGGTAAGTGGCTATCGTCGCCCATGGACATCAGCAACACCAAAGGCATCACCGATGCGTTGCCGGCCAAGAAAGAGAGAAGAAAAAGAAAGAAAGAACTGGCTCTCAAGCCCCCAGCTGGAACACGACGAGTCGTTTGGCGGCTGACTCATGCTCAAGGGTGGTGGTAGCTATCCAGGCGAACCCCATGGAGAAATAATAATAGTAATAATGGTAATAATAGTAATAATAGTAATAATTGCTTATCAAGTCATTGCGAATAAAAACACCGGGAGAATTAAAAACTTAATCTGCAATCACTTTTGGCCTTAACTAGTGCTGGCGTCATCAATCAGATCTATCTTATTAAAAGCCAAAGACACTTGACATCTATTTTTTGTACAAAAAAAATGCATATCTACTTACACAATTACTAAAGAAGATACCAAGTTTTATAATCAATAAGAAATATTCAGAAGCCCGTTTCGTAAAAACGAGATACCTGTTTAAAAGTAACGAATTAATTTCAACATTATAATCAATCAGTATACAACACAGTCAAACGACACCGTCCAATTAAAAGCTTACGCGGATCACTGAACGAGAAATACATTTGAAGTAACATTGATTCAGAACCGCCGACTTGTAACATGAACGGATATCAAAGGCGCTTTATAAAATTTATTATATTATCTTTTTCTCTATTTCTTTGACATGCGGCATTAGGGTTTCAAGCTATAGGAACCCAACTATCTCACGACATTGTCATCTTCTCTTTTAAGCACGACAGGCATACCTAAAGGGTACAACAAAGGTTACAAAATAGTAATAAAAGAATGGTTAAGTGTGAGACCTATAAACCTTGCTTAGGCCTGCTCACACTTAAAATTATTCGAGCAAAAATAATAGTTCTAAATCAACCTTATCATTAGCCGTTTAAATGATTTTTTAATTTTTTAGTACTAACAAAATGTCAGTCATCTAGTACATTTGACGTTATCTGTGCAAATTCGAAGTCTAAGGGTGCTTTATAGATTTCACCTCAAGTGTTGGACAGGACGGGACCCCCATGCAGCGGGGTCCGTCGACCTTTACATGCAAGTAGTGGGAGGTTTAGATGGGTGACTACTATAGTATAATGCTACTCGGACACTTTCTGTCAACCCTTTGATTTTACTCCACATAAGATTTTTACACCGGGCGTTATTTTGTAAAAGTCGATTCTAAATGAGGAAATTCCAAAAACATTAAGCCAAAAATGTTATTAAAACAAAACCTTTTACCATCAAAATTAATTTTCAAACACAGTATGCTATGTGTTTTATAAATATTTAACCTACCGTAAAATGTTTAAAGCTCCTTCATGAATATACATGAGCACTGTCAAACACTTCTCCTTCTGTATAATAATATCATTATGGTCAAACACACCAAACATCGTCTTTTTATGTCGGTTAAAACAATATTGACGGAACCCGCCGATTGTTTATAAAGCAAAGTTGTCCAACTTTTTACTCTTCTCTTTCGAAAGCGGTCCTCGTTAAATTAAACAAAGCAATGTTAATGAAGTAATTATGTCATTGTCGGTGCCATCAAATTTAATGAGCCATTTTACTAACATCCTGATATGTGGATGAACAGGAAACCGCGGTGTGGAGTGAGCCGCGACTGTGAGGGACTCTTCATATATGTAGTTAACGGTTCGACATAATTCGGACAGTTTTTAGGCTGCCCATTTATCACAACTTTCTCTTATATAATCTGTATCCCAGAGAGGAGATAAGTTCAGCAAAAGAAGATTTATGGGCTGTGATATGTGAGCAAAGCTCAGCTTCATATCACTGTATTAATACGCTGTCATTTTCTGAGTGATAATGTATCATTATGTATCGCAACGTATCGTAATTTAAAATGGTATAAAACAATCGTATACCACAGCTAAATACGTAGGTAGCTTCTGTCTTGTAGAAATATGTAAGAGACCATGCTTTCGTGAAAACAAAATGAGCTTCTTCAAAGCATTTAACACAGTTAAAACGATTAACTTACAATGTTGTCTAAGTACTGAGTCGAGTTAACAGCTTGCGGCTTCGACGGTCAAACGGATAGTTTATGGTAAATGGTTTTGACAAAAAGTAGATTTATTTGAATTTAAAAGCATTCCTTAAAACCAGTAGCTTTTAGTATCTGTTTATGAGCTTTTAAATAGATAGGAAACTATGTTTTTATTCTAACTCTGCCTTTGGTGACACCGCTATAGCGCTGTGTGTCTGCGATACTAACGATTAGGGTTGCCACCCATACTATATATAGTATCGTGCTATATTTCAGTCAACTACTACTAACTAACTATATGTTATAGAAAAATAATATAGTACGAATAAATAATACTATATTTTCATCGGTAATTCAGTTGTCGAGCTTTTTTAACTGAGCATTGGGAATTTCAGAACGAAACGCATTCACGTCGTTCGTTGCTCACAGTCACGGCAAGTAAACGTCAACTTCAAATTGACCGTTCTTGTATATTAATTACTATCTATTATTTTAAAAATAATAAGACTTTGTTAACCAAAGCTATGACTAATAACAAATACACATGGAAAAATAAATAAGTACTAAAAATAAATGTGTACTATTTTTTTCCTTCAATTTCCCAATAGTACTATATTTTTTGCAATGTATTGAAAAAAATACTACTTTACCTTCAAAAAAAGGTGGCAACCCTACTAATGATACTCATTCGCCATAACTTTATCGATGAGTCCCGCTCCCGACAATGTATAAAGAGATAGAGTATGTTTCATTAGTGCAGCTGTAGACTACAATTATGTGTAAATGTTATACCTAGTTATTCGACGTTACTCGTGTCCCGGCTGGGAGCTTAGGAGGAAGTTCTCTGTCTCTCTAGTTCCTTGGTCGGCAACGCTGATGCTGTAATCATAAAAAATTGAAAACAAAGTAATCTTCACAAAATTTGTTACTATAAGCATAAATACCTCTATGTATATACTATACTAGACAGGCTGTTCAGTACTAAAAGTTTGGACACCTACGTTGACCACGTTACCAGATGGTGCCAACGCATTTTAGTCGGCTGCGAGCAAGCGAGACAAGTAGATGTGATTTTTGAAAAACCCCGACCGTTCAAGAACACAATAATAACGCATATTGTTTCTTGTGCACAGTTAAAACGTCTTCATTATTTACGTTTCAACTTTATTTGAGTTTATTTAAATTATAATTGGTAATTTTACTTACATTTTTTAAAATATTTAGTGCAAAATATTTGATATCCGCCATCTTGAACCGAACTTGACCGAGCGAAGCGCTGTCACAGAGTATGAAAAATGCTTGAAAAATGTGACACGGATTTTGTTCGGAACAGCCCGTCTATTTAATTAAGTCTATGACTATAAGTAGATATTATTCGTCTAGCTAGCCAACACCAAAGTCAATGCAAGCCCAATACCCTGCGATTTGATTCTCTAAACTCGTCTCACGTTCGGTGTTCGTGACCCCGCGATTGGCCGATGAAGTCATAAATTATATAATGCATTGGAAATTGTTTCTCGCGGTAGATAGCCGTGGCGCACCTACTAATCGGTTACGGCATGCCTGGAGCGTCCGCAAAAAAGATTTATGGGATCCAGATCTTGTTTGAGCGGTATGGATATTGCACTGAACAAATGACCATCTATGTATAAATAAGTATGCATGAATTATAAAAACTTACCACTATTTTTAATAGCTCCTCCAAGATTTATCAGTGCTGTGACTGCGTGTGGTGTTACTACGTAGTATTGTCGTCTGTTTGTTGCGTTATTGATCTACATGAGTAAAGACAAGTCACTATCAGGTGGCTACTTGATCATTGGACTAAAATTTACAATGTTATTTTAAGTAAATTTTTATGATGATTGTAGAATGTAGATCTATTCGTACAAAAATGAAAAAGATTTTAGGACGTTATAAAATCCAATTTTAATTGACATAATTAAATAATCTTCATATAAATATTGATTTTAATATATTTATATTTAATATGTGAAATATGTAAAGTACTTAATACAGACTAATCAAATTTCATACAGTTAACCAACAGAAGCTTCTAGAGAGGTCAATTGTGCGGGGTGACGTGATCCCAAATATCAGACAGTTTTGGGAAGGGCATTGAGGGTAAGCACATAGTTCTGATAAGTCGCAGCCTTAAATAGGATCGGCTATTTTGCGTTAGGGGCCATTCATAAATTACGTAAGGACAATTTTGCCTATTTTGGACTCTCCCCCTACCCCCATGTAAGGATATATAAGATTTCCCGGACCCCCTCCCCCATAAATGTGTAAAGTACGTAATTAAAGACTGAAAATGTGTTCAATTAAATTTCTACTAATAAAGTATTACATGTCTTTAACCCCCCCTCCCCTCGAAGTAAAGGCATGTAGAAATTTTTAGAACCCCCCTTTTGGGAACCTTACGTAATTAATGAATGGTCCCTTATCAAAGGCACTGAACTACTGAATTTCTTACCCTACGTACTGTGTCCATTCTGTCAACTCTCGCATTAAAATATTATTTTTATCTACAAATACGGCCTTTATAATTTATAACGGTACCAACCTAATACAAAACCCAAGTAAATTATTACAACCTAAGCGTGTACTTCGAACAGCCTATTTCTATCTGAAATTGCTTACAAACCCATAAATGGTTAACAAAACCAATATAATAACTCATCACGATAAGTTCGCTGACTTTTGCACCGAGCTTAGTGTTTCTCTCGTTAAGTTTACGGGGTACCATAATTTAGAATCCAATGTTGATATTAGTAGTATAATTGATTCCCGCCCCCTTCAATTATTTCATCGTAAATTAACTTAAAAACTGACGGTACGTGAGTTTATTACATTGTAATTTTAACATAAAATTTTAATGTTTGAGCATGTGTTCTGATAAAGGAACCTGTTCTACGCTTAATAGTGGTGCGATAACGGAATGTGATAAGCTAGATTTACGATAGTGTTGATCGTATAAGATAGAATGATTAAAATAGAAGTAGGTATCTAAGAGTAGGTAGGTAGTATTTTAATTAAGTGCTTGTATGAGCTGCAGGGAAACTAGATAAGATTTAAAGAATTATTTAAAATCTATGTTAGGTAAGCGTGGTGACTGGTGGTATTTTATCTGCTTGTTAATTCTTAGACAAGACACATTGGACACTTACATGTAATAGTTTCATTTTTCTTAGGAATAAGACAAGTATGTTGTTACAATTTTAATAAAACAGTAAATTCATATTTACATGTCATATTATATTCACTTATCGCAATTTGATCAAAATCACATCTCAACACAAAGCGTTTTTCACAAAAAAAAATAATTCGCGGACGAAATTTGAAAAATCGCCTCTAGATTTCTATTCTTTGTTAGTAAAGCCTACAATATAATTTTATTAAGCACTAGTGACACTCGGTGTGTACGCTAAAAAATTGTATGGGAGAAGTCGAAAATCGACTTCATGAATGGACCGAACAGCCTAATGCATTGTTTTAGTGGTCTCAAACCATCATTATCATCATCTGATTGTCGCATTATTGTCTTTCAAATTAAACTATTTTGGGACCTATCGGTTAGATGGTTTCAAAAACTATAAAAGGACATCCCTACAAACATTTGGGTGTTTTATATACCTACGTACATATTATAAATTTTTACAGCTAAATCAATCATCTTTTCTCGCCGTTCTGCCAAGGGTGGGGCGCGTCGGTTATCGATACCGATGAAGCTATAAATTATTATAATACCTCTGCAAATTATTTTACGAAGTTCCTTTTGGATTTTTTCTCCCTGATAAAGATCGTGCAGGGCCGGCAGTGTACTGTATATTTATTGTATAGTATTCATTTTAAGCGAAAATAGTAAAACAAGCTTGATAAATAAAATTGTTATACATAGTATGAAATTTTAATTTTATTTTAAAGCAATTTATAGGTTTTAAAGTCAGGTTTCGTCGCCCATGGACATCAGTGACACTGAAGACAGTATTGACTATTGACACGTCGCCGGCAAGAAAGAGAGAAGAAATTTTTTTAAGTAAAAAGTTGAACCATCTTCAAAATCAAAATAAAATGACTTGAAAAAGTGAAAAATAATTTAATGAAATACGGAACTTCCTACCTATTCATGTACTTTAAGCATAATTATATACGCTATCTATTGAAATGTAAGACGGTGCCAAGCTTATATATATAATATTTTGTGTAAGATGAAAAGCTTGACATTGCATCCACTTATTGTAAGCAATTCACACGTTACAATAATCCCAGTACATCCCTGTTGGAACGCGTTACTCCAGGGAGGTCTACCCGAGAACATCGGCACGTTATACTCACCTCCAGAATTAAATGGTACAACGCGGTACGCTCCATCCATCGTAAATATTGGTTCGGACGTTCCAACCAGACCTTATCAGTAGGTCGGTACTGTTAACACAAGCATGCATTTAATCAAGCGATGACAGGCCATGGTTGGGTTTCGTTGAAGGTAGGATAATTGCGAACTGTGTTCCTAAAATACAATTGCTCCTGAAAGTACTGGGATATAGGAGCAGTAACTGATAATATCTTGGAGTAATCTTGGAGTATATGATGGTACTTTGGAATCGATTTCAAGTGCGAGTGATAGTTGTTTTAGTTACCAGGAAATCGTAATTTTGTTAAGAGGTAGGTGAGAGTTTGTGTCGGAATATTTATTTATTTATTTATTCAGCTTACATCTAACATTACATGTTATCTTTTCCAATGCGTTAGAGTAATATTATTACATTTAAAATTTAATTAAAAATTAAAAAAGAATATTCATCATCATTACAACCTAATTTTTAATTCATCAGCATTAAATTCGTCAAGCGTTATCTATAATCAAATTCACACGTCATTTATTAATTTGTCCAAGTTACTGTAATAAATTAATCAACAATCTTATGATTCTATAATATCGCATACGGCCTTCCCGAACTTATTCAGTGTGCAGCTGATATCTTGAGACATCCTAATGCTTGTTTTATGTATTCATCAAGCGAAATGTAAAAGGTTTCAGAAAAAAATCTAGTAGACAGCTATTGTAATTTCCTCACGAGTACGATTAAGTGCCCTACCTGACCGGGACGCCATGGCGACGTCGCCGGCGTAGTCGCCACGGCTACCGTTGGCGACTGAACGTAGCCAAAAGCCTACCTAGAAGGTAGCCTTTTTCAAATTCTTTAATTAAATGACTATTTCGTCCCAACATCTTATTTTTAAATTGCGGTCGGAATAATCAGTTCTTGTGGTATCCCATAAACATGGATGATTTTGTATTTCTACAATAAACCTTTCTGTATCGAAACTCATTGTTGAAAAATGGAACCGTGTTAAGTGAAAAACATAAATAAGAATAATAATTAAAATAGTTTGTTTTTGTAAAAAACACGCATGCGTCCGTTTTGGCGACCGGTTTGGACACTGAGTGAGTGAGACGTAACTTGCACGTGTACATTTTATTGGCGACGTCGTCAGGTCACCAAGTCTCCAGACTCAACACAGCGCGCTGGCATTCATGGCTACGCTTCCAAATTGGCGACGTTGCCAAAGCGTCGCCAAGTGAGGTAGCTTCCATACATTTCAATACTAACTGTTTGGATACGTAGCCGGCGACGTCGCCATGGCGTCCCAGTGAGGTACCGCTCTAACACAATTCATGGCAGCTACGAATAGCAGTTTTAATGCCATAAAACGTTGCCTATATTGAAATAATTTAAGAAATTTGTAATAAACTATCTTATTTGGAAGCAGACATTCGCTGTATTTTCAAATTCTAATAATAAACAATGTAATTCAATTGACGTCATGAATGTATTTATATCTGAGAGAATAAATTAAAATCAAGTTTTTAATATTTTGGCGTGTATGGAACTAGTATTTTTATCAGGCTAATTAGCAAACCAAACTATTGCAGGTGCTCCCGTATGTAGTGGGTGTGGTTTGCGTGGGTACGTGTGTAGAATGTGTAATAATTAGAATTATCTTGTCTCGAGAAGCACTTGGCTTAAGAGTCAACGCTTTGTTTCTTTTTAACCGAGTTCAAAAAAAGGGGGAGGACAATTCGAGTGCATTTTTTTATGTTTGTTACCTCAGAACTTTGACTGGGTGAACCGATTTTGATGATTCTTTTTTAATCGAAAGCTGGTGCTTGTCATGTGGTTACTCTTAAATTTGAGCTAGATCTGACGAGTAGATTTTGAGTTATCCCTAATTTTGAAGTCGGTTATTTTTGTCCTAAATAATTTACCTCGGTAACCTCGTAATTTTTCAGTCGATTTACGATTCTTCTGGATTTTAATATGTTTTTCTACGATTCTTTACTTAAAATTGGTTATTTTTTTTATAATTTTTGACTATAAACTTGTCCATTTCTACTCATTACCAAGTCTATAGTTACGGATAATGTTGTACAACAACAGACAAACAGTGTGTTATTACACTAGACGTGGCCCGCGGGTACTTCACGCGTATCAGCTACCAGACACTCACGTTGAATAAAAATAAATTAATAATAGCCATCGCAAGGTTACTTTAGCGAAATTATTTTAAGCTGCACTTTATTTTCGTGCGATTATACACGAGTCAATATTACTTTGTTCATTTTATGAGCTTTGGTGTACGTTTTTCTATTTTTTTTTTAATAAAAACGATTAGTGTAATGACTTCTTTGCCTAAGGGTTATGGGTGACTATGAGTAAAGAAAAGAAAAAGGACAAGAAAGAACTGGCTTTCAAGCTTCTAGCTGGTTGGAATAGGGCCAGTCGTTTGGCGGCTGACTCAAGAAGAGCCAGCCACGCTTCACGGAAATATACCAGTAATCTATACTCTATACAAATAAATAAAATTGGAGTGTCTGTTTGTAATATTAAAATAACCGCTTTCTAAGTGCATTTGGATGTATACACGGTAAATATACCAAAACAACATTTTTTACAATTTTTGTCTGTCTGTCTGTCTGTTTGTCCCGGCTAATCTCTGGAATGGCTGGACCAATTTTAACGGGACTTTCACTGGCAGATAGCTGATGTAACAAGGAGTAACTTAGGCTACTTTTATTTTAGAAAAGAAAATAGTTTGTTAGGCGATACGAAGTTCTCCGGGTCAGCTAGTTATATCGAATATTAATGTAGTTTTACGTTAGGATTATGTATGACATATATGCTCAATTTAGCCGTTTTTGTTTAATTTAGTAGCAAACTTCCACATTTAGGATATTAATGGAATTGTATTTTAGTATTAAATGCGTTGCGAGACAGTACATCAAGATTTATTTAAAAATGTAAAATTTTACAATTATGTGATTAAAATTATCAATAAACGTTTATATGCACTCGTATTCGGACTCGCGTTTTCTGTATTGTGGTGCTTGGCTTAACTCATTAATAGCCCACTACCTACTGGGCACGGGTCTCTCCTCTTGAGGCCTAGAGTATACTCCACCACGCTGCTCCAGTGCGGATTGGTGGTGCTTAATAAGCATAAAACATTACTGTGAACATTATTTTGAATAATATCCATTTCACATAAAGTAAACAATTTATTCATAATACGTTTAATCACTTAAATGTTTGGAGTGAAAACATTTTTAAGCTCAAAATTATTCAAGTCACTTCGTCGTTACGGTTTAATCATGAACATTCTTATTGGATATCTCGAGAACTTATGATATTTATGTGATAAGATACCGATAATAAATAAATAATATAAATAACGCTTCACACTCATAGCCCCACACTAGGATTCCCTGTGTCGTGGGTGCCATGGACAACACACTAGACAAGGACATTCACACCCAGATCGAGAACAGAAATTTAAACTCATCATTCAAATTTCCGTTTCGCTGGGAATCGAACCTAGGACCCACGGTGCGGCGATCCGGCATGGTAACCATTGCGCCACACTGGTCGTCATGTAATGTTGGCACATTTGCTTTTACTCTGTTACTTTTTTGCTTTTTCCTGTATAAAGAACATAAGAACAAAAATGCCGTCTGTTTGCTTGTAAAAGGACACAGGGCTTACGATGAATGAGAGGTAATGAAACTGAAACACAGACTTAATGTCATTTGGCCATACATTTTTCTTTTTTTTAAGGCTGAGTGGAGGCGATGAAAAATTATAAGCTCATATAATTACTCCCGTGCATGTTTGTTTATTCGTTTGTTTATTAAATTTTAAAAACTTTTTTAGCTTAATTCGTCGTTGCGACTTCAAGACCTCTTATGTGTTACGCCCCACTTTTGGCAAAATCACTTTTTGACGTCAGATTATTCTGCATTTTGAAGTACTATCGAATTCAAAAATTCTCATGTGTGTACGACATTTCCATCGTAATATATTCACCAAATTAAAAACTACCTATGTCCTTGCTAAACAAAACTTTATCGACTTTCATTAATTTCCTCTAAAAGCAGATTTTTTACACATAATAGGTCTTAAAGTCGCAACGACGTTATCCTGTAAATGGATCAAATCTTGGAAGCTTGTATTATACTATGAAATATGCAGGGTATTCGATAAACTTGTTGCAATATAATTATAAAAGTAGCCTTGTCTCATGGTGACATATTAACGAGTTTTAGCCAATAATTTTTGTGAGTAAATTAGTAGTAGACGTTTCGGTGCCAGAAGCAATAGAGGCATCATAGACTCCAAACATCCGAGAATAAAACATTTATCTATTATATAAATGTCTACTCTGGAGTCGAACCCAGGATTCAGAGGGCAGGGTCAGAATCAACTGGACTACAGAGTCATCAGTGTAGCGTTACCATACGCATATGTACCATTTCCTGTCTTGCACTGTGGTAGCTTTTGCATCCATTTTTAATACTCGTCTCAAGCCGACGGTCAAACAAGTGCCTTATATAGTTTTTTTTAATGTGAATTAATGTACATTGAACCATTAATTAAATTGCTTTTAAATGCGAAAAAATTATCCGCCTCCTTTATAAGCGAAATTAAAATTCATTTATCTTCTGTACCTCTTTAGTAATGCCTTAATGTGGCTTAAGTATGTAAATGTTACAGCTTTTGGTGAAAAACCAGTATGTTGTATGAAGCGCCTTTTAATGTCGAGTTAAACGATCGTATCTTTTTTAAATAACTAGCGTAACGCGTCCACTTCGCTGTACTTTAAATATAGATTTTTTTAAACTATATCTTATTTTAATACATTACGCTTCACTATAAGAAAACAACGCTTATGAAAAGAATCTGCATCAGATTTTGTTAAAAATAATAATAATTAATAAATATTCAATTTATTAAATGGCACAATATCAGTATTTTTTTTTAATTTTATTTAAAGATAAAGTTCCTCAATTAAAATCGATCGAAACATTTTTCGCTAGTATTTGATATTTAAATTAAACAAGGCTGTAACAGTCGTTCAATCCTTATTTACGCTTTTACGATACCTTAAACATGTTTCATGCACGGACCTAAAAAAAAGACGGACGTAATCCCAACAACAAATTCAGTGAAGCACCCATAGTAATACCAACTCTCTATTCGTACAAGTACACACACCCACACATTGACACTTCACTGCTTCAATCGCGAATCAAAAATTACGCACACATGGTAAGCGGTAGGCCATTGCTATGCTTCACTCTCGATTAGACGAGGTTACGTCCGTCTTTTTTTCAGGTCCGTGGTTTCATGTAAAAACATACATAATCACGCATCCGTTCTTTCAAAGGAGGATATGACTATTACTATGTAATTTGCGGGTAATCATCGTCTGACGGTATTAGAATTAATTTAATGTTATACAATAAAAACTTACATAAGTATAATAATTGAAATGCTACTTGCACGTTCTCGTCGTTGCTTAACGATAATAGATAGTGTAGATACGTAATAAGTCGACATTCATTCATCAGTCATCAGTCATGTGCCTTTGATAATATTTATTCCTAGATAAAGGTGTCTCTCAGACATACACACACAATGACAAGCTAGCAGCAAAACAAGAGCGCTTCCGTGCTTGGAAGGGCATGTAAAGCCGTCGGACCCGGTTGTTGTAAAAACAGTCCATAAGCCATATCGAAGGTCTTCGGGCGGCTTGAAAACTTCCGACACTTGGGTTCCTATTCCACAGTTAGATGGAATGAGTATGCTCTAGACGAGGAACCCGTAGTCAGTAGTGGCCTAGTGGGCCATTAATCCGAAACGTACTTGACAACCGAATTGAGAACCTCCTCTTTTTAGGGTTTCGTAGAAAAATCGGACCTTATAGTTTCGTCATGTACGTCTGTCCGTCTGTCCGAAGCATAGCGTCTAGACTCTAGAGCCTTAGTGCTAGAAAGCTGTAATTTAGCATGAATATACATATTTATTAAAACTCCAAAATCGTAGAATACAATATTGAAAAATATTTTTTTCAGGGTACCTCCCATACAGGTATCGTGAGAATGATTTTTTTTTGTTACGTACCCCATGATGTGGGGTATCGTTGAAAAGGTCTTTCAAAAATACATATTATGGGATTCCTAAGATCATTTTAGAATTTAGGGTGCTAATTTTGGAATTGGAATTTTGAATTTTGCAAGTCAAGTGTCCCCCCCCTTGCCGACTAAACGGTTGGAGTAGGACAAGTGAAAAAATTCTTAAAAAAAGTTTATATGATGAAATTACAAGAAAAACTATCACAGCTATATTAGCATTAGTAATTAATAAATAATAGTCGATAAACTTACAACTTGGGAATCCTTCATTGCGCGTGGCCTAACACGCACTTGCCCGGTTTTTTAAGTCGGTTAAAAACAGCAACGTCTTCAAGACTAGCTACTCGTATTTGCTTTCGAAGGGCGGACAAAATAACCAAGTATATTAAGGCGCGGTGTGATCTCAATATTCACAAAACTGGATTTCTTTGCTGCTCGAGTACGAGGAAAACCAGTGAAAATATCGCACGCAAAAAATACAGAGCATAGAAAAAGGTCTAAAGAAAAATGTTAACCGAATAGAATATTAAATAGTTGTTTAATATTTCCAATAAAAATCGTAATTTGCTATACAAAAATAAACTTAATCGTCGACGTTCTCTGTATTTTCAGCGGTAACAACATATTTTTTTTTGAGAACTTAATACGTATATTATGGTTTTATTAAAACTTAAACCGGACAGATATTGAATTTAATGTCTATATTCTGAATTATCTAAGGAAAACCCTCAAATTAAATGTTTATTCGCAGTCTAGTTACATTGTTAGCAAAAATATGCTCTGCAATTTTGAACCCTATTCAGCGTAACGTAAATGTAACATTAGATTAGCGCAGATATGCGGTTGTGTGAGTGAAATCAACGTTTTTAAATCGTAGTCATACCGCGCCTTAAGTGAAACACACAGCTACTCAATAATTTTAACAGTCGTAAACGTTAAACGTCCTAACAGAAATAACGTGAGGATGTTAATGATTATAATTATTACCCAATACTTCTATTCGACTGAATTGTCTTGACACTAGTCAGCCCTATGTGAGTCATTACCGCACATCAATCATATGGGCCCTCGGGAGGCCTCCGTCGACGATATGACGTGTGCCCTGTTTGATCCGACGACCTTGTCTGACATATTGCAATATACGTTCAAACTCAACTAATTTAACCCATACAATATGCCAGTTCTGACATTATTCGCGCACGCTGTCAATTTTAAGTAAAGTAAATAGAACCTTCGGGTAGTTGGCTTGGGCGCAATATATTCAATCATTGTAAAGTTTAAATATTAGTTGGAGTAACGTTTAGTTATTTTATTTCAATTGGTTCTCAAACAAATAACGTATAATTATGACATGTCAATTTGAGAGTGGGTAGGTACCTACGTAGACATTGGTAGGTTTATCAATGAAAAGCGTGGGCGACTATTATTTTGTATCATAAATCTAATATCAGTTTAATAGACGAACCAGTTTTATAATAACACAATGGTCCCTACTCGCAAAACCCAAAACTGGTATACGATGCCATATTCGGTCGGCAACCAGTAATAAAGTCTTTACTGTCATTATTAGGCGGTGCAGTCGGCGTGCACGGCCTCAACATGTCAATTAGTAGTCAAATTAGCAAACAATGGCTTGTTTCGTGCCAGCAGTCTTCCGTAAACTGCATCTGGTAGGTATTTTCTATCACGGCTACGGAATTCCTGTACGGAGACTAGTGCTGAACGCACATTAGTTCGCACCGAACGCGCCGCATTTTCATAGCAAAGCAAAGCAACAACCCATAATTGTCCCACTGCTGGGCTCGGGGTCTCCTCTCACAATGTGAGGGGTATTAGGCCATAGTCTACCGTGCTGGCAAAGTGCGGATTGGTAGACTTCACACACCTTTGAGAACTTTATGGAGAACTCTCCGGTGTGCAGGTTTCCTCACGATGTTTTCCTTTACCGAAGCAAGTGATAATTAACTTCTAATACGCACATAATATTTGAGGTGCGTACCAGGATTTGAACTCGGGCCCCTTCGTTCGGGAGACTAACGTTATAACCGCTAGGCTATTACTGCATTTTCATATGATTTTATAAAAATGCTGCGCGTTCGGCGCGTTCGGCGCGTTCGGTGCGTTCGGTGCGTACGGTGCGGAAAAATGTGCGTTCAGCATAGGTGTCTTAATTATGGCTGCGATTACAGTAGCAATAGATATTGTTGTATTTTATGACTTGTTTACATAATGTATGGTATGTATAATACAAATGTATGTAGGTTTCACTAATCCTACGATCAATTAACATTGGAGCAATGTTCTTAAGGCCGTAGGCTATGTCAAATGTGAGAAGAGCCGCAAAAGCCACTTACAGGTTTAAGGACTGTGGGTGTACAGGTAATTATTATTATCATATACAACATTTTAAAAGTAAAATTACCTCATTAACAAGGAAGTAATTTCTTTAGCTTCAAAACTAAGTTTGAAGTTCATTGAATCTCGTATTTTATATTCATCTCAAATTCCATCTTTCGTCTTTTAATTAAGGGACAGGCAAGGAACTTACATATATTATGTAAGCTAGCTAGATTATCTTCAAATTGATTTGGAGTTAGAGTCAGGGCTGAGAATTAATTAGACAGAAGATTATAAAACGGGAAACCAGCAGAAATTCTTAGCCCAAGTCTTATTCGTCAGCAGTCTGAGATGTCGTATTTAACATCTGTATAGTGGGAACTGCAGCCTTGATAACAATGAGGTATCATGGCAAATATTTGTTAGATAAAGACCGAAGATCCTGATTTTTCCTCCGGCGATACGAGGGAAGAGGACGGCGAGAGATGCAATGTTCATTAAAGAGGGTCAGCGAGTGGGGGTGTAATTTCCCCCATCCCCCGGGGCGATCCTGTGGTCGTCTTTTTAATTTGTTCTTGGATTTCAGGGCTACGGCACTTTTGAAAAGTCTGAAATTAATATAATTATTTACTTTTATTTGAACTTTTTTTTTTGAAAAACGTATAGAGCTTCGTGGCCAGTGAACAGGGAAGTATATTTATAGGCAAAGTTAAGACTTTTATGCCTGTACTATGTAGTGTAGCATTAATGGTACGGTACAACATTGATAAATTGATTTGATTTGATACTAGTAAACAAGTTGACAGTATGGAGTTCTACGCTAAGTACCTGTAACATCAAGGGCCTCATCAATTATCAGCTAAATATTATTAGTTGTGTTTTGGGTTATATGGAATATAAATAAAGTACTTAAAGATATAAATACTTCATTATTATTAAATATTGTTTAAGATTAGAAGGTAAATAAAGATCTCTGTGCGTTTGTCACTGACATCTCAGGATCTAAAAACAACAAAACACATTGATATCATTTTATATTACAGGCAGACTGCTTGAATTGGATTCAAGCTTAAATGGATGAAATAAAAAAAAATCAGCAATCCAGGTGCTGTTTCGCATACGTTGTCTAAGAATGGTACACCTGATGTTAAGTAGCTATCGTCACCCAAGGATATCAGCAACACCACAGCATCACTAATTTGATAAAAAGTGCAAAACTACGAGTAAAAATACTTACTTTATAATTTCGTAGTTTTTCGATTTGGGCAGCCCTGGAGTCTCGAGACAGTACTGCCGGGAGGCGCGGCGTCTTATCAACGAATTAATTCTAGACTAACGAAGACCGGGGGTGGCCGCGATTAACACAACCACCCCTTGGTGAAGGTTGAGGAATATGTAGAATTGGTCCATGGAAAAACAATGCTAAGGTTTTGAGCGATTTTGGAGAAAACGGGTTTGTAGGTAACAAACATTTTCTTTGGGTAATATTTTTTTAATTAAGCTAGCTCGTGGTGCTGATGATGTTGACATGCCTCTGTTGACAAGTACGAAAAGAGAGTTTAAAATATTTAGGATAGGAGCTGGAGACAAAAGAAATTAAAAAATCACATTGCAACATTTTAGGCTACTGATATAGGTAGAATCTTGATGACACAAACGGATCTCGACAAGTTGAACATTAAATACTATGTTTTAGAAGCACGTAAAAAGACAAAAAATATACAATGGCAAAGCCACGGGCAACAACTAGGCAGTGTACAGTACTTGTGCATCCGCTTCTGAATCTTTTCTCGGTCTGTGGCCCAAGGTCCGAGCGGGTGGCATATTAAGACGAAGTTGGAAGTAAAAAAAGGCGAAAAAGAGTTTTATATTCTCTCTCGAATGGGAAGAAATAGGAGAAATCTTTCTCATTTAGCCCACCAGTGCTGACTCGTGCGCTGTCGCGGGTAGACTGCTAGCTTAAGCTCTGTCTTTAATTACAATACCGGGACCTTTTAATGAATAATGAAAAGCGTAGGGAAATTGGCGCTTAAATCCAAGTGTAGGCACTTGTTGATAGGTAGTTTGCAAACATGCCAAGTTCGTGAGTGAGTTTGGATCGGATCGGTTAACCGCCAAAGTGAAGTTAACGTGATTGAAGTGTTAGTGTGCTGTTTATGTGTATCGTAGAAGAGCATAGAAGTTAAAACATGACATATGAGATTGTAAAGAATTTACTGCGATGACATCAAGTGTGAATGTCCTTGATTGAATGGCAACAGGTTATAATTAAGAGATTCTTCGTTATTTCAAGAATTCACACAGAACATGATTAGCACAGGAAAGAAGAATGGAAGCTTAGCAGGGAACTTCTCCCAGTTATGGATAGACCTGCCATTACCGGTGCACCGGCCAGAGATAAAACAATAACACTTGGATATAGAGTATAATATTATATCCCAGAAGACTATTTGACTAACACTTCAGATCTACAGTAAAATATAACAGGTGAGATAATCCTTTAACAATACTTTACCAATACGTGGATATTGACGGATTTCCTGGTCTCTATACAATACCTATTTCTACATATTATATTATATTATATTATATTATATTATATTATATTATATTATATTATATTATATTATATTATATTATATTATATTATATTATATTATATTATATTATATTATATTATATTATCTATACTAATATATAAAGAGGAAAGATTTGATTTTTTGTTTGCATTGAATAGGCTCCGAAACTACTGAACCGATTTGAAAAATTCTTTCACTTTTGGGAAGCTACACTATCCCCGAGTAACATAGGCTATATTATATTTTCAAAAAAAATTAGGGATCCTTAATAAAACTCCAATAATGTAACCCCAGGTGTAAGAAAACCGAAGCAAAGCGAGGGCGGGTTACTCGTCTATATTAATATATAAAGAGGAAAGATTTGATTTTTTGTTTGCATTGAATAGGCTCCGAAACTACTGAACCGATTTCAAAAATTCTTTCACTGTTGAGAAGTTACACTATCCTCGGGTAACATAGGCTATATTATATTTTCAAAAAAATTAGGGATCCTTAAGAAAACTCCAATAACGTAAATCAAGGTGTAAAAAAATAGGAAAACCGAAGCAAAGCGAGGGCTGTTACTCGTATATTATAATACTAACATTGCATCAGTGTGACAATCACCTAAGCTGTGTTAGGCTGTGATTTTTTTGATTGTGCTTTATACTGCGGCCAATATATTTTTAGCTAGTTAAATGAAACTTTTTATGATGTGTGTATTTATACTCTGTGTTTGATGTTTAAGGTGCTGTCAGTATTGATAGTTATGATATGAAAAGATGAGTTGAGTCATGTCATACATTTGTGTTTAACTTTACAAGACAAGTGTTCGAGGATTCAAACACAAACGCCTACATGTTCACACTCTCATTAGGATTTCTTATATGACATATCGTTGGTGGTATCCATATGCACGAATGGGATATAACAAATAATCAGAACATGAAAAAATATTTTTTCTGTCACATACATTTCTGCCTGAATTTCCAAACCTGAACTTAGAGGCACTAGGAAAATTATTTTCCTAATAAAAACAAGTATAACTATACACAAAAAAAAAATTAATCGCTAACAAGCAGTTTACTTTAAATTTTTAATTAGAAACTTCAATTCATAACCTACTTTTGAGTTTTAAAATTTTAAGCTTTTCATTTTTAGAGTGATATTTCGCTAGTTAACTGAGACTTCGTCGCCTTTCAACCGGCGCTGGTCGGGTCGAGAGCTCTGTCGTTATTTCCATTTTCAATTGCCAATTAGTTTTAATATTTAGCAGACTTGGAAGCTTGGAACTTGAAAACATCTGCTGTGCTGTTTGACCTACTGCATTGTACTGTTTAAAGTTGAGCCATGACTTCAACAATTGTCACTGCATTGTTTTACTATGTTACAGTTTTAACACAATAATAAAACAAAACTTAAAATTAATGACGAGAGGTCAAATTGTTCATCACTAATTAGCGCTCTAGCTCTACTCGCGGCTTTGCTCGTATTTTCCAGGATAATAAGAACCCTATATTTTATTTTGGACTATCTGTGTTTTAAATTTCATGAAAATCTGTTCAATAGTTTACGCGTGAATGAGTAACAAGTCTATCCCGGAAAACACGGACAAAGCAGCTCTCATAGCACCAGTATGGAATAAGTAAATAAATAATGTTACCAGTTCCAAGATACAACATAGTATTGAAGTAAATATGTTGTATGACTTAACTACTTTTACTGAAAACATACAAGCAATGGCGTCTCAATTAGGAATTATTATTTTATATTTATAATACTTTTACAATACGCATGGCGACAGTAAGTAAAAATCACTAAAATTATGTATTTATTTAATGAAACCTCTTAATGGATTACAAAACATGCATTTATCGTATTATTATGAGCGAGGTTAACAATATTTTTGATAAAATAAAACTACAAAATACGGCAAGCCGCCATGATATCTTAAACGCCAATCAGTCTCAATCAGCGCGAATTACGTCACAAACAAACGATTATCACCATACTGATAATGACATCTCGTCTATTATTTCCCTGAAAAGTGACGTCACAAGCGACGCCATGACACTTTAAAGCGTTTTGGTGCGAATTTTGAACTTATAAATCGAAATGTATTTATTTTATACTAAACCTTATTTTTTTTTTGCGGAAACATGATATACGTTGTAATTATAATATATTTCCCAACAATATAGAACAGTATTTCAAAATCTGTCATCATGCCTATTGCAATTCGACGTAAAAGGTAAACATAAAAAGGTAAAAAGGAAGTCGCATAAATAAAAAGAAATAGCGGTCATTATTAATAATAAAAGTACTCGAAACAATAATCTGGCCTGCAAACGGGGGAGGGTCATGTCCTCACGGGTAGCGAGTGTAGAGGACCTTCGTTATCCCTTAAATCCACATGGCGGAAAATTTCATTTCAATCGTCCGATTTTAGCTTCTTACACACATATAATCTATACAAATAAATAAAATTGGAATGTCTGTTTGTAATATTAAAATAACCGCTTTAATAAGTGCATTTGGATGTGTACACAGTATATATACCAAAACCACATTTTTTACAATTTTTGTCTGTCTGTCTGTTTGTTCCGGCTAATCTCTGAAATGGCTGAACCGATTTTGACGGGACTTTCACTGGCAGATAGCTTATGTAACAAGAAGTAACTTAGGCTGCTTTTTTTAAATAGTTTGTTAGGCGATACGAAGTAATATGTAAAGTTAGTCTGTTTTTCTGTTCGGTCCGTAATAATAAACTGCGATCTCAAGATTCGGTTTGAATTCCTTAAATATATCAAATCATGTGAAAAAAATCGTTTATAAGATCTGAGATCGCGCTCATGAGTAGAGAGAGTTTATTAATACATTCCTTAGATTATGCCAGAGTAATAAAATTAGAAACAATTTACTGAACTTTACTGTGTGAATTGATTTAATCAGTTGATTTGATTAATCAATAACATTTTAATTGATCAATAAAGTGAAATCGAAATAAGCTAAAAATAATTATGTCTTTAATAGGTACTTGGGTTATTTATTGTTATGGAACTTAAGTTTATGGAACCTTCCGTATGGCTCTTCTATACACCAAACGGCATCGTTAGATTCTTTCTTAGTTGATTCTAAAATACAGGGTCTGTTGATTCTAGAATTCTTGACCCTGTATACTAGAATCAACTGACCATAGTGGAGGTTTAAAACTTCGGCATGTTGTTCTAATAAGGATTAGTAGAAGATAGGATTTATGTAGCAAGCTTTTTTATACAATATTTTCCTTATCTCCTAATAGAAACTTATACAGGCAGACAAAAAATGACTTTTTTTAAATAAATAAATGCACTCAAATGGACAGAACAAGTAGACTTCTCAATATAGCTCACTTTTTGCCTGAAAAATAAGTTTTTTTTTACAGGCAGCCAAACCCACGGGAAATAGCTAGTTAAGCCCCTTAGCTTTATTGCAAATATCCCTGGACCCGGCTTAATATGCATTAATGGTATCCCAAAATTTCTTTAAAAAAAATATATGAGGGCAACCCGACCGTGACGTATAAGTGGATTACGCGTTCCTTCTCACTCTAACCCACCGAGACATCTCTTTTTCGCAAACCCTGATAGATTTTGGGTTTAATAAGTATGGAGAGAGCTATTCTCATAGTAAATATAAGAATCTCTTTTAGAGCTAATAAAATATTTATTACACTTGTCTTATTGGTAGATATTACCGTAATTAAATGATTATTAAGGCCTCTCGATCATAAAACGTTGTTCGGTTCAATCTAAACGACTTTTATGTTTACTATACGACCATAAATTTTACAAGTCCGGATATCTGACTTTGCCTTATGAAGAATGTACGTGTTTATTATGTTCTTAAATATCATAAATAAATCTTCTTCTGTAAATAGCAATATTTTCTAAAGCTGAACTAGTCCAATAAAATAGTAATAATAGTATTATTCAAATGCAATAATATAAAATAGATTTTATGGATATCTGTGACTGTGTTGTACAAAGGTAGACTGTGATCTGGATATGGGGTACTTAATATCCCGTAAAACGCGGGCAAAGCTGCGGGCAGAGCGCTAGTATTAATAGTTTAATGACGAACGGATATTACAAATTAGATGATTATTTTAAAGACAAGACTGCTTGGACATGAGTTTTATCAATATAGATTGTAGTAGGTGATAAGTGCTATCTGTAACTGTGAGCAGGAAAAAACAACCCCGGTTTCTTGCTGCTTCTTCTCCCGAGCCCTCTCACAGTAGGGCCTTGTTGAAGCATTGGCGTAGCTTGCATGACTTTCAAAAAGTGTTTGTAAACCAAACCAATTTTGAATAAAAATATTTGATTTGATTTGATTAGGTACTCACTCATCACTATAGTTATTGATACATAAAAATAATTAAAATACGGACAAGTCGAGTGATAAACGTAGTCCTTGACAAAGAAAACCCATTATGTCATAAATTTTAAAACAAACGTATTCTTTTAAAACCTAACTAATTGTTTCACACAGATTAAGCGTATCAAATTAGTGATGTCTAAAGCAGTCACAACAAAGCAAATGTATTGAGGATATACGACAGTTAACATCTTCGTCGTAATTATTTAACTGCACTATAAAATCGTATTTTATAATTCATTCTATTCTATCATTAACATCGTCTTGTCAGAGTTGTTAATTGTTTTTATACGAAATGCGACTACTAGCATTTCTTTTTGTTGAATTAATTAGTTGGCAGATGTTTAAATCTAATTGCGATTTAAGTAATATATTTTGAAAATTAAAAAGACTGCGTTTGAAATAAAAACAATTTACTGTTGACAATTCAATACTACAATGTGCCTCATTTCTAAGGCTAATAATAAAAGGTACATTTAATTACGTTTCCGTTGCATCAAATACTCTGAATATGCACCGTGCCCGTCTCGATTACATGACATGTGTTGGGGCTAATATTTGTTGCTAATTTTATTTATTGTGAGTGCATATTTCCTTGTAGGAGATAGATACTAAATATGTACAGAATATGCCATTAGGTATACCTTCCACCTAGAAGACTTAAATACTATGTTGATTCCTGTAAACTAACTTCTGTAACTCTTAAAAATATGATAAGGATTATTGTTGATAAAATATTAAAATAATTCACACTCTGTTCATACGCTATACTTAGTTTAAATGTTGATATACTCTTGCTTAGTGTAATGTTAAATAAAATTTAATTTATTAATTAATTTATTTGTTAACAAAATCCACAGCTCTTAATGTTATGAAATTTTACAGATCTTATGAAGTAAATCATATAGCCAATTACGGATTTACATTTTTTGTATCTATACCTATAATAACAGATCTAATCTGAATCTAAATAATAAATAATATGTAATAATAATAATAATATAAATAATAGTCCGTTTCCAGGCAACGCCAGCCTTCGTATTCTTCCTAGGCGGCGACAAAGACTCTGTGATGTAAGCATATTTTTCTGGTGCGGCGTTCTGAAATCAATACTTGCTGAACTTGCTCAGACTAGCGACCAAACACTTAGCTCAACTTATACATTTCTCTTATGAGCGCACGTGCTCCCAAAATGGGTCTCTAACGGCATTGCGAAATACAGGAATCTTCATTAAATTAGGGAATCTTAGTAAAACTACAGAAGAAATAATAGTACATTTAATAGTAGTAAAACTTAGTAAATTAAACAATTTACTACGTCCCTTCAATTTATGTTTAATCATAAAAAGTTAGTGAATAGTTAAGGTAACTTAGTAGTTCCAAAGGTTATGATTTTATTTGCAAATCGAAATAAATAATATTTCGCTGTGTATTTACTGGAAATTTACTAAAATTGACTGAAGGCCGAAGAAAACCTAATACTAAGAAAGTTGAAGAAGACGACGGTGACGATAATATTCATTTGAGGGTATTTACAGTCTGTTGTAGGGTGACCAGTATTTTTTGTGAAATATAATATTTTAATGTATTTTCATTCAAAATAATTGTGTCCAAATTGTATTAAGTATAAATAAGCGTTATTTAAAGAAGAAAATCAGAGATAATTTACAGATAAAACAATTTTGCCACAGGATTTTCATATTTTTCACGTTCTGATTTAAGTGTTTCGAATCTCGTATAAAAAATATTCCTTTGAGTATTATTTCTAGAAAAATATATACCTACGTAAAAATATTTCAGTTACGGTATCGAGAGCCTAATCGAAAATATTCATAAAAATCTGATATTATTTCTAGATTTTACCAGTTTTTCATTACAAAAGTAATAAACTATGCGTTCAAGCAAACCCATGGTGACCCCAGTTTACCCTACCAATAATTCAAAGCTGCAATTCGAACGAGTTGGGTCCGCCTTCGGTCTGTAAATGAAATTTAAATGAAATGAGAAAAAAAGTGTTGGCGACGCGACAAATTCCGACAAATATAAACATTTCAGCTAGCTGGTAGCTACCCAGACGTTTTATTGGCGTTAGGAACTCTCTGTATTTTCTAGCACTACAAAGTTCTGTATAATATAAAATGTTTGAACGGAATAGTCTCAGAAATTAGTGCACGTATTTTTATGCGGTTTGCACCGATAGATAGACTGTAACGAAGAAAATTTAGGTGTTAGGATAAAGACGAAAAGTTTATAAAACACCAGATGAAAACATTAAGTTTTCCGATATAAAGGTTGGTTACTAGTTATAAACAAATCGAATGTGTAATGTTACTAATCTAGTAGTAAAAGCGTATAACCATAATCTTCCTTGCTTAATTTGCGTGGCTATAGGAACTAACTTTACACTGCAACTCATGTTTTAGTTTGAGTTTGAGTTTGACTTAAAAATCAAAGGAAAATGTGATGAAAAGGGGGATGTCACGAAAATATTGAATAGACTTTACTAAGTTAGTGCGCTTCATTATGGACCATATCCCCACTTACCATCAGGTTTGCGGTTGCAACTTATTTTTAAGCAAAAAAATTTATGGTTGCTCTCAAATTACAATACCTGATTTCAATGCAGAAGTGTGAATAATTACATTAGATGGGATTCCAAATTTAAATTCAAAATCATATCACATGTGTCATTATTAGTCTTTTAATAAATTCAAATTTTAAAATTTCAAAAATCTCCGAGAAAAAACTTAACTACAAACCATTTCGAACACGTCAGATTTCAAACAAAAAAAACCGCATCAAAATCTGTTCATTTGTTTAGGAACTACGTTGCCAAAGACAAACATACAGACACACAGACATACAGATACCGAAACACAGACACGTCAGACAGAAACTTAACACCCCTTTTTTACGGCGGGGGTAAAAAATCGTTCCAAAAAAATATGCTAAACAAACAATGGAACGAAACGCCTAAAGTATTCAAAAGCGTTGTTACTAGCCGTGGTCCGTGGTTTGTGTGCGGTTAGCTATTTTAAGCCTCTGCCCTAAGCCCGGTTACCAACTGTTTCCGCAAAGGTCAGGAGAAAGGTCACACTTCAAAGTCAATTAACGCCTTTAAACCGCTCCGGAGTATTATTGCTGCTTAGATAATTACAGACGGGTAAAGCCGCGTCTAGATTAGTGACCATGTAGAGACAAATATGAATTTTACGAAGAAAAAAATAACAGACTTCAAAATAACTTAAAAAAGTACTCGTCAGATTTAGCTCAAATTGAAGTGGGACTACATGACAAGCACCAACTTTCGATTAAAAAGGATCATCAAAATCGGTTCACCCAGTCGAAAGTTCTGAGGTAACCAACATAAAAAAATACAGTCGAATTGACTACCTCCTCCTCTTTTGAAGTCGGTTAAAATGATGTAATTATGTTTATTTAATTTTTTTTTGTATTATTGGTGATCGAGTGAAGATTTTGTGATTGAATTTTCATTCATTTATAATTCTTAATTATGTGATCAATAACAATATTTCTGTATTATTATATTACATACTAGCTTACGCTCGCGCCTTCGCCCGCATGGATTTAGGTCAACTGACATAAAACCATAATGAATTATACACCTAAATATTCCTCAGGAATCTATTCTACTATTATACTATCTATTGGTGAAAACTGTACAAAAATCCGTTGGGTAGTTTTTGAGTTTATCGCGTTCATACAGACAGACGTGGTCAGGGGACTTCATTTTATAATATGTATATATTTAATTAGCCAACAAACAAACAGACGCGTCACCCGATAATGGACACCCCATGGATACCAACTACATCAAAGGTATTAAAGCCGCGTTGCCGATCAAGGCCATTATAACTATATCTTAGTGGATATTTACTATACGTGCCATGTAGGTACGTTAAACAATATTAATTTATACTATTCATTCGTTCCAAATTACATACATTGCCATAAAATTATATAATTAGCTCTAAATGGGATAAAGTTAAAAAAAAAGACAGTAATTTCAGGGACTAACCGAAAAAAGGAAGGGAAATTAGTTATTGATTGTGTGTACAATGTGAACGAAGCTTTAGAGTGGGACGATTGTTCGTAGTTATGCGTACCCACGTTCTTATGTACGTAACTTTATAGGATATTGGAAATTAACGGTATTTCAAGCCTTGCGGAAGATAATAGAGATTCATTGCAAGGAATTTGACCCTCTAGCCCAGTTGTTGTGAATCTGCCTTCGCCTGAAGAGTTCCCGTGTTTGATTCACGCGTCAGGCATTTAATAATAACAATATTACTATTTTTATGTTAAATACTCTACTTTTAATATTTACTCAAGTTTCAACAAATGTTACATATAAATAAATATGAAATAAAAGTTTGGCCTCGAGTTACGGATGTCTCAAATTTTGTTAAATATTTTATTTACAAAATACTTTTATTAATAATAATATGTTATTTACGAAGTTTTCATTATGATCCATTCGTTCTTACATTATATTATGTATGGCATATATGTATATTATTGGGTAATTCACTGTGTATTTTAATTGCAAAAATGCAAATTAAAAATAGTAGCCACTATTTAAAAAGCGATTAGCCATAGCCACCGAGCTGAATAAAGGTGCCTAGAAATACTTATTAAAGCAACATAAAAAGGCTTAGCCATCAAAAGACTATAAACTTCAATTTATAATCATTGCCAGTCATAATCGTTACAGGTAATGTAGCAAAACTATTTTATTGCGAATGCCATTTCTGGGAGTTTATAGTTCTTCCAACACATTAAGGGTAGAAGTACCTGTGATCGACAATGTATGTAGGTGCTTTAAAACCAATTTCAGCCTACTAGCGTTCGCTCCAACAAATTAAAATTTGCCTTAAAAGCCTTAAGCATCCCATTAACATACAATGGGATTATAAGACCATTCATTCGTAGGTTGCTAACGTACGTCTATTAAAATTTGTCACTATGTTAATTCTTCGTCAACAATGAAGAAGCGCCGCGTTTTTCAACTGAGACTAAATTGTATTGATGTGGAGATATTATCTAGCCGGCTTACAGTTAATCTGGTATTAAATTACTCCTAGGATTATCTGATTTCACACTCAAATAGGAAAACAATCTACCTAATTAGTAGAGAGTCTACAGAAGAGTGAATAAATAGGCTTTTACCTTACAATCTTGAATTTCTTCGACACTTATCAGGTAAAATAACAGTCAAGCGTAAACTTGACAAAAATAAAAACCGGGCAAGTGCGTGTCAGGCCACGCGCAATGTTAGGGTTCCGAAGTAGTAAGTTTATCGACTATTACTCATTAACTACTTATGTTAATATAACCGTGATAGTTTTCCTAGTAAATTAATTAGATAACGTTTTTTTTAGAATTTTTTCACATGTCCAACTCCAACCGTTTAGCCGGCAGTTAGGTACACTTGACTCTGACCAAACTTAGTACTTACATTTTAAGTCAAATATTTCGTAAACGGACCTCTAATTCCAAAAATATATTTTTGAAAGACCTTTTCAACAATTCCCACACTCTAGGGTACGCGACGAATAAAAAATTCATCCTCACGTTACCTGTAGGGGAGGTACCCTGAAAAAAATGATTTGCAATATTTTATTCTACGATTATAGAGTTTGAATTAATATGTATATCCATGGCAAATTACAGCTTTCTAGCACTAAGGGTCTCGGCGCTTTGCTTTTAACAGACGGATGGACAGACGGACAGACGGATGAACATGACTAAACTATAAAGGTTCCGATTTAACTTCGGAACCCTAAAAAATAAATTCCTAGGATCCTACAAGCCTTGAAGTGTTCTTAGATGCAAGACAATTCCATATGATAAGTTATTTTAGATCACAAACTACCAGGACCTCGCGTATCTTTGATCTATAATAATTAGGTACGGTTTCTTTAAGGAGTTGTTTGCAAAAAACGACTCCAGAATAAAACTTGCCACGAAAAGCTATAGAAATGGTTGGGATTTCATTTAGGTACGTTTTATTATTATTTTTGGGGGTAGTTTTGGCGGTAATATTGTTTGAGTGTCTCGTTGGTAAGTTTTTTAAAACCAATATCTATCAGAAGAGCTCATGGCGGTGACGCCAAATAAAAATATTAATTTGCTTTTGAACTTCCTCTCAAACTTGAACCGAAACACGTTAATGTACATTTTATACTTGTTTCGATAGAACGGTGCTTGGTAAATCTTACCTGAAGGAAGGACCTGGCCTTTGGCCTGGTCTCCATGGGGGCCTCCATTGACCTACCTCAGGATAATTGGAACTAAAAGTTCAATGCTCATCTAATTCAAAGTACTTCTCAACATGTAACCTTCTTTCTTTTTTTTCTCTCTTTCTTGGCCGGCAACGCATCAGTGATGCTTTTTCAAAGTCAAAGTCAAAGTCAAAGTCAAAATATTTTATTCATATAGGTATCACTGATACACTTATGCACGTCATCATTTTTTTATCTACCAGCTTTTCGGAAGGGTGCTTTGTCATGGAGGAAAAGAAAAGCCGAAAGAAACTCCTCGCACATCTTTTAAAAAAAATATTACAAAAAAGAAAATATTACAAAAATATTTACTAATCTAAGCGGAACTGGTTGCAGAACTGGTCATTTCCATGCATCTTTGTCATTTAAATACTCGTCTATTCTATAATATCCCTTGCCTAACAATTGTGTTTTTACACGTTTTTTGAAAGATTCTATTGGCAAGTCACGTATTGATTTTGGAATTTTATTATAGAAATGTACACCAAGCCCCATGAAAGATCGCTGCACTTTACTTAGGCGGAACGAAGGCGTAACTAATTGATGCATTCTTCTTGTTTGGCGATTATGAATATCACAATTTTGTTTATACGCGCTTATATTCTTCCGTATAAAAACTACATTGCTAAAGATATACTGGGAAGCTACTGTAAGTATGCCTATTTCCTTGAACTTTTCACGCAAAGATTCCCGAGACTTAAGTTTATAAATGGCCCTAATAGCCCTCTTTTGGAGTATGAAAATTTGTTCTATACTGGCTGCTTTGCCCCACAGCAATATGGCATAGGACATAACACTGTGGAAATAAGCAAAATAAACTATCCTAGCAGTTTCGACGTCAGTATACTGCCTTATTTTCCTAACAGCATAAGCAGCCCTACCGAGTTTATTCGCGAGATTTGCTATATGTGGGCCCCATTGAAGTTTACTATCCAAGGTCACCCCTAAAAAGACCGTGGATTCCTCCATATGCAATGTTTCATTATTCAGTTTGAGAGTTTTGTTGACTTTTTTAACATTAGGTAGTACAAACTCTATACATTTCGTTTTTTTTTGCATTTAGAAGTAAATTATTGATAGTGAACCAACGCGACACATGCGAAAGAGCACTATAAATAAAAACTTAAAATATTTTGGTGTTGCTAATATTCATGGGCGACGATAGCCACTTACCATCAGGTGGATAGTCAGCTCGTTTGCTGGCTACTTCCATAAAAAAATTAAAACAATTGCGTGCATTGAATCAACCTTTTAATTTTCATCGGAATCATCATGACTAGTTGACAGAGCGGATATTGAAATGCCGTCATCAGAACCGAATCATTAGTCGTCAGTCAATTGATTGATATCTAACAAGATAATTGTGTGATTCGCGGTGGTCAATGCTTGGGGAATACCCGCGGAAATATGACCATAGACATTAAAACTTCATTACACAGAATTGGCACTAAGTGAGGTCGTATATGTAAGAATCTGCATAAGTCTATAAAATTTAAGTTTATTAACTGGTCATGTAGTATTTTAATACCCGATTTAATTGTGAAGTATCACCAGAATTTTTGCTTTTATTTAGGATTCCTTGTTGCGACTGCCATTAACAAAAACAAATGACAAATCATAAAAACCCGCGAATAAACATGTTTCTGCCATTATCCTCAGCTTCATTCGCACCCGCAACCTGTAACTCAGCAGACAGGAATGAATGTATTAAATAAATTTAACGAGCGCAAACATAAGAAAACGATATTTAAAAAAACGCTGCACATGGCCATTGACGTGTGCCATGGACAACACACAAAGACAAGACACACACAGAGACTAATCATTCATCATCATCATTCAAATTTCCACCTCGCTGGGAATCGAACCCAGGACCCTTTGCACTATGGTCCGGCATGGTCTTCATATGAAATCACTCACTTCTGCATAGACAAAAAATACTGTTTAATAACTTGAACATAGAAGTGAATCATTCAACATTCGAATCAAACCTTACAATTTCGCCTTTCACTTAAAGTGAATCCATTTGTACCGTGTAATATCAGCATAATAAAGCATCAATCTGTCAGCTGTCATTGCTCATTAGATCATCGTAATAAGAGCGAGCGAAGCCGGGAGCGATGCGCAAGCGAGACGTATATTTCCCAGGAGTGGTTTTGTTGCTGAATATAAAGAAATATCTCTGTGCGTACCGTGGCGTTTCTACTGTTGATACGCCGATTAAGACTGTTTGATACTTATTTGATGTCTTTAAATCTAATTATAATTATCTTCATCTTCATCATGATAATATTATACCTATATCAATATCAGTCAGAATCACAATCCTCAGTAATGAGGCCTGACTGAAGAGAGAGAGAGAGAGAGATATCAATATCATCATAATATATGACACAACTGTGACTGAACAATGTCTTTACCTACCTAAATGAAAAAATTAAAGACAGAGTACATGAAAAATATTTGAGAAAATGTATTAGTAGGCAGTATATTAACGCAATAAATTCGTCTGCGGAAAATTCATCCGGAACACGACGAGTCGCTTGGCGGCTGACTCATGCTCAAGGATGGTAGCTATCCAGGCGAACCCCATAATAGTAGAAATAATAATAGTATTAATGGTATTAATTAATAATTAAAATCAATATTACCAATATAGACCATACGCATACTTGAACAAATAAATTCATTCATTCATTCATTCATTCATACATTCATTCATTCATACTATCAGCAGGCCGGATTTAGTCGCCTCTTACGACCCCCGTCCGGCGTGGGATTGGGATTAGTATTCTGAACCGCCCCATTACGGCTTTTTTGTACTTCTTATTTCTATGTCTAATGATATCTGGATATCGAGTTTTTAGGGTTGTTGATTTATGAATGCGATATAATATTTTCAGAATTTGTAATAGCGGAATTAATATGATGGGCGGAACGATTTGCGGAAAATTCATCGAAAATATTTCATCGAATTACATTTCATCGAACACATTTCATCGAATCAACATTTCATCGATAACACAATTAATCGAATTACAATTAGCCGAATCAACATTTCATCGAATGACAGTGCATCGAATGACATGTCATCGAATGACATTTCATCAAATGACAAGCACGAAAGTGCTCAAGAAATTTTTGCCATTAGCAGCCATCTATTATCTTGGATAGCTTTAGCTTGTTTAGTTGTCTGTCCGTTGTATTCGGTAAGTTATATTGCACGTTTTCGGTATCGGTGTTTCAGGAAGGAGAGGCCCAAATAAATTTAATGTTGGCATTCAGCCAAAACGTGCTACATTCGTTTTAGGGTTCAAATTACAAAACACGGCCAACAACAGTTGATGGATTATACAGACACATTTCAGTGTTCGTTATTGAAAGCTGTATAAACGCATTTTTTTTACTATGTTGTTGTAAATTTGTATGGAATTCGTATTTCTATGTATGAGAGTAGTGTCTTCTAATAAGCTTTTTACTACTTTATTGCTTGTACAGCAAAAAATACTTATTTTTTCACAGTGCCATCTAATTCGTCGAAATTAATATGTTGCACAAATCAAGTTAAATACTATGTGGTTACATATTAATGTCTTGTATTTCATCTTCGCTTCCTACAAATAAATTATCACTTCATTGCACGATTAAACTAATTACCTACGTTGCATAGCGTTACCTGCGTCAATAATTGATTTGTATTACTTTTTGTTAAACTTTTTAAAACCTGTAATTGCGATGCTACCGGAAAAGTCCTAAAACAATTGTCCATTATGTTCCTATTTTCTCGGAAAATTTGTGTCATCAATACATAAAATAAGTCACTCATTTCTCAATACAATTTATTTTAGGAGCCCACAAAAAATTGTCACACAAAGTATCAAAACCAATCGGAAAGAATAGAGCAGAAAAAATCCATTTCAGCTGAGCCAAGAGACGTTATAAGTAGGATTTGGCGCTTGGAAATCCAAAGAAAGGGACAACAAATGTGCCAAAAGGAGATAGAAGACGTCGAGTAAATGAAATGTATGTACATAACCCAACGTATATAGATTGAACATTAAATACAATTGGCTCAGATAACGCAGACTTATTTGAGAGAGATGAAAATGGGAAGGCGGTGGAAAAATAAGCGAATAAGGTCCCATCCATGAATACAAATGGTTTTCTTGCGGCTTGGATTTCCCTTGTTTATGTTTATTTAGATTAGTTTAAGTGGATTGAAACTAGTCTACCCACTCTGTATGTGACTGATGTTTGAATGGGACTAAGGAATAATCGGAAATAGATTGAATTAGAATGTTATAAGTCGACAGAATCAGTTTATTTTCATATGATTTTACAAAATTGCTTCCATTTGTAAGATGAAAAATATGTCGTCTTTTGAATTGAATTACCTACACTTTATTATTACTATTTTTTTTAATATAATAATACCTATTTCGAAAAGTAATACGTACTTCAGAAGGGTTAAAATGAAGATCATAGAGAAAATAAAGTCTCATTTTATATAACTTATGGATATTTCCTTTTAAACGGAAAATAAAATGTTTCTGGTAATTCTTGGGTAAACTCATTCTGAAAAGTAGGACAATAAGAACGGGACATATAGTCGCTCAGTTTCTTTGTGAAGCAACTAACTCCTGTGTACTTCAACGACAAATTACATTCGCTATAAAACTTTAGCGAGTCTTTTGGCGTTGCAATTAAAATATTATATTCTCTCCCATAAAGTTGCTTGAGTGAAATTTACTGCAATAAAACTTGACGTAACTTATACAAATTTTCAAAAGCTCTCTTTAATGGGAGGCACGATAAAGCCATAAATAGACGACGTCAGGTTTAGACTTAAACACAAGTAGGGTGGTGAACTCAATAAACTGTAGAATTTATAACTTTCATGTAAATAATGTCTTGAAAAGGAGTGTCGGTGAACAAAAGACGTTGGCCTCGGCGGCCATTTATAAAAAAGTTCTTATGCAAAGTTTTGCAATATTGCGATAGTCTGACACGGCTCATTCATGCTTTGCAAGTAAGGCGCTGTGTACACAGGAGGCGGGGTTACTTGGTGTGCAATAGACGTATGGATGTTGACGTAAAGTAAAGATGCACGTCTTTTTTATTTTCATGTGCAGTGTGCAGTCTTTCATTACACTTAATGATAGCATGTGGAACGGGCGAGCATAAGACATGATTGAAATGACAAAATGATAATCATTATAATAATGTCAGCATTGGTGTTGTGTTAATTTTTATAAAATTAGACCTACATGAAAATAATACATTATTAGGGCGACGATAGCCACTTACTATTGTCAGCTTGTTTGTCGGCTATTTTAATAAAAAAACCGGGCAAGTGCGTGTCAGGCCACGCGCAATGTAGGGTTCTGAAGTTGTAAGTTTATCGACTATTACTCATTAACTACTTAAGCTATTCATCATATAACCTATTTTTGGGATTTTTTTCAGTAGTGCATCTCAGTTTCCAACCATTTAGCTGGCGCGGGGGACTTCAGGATTTTTTCAACTTTACCCCACACTATGAAGTACACGACGTAAAAAAAAATCATCCCCATGTTACCTGTCGTGAATTTTTTTTTATATTTTAATCAACGATTTTGTATGTTTATTCGTGCCAAATTACAGCTTTCTAGCACTAGCCGCTATGCTTCAGACAGACGGACATAACGAAACTATAATGAATTAACATGTAAACTAAAAATAAAATATATTGTTTACAAAATATAACTATAGATTGTAACAAGATACCATTACCATTAGGACAATTAGTTACCTTATGGATAATATGCAAACGAAGGATAATAATTATGAAGATCAGTTGTTAAATTCCGGATAAAATAGTGGTCACAACCGCCATTAAAATAACATTAACTTAAGAAAATCAATTAATTATTTGCCCAATTTAACTCCCTTGATGATTTTCGTCCGCGTGAATAGTGCCTAAGATTAGTGGCCTTTTTAGTTTGCAGTTCGTTGGTGAAATTTGTTATCGTGCGGAATGTTACAAGAAGGGCGTTGCATGCCATGCTTGCCGGTTTAGGGTTCCGCGACGGTAATCGAATGAGTGATTGCCATGATTTGAATAAAGTCTCAAGCGTAGAAAGTCCGGAATTCACTTTGACATACATTTTTTTAAGTAGGCTCATTAGAATTAATTATCGCTTTATTTGTACACCAAACAAGTAATTTGTTAATGATCCTGCCTTCCGATCTAAGTCCCGAGTTCGATTCCAGGCTGGTGTAGACTTTTACATGACGGATGAATAGTTCTCGGTGCCGTCAGCGACGCAGAGTCTAGTGCAGAGGTGTGTGTGTAGGGTTTATTGATTCATATTGCTATCGGAGCCTGAACCCAGTAAATTATAAGAAACACAGCTAGGATTATAAAAAAAATGAAAAAAGAGTAACACTGTTACTACTGTTTTTCTTGTCTATTTTTTTTGTAATAAAATACTGTCTTTGCTCACTTTTAATTTGATGGGGATCCTGGCGAATGGATGATGTCACGGAGATCCTCTGGGGGATCATGCCAGGAGATCCTAGTGGGTAAACCTTAAAATCGCTACATCGCTCGTTTTGATAGACAAAATAACTTTATACTACGTACGGAACCAGTTTATATTCCAAACTTTACTATGTTTTTTGTTGCGCTTTGCAAAGGTTTTAATCAGCTGGATTCCTTTCAAGATTGCGGTTTCAATGTAATCACAGCTGCATTCGTGAGTATTACCTCGTGCTCTACTGAAGTTTAGAGTAAAGTAGCATAAAACTTGCTTGCCTTATCTTGTTTGGGTATCAAGGCATGCCTTATCCAGTACCGCTGTTTACCTTTAACACAATAATGGTCCAATGAAGGGCACGGGTTTCTCATGGGGAGGCATTGAGCTTAATCTGTCACCTCCACCTGAGCTGGCTCCACTGAGAGCCACACCCTGATGGAGGGTTTACCGGCCACACAGAACAGACGTAAGACACGGACCCGTCGCAGTCGCGGCGCCCGTTCAATCTACTTTCATACAAAATGTATACAGCCGTCGCGACGTAAAACATACAGAAAAGACAGGGCGCGGAAAATTTATTGAAGGGGGGGGGGGGGCGCGTCTGCGACGCGTCCGCGTCTTACGTCTTTTCTGTCTGGCCGGTCCCTAAGGCCTCCGATAGGCCTTAATAGCTAGCGATTATAATCGGGACTGGTGGCTTACCGTGCTTTTATAACTGAAGAAGTCTGGAAATAATCCAACACGCTGCTTCAGACTTCAGTGTAGATTGGTAAAAAACTCATTGTGATAGTAGAAAGATTATGCCGAAAGACAAGAATAAAAAAGAAAAAAAAAAATAAAAAAATAAAAAAATAAAGGCTTTGGAATCATTCGAAGCCTATAATTTGATGTGATTTGTAAGTGTGTGTGATATATTTTTCGCATTGATTTTGTCGCATCGCAATAGACACGCACTCGCGTTAAAAGACAAAAAAATATAACACTTTTTCCGCAATGGTGTTCAAAATATATTAATTTTTTTTTTTTACATTTAAACGTCCTAAGTTGGTCGATCGCAAACTAAACTCTGACCCTCAGATCTTGTATTCTGAGCTTTGATCGTTTAAAATTTAAATTAATAACCTTTAAAATGCAAATGACAATCATTTAGATTGATAACGAATTAATGCTTACGATTTGAAGTACGTGATAAACCTATTTTAAAGGCAACGGGTGCTTATGATTTTTATATTTGATACCGTTATTTCGATCAATACGGTCCGCACGATCATTATAACGATAGTAAGTTCTTTCATACAATGCTTAACAATAAATCTTATTGCAAACTATTTCAAGTAATCAATTGGCCCCACACTACCCAAGACGCACACATATCTTACAAGCGAAACTCCTCCCAACTCTTTCTATACTCTGTTTCCGCCGATTTCCCCCATTTTTCCAACACACGCTCGCCAATAGTACGTACGTATGTGTGTAAGTAGGCGGGGCTTTGGCGATTTTATTGCAAATTCTTTCTTTGAAATATTGGTTTGAACACATCTTCTAAATGATAATACGTTCTTGAAATTAACTCGCTTGTATTGTGCTAGTCATTGTTAATCAGTGTTAGCTACCTATAAGTTGTACCGATTATGTCAACTGCACTTTTTCCTACATTCATTCGTAATCAGTACAGGTTCGTAATCGTTTTGGTGCTATAAGTTCTATGACGCATACTAAAGACTTCATGACGAGCCGTGGATGTTCCAAAGGTTTCTCATATAGATTTTATCAGCATCAAAGATAGCTTCTCGATTATAAAGTGTATAAAAGACTCCCATAACACATTAACTTTTCGAATGATTTAAATATTAAAAAAAAATTAACAATGTTTGTAATCTGTAATAACCTAACCCTTCTAAACACATGCCCTGAACTGTCTATAACAAAACGATCAGCGTTGTCATTTTTCAAAGCCGAATTTTAATCACTTTTCAAAGTTGAACAGGGCAAAAAGCTAAACCTTAAACAACGTACAAAGGCCACGTTATTGCTGTAGCCGGGTATCCGGGTGCCGGGAGCCGGGAGCCGGGAGCCGGGAGCCGGCTAGCCGAGCAGGGCACGTGTCCTCAACCGGGTCGTCTTATGAGAAATTCTTTCTTTGAGCCGCCCGCACGTAAATTGATTTTAAGACGCTGGAACTTTTAGCACAGTGCAATGTTACGGCAGATACTTCGAATTTATTGAGTGTTTTTTTGGGTTTTTGCAAGTATTAAGGTAAGTTTACTTTAAATTGTAAGTAACTAACAGACAGTATAAACCATGATTAAAAAAGTAAGAAATTTTGTATCACTTTCTAATACATGAATGGATTTTGAAGCGTTTTTTGTAATCGAAAGCCTCGACTTAGGAAATGGTTTTTAACTATTGTTAGCTTTTGTATGATAAACTATTTTAGATCGATGAGATGCTGGTAGTTAATTAGTTTGGTTTGACGCCGCAGATATTTTTATTTTGACATGATGACTGTCGTTCAATGTTGAGAGATAATAGTAAAAATGGTTGTAAACTTTTGATATTAATTATGTAATTAACTAGATTTATACTTATAAATATAAATTTAAAAGATAGAGTTAACTATTTTATTTCTCGGCCTGATTCTAATACTATGTTTGCTGAAAATCATGGATCTGATGGACTTATGGATTCGAGACGTCGTCTTAATTCGAAGGCTCAAAGCCACACAGCGTGCTATGGAATGAGCTCCGTAGGCAAACAACGTCACCGACATAGTTCTTATAGTCAGCTGGCTCGAGGAACAATGGGCAGGCCACATCATTAAGAGGACAGATGGAATAGATATACTCAAAATAACTATTTTAAGTGAAAATTCTAACTTGAAAATATATACCACCTATTTCTTCATATAATTCTTAATCATTTACATAAAAAATATGGCTTGTACAGCTACGTATAAATATGCTCTGTGTAAATATTACTCTGTCAATTTTTGTCGTGATATTAGCTCGGAAAGTTGATACGATGCGAGCAAAATATTTAGCGTCCAATTCACGCGACATAACAGAATTACCGACTCTGCTAACTTGATATGTACGAGTATATTGTGCTGAACACAGTGTGCTCGTCCAAATGCTTTCCACGCCGTCTGTGCTCCGTGGTGATTAAATAACTACTTATATATTATGTACTAGAAAGTTTACTTCTTCTCCCTCGGGAACAGAGCAATATCTCGGGATAAAAAGTATCCTATACTTTATTCTGGGTATTAAAGTATCTGTGTACCAAATTTCATCTATATCCGATCAGCCGTTTTGGCGTGATTGCGTCTCAAACATCCAAACATCCAAACATTCAAACATACAAACTCACAAACTTTCACATTTATAATATTAGAAGGATGATTAGCAATCTGCCCGCGGATTTGTCCGCGTTTTCGGGGAAAATAAATTAAGTTAAATAAGTACCCTATGACATCACCAGATCATGATCATTGATGTGCTAAATTTCATGAATATCCGCTCAGTAGTTTTATCATATATTAATAGGATTTTGTTTATGTTCGAAAATATCAGAATCTGGTTATCTCCTCTGCATGTGTTGCACTACGAAACCCGACGCTAGATAGATCTCACTCAGATAATATGCAATTTTTTTTTAAAGTCTGAAGGGCTGAGGAATAATCAGATTGACCACCTGACAGTAAGTGGTCACCGCCTTACTAAATATTAAGCAAACTAACCAGACTTTAATGAAATTTAATTTAAAATTGTTCTTAATTTGGTCTGTATTTCTTTATACTCTGTGCTAGCATTACGAAAAGTAATGAAGTTGTTTGTATTGTAGTACTCTTTACGAAACCAAACTCTTTACAAACCGAAAAAACAACAATTTTATGGTTTCGATTAGACGCCTACAACAATCGCTCTTTAACACCTACAGACGATGTGTAATACAACAAAATGTCAAAAGGTTTGTTATTTTCCATGGAGTATAGAGTCTATCCTCCATGTTGTTTTCGTAGAAGACTGTACAGTGCCACCAAGTTATCTGTGAATTGACGGAGGGCGCTGTCGCACGCATTGGACCAATCACTGGCCGCAATTCGAGACGTAGTAAATGTCAAGAATGAACACAAAGAACTTACGAATGGGGCGGCATTAGTTCCAATTTTCGCCATTTCACAGATAACTTGGTGGCATTGTACAATAATTATGACGTTTGTATGTATATGGGGAGGAGCTATGAAACAAGCACAATAGTTTCATCAATATACTGCCACAAATCACATGAAGATAAACAAAACTGGTTTCCGGAATTTTATCTTTTAATTCCTGCTTTCCCTTCACGTCCATTACGACGCATCTACAAACATTCGCATTTGTAATATGAGTCGTCGCGTCTTACCCATTTTTTTAGTGTTACGACTTTCGTAACAAAGATCGTATCACATACGAGTAAATAATCTTACATCCTTAAGCCTACACGTTATAAAACTTATAAGCGTAAAGCGACGTATAAAATAATTATGTATTTCTGCAACCGCTAAGCAACAAGCAATCATGCATTAAACATTCTCAGGTATTTGTCTACAGTCACCAATCAAACTACCGTAATATGGCGATCGGAATCACGCATCGTTCATTGCTAAGCAGGCTCGGAATCCTCATTTCACTAAGTCACTCATCCACGCCTTTAAGTATTACGAAATTAGATTCAATATCGTTTGAATCGTGCATCATCGTGAGATGTTATTAACGAAGAGATGCCTGCACGACTTCGCAACTTGATTTAAACGGAATACCGAATTCGATTGCTCGATTCGTGTCTCGTATCGCTATCGAGTTGAGTGTAACGTGTCTGGCAATAATAATTTTATTTTCTTCGATAAGCTTTTCGTTTGAGTGCTAAGTCTGGATATCTAATTGTACCTATTATACTTTATTAGAGTTCAGAATTATAATAGAGTAAGTTGATTATAAAGACTCGACAAGCTAAAGACTTCGCAGATGCGATCTTTGCTAGATGAAAATTGAATGTTTTGAAAGAAACCTGATTATCTTAATTATCACTTTATTTATATTTAAACGGCTTTAAAAGAACTTACTTGTTATTTAAAGAATGCCAAATAGATCAGTGAAACGTAAGTAAGGTTAACATTGTTATTGGTTTCTTTAAACAGTTAAAACCCGTTGTAACTAATTTCTACCACTGTTTGTTAAAACGAAGTCAAAAATGAACTTCAGTTAAAACTAATTTTGACAATAAATTAAATGGATGAACTTATGATACTAAAGAAACAGATAATCAAAACGCGTTTAACTTAGTCAATATTAATTTTATTTGAGGCACCCAGTAAAAACTAGTTTCAACTAGTGAAAACGCGTTTTATCTAAAAACTATGTTTCACCGTAACTAATACATGCAATTACCCACAAAGATTAATCATGATATCACAATACAAGGAAGTAACTGTTTTAAATTCTCAACTATAATCTCTAAGATGAATTACGTAGATTTTACTGTAATGGGCATATTAAACGCACCAAAGGTTGCATTGAGCCTGCATACCGGTACTCGCATGCATTGTTCATCGTTTCCTGAGACTCATTAGACCATAGTAGGATGTATTTGTATTCGTAAAAGGACGCGGCTAGCATCCAATAATTACTTGCACTCAGATTTGCTAAACGTGCCTGAAGCCGTGTTTGCCGGAGTTTATAGTAACGCTAATAAAGGGTTGGAATGTAGCGCAATTGGTGATCGTGTCCAGTGATGGGTTAAGATTCTATTCGCGACCAAAAACATTTATAGTCCGGTCAATTTAGACATTCGAAGGTGCATAAATTCCCAACAAGCTGAAAATCAGTAAGATTGTTCAAAACATAATTATAAATAAAAATTTTAAGTTCCCCATCATTCCCGTGTATGGAAAAAAAAAATTCAAGGTCAAAGGTCAAAAAAATTAGTTTTTCGCAATTTTCAGCAAAACGGTAAGTTTTTTCATCTTTATAGATAATTTTATGATCTACAATTTTTGTCTGGGGTACTTTATGATAAAACTTACCGTTTTGCTGAAAATAGCGAAAAACTCATTTTTTTGACATTTGACCTTGAATATTCTTTTTTCCATACACGGGAATGATGGGGAACTTAAAATTTTTATTTATAATTATGTTTTGAACAATCTTACTGATTTTCAGCTTGTTGGGAATTTATGTACGTTCACTATCATTTTTTGGTCTAAATTGACCGGACTATTATGGGTAAATAATTATATTTATTCTCGATCGCAGGTGTTTCTTATTAATTGTGTGTGTCCACGTCGTACCAAGATAGGGGTCTCTGTAAGTGTGAGTGAGCTTTTATTTGTTCTACACCACATAATTTGCCATAATAGCTATGCTGGTCTAGACGTCTAGTTACTATATGAGACCTTAAGGCTTTAAAGAATACTAAGTAACAGACTTTAAAAAGGATGCCGTAGTAGTATGTTCTTGAGATTACTAATCAAAGCTTTCTCGTAACTAATTCTCGAATGATACTTTCCGTTACAAGTCAGCATGTCAAGGGCCTAACTTATGTGCAAATCTCACTGTTTGACATGTAACAGTGGGTATAAGTTACGTGAAAGAAAAGGCGTATTGCACGTGCCAACGTAGGACGTGGGTACTAGGTTAAACAGATATTTACCGCTATTGTGTATAAGTAATCACTACGTCTTGTAGGTGTTTACGTTACCTTATGAGTTAAGCAAGATAGATAAATTAATGTAGAAGGTCAAGGTGACTTATAAGCTCAATAATTGTAAGTTGAGGGATTTTATCACAGTGTATCTCGTGTCACCACCGAGTTTAATCTAGCCGGTACTTGTATTTAGATGGAAGGTAGTGTCGATGACTGTTGGTGGCATTTCATCAGTGCTTCAAAGGGGACATTAAACCATAGGTCCCGGATATTATAATTTATACGACAGTCGTAATGCGATCTAGGAAGTGTTCTCTTGGACACTTGGGTTGGCCACAATGCCCACTAACGGCCGGTCTCAATAATGTACTAACATTTAAAAAACTGTAGATAAAGCTACCATTAGTATGTTATCTGTCATATTTGTCAATTTTTGCGTCTCAATAACCTTCGGTGGATAGAAAATATCTACCGATGACATTGATCTACCGTTCGGAGGGCCAAGTCATACCGTAGGTATGTTGGTCCATACAAAAATAAATACTTGCGTCTCAATAACGCTTTGACAGCTAACTGTTGGTAATAGAAGTTACCAATTATCGGAGTTTTTCATGTCGCTCGATTTCGACGGATAATTGGTAGATTTCTCGTATTGTAAAGAAAATGTATGAAAAAATCATGAATTTATTAATCAGTGATGAGTGATAATGAATTTTATGAAGCCTGTGTATTTGATTCCGCCTTTTTTAATACGGTACCAAGATCGTCGAAATTATCCTCGTATAAAATATATGACTGAATTGTGTGAATCCAATTCAATTCAGATTAAACAATCAATTCAGATTAAACATAATCTAAATTTTACTAACAAAAAATAACCGACTTCAAAATTACACAAAAACTACTTATCAGATCTCATTCCAATTTAAGTGGGACCACATGACAAGCACCAGCTTTCGTTTAAAAAAAACAATCATCAAAATCGGTTCACCCAGTCGAAAGTTCTGAGGTAACAAACATAAAAAAAATACAGTCGAATTGAGAACCTCCTCCTTTTTTTGAAGTCGGTTAAAAACGGCAGTGAATGAGAATTGAGGACAATTCCTATCTTTAAAGTTTTAGGTAAGTAGGTAGGTATTTTAATAAAACAAGAACACTAAGCTTTTTAAGTTAGATATATTTTGAAATTATAACAAAAACATTTCGCCTTTTCAGAAATAATGGTGTATCCCTGCTACATCAGTAGCTATTGGCCTAATGTACTTCATCTTTTGTGAAAGGTCTGGACTTCATCTGCAAAGAAACTTCCTTTAGTACATTTGGCAACAATTTTTTTGTTTAAAAGCAAAAAAGAAGCAACAACCCATAACTGTCCCACTGCTGGGTTCCGGGTCTCTTCTCACAATGTGAGGGGTGTTAGGCCATATTCTACCACGCTGGCCAAGTGCAGATTGGAACTTTATGGAGAACTCTCCGGTGTGCTGGTTTCCTTACGATGCTTGTTGTTTTCCTTCACCGAAGCTAGTGATAATTAACTTCTAATACGCACATAATATTTGAAAATTATAGGTGCGTGCCAGGATTTGAACTCGGGCCCCGGACAAGTGGGAATAAACGCTTCGTTCGGGAGACCAACGTTCTAACCGCTAGGCTATCACTGCTACAATTACAACAATTTACAATTACTACAAATTTTTGTTTACTAAACATAATAATAATATATTTTATTTTATTAACAAATAAAGTCTATACTCACGGTAATTGTTGAACTGTGTTTCATTTATTTATAAAACTAATTAATATTGCTAAAATTATGAGAACATACACGTTGTTTATATTTTGGGTAACCAAACGACATAAACGAATATCAAATGACAATAACATGTCATCGTTGTCTAGGAAACCTGTCAGTACTAAACGTCAAATGCTGCGTTTTGTTATTACTGAAGCATTGTTCCAGGTTACATTTATCATTATTTTATTAACTTCATCCGCGAAATTCACAATACATTTGGAACAAATTATCATTTTAATATTAAAATGAAATAAGTTTATAATCAAAAACACTGAGTTCCTTTTTATAATAAAAAGTATAAAAAGTATAAAAGTATAAAAAAATATATTGTTATGCGAAAACTAAATTTTGAGAGGGACGTAAAAACCAGAGGCAGAAATGTCACTGAAATATTATCTACCGATGATCTTACTTTTGTTTGCTTACTTTTGATTTGAGAGACGGCAGTTGCCGGGAGATCAATCTTTACTTTTTATCTCTGTTATGTACCAGAGCTCAACTGATAGTATAATATTGAGACCGGCCGTAAATCTTCCACCAATCCGCGTGAGAGCAGCTTGGTGAAATGTACTCTCAGTCTACTAAGGAGTAGAGAGAGACTCGGATCTTTAATATAGTAGATAATCGCAGATTGTATAATTATAATAAATTATTTTTTTGAGCCTTCTATCTTACCTTATTCTTTGGCAAGGGATATTATAACCTTTACGCGCTGTACCTAATTACTTGTATCGTAGGTGTTTGAGTTATCTGTGCAATGATTGGAGTAAATTTCCACAATCATTTTGTTCGAGACTGTATTTGCAATTATAGATGCATTTTGCTATTGTTTGCAGTAATGTGTTAACTGGCACTCAGGGTTGAAGAATCAAAAGTTTAAATGGAAGAAAGTATTAGTGGGATTGGTAAATACTAATAGTAAGCATTAGTGGGGTATGGTGATGTTTATTTTACTGTACTTGGGGGCCATCCAGAAATTACGTCACACGTTAGGGGGGTGGGAGGGGGTCGATGTAGTGTGACATTGTGAGACAAGGGGTGGAAGAAGGGTCCTAAATTTCGTGACGTCACATTTCAAAATCGAATAACTGGTATGTATAGGTAAATATTAAAAAAAAAACAATTAATGTAAATAATACCTTATTTCGGAACTACTGTTTTAATTTAATAATTTCTAGGTGTAAAATTTCATATATGAGGTCACACTAGAGGCGGCAGGTCTCACAAATGTGACCAGCTGTGACAAGGGCTGGGGAAGGGGCCAAAAAGTCATGAAATTAGTGTGACGTAATTTATGGATGGCTCCTTGTGGAATGAAACGGATTGCAGTTAGAGTACCTATATAAACAATTGTTTGCTTATTTACACTCTGACCAAGGCCGTCTTTAACCTATTGGAGGCCCTGGACATATTAGGATATTGGGGCCCCTGTGACTTTGATAGAACATTATGTTGTTGAATAAACAAAGAAAGTAGATAAGCAAGCCTCTAGATTTATACAAAAGTTAATAAGCAAATTGGTAATGTAGTCAATAAATAATAATTTAGGTTCGATTTATTCGAATAAAATTTTTTTTAAGTAATAAATATCGGTTATCGTTTGGTGATCTGGCAGGAACTAGGGGGCCCCTATCGATCACGGGGCCCTGGGCACTTGCCCAGAGTGCCCAGTGGGAAAGAGGGGTCTGCCAAGGGATGGAGCGCTTTCTACGGTCTCTTAAATTAATTATTGGTTCTTCTTTCTTAGGTTAACCATAATATATATTACACCGTAATATATATTATGGTATTACACCAAATTTGGTATTACACCAAATGGTATACTAACACCTTAATGTAACTAACCCATATTCGAGCAAATAAATTGATTTGATTTGATTTGATTTGATTTGATTTGACCGTAACATTAGCCCAGTTGGTATTGACTCTGCCTGCGAAAGGTCCTGGTTCGATTCCCGACTGGGGCAGATATCTATACAAATAAATAAAATTAGAGTGTCTGTTTGTAATATTATAATAACCGCTTTTTACTAAGTGCATTTGGATGTATACACGGTACATATACCAAAACAACATTTTTTACAATTTTGGTCTGTCTGTCTGTCTGTCTGTTTGTTCCGGATAATCTCTGAAATGGCTGGAGCGATTTTGACGGGACTTTCACTGGCAGGTAGCTGATGTAACAAGGAGTAACTTAGGTTACTTTTATTTTAGAAAAAAATAGTTTGTTAGGCGACACGAAGTTCGCCGGATCAGCTAGTACTTACTATATTTATGAGACAGCTTGATAAAGCTTTGATCTAGAGTTGCTGGTACTACCCACACGCTACTGCGTCGTCTCATTAGGTGATACCACTAATCATGAAGTGGCTGTATGTTATTGTCATCTGTATACATAAAAAAATACTTAGAAAATGCTAATGTTATATTTTTATGCTAGTGCATAATCAAGTGCATAGAACTCATAGATATCTTCCTGCCTTCGAATTTTGTTCCGATTCTAAAAAAGCTCTTGAGGGATTTAGTTAATATTTTCATCATCTTCATTGATTAAACTGTTAGTTTCTGTTTGTATTATTAGTACTTATCTATATGCAGGTATATCCTACTTAACGGGCTTGAAGTAGGTATTAAGTATATTAATAATTTACTGGCACGATCTGTGTACTCAAAGAGAGAAATTAAGATATTGTACGGTTAGCAAAAATATTTTTTTATAATAGCAACATAAATTACAGTTAATAATGTATATTTTGCAGCTTTATAGTCTCTCGTAATATAGTTACTTATAATTAAGACCAAAAAGGTAGAGCCTCCAAAGAAACAAGTAATGCTCCCGGAATTAGTCAAGGTGATTGGTCTAATGAAATGACTATCTATTGAAATGACTTCAATCTATAAGAGGTCAGCACGGACCTGAAAAAAAGACAGACGTAACCTCGTCTAATCGAGAGTGAAGCATAGCAATGGCCGCCCGCTTACCATGTGTGCGTAATTTTTGATTCACGATTGAAACAATGAAGTGTTAATGTGTGGGTGTATGTACTTGTACGAATAGAGAGTTGGTATTACTATGGGTGCTTCACTGAATTTGTTGTTGGGATTATGTCCGTCTTTTTTTAGGTCCGTGGAGGTCAGTTTCAATTTTACTCACAGATGTCTCGTTGCTCAGGTAACAACACAACTACCGTGCTACCAATACCAATTGGTAACGGCAAAGCATAATAATAATAAGTATTCGGCACTGCAACAAAAAAAAAAGTATATATTAAATTTTTGTATTCTACAACACTATTTCATGAAAGTTCGTTTAGTTTGTTATATTTTTTATTTTGCTTTTAAATGTACTTAATATACTTACTATTTTACTTTTTATGATATAGAATTCAAAAATTATCCTAGGGCTCACAGATTCGGACACTTAGGTAAGTAAATGTTGTGCATACCTTTAATTTAAGCACAGAAGAAATAATAGTATTTATAAATAAGTATATTATAAAAAATAATTCATTTTGTATTTTTTTCACAAACTTGAATTTTTATGTGTGAAAGATTACGAACGTATGACAGCCATTATGAATTTTCTGAATTAGTAAGACGTGTAAGTACGCGGCATGTACTTGTAACGTCATAGCTAAAATGCGGAGTACGCCAGGCCTGATTTAAGTGCATATAAAAATGTTTTGGTCTATATCACAATAATGTATATTATGTACTTAGTTGGCGTGCCTAAATAAATAAATAAATAAAACTTTTTACTTTTTTGCTGACGGTACGCAAGATGGAACACAGAGTGATGAGTGGTAATGTGAGTGTTTGCACAATCCTCGGCTACCGCATTCCGCACCGGACAAATAAGTGTCAAGGAAGACACTCACTTCACTGGTCGAACCGTTTTGACGCACACGGTTGTCTCGTCTTTTGAGGTCACTTCAAAGTGCAGCGCTTACTGTACATGTACAGGTAATTTTATTAAGCCACTTGATGCAATCGTTCTTTTAAAAGGACATCGCACAAATAAAAGTTCAGTCGTAAGCAATGTTCACACTTTTTAAGTTCGTTCGGTAAGTGTACAGAACTGACAGTATATTTATTGTGTGAGATTTGACCGATATTCCAGTGATTTATATTTCAGATAAGTACCAGGAATTTACGTTAAGTTTAATGCTTCTTGCTACTAATGTTATTTCCTTTTACATCAACATATTGTGACATCAAGAGAAATGTTGAAAAGAGGAAGAGAAGAGAAGGAAAGAGAGAATTGTCCATTAACAAACTGGATTAGCTTATCGTGATGATGCTGCCGACACAAGAACACAAGAACCGTAACAATAGTGGCCTTAAGAAAAAATCAGAAAGTTTTGGTCAAAACTTAAACTAGGTATGTCTAGAATTTCAATACAACTTCATATGTTCATACACATTATATTCCAAGTGAGTTATAATTGCCAATCGTTTTGATTGAATAATCAACATCATAATGGAGGCCATACACGATCAAGTGTACTTGTCAAGTTTGCAGTTTGACTTGTCTTTGCAGTTTGACTTAACGCGGCATCCAGTGTGCATGAGTTAGCTATATGGCCAGATAGCTATACCGTGGCCATACACGATCTAGTATACTGGATGCCGCGCCAAGTCCGCTTGACGCTTGATCAAGTACACTTGATCGTGTATGGCCTCCATAACATATACATACATCTAAAATATTTTCAAGTCACGCGATTCATTCAAACCTTGACTCTTACCATCGATTGTCTCGCGACCTATCCCAAGATCGATACCCCAAATATCTAATTACTGGTAGGCGTAAATTCAGAGCACCCCTATTGATTATGGCCGACCTTGGCGAAAAAAATTAAGTCAAAGAACGACCCAATTTTGGTGAGTTTCCCCCGAGTTATCAGGGCGTTCATTGCCAAGTTTACATTAAAGAAACGAACCGTTTCGCCCATTAAGATGGGGAATAAAACCCGAGTCGCGTAGTTGAGAAAAAGCTCTTTAATGAGACGAAGGAAACTGAGGCGTTTAAGAAATGTTGCGCGCCCGCTCAGTCTTGATACCCGGCCGTTTCATTTCCCTTGCTAATGTTAGTGGAATTGAACGCTGTTAAAGGTTTAGAAATTGAATTTCGAGTACCAATAGTTACAGTTGGGTTAGTAGCTTTTTATTACACGTAAAAATAAAGCGAAAAACTGAAAATATTTTTCTGGATTTTGAAAGACTTTATGCAAATCAAAAAATAAAATCAATAGATACAAAATGCGATTCTCCGAATATAATTTTAATTTAATCAATAGGTAGTTGTAAAATAGTTCAAAATTTACATAGATTAGGTATTTATTGATTTACACAAGCAATGGATTAAACGGAATTTACGAGAAAACATCGCAATACCCTCAAGATTAATGTTTATCGGATGCGAAAGAAACGGTCGCTCTACAATTAATAAAAAAGAATTAAAAAGGAGTTCGAATCAACGGTCGCGTGCCCTAGAGGCCAATGTCCTTTAGACAAGATCGCCCCCTCTCGTGCTGTCCTTCTCTAATTAAGCATTTAATCCGCATTTGTCTCTTTCCTCCAAGGGATGCTAATATCATGTTACTTAATACCCCGCTGGGTTCAGCGTATAATAATTTTCGGTATGCTTTAGATCATTCTTAATTCGGAATAGACGTTTCGAGGAAAACGATTGGATTACATAGATTCACAAAACGGCACAATGAACTTTGCTGTAAGAACAGAACGTAAACAAAATATAATATATTTTTGTGCACAGAGTTATGATACACGACAAACGGATATCAGATATCGTGTTAGCAATAAAGGCGAAGTACCTCGAAAAAATATCGCTAAGTAGTACGCCCCTTAATTTCTTCCACGCTGGCGCACCCGACGCGCCGTATCGGAGAATTTCCATCTGAATATTTTCCTTTCTCATTGTCGTTATCTGAAAAAATATGTTTTTCGTACCGACCGTACCCGGGGGAGACGAGACCCAAATCGGCACAAAAGTCTCAACTCAGCAGGATCCAATTTGGAACGTGTAACTCTGTTTTCAAAGTTCCAATTTCTGTCTTCGTACGCGACGTGCGTTAGTGTCGGAGGCCGAAGAAAAATAGCTCGGGTGTTGCGGAAAGAACTTCGGTTCTATACGACACGTTTAGAGTGCATTTCGCTTTGACGCTTCGGAAGGGTGGCAGAATATGGGAACCGGAAGCTTGGGAGGAGGCTGGGGGCAAATGGACGGAAGAGAAGCGAAGGCAAATAACTTCGCCCTTCTGAACACATGCACGTATATATGAGAGCGAGGAAAAATCTCCGTCAGCCGCTCCAACTTCTACAATGAAACGTTGAGTATTTTTATCATTTGTCATCATAAAATCTCCCGTCTAGAGTCTAAAATGTTTGCGTAATGTGAAATATGTTAGAATGCCTTGCCGCGGTCGTTTTAAATTTTTCTTGTAAGTTGTTAGTTGTTGGTAATTTGAGTTTTAAATGTATGTAAGTTTTTGATGTACTCAGTTTATGGTATAGTGTTTTTGTTTCCATACTGAGACAGAATTTTATTTGGTTTTATGGAAAGTAGTCTTCAAGAATTCAGAAAAACAATTACATAAAATTTAATTAACTCTCTGTTTGATTATTAAAATTAGATTGGGTCTGTGTTTGATTACTTACGTTTAATGTTGTAGAAATATGCGGCTGTTTTGCTTTGGTGAGTGAGCTTTTAGTAGTAGAATAGTTTGCTAGCCTAGTGATAGTTAGTTAGCTTTAATCAGTCTTGCTAGCTGGCTACACTGCATCAGCCCATCATATTTTAGTTGTGAGTTAAAACAGACCGCAAGACAATAGGATAGCTATCAATATGCCTTACGGAGTCATTCTACACAAAACTATTTTAAAACAGAACTTTAAATGTGGTGCTGTTATTTAAATTTATCAAACTTTTTTCTGTAATTAAAACTGCTATTTATAACGTGAGTACTTAGGTATTTCAATTAGTTATGTTGGTACCACGTAATAACAATGGTATTTTAATGATATTTTATTGCACGTGGACGTGCAATTTACAGTAACAAAATATGAAAAATAGATACTAAATATTCCTCGCGATAAAAAAACTACATGCGAGTCAAAACAATTTCTTTATTTTGATAAATTCCGAGCAGTGTGTCCAGTATTTTGTCTACAGCATTAATGCAATCATTAATTTATAATGTTTGTTTTATTAAGAAGCTATATCTTATACTAATAAATTAAATAGACTTAAACAAACACGTTCGCGTGTAACGACGTAATTTGTAAACAGTTGAGGCAATTTGCGCGGATACTATGAGTCCTTGGGCACTCGCAAAGACTTTATCAACCCTATAACCTTTAATAAACAATTATGAAAGCAGGTAACGTATTAAATTGTGAATTAAATCCTTGCCTAATATCGGCCAAATTCCTTTGTGGTCTGAGGAATTCTTTGCAAAGTCGAAAATCAAAGCATGATTCGTGAAAGCTGGGTGCCCTTTGAGCGGACCCGTTATTATTTTCTCAAGAACCTCTTTTATGTAAAAGAACGCTTCAGATGGCGAGGGTGGGAAAGAGAAAAATATGACGGAGCCGTGTTGTGTGCGTCCCTTTCCTTTGTGTGTCGCAGAGCGGGACGAGAGAGGATGATGTGGAGTGGCTTTCGAGTGAAGAGTCTTCATACACACGGGTACTCGTTACGTCATGGCCTGGGGCCTCGTGGGAGGTATTTCGACAAGTATTTTATGAAAAATGTATCCGTCTTTACGAATCTTTGCGACAATGCTTCAAGCTTTTTTGTAGTGTAACTGTTTTGAGCTATAATGAGATGAAAGTTGCTTGTTAAGAAATGCACCCACATGTTCCAGCCAGCTGTGTGGGTCGGGGCTTCTGTCTAACACGGCAAGCTTATTACGAAATGAAATGGTGGAACGAATGTTTATAATTTCATATGCGAGCGTTTCTTTAAACTTTTGAATTCTTAGAGTTATTACATACCAACAAAGCGGGCTTTTTAATATAATTCCCCTAACAACTTTGTGCTGAACAGAAAATATGAATTTTATACAGCTGCAATTTATCAGAGGCTCACAGTAGGTCACTTGTCGATATGCTCCAGAGTTAGGAGAGGAAATAAAATCTATAAATAAAAAAACGATTACATATATAGTCCGTGCACCAGAATGCTGTGTTGGAGTTGGCATGGACACACAAATGAGACATTAAAAACACTCACGTTGAGAACAAAACTTGCCACATAAATCTCTGCATTGGCCACAAATCTAAACTTTGATTCCTAGCGCACCAGCCAAACATTACCAAGTTCATTCCCGGGCAGATATTTATGTGATAGACAAATGATGGCTCATGTGTATGCAAAATGGGAGGGTGTTGCTCACACACTGAACACACAATTAGCTTAGCTGTTCCTAGTAACGACGAATCAGACGGAAAATATTCGCAAGACCAATCTACTCGTATATACATACATGTCTATCGCCATGCCTAATAGTTTAGATCCATTGAAACTATATACTGTATTTATTTTTAACCGACTTCAAAAAAGGAGGAGGTTCTCAATTCGACTGTTTTTTTTTTATGTTTGTTACCTCAGAACTTTGGACTGGGCGAACCGATTTTGATGATTCTTTTTTTAATCGAAAGCTGGTGGCTGTCATGTGGTCCCACATAAATTTTATTGAGATCTGACAATGGCATCCATGAGAAAACCACATCAGTCGTAAATTTGTGTTAAGATGTGCGCGACAAATTGACGAATAACTCAATATCACGCCAACCGATTTCGATGATTCTTTTTTTAATCGAAAGCAGGTGTTTGTCATGTGGTCCCACACAAATTTGAACGAGATCTGACAAGTAGTTTTTGAGACTTTGAAGTCGGTTATTTTTTGTTAGTAAAATTTTGATTATCGCGCTAACACTCCGCCAGGCCCAGAGGTATCCCTGATATTATGTACTACTACTACTTACGTAGAAGCAAAGAAAGTCTGAGTGACGCGTCAGAGCAATAACAGCAATAATAAACTCCGGAAGTACACGCGTTTTCCTCCACGGAGTTAATTTGTGACAAACTAGATAGGCCATTCACTTAGAGAATTAACCCGTCGGTTACCGGGAACGTTCCAGCACGTTCGAACTCAAAGGTACCGCGATCACGCGGATCCTAACGAGTTAATTCAAGGATAATACTCACAGCTCTGTGACAAGGACTGAATCAGCAATTATGAAGGAGATTTTTTTTACAAGTGTATTTTAATGTCTGTGTGTTTTCTTATGAAGGTAATTGCTGATGAGCCTAGCGGCAGATGTGACGGAGAGTAGTTGGTAGAGTTACCTTATTGTATATAATAAGACAAAATGGCAATGGATTGACCATAAAGTTCGAACTTATAACCATTGGGGATAAAAGCTTAATTGAATGGGGACCACGTCTCAGCAATAGGACAATAGAACGGGTCTAGGTGTACCAACGACCTTAAGAAGACAGCGGTTCAAAGTAACATAAGTTACAGAAGACCTTTGACCAGCAGTAGACTTGCCAACCTATAAGGGTCCAGCAGTAGATTTATAAGGACTGATGTTGATAAATAGCACTCATTGTTAGGCAGTAAAAATATCATTGTTAAAGAAATATAAATAAAGGATTTTCTAAAATCATTCTACATAATTTTTATCTTCTTTACTATAATCTTATTTCCAATGACCAAAGTAATGTCCAGAGGAATTTTTCGACCCTCTAAGCCGTAAATAGTTTTCTGTAATTAGGCTGTACAGCAACTATAAAAATGTTACTAATTTTTAAACAAGTCCCTTCCAGTTTTTAACTATCATAATATTTCCTCTTAGAATATTATTCGCGCGGCTCTCTCATTACGAAGCAAATCATTACTCGGTGAAATCGTATGGAATCGCAAAGAGGGATTGTTATTCGTACCATTTAAAAACTCACCCTGAGGGTTAGTAAATACGGTAGCTTTTACTCTACAAATTCTTTAATATGGCACGATGTGATATGTCATCCGCGCCGTATGAAAATATGCGCGTATTGAGAAAATGAAATCACTCCGATAGCGCTAAGAGGTTTTTAATATTACTCGAAACGTTGCGAGAATTTTTTTCGCAATTTCGTGGAGTTATTTGCGTAAATGCTCGTTATTTGTTATGTTGTGATCGAAATATTTATACGAGCTTATAGCTCTGTTGCTAATGGCCATGTCTAGTGAAAGATTCTAGGTTCCTGTGAGGTTGAGGTCTAGATGGGTATGAATTTGTGTGAGCGGTATGTTGTTTTTACTTTATATTGCAATTGTTTGGAATAGTTTTATTTAGGTTAATAATATAAATTTCCGCCGAAAAATACAAAGAGTTATCATCGTAATATTAAATTATAATAGTTACCGTTTCTTAAACATTTTTGGTGGTGATTTTCACGTTCAGGTTAAATTAATGTTAAGAATAAATAACAAAATTAATTAATGATCTATAATTTACTTTAATGTTTAAGTCTGCTTACTAAACCAATTCTATTTATCTGACTTATAAAGACAGAAAGCTTCGTAGCACTTCTTCAGCTTTCACAGTCCAACCCTTACAAATGTCTTCGCCAATCACGAAGTCCGCAGAAAAATGCGATATTCGTATTCTTACCTACCCTTCCCGCCTCCACATATCCCTTCTTACATATTGCCTCACACATTCTAGTAACACATGTGTTAAATTCTTTATAAACCTAACTACCTTATATCGATATTGTGAAATCAACTCTACGGGTAGCGTTAACGGCTCATTTTTCTCTGAAAGGGAAAATGGATATGGATTTTTTGTGTGTGAAGGAAAAGTGATACATTCGATAAGATATTGGGCGATGTGAAGATACGTGATGCGTATATTTATGGGTAGAGGAATGTAAATATATACGTATATTCAAAGATAAACATAGAATAAAACTAACTGATTAAACCGGAAGAGATTTGGAAAAAACTCTAATAGGGGGCATATTAACGAAACAGATCCTATTAAAATGTTTTTTACAAATTTCATCGCTTCCCTACGATTGTGTGATAGGTTGATTTTCTGATACTTGTAATATAAATAATTAAATATGTTGTATTACAACCGTTATCATCATACATATTATTAAAGTTAACACTAATTATACTCCGTGTTTTTAAACGAGTATACATTATGTTATTGCTAAGCTGTCCTGGATTTTTTGTGATTTCAAGAGAATAACATAAAAAAATATTTGATTACACAATATCTTGTACTACGTACATATACGTATAGAACACTATACAGGTCGACTTAAGTAAACATTGAAGTAAATATGTAACGAAGTAGTCAAGAAGGTGTATAAACAATTTATAGATACTCATTAAACTCCTGATTGCGCTAAATTACAGCAGTTCTAGCTCTTTATGAGGATGACTGGTAATGGCATGAACAGACAGACGAACGAACGTGATGCGATGTGGACTATTGCATATCGCTCAAACGAACCCCTGAAGCTTCTTTCTAGACCCGATTTTGCGTGGCTGTTGTCTAACCGCGAATATGTAGGCGATAAGATTTTTTATCACTTCAGTGTATGTATGGATATTGAAAGTTTTTTAAAGATTAAAATGAAAAAATATATGGTACATTATGAGATATAATTATTGAATAATATATTTTGTCTTTTTGTAATATAGTAGCAATTTTTATTTTTTGGCTTGCTTCTGTGTACTAGTGAAGATTATCTGAAACTGACAGTTCGTAGCAACAATTCTTTTTTTAGTGCTTATAAAATTAATTTTATATTAAGACCAGTCGCAAACTTGGTATTCAACTCATTTTTTAATACACCAGCTAATACTGAGCTCGCGAAAACTAAGTTGATACATCTTTGAAAGTTTTGTTAAAAAGCACATAAAAACAAATACCTGGTACCGACTCCAAAATATCTTATTATTAGGTGTTATCAAGTTATCATTATTAATCTGTTTCCTAATAAAAACAATCTTAACTGCAGTTATATTTAATGGTTTTTGGAAGCGATTTTTCAATTAACATATTCATCGTTCCTCGTTTGTGATCAGCCACATCCATTGCCTAGTGGCCAAGCTTCTATTACCTTGTTCTATTGAGTAATGCTGATACTAGCTTCATTAGAGTTCATTAAAATTCCGCTAAGGTATTTTATGGACCGATGAAACTGCTTGTTTGTTTATAACTCGAATAGTTAACTCGTAATTATAAAACGTTTCGTTTAGAAAATTTTCCTTTGTTTTGTTTATAGTTTATTTATTGTTTTTTAATATTTTTAACCGACTTCAAAAAAAGGAGGAGGTTCTCAATTCGACTGTATTTTTTTTTCTTTTTTTATGTTTGTTACCTCAGAACTTTCGACTGGGCGAACCGATTTTGATGATTGTTTTTTTAATCGAAAGCTGGTGGCTGTCATGTGGTCCCACATAAATTTTATTGAGATCTGACAATGGTATCCATGAGAAAACCACATAAGTCATAAATTTGTGTTAAGATGTGCGCGACAAATTGACGAATAACTCAATATCACGCCAACCGATTTCGATGATAGTAGTATAGTATTGGGCATTCTGCCCCACTTGTTCGCTCAGGCATCCGCCTTCGCGTCGTGGGGCAGAATGCCCAATAAGATTTCTGGTAACGTGGGACAGAATGCTTCATTAAAATTTCATAATTAGAAAATAACTGTTTGTTGTTGTAAATAACGCGGGTTCAGCTGAGAAAGGAAACAAAACAATATGTAAAAATTATTTATTCATAGTTATAACATTAACGTTAATTACAGATTTCATTTGATATAAATGTAGGATGGTCCTCACACAGTTCATCCACCGAGTGCACCAAAGATTGAAGTTTTCGCCATTGCGGTGTATCGTCTTGTGTCTGGAATTTTATTCGTACTAGCGCTTTCTTCCAGAGCTCTTGTGCATCAGTATTGCGCGCATCGTTGGTTTGATATACTTTTAAATCGATAAGGTAGTCCCCCGTTGTGTTAATCGCCCGACGTTCGTTGCCGTTTGCAACCCTGTTGACGAAGTACGTGGACAGCACGCGCGATGGAGGATCTTTGGATTTGCCGCCATCACGACTAAGATTGAATATGTCCACAGTCTTCCCCTTTTTTCTGTAACAAACACAAATAATCCGTATAAGTATACAATAACTTACTGATATTACATGGTGTCGGTTTTCAAAATCATTGCGAAAAATAACACAATGAATACATACAGGCTCATTGCAGTATGTAAATTAATACAAAAATTGTAGTGATGGTCATGTAAATAAATTGTTGTTACTTGTAAGTGAGAGTAACAATTAAATAATATTAAGAATCAATTTAATCTACCTCAAAAGTCAAGTTTACCGAAGGCGAAAGAAAGAATTTTTTTCTGTGCAATCATAAGATTAGATATTAAAATAAATCCTGAACAAGAATAAACATAAACTTGATCGACATTTGTAGTAATAGCGCATAGGCACTGGTTATTTGAAAATAAATAAAAAAATATCTCCCATATTTATATATCATAAACTATTTCAGTAACCGTATGAGTATCATTGAACAGTAAAAATGTATTTTTTTATCTCCTGTAACTTTACATTTTTATATAGACAACATAAATTCTTAGTAGTTGGTAAAAAATTATTAAGTTATAAAAGTGTAGTGTTACTATGGATTACATATTATTATGCGAACACTGACACGAAAATGAATGTATAATAAAAAATCAACCACTGACCGCAACGCCACATAAATATATCGAACGTAAGTACATAATTTGAAATATTATAATTTAAATATAACGAGTAGATGTAAATTTAGTATGATTACCTTATAATGGCAGTCGATTTCTTCGTAGATTTACGCTTGCTTGTAGGAGTAGAATGTTTTCGCCGGAGCTCGGCACCGTGTTCAACATCTGTAGAGTTGCTGCGTTGATCGCACTCAGAGTCCGACCTGTAAATTGTTAAATTTTAATTAATTATTATTACTTGAAATATTATTATGCTGAAAAAGGATAAAATGTTAAGTTAATGTTTATCTACTTGGACTGAACTAGTAATAATAAAACTATTTTCTCGCACTTGTAATTAATCTATTGACGATTATAATAATTATGAGTAAATAAAGTTAGTGAAAAAAATGTCAAAGTATTTGGCTACATGTTGTATCTGAAATATAAATTGGTTGGAGTAAAATATGAAAATTAATAAAAATGATAAAGACTTACATTTTAAATGGCAGCCACTTGAAGTATAATTACCAGTACAACCACTGTTCTATGGACTGAACTGCAGAGTGGAGGCACTCGGCGCTGGTCGCACTGTAGTCGTTGTAGGAGTACTTTGTTCCTAGCCGAGGCTCGAATTTGATGTACCGAGCTCCGAAAACGTTAGCTTATAAGTCAGAAAAGACATGTAAATTTGTTAAATGAAATGTAAGTGTGTTTAATCAAAATAATACACAATTGAGACATTTCTTATTTGTACGTATTACATTTGTAAAAAAATTATAACTAAGAATTTTCTAGAATCATTATTTGCTAACGCAACACAAAGACTTAGGGCTACCAAAATAATTATCATACATGCTACGTACTATGTATGGACTGATGATCCCATTTTTACACTAAAATATGTGGAAGTGACATCCATAACCAAATTAGCAGCGTCATAATAAAAATTCGTATTGCTGAATAACACTTTTAAATAGGTGTACAATAATCACAAGTATTGTGTTGAAAAATATGATATTTTGTTAGGGTTGACAAACGATATAAATTTAAAACATCGCAACTTAAATTGTAAAAATCAAAATATATGATTAAAAGGACTTGTTATTTACGTTTCATTGAGTCTTTTATATTGTTGTGTAGGTAATTACATATCGAGAAAATATTGTATAATCCGGTAAATTAACAGACCATTAGCACTCTTAAATACATAATCTATACCTATTTTTAACGTAGATAAACTTTGTATATAATAATTAAGAAATAAATACAACATTTTGTTTAAGTAAATGGGTAATAATAATACATAATTATTTGCATTTGGATGTCAACCCTGATTGAAATGAAAAATCTTGCAAAATACCGTTAGGTACTGCAACCGGATGGAACACGACACTTTTGTTTTGACAAAACACAATAGGTATTGGTACTATTTGCACGCAAAATGTGTATTTTAATTTAAATTTAATTCGATTACTGATTGTGAGTACAAGTTATAAGTATTTATAATAATGGTAAAATCGGTCGCAAAACTTTTTATAAGGTAATTATTATGTTAAATATTATATTCTATTAAATAGTAATATTCATTTCATTAAATTTTGTTGTCGTTATCAGTATAATTATAATAAGTGTGTTTTTTATTTCAGACCATCACTTATTATGAACTGTGAGGCAGCGGAGGTGCTGGTTTGAAGCAAATATTTTATTTGTTGACTACATTTGCAGATACAGAAATACCTACTTAACGAGGGAATGCTAATACTTGAGACATAATTAACAAAGACGACATTATTATATTGTGAATATTGGGTATGTAATTAGTTGTTAATTCATATTACCATGATAGTTTTCATTATTTTTATCTGATTGAGTACTTTCGCGGTTCCTAAAAGAATTAATTCTAAGTATGATGAATGAAAAAGTGGCTTATAATATTATCTCCTCGCCCTGCTCTTGGGCTAAGTATTAATTTGTGGGTTCGATCTCCACATTAAAATAATATTAATGTTCTGACATCTATTCTATTACAAAATCAATTGTAGATGTGTCTTAGTGATTATTATTTGTATCTGTTGTTTAAGATTTATAACCGTAATAAACTAATTAAAAGTGTATTAAAATTAGGTATTATTAGTATGTGTTATTAAATTATGTTCGTATCTTATTCCAGAGCACATCACTTTGATCAGAGATTGAGAGATGCAATTGAAGATGTGAAGTTTTGAAGACCTACTGCAGTAACTGGTAATAAAGTCTTACTTGGTAATAAATACTTAGCAGTTAACTCAATATTTCTGAATAATAATTTTATTGTTAGATATTGTGATTCTAAAAATGCCATTCTGTTCGGTTTGCAACATTGATGTGAATTCACGCTGTTGGATTAGTCATTTGCGAAGTAACAGACATAAAAATAATAGTACTATTCGTATCAATGACAACGTTGAAATTATACATTCCTGTTTCAAAGGACGTATTACAAGTTATCGGATTACTACATCTAAACCCGAAGCAAATATTTACCCAGAATGTTTCTTAAAAAATATTCATGATCAAGTTAAATCTTTAATAGATAGCTCGCTTCAAAAACATTTATCTGTTAAAATAAATTTTGAATATTTCGGAGTCTTTTTAATGCTGAAGAATGATCTACAAGAGTTGAAATCTTTTGCGACAAAAAATTTTATCATTCATTTAAATTACAGTTTCAAGTCCACCTATGAAAAAGTTATAACAATATTATTGAAAAAAATTGAAGAGTTTCAAGAAAGAGATAGTGGATGGACGTTTTTAAATAATTCACATTTAGAAATTAATATTAACAAATATCAACCTCTTAGTCAATTTTAAAAGGTCATTAGATTACCTCTAAATATTGATATTCGCAATTGGTTTTAGTGAGCATGTAAATATCATCTCTTTTTTATTATTATAATATTATGTAGAGATTATGTAAATGTTCTTAGTAAAATATGTACTTAGGTAAGTATATGAAGAATAATAAAGTTAATAAACATTTCTGTAATTGATTTTGCAATAACTACGAGTATAAGTAACCTATAATTTGTATTCAGTCAGTGTCCAAGTTTCATTACAACTTAAATGTACATAAATAAGATTGTAAATTATAGAAGTAATTAGTAAGTTTTTATGTAATATTGTATACTTATAAATAAACAACCTTTGTTAAATATAAATTTTGTTTTATTGATCTATTTAAACTATTAATATATGTAGTTCTTTTTTTACCGAAGGTGGCTTCTACCTATGCCTTTAGAAGGATTTCCTTGATATTTATATTGTATTTTATTCTCAATACATAAATTAGCTTTCACAATTCATGGTAATAATTTGTAGGTTATAACGTAATAATAATAATGCTCCAGAATGGTATGTATTATTGATACACGCAACATGTTATGACATGTTACAGTTCATCGCACTATATGGGAAGGTATGATATATTTATGCAAACTTGCAGTTTATAATTTATACTAAATTCTTTTAATATATTGAACTATAAAACTATATCCGAAAGAGTGATTTTCAAACAACTAATTTATAGCCTTGATTGAATGCTAACTTAACAATTTTAGATTGATTTGAATATATAAAGTTGATAGTTAGTTTATTTTTTATTATTTGCGGAATATTAATAGAATTGAGAAGTTGTTTTTACATTATTATACCTAGTACTTGTGTTATTATAATAATTATGTCCACGGTAAGTAAAGTACCTATTTGAATGTGATATAATATTAGTGTGTGTACATCAGATTTGAAAATGGATAATGTTTGTTTCAGGTATCTGATTCAGAGATTGTGTTTAGCCAGTATGCTCAGGATCCTTACGAAGGATTTTCCGAGCTCTATCACTGTGAACCCGAGCAATGCAAACTATCGAAAGAGAAAAAGTCCAAGCAACGTCGCCGAGACACTTTGAAAAAACATAACGCTACACAATCTTTTGTTATGAGCCGATTACAACGACGAGGCATTAGGTTAATAAAAATTTCTGTTATTGATCTCTGCAACAACAATTCTCAAACAAACGGCAGCGATAGTGAAAGTGAGAACGTTGTGATAAGTGCGCAGTACATTGTTAAGGATGCTATGGATAGTGTTATGGACGATACAGAATCGTTAGTTAAGAAAATATCGAAATCTTTAATAGACAATGATTTTTAATAAAGATACTACTGTTATTGTAAGTTATTATTTTATATTGATTCACCTGCGTTCTTCTATTTCTTAGATGTATAAGATGTTTAAAAAATAAAAATGCATTTTTACTGAAGAAATTATTTTTATTTATAAAACCAAAACATATCACTTTAGTGCCACCCCAAATGTTTTTTTATACATAACACATTTTTTAAAGCACAATGATTTGTGTGTACATTACAATTTAAATTGTTATCACAGAATTTCTTATGCAATTCAAACATGTTAGGACACTGGTCTTCACCAAGATCTGACACTTTACAATTTTCGCAAATGTTTTTTATCCACTTAACCTTTTCCAAACCTTTCACTAAGATATTTTTGTTTTCTAGATAGGGAACGATTATACGATGAAATTCTCTATAATCAATGTGTCCTTCGTTCCAATGAATACCTCTATTGCTTTCCAACCACTTTACTTGTCTTTTTTCATCAGTTGTTAAATATTTGAATAAATATGGGGGTTTTATTAAGAATAACTGTGTATAATCACGTGTTGCGAATGCTAATTCTTTTACTATAAAATTATTGTAGTGATCTTTAAATCCTTGAATATCCACTATGATGGTATCCTGATTCATGATAATTTTTTTACAGTATTACTCAGTGGCTTATATTCAATTATGCAGTCGTTTAATATAAGACAGTACGCGGCGGTTTGATCTGGTATATCAGAATCACTTTCAATTTCCACTCTAACGTCCACAACCGGACCTGTCTTCAAATTATCTACTTGCCTAGAGCAGTCGATAACAAATAACGGCGCTAAATTTTTAAATTGTTTCTCACTCAACAAGGGCTCAGGACGACGACCATAATATGACTGTTGAAATCTAACATATTGTTCGTATAATAAGGCAATGTTGTTGTTTGCGAAGTTAACGTTTAGGTTCTCATAAGGGAAGTATGTTGAATTGAGATAGACTCTAACGCTGCGAAGAAGACAGTGATCGAACTGAGACATGTCAGAACTTGCATTATTTTTTCTATTTGTTTGTAGACCAATAATAATATATCTTGGTTTTTCTATTTGTGACGAAGTTTTAATTGCCCAAGTATGTTTTGTAGTTTTAGGTAAAGCTGGATATTCATACAGATCCCAATTTCTAAATATCATTTGAAGCGGTTTATCTCGTTCTAACAGTTTCAAAAAATTAAGCTTTTCTTTGTCAGATATTTTGATATGTGGTACACGCCAAATAATTTTATTTATTTGAACGTCTTCTACAATTTCACCGGTATTGAGTTTCACAGCATTCAAGTTTGTGTTACTTCTTAGTAATATTAGTTCGTGTCTACTATTTATCACAACTTTTTTAAAATCTTCTGCAAAGCCCATTATGTTACAAAGTGGTATAGAAGCAGAAAATTTACCTCCATTTTTTATACCATCAATATTCCACCCCCAAGAATAAGCTATCTTAGATTCACTTTCGTTCATTGATATTAAAGATTTCATGGTGGTCGTAACGCCAGCATTCTTTATTTTATCAATCTCCACTCCGTTTAGCTCATACCGTATATCTTGAAATAAGTACAATAAAGCGTTATTTGTAAATTGAACACTGGTGACAGGATCCTTAGAATCTCGTTTTCTAACGATAACATTCCCTTCCAAATACAAGGTGCTTGCTGATGGTAGTACATATAGATCCTGTTGATTGATTGGTATGCGGATTTCATCATTTCTATTAAAACTAGTTACGTAGGGTTTGTAAGAATGATATTCAATTCCTTCTACACTATTGTCGTAAGATGGAGTCGATAAAACGTCTAAAATATTCATTTTAATAAGCCGATCGCTTTTAAGAATGCCGTATTGCTTTTCGTTAATTTTATTTTCTTTTTATTACGAGCTCTTGTATGATTGATTTCTTGATTCAAACTGATACGTGTAGTTGGTTGATGCGTATATTTATTATAGTCAATCATTTCTTCTTCTAAGATGTAAATACAACTGTACCTCTTCACCACGTAAATTGATTAAATGATTATTTATATCTAAAAGTCTAATATTAATGCAGCTTATGTTGCTCTGGTTAATGGGGAAGTAAATTGCGTTTTTAGGTATTTCTATAATCCTATATCCAGGTGGTACGTTTAGTGCAAATTCATGAATAATATGACTTGATTCGCCGTTTATGTATGAGCCGCTTACGATATCACATTCAACCCTGATCACGGTTGTTGGTAAAATGTTTACTGGAAACTGTGACACATGCCATTTATTTGCTTTCAATATTTGTTTTTTAAACCCTAACAAGTTTCTAAAGGTATTTTCCTTAGAAAAATTAATATCTTTTGTACAGTACAAAGTTGCTTTCAATGTGTTGTTATTACACTGTAGATTGATTGACGCATCCTTTATTTCAGATTTTAAATAATCATTGATATCTTGTAATTCATAGGTCCCTTCAGGGATTTCAATAACGTCGTTAGATCCATAGAATAACTTATTATTAGTTTTATCAATATTCGGAATGGAATTAAATGTTGAGATATGCAATAAAGCACATTCATACTCTCCATCTAATTGCAGAGTGTTTGGATAGTACGTGGATAAACTTGATGAATTTCCTGTTATCGACAAAGTGAGTGACATGTTGCAAATGGTGAAAATAAAAGAATGATACATATTTTATACATTTTTATTCCAAAATTGCCATAGATATTTTAAGCATAAATGACCACAATTAACTGTATTAAATGACTGATATCTTGTGTAGTTATAACAAACATTACAATTCTTAAAATAACGAATTATTTCTTTAGGCGGTTTCAGATCGCCAAAACTATCAAAATATTCACAATAGTCATATATTTTAACATAAGCCACCCAATGCGTCCCCTTGTTCTTAGACTCGTCCAAATTAACAATACCACATTCGATCTCCTTTGGTGTTCTTGGTAATTGATCTCGCATAAAAACTCCTCTGAAGTGAGGGATGTCACATGCGTACTCTATTATATCTATATTACTTAGAGGACGATTAGGTAGCTTACATTTCAGTTTTTTGAGGGTTTTATAAATAATCCGTGACCATTTCTGTGCGGTTTAATGTATAGACCCTTGCCTAATACTACACCCTCCATAGCTTTGTTATGTCGTTGTGTTTCTTGCAAATTTTTCTGAGCAGATTTGTAATCATTAATGGTTTTCGCAATGCCAGCTGCACCTCCAGCTAAGGTCCCTAATGCCGATAAACCAGCAAAAATTGGAATCAAAGGTAGAATGCCTCCAGTTTTTGGTATGGGTATTACACGTGGTATTCGAATTTTCTTTTTATTTGGAAATACTTTCTTAGCTGCTGAATAAGCAGCGTCGATTAAAGATTTACTATCGTTGTGTTTAAATTTCTTGATTTTTGATCTTATTTTAGATACAAAATTTTTAAACGTTTTGACGCCAGCACCGGTTTTAAGTTTGGCTTTCATAACTTTACTCACTAACCATGAACTTAGTTTTTCGCCTTTGCAAGCATCTTTTGACTTAAGGCGTTGTTTTGCCATATTTAGAAGTTGTAAATCAGCTTTATGACGATTAGGTAGGTCTGTATGTTTTGCATATGCTATGTCGTGTTGCATACAAGCGTCGTCTAGCTTATTCACCCCTCGATCACCCCGTAGTAAACGTTTCTGAAGTTTTGTTCCAGGTCCACAGTAATTGTAACCAGGCAAATGAAGTTCAAACGGTAAATTATTAATGATACTATTAACTAGCCCACCTCCTTGCATCGTCAAAGTTGCAATGAAACAAATATGACTAAACTTCTTATTTAATAACAATTTTAACCTTGAATTGCAGTTTTCTCAATCCAACTATTTTCATCATTGCTTAAACCTAACCATTTCACAAACAGCTTATTTCCTTTCTTTTTTATAACTTTTTCAATCAAATAAACATCAGGATATTTAGTCTTTTGCAACTCGTGTTCGTAAAATGTTCCCAATATAGTTTGCTTACGTTGATCTTGTAGGTGATACGTAACTGGAACTGTGTTATTAATATTTTTTATCGTAAATAATTCAGTTGACCAATTAGGAGTATACCCTTTCTCAAAATGCTGTTTGTATTTACTTATTCGAACATAGTCACCGACTTTAAACTTTGGTCCACTCCTTAGTGATATATATTTATGGGATTTTTTTATATTTTGTTTAATTAAAGGTTCGTTAGATTTATCTACATCGATTGGTTTACAATTGATAGTACGATGTTTCGTATTATTGTATGTTTTTATGACAACTTCTAGTAATCCTAACCACCGATAACTTCCATTTAAACTAAAATATTTATATAATTTATTTTTGATAGTTTTAATTAATCGTTCGACAATCGAAGCTTTTTTGGTAGAAAACGTTGAATAATGGTTTATATTGTTTGTCTTCATGAGATTCCGAAATATGTTATTATAAAATTCTGTCCCTAGATCAGTTTGCAAATTAATCGGTTTTCGATGACTATTGTATAATATAGATTTGAATGCATTGGTAACACAAATTTTATTTTTTGATTTGATTGGCACCGCCCAAGCATATTTAGAAAAGCAGTCAATCACAATTAAAATGTACTTGAAACCTTTATTAAACTTTGTTAAATTTTGCATGTCTATCAGATCGGCTTGCCATAAGTCATCTATTCCCTTTAGAATAACAGGTCTTCGAAGAAAATTTCTTCGTGCTTGTTTGTGTATTTCGTTAACTATTTGTTGTTTCATCATTACGAAGATTTCTTAAGTAATTTATCAATTTCTGATTTGGTATAAAACTTATCTTCCAAATGAGCCAAAACGTCTGATATCTTTGTTTTTATAGTAGCTTCAACAAAATTTTGAATATGTGTCATGGTTTGTGAACGCAATGTCTCATTCAGTTTATGTAATTCTTTTATCAAATTATCCTGAAAATTATCAACATAATCCTTATTCACAGCATCGTCTGCTTCTATGGGTAATTTAATTCCTCTAAGTCTTGACGATTTTAAATCAAACTCTCCGTTTTCTGTTTTTGTTAAAGCGTTATCATAAACGTCAAATAGTTCAGACAGACGCATTCTTTTATGAATATAGTGCCCGAATTTATCCACGTTCATGTTGAAAGTGTACTTTATTCGAAGGTCAGTAGTGTAATGAAAAACATCCATCATTAGCAAACATTTATTCAATTATTTATAATTTTACTTTCACGCAATTCTTCAATAATTGATATAATTTCATTGTCTAATCCAGTATTGCCAGCATCTCGAGACGCAATTAATAATTTCAACCTCTCCACCAATTCATTTGGATCGTCCCAATACACATAATCTATGTTTGTTTTCCATGTTTTCATTAAAGGTAGACCTTTTCCTTTGTGTTGTGTTTGAAGTTTAAATAGGGGTTTTACAATTTGTAAATATTTTTGTCCTTTATTACTCTTTATTGGTTTACTTGGATCACAGTCCCGTCGATGTGCATTGGTGTCAAGTAACATTGATTTATAATTTTGCATATCATTGTCTGTGACTAAACTTAAATCAACGTCTTTTTTTAGCAGCAACTGTTTTATACCAGGTGTACTATGATATTTGCGTCCAGCTACTGTGATATAATCATCACCAATTGTTACGCAAGCTGAACCTAACATTAATTTTCCGTTTTCTATTCTGACGCCAAATGGAATATCTTCTAATGCTTCTGATGATACTGACCAGGATGATGTATCGTGATCTGGTTTGCTTTCTTCTATTGATTGATATGAAGATTCACTTTCGATGTCAGATTGAGATTCGTCTGGATCGATGACTTTTGCAGTGTTAATTTTAGGGGTAACATTTTTTTGAATAATGCTTTTTACGAATGGTGTTTTAGTTTCTTCGTCGTCTACAGTAGGAAGGAGAGAATGATTATTTGAGTTTGCAATTAAGTTGAGAGGTTTAGTCACAGGCTTGAAAACTGTCTCCAATGCTTGCTTATTATCGATGTCAATATTCCTCATAATTTTTACTTTTTTCTTTACAGCTGCTGCAGCCTTCACAATTTTTCTTTTCATTGATTGTTCCATAATGATAGCAAGATAGTGATCGATTGACCGTCGTATAAAGAATAACGATTTCATAAAAGTAATTGATTTAAATATTTTTTGTTTTAATCAAATACCACAAAAGTGTCAAATTTATTTCTGTAACATCCTTTATTTTTAGAACAATCTTTATTAATTACAACATAACTAAAGGGTTCTTTCCAAATTTCCGAACACATTTCGCGGAATTCAGTCCATGTCATATCTGTGTTAACATGCTCCTCATAAACGTGTTTTAAATTTATATCGTCTTGCTTAAAAAGTATAATCAAGTTCGCATTATCTCTAACTAACTGTTTAGGAATTTTACTATACGTTTGGTTCAGATAAAAAGCATCAATATTTTTATGTCTTCCCATCGCAAAGTAATCACGCATATTATTTTGATTTTCACAAGCGACATCATCAAAAACAATAATAGAATTTGGTTTTGCGTCCTGAACCCTTAATACTTCCTCATTTCCCTGATATTTATGAAGTGAAATAACAGGTATAAGATTTAAAACATTTTCTAAAAATATGTACTTCGGTTGTTGTAGAGTTTTCGAATAAATATAAACATTTTGAAATCTCAAGCCATTTTCATGTAAAAGGAGACCAATTAACAAATTTGTTTTTCCACAGTTGGAAGGCCCGCATATGATGCATCGTATTGAATTAGGCAATAATTCGCCATGACGAGAATCAGCCTTACAAACTTCTTCACAGATTGTGTTAAAACTCAGCGATTGTGGTTGTTTTACAAATTTCATGATTTGAGTGTGCAGTAGTCTGATTGATAATGAGTAATTAGAATCATCACATTAACATTTATTATCGTATGTAGTAAGTACACTGAAGATCTCATCCATCGACAACGCGGTATAACGCTTTATTACCAGAAACAGTGTTGGGCATTCTGTTCCACGTGGAGGAGGCGTATAGAAGAGTGAAACAGTGGAACAAAATGTATGAGCCCTAATTACCAGAAATCTTATTGGGCATTCTGCCCCACGACGCGAAGGCGGACGCCTGAGCGAACAAGTGGGGCAGAATGCCCAATACTATACTACTGATGATTCTTTTTTTAATCGAAAGCAGGTGCTTGTCATGTGGTCCCACAAAAATTTGAACCAGATCTGAAAAGTATTTTTTGAGACTTTGAAGTCGGTTATTTTTTGTTAGTAAAATTTAGATTATCGAGTTTGTTATATATATAATTTTTATTCTGCACTGTTTGTATGGTAGTTGTTAAAAAGTATGGTCTCTAATATTTATAAAGTAAACCAATGTATAAGAGCACTAAAAATTTTTCATAATGTCTTCCTCAAATTTTACCTATAATATTATTCTGGATTAAGAACAATATTTAAAATAAGAGGAGGCAAAGATTCCAACTCAAGACACCAATCTAAAAGACGACGTTAAGGTATCACTGTTTATATGACATACTTGTTACAAAAAGGTATTCTATCTCTAAGGGGTAGGCTCGCAAGAAAAATTTCGCCGAAGGGTTCCGCCCACATAAGTGATATGTGAAGACGCCACCCTTTCCGTCATTCGCGGATTTGTCGTTTCCACGCTTCCACCGATTTTTCCAACGTATGTGTAGACAGTGAGGTAGGGTGGAGAAAAATTGCTTTTTTTCTGAAGGTGGGTGCAAAATACCTATTTTCGTGTGCATTACTGAATGAGTGTAAGATTTGTTACTCACATTTAAAATTAACTTTAAGAAAGTAGAAAAAAATCCATAATGCGATAAATTATTTCATTCGTTCTTCTTTGGACGCTCAATATTCTTAAAATTATAAATAAAAATTACAATATTTTTTGCACCTTTTCAACTTACCTACTTATCTATTAATAAACACAAAGTTTATATGAGATACAATTTTAAATATCCAAGTTTACAAAAATATACAAAATTGTAACTACATTTGATCTTCGGAACATACATACTAAATTTATCAATTAATAATTTAACACTTTCCCCGTGTGGTGCCGGGTCCACTTAAGTAGAATAGCACCACTCCCGTTCTTCCTGGGATGTCGTAAAAGGCGACTAATAGGACTAATCCAGAAGATGGGCAGCAGCATCTTCCTGTGTGTGACGAACACCAGTCAGGTCACCTGCGGTCACCAACACGCACTAGCCAAGCGTGGTGACTACCGGCTAAAACCCCCGCATGATTGTCACGAATGAGCCTCGGCCCCCAGTCCCCGGCAGCCCCGCTATCCCTAGTTACGGTAGCGGCTATGGTAACGGCGGGGCAGGGGGTGCTAAGAATCGCCGGCAGAGATCGGGCTACCAATCCCAACGACGACTTCTGCACCTGGCAACATACAACGCCAGGACACTGAGGACCGACGACAAGGTAAAAGAGCTGGAAGAAGAGATAGACAAGTTAAACTGGAGTATTGTGGGTTTATCTGAAGTCCGAAGACAGGGGGAGGACACGATAATACTCAAATCCGGAAACTTGTTCTATCACCGGGAGGGCGAACACCTGTCCCAAGGTGGTGTCGGGTTTCTCGTCCACAAGTCCCTCGTCAACAACATTGTGCAAGTTGGGAGTGTGTCGGCCAGGGTAGCGTACCTTACACTCAGAATATCCAAACGGTATTCGTTGAAGGTCGTACAGGTATATGCGCCGACTTCGACACATCCCGACGATGAGGTTGAGGTTATGTATGAGGACATTAGTAGAGCCATACATACCTCAAAAACTCATTTCACAGTTGTGATGGGGGACTTTAACGCAAGACTAGGCACGCGAAACGACAACGAGATGAAGGTGGGACCCTTCGGATATGGACGACGGAACCACCGGGGACACTTGCTGGCAAACTTCATGGAGAAGGAGGACTTATTCATGATGAACTCCTTTTTCAAGAAGAAGCCGCATCGTAAGTGGACCTGGATAAGCCCTGATGGTTCCACAAAAAGCGAGATAGACTTCATTCTGGCAGACAAGCGGCATATATTTAATGATGTCTCTGTGATCAGCAGGCTTAAAACCGGAAGCGATCACCGCCTCGTAAGAGGCACATTAAATATCGACGTCAAGCTGGAACGGTCACGCCTGATGAAGTCTACGCTTCGCCCAACACCTGTCCAAATCCAGGGTTCCGAGAGCTTTCAACTCGAATTACAAAACCGTTTTGCGTGCCTAGAATCATGCGCGTCAGTGGGCGAGTTTAACACCAGGATGGTTACAACTGTCCATGAGGTAGGGTCGAAGTACTTCAAGACCCACCCCAGTGGTAGATCTCAGGTTCTCTCAGAACAAACCCTCGGTCTAATGAGGGACCGACGAGAACTATGTGTGCAGTCTCCAACCTCTATGGCGGAGTACAGACGGCTCAATGAACAGATCTCCAAGTGCAGGCGACGCGATTTGCGAAAAAACAACGCAAATCGTGTAAAAAACACAATTGAGCAAAACCGAGGCTCCAAAGTGTTCGCCAGAGATCTGTCTATTGGGCAAAGTCAGCTTACGAGGTTGAAGACCGAGCTCGGCATCATAGTGTCATCGAAACCCGAAGTTCTGAGAGAGACGGAGAGATACTACGGACGGTTGTATGCCTCCTCTCAAGCTCCAGCTCCCCTCGAGGAGAGCGATAAGCGAGCCAAACTAACCCGACACTACACAGAAGATATCCCGGACGTCAGCCTGTATGAGATTAGAGAGGCTCTCAAACAGCTAAAAAACAACAAGGCACCGGGTGATGACGGAATCACAACTGAGCTGTTAAGAGCTGGAGGGAAACCCCTCCTAGTAGCGCTCCGGAAGCTGTTCGATTCCGTCATTAATACTGGGACTACCCCGGAAGCGTGGAGCAGAAGTGTGGTGACTTTGTTCTTTAAGAAAGGGGATAAGACCCTTTTGAAGAACTACAGGCCCATTGCACTTCTGAGCCACGTTTATAAGCTGTTTTCGAGAGTGCTCACAAATCGCATTGCACGCAGGCTTGACGACTTCCAGCCTCCCGAACAAGCAGGATTCCGGAAAGGCTACAGTACCATGGACCACATACACACACTGCGGCAGATTATACAGAAGACCGAGGAGTATAATCTGCCGCTATGTGTTGCCTATGTGGACTATGAGAAAGCCTTTGATTCTATCGAGACCTGGGCAGTACTAAATTCTCTTCAGCGGTGCCGGATCGACTATCTGTATATCGAGGTGTTGAAGTGTTTATACACATCGGCCACCATGACCGTCAGAGTACACAACACAGCAACGAACCCCATCCAACTGCAGAGAGGTGTAAGGCAAGGGGACGTCTTATCCCCGAAACTGTTTACCGCTGCGTTGGAAGACGTGTTCAAGCTGATGGAGTGGAAACGACGTGGCATTAACATCAATGGCGAATACATCACACACCTGCGATATGCCGATGATATAGTCATCCTGGCGGGATCCATGGAGGAACTTGGTACAATGCTCGGGGACTTGAACAGCGCCTCACAACGGGTGGGTCTTAAGATGAACATGGACAAGACGAAAATTATGTCAAATGTCCATGTCACACCCGTACCGGTTGTTGTTGATGGCGCTGCTCTCGAAGTTGTAGACGAGTACATTTACCTGGGACAAGTGATCTAAATGGGTAAGTCCAACTTCGAGAAAGAAGTCACTCGTAGAATCCAACTCGGATGGGCTGCGTTTGGGAAACTACGTCATATCTTGTCGTCCAAAAAGTTACCTCAGTGCCTGAAGTCGAAGGTGTTCGAGCAGTGTGTGTTGCCAGTGATGACATACGGATCCGAGACGTGGTGCTTCACTATTGGCCTAATGCATAAGCTTAGAGTCGCCCAGCGGGCTATGGAACGAGCTATGCTCGGTATTTCTCTACGCGATCGAATCAGAAATGATGAAATCCGTAGACGAACGAGGGTGACCGACATAGCTCAGAGAATTAGTAGGCTGAAGTGGCAATGGGCTGGCCACATAGTTCGAAGGACCGATAACCGTTGGGGAAGAAAGGTCCTCGAATGGAGACCACGCCTCGGTAAAAGGAGCACAGGACGCCCCCCGACCAGGTGGACCGACGACCTGAAGAAGACAGCGGGTATCCGCTGGATTCAGAAGGCTCAGGACCGGTCTGAGTGGCGTAGATTAGGGGAGGCCTATGTCCAGCAGTGGACCTCAAAGGGCTGATGGATGGATGGATGGAATTTAACACTTTTAAGAATAGGAAAGACCTTACTTAATTCGATAGTACCTAAATATTTCTATGAATTAGAAATTTTGTGTTTGTTATGTACTTTTACAATACTTGTGCCATAAAGTCATAAATTTAGAACCAGTAGATTCTCACATATGGTGAGTTGTGACAAACAATGAAGAGTGACTTGGCTATTTGAAGATTTAAAGATTAAGTTTGTTTTTTAAGCAGAAAATAGTACCTAGTAAGTTTAAGTATATAAGTTTGTGTAAGGTGGTGGGTAGCAGTATTCTGGGTTGCTTCTTAAATTTTGTTACATTTCTTTTAAAATAACCTCAAAGAAACGTAAATTCTCTGACTCATGTGCGGCCACGCCGTGGCTTAATCTATAGGTAATACATCTATGTATAAAGTAATAAAAATAAATTTCTAACCACCCATATCTTCATTAATATTGAATTGAAATCGATTGATTAAAATCTGTACTTCGAGTGCGAGATGCAGCTAAATAAATAACGGTTCATGCAAAATAATATTACAAAGATTAAATTCACTTTATCAAATCCAGCATTAAACTAGTAAAGATATCTGATGTACAATTTCAAAGGGATTAAAACTCGATACAACTCGTTTGGAACAAATCCAATCACATTCATATTAGAAATAAAATTAATGACTGCGTCGGGTTGATATAAAAACACGGAAGCAATTTCCCGCTTATACAGAATATTGATGAGATCATAAATTGGTAGCCGCTTGCATTGTGCAACATCCTCTGCTCGGTTGCACAACAGTTTTGTTGTCGATTGCAACTCAACATAATCTCCGGCCCACGCTTTTGTCGTAGATCTGTTCACAGTTAACGCTTCACTCGTGCTAGTATTTACTCGATAAATTTAATAAATCTATATTGATCATTTCCTAAAAACTCCTTGTTGATTTTTGTTTCAAGTATATCTTAATAAAAGATGACTTTTATAGTTTATTAACTGTAACTAATGTGTGTTTCCGTATTTTTTTTTTATGAAAAATGAATTTTCATACCAGGAAAGCATAAGATCAGCAGAAAATTAGGCCTGATATTCTGTTGTTATTAAGTTAACTACGTTTCGTTAAAATAAATGTGGCGTAAAACTTACTTTTATTTACTTTAATGTTAGTTTAGTTAGCTTACTCACTTTTTAAGCACAGAGAGCAAACAACAATTGTTTGAATTATCGAGTCGTATGCGATCATTTAAAGCAGACATGGATTTTTTTTGTTTAAAATGTTATTTGCTTGCTACGAGTACATTGTATAACAATTTTCTGAACTTGTTATGTAATACGAGTACATTCTTCACATGAGATTAGTAGAAAGGCGCCTTTGATTCCATTGACTTTTTATCAATCGTGTTAGAAAAACTTTTATTTTCATACGTCATATTGTGAAATATTTTGATTGGTTACATTTCTTTTTTTGTACCTAAATAATTTTTTAAAGATAATGCAAGCTACTTACTCAAGTAGCTAGTGCAATCTAAACACGCATCGAGCTAGCGATGGTATCTGAGAGGCGTGGGTGTCAACAACCAAAATCCCGACCGAGTACTATCAACGTTGTCACCTTCACACCTAAAACCTTCACACTTCCATAACTCATCTTTGTTATCGCCTCCTTTGGCAATCAATATATTGTTTTGAATAGCTTCTTTGATGTTTCGAGCGCTTAAAACAAACTGCTTTCAAAGCAAAGTGAGTTATGAATTATGATCATCAATTGTTTCGCTTATCGTAATGTGAATGGGAGGTTCGTTTTCATACAAAATAGGATAAAGGTGCGATTATATATGTCCATCCATAATATCGAGAAGTAATTGATGGTTGACTACCATAACCGCCCAAAGCTAGCTAAACGATATGTGTATAATATACACTACATATTATGTGGTTTTAATAGAAACAAGAGTGGATTCATTTAATACTAATGTTCGGTTTACACGTATTAAGTAGTTAAGTAGTTACCTAAATTTTAAGTAAATTAATACGTGTAAACGGACAATTTAGTAGTTTAGTAATTTAGTAGTTAAGTAATCAAGTAGATAAGTAATTTAGAAAATTTTCTATTTTCTGTTAAGTAGGTGGGCGGGGCTTAACACTTAACACGTTTAGACAGGCACTTTTAAGTTAAAATTTACTAAAATGCTTAAGTAATTAAGTAATTTAGTAAAATGCTTAAGTAGTTAAGTAGAATTGTATGAACTAAAGAGCTTTACTAAATTATTACGTGTGGACGGACACTAAAAATTATTCACTTAAAATTTAGTTTATATCTACTTAACTACTTAATACGTGTAAACTGGACTTAAGACTAGAGTCCCGCTTTGCAGTCAAAATTGGACCGTAAGTGTGTGTAAAATGAATGTTAGTGTGTAATGTTTTTTTTGTGTTTCTAATGCATGTTGTATAAAAATAATTATGAGCTTTCTGTAGTCTTTCTCCATGTAAACGTTAACTTTGCCGTATTTCATACCTCTCCGTCCGCGTAATTGTCATAAAATGGGCTACAAAGGTTTCGCTTCATGTATTGATATAATAATTATGAAGCAACAAATTTTAAGCTCCCTGTATAGAAAATAAATTGATATTCACTTATTTAGTTGCCATCGATATACCCGCCCAATTACAATGTATAATAATAAGTATCATCAAGGCAAGATTGACATGTAAATCTTTCAAGTCATCAGGTTGTAATCAAGCACTAACTTATAAAATTTATAGTAAAAAACACAAAATCATTTAACATACGCTACGTATATAAATTGTGATTAATTGATTGGCAGTTCATATGACATTTGACATCATCGATGTAAAGTTCTAACGACAGGCAAATTATATCCTATACAAATGCTATTTGATTTAATATTTCCTCTTTATAAGATTGCGTTGGTATTTTATAGTTATCTTTATCAATAGCTGTGAATCTCACGTTACTTACGTTACGTTACAACAAGTAGTATTAAGTTTTGCATACAAGTACTAGTTTCATCTAAACGCGCCTTCGCATGTCACCGTAGGAGTCGACAACCGAAATCCCATTCTATCCCATCCTATCCCATCAATGTTGTCACCTCATATCCAAAACCTTCGTACCTCCATAACTCATCTGTCCTGAGGCTATTGTATTGAATAATGTTCCGATGGTAAGCGTTTAGCGTAAGGAAAGTAGATTATGAATTATGATGATCTATTGTTTTGTTTTAAAAGCTTACCGATGGCTTGTGTCAATAGTTCGATTACTTTGGGTGCGGTTAGAAGGTGTTGTGAGAGATATTGTGGCAGTTGTATATTTGTTTTCATTTTGATTCGGTTTCGTTGATTATCGAAAACACCTCAAATTATTTAGTTTAGTTTCATATTTTTTAGCGACAAAGGTATCGAATCTGTGGTCGCCTGTTCTATTCGAGTAGTTTTGTGTTATATTTATATTCTAATCACAACTTAATTATGTAACTTACGCCCCAACTCAGAGTCACTAACGGTTACTTTAATCGCTCCTTAGTAAAGAATCAACATACAAATTCTGTACCAAAGAGCTATTTAAGTAACGGTTAGTGACTCTGAGTTGGGGCGATAGAGCAGGTACATATTTATTACCTTATACTTGACCGTATATGAGTTAGTGACTCTGCGTGCGTTTATCTTATTACAGATCATGGTCTACCCGAGTGCAAAATTTCATTAAAATCTGTTTAGTCGTTTTTGCGTGAAAGAGTAATAAACATCCATACTTACAAACTTCCAGATTTATAATATTAGTAGAATAATAAAATCTTTTGATTGTCGTTTTGTATCACCGTATTAGTAAAGCAATGAAGCCCCCGCGGTGATAATACGCTGTCTGTAACGAACCATTGTGATATGAAAACGCTATTCGTACCCTCTGATCATCGTAATGGATTTACGTGAAGTTTGTGCGAATCGAAATTGATATTCGTGTAGTGAGATGGTATTTTAGTATATCGCCTAGACCGGTACGGACGACGCGGTTTACCTCGTCATTCGTTATACGCACCGCGAAGGACTGGAATAATTTGCCTGCGTCGGCGTTCCCGGCTGCCTATGACGTGGAGTGTTGTTATAAGGCTCGAGCCTTCCGAGTCTAGAGCTCATGGAAGGCTCGAGCCCTCTAATAAGGCTCGAGCCTTCGCCTCGAGTCTTGCATGAAGGCTCGAGGCGGAGGTTCGAGCTCTGCATCCAGGGCTCGAGTCGAAGCTCGAGCTTTGTCTTCAGGGCTCATTTTGTAACACTGTAATTTCAGGGTTCCCTAATCAAAATGTACTGTGTTTTGACTACGGAACCCTAAAAAAGCCTTTACCTTAAAATTTTTAAAAATTACGGCGCGCTGCGAATTTCAAATTTTTGGAGTTTTCTCCTTATAGATTTTCATAATTAAGCCCGTGGTATGAAATTTTATGGGGAGTAAAATCAAACTTTCTCCGTAGCGTTATGCGTTATGTTTGTAATTCGTAACACAGAATCTAGATGGCGTTGGATGGCTGATCAGTAACAACGCCATCTAATGATAGTAATAATCTTGGTACATCCTATTCTTATGATGTGAAACATCATCATCATCGTCATTCATCGTTGTCATCATTAGTCATCTTCATCATCTTCTTCATCATTATCACCACCATTCATCATCATCATCACTATTCATTATCATTATTACCATTCGTCATCGTCATCACCAGTCATCATCATCACCAGTCATCATCATCAGCAGCCATCATCATCATCATCATCATCATCACCAGTCATCATCATCATCATCATCACCATTCATAATCATCATTCATCATCATCATCATCATCATCACCAGTCATCATCATCATCTCCATTCGTTATCATCATTCATCATCATCATCACTAGTCATCATCATCGTCATCACCATTCGTTATCATCATTCATCATCATCACCACCATTCATCATCATCATCACTATTCATCTTCACCATCACCATTCGTCATCGTCATCACCAGCCATCATCATCATCATCACCAGTCATCATCATCATCACCACTCATTATCATCATTATCACCAGTCACCATTACCATCACCAGTCACCTTCAACATCATCACCATTCATCATCGCCATTCATCATCATCACCAGTCATCATGATCACCAGTCATCATTTTCATTATCATCATCACCATTCATCACCATCATAATCATCATCCTCCATCATTATCATTATCATCATCACCATTCATCACCACTATTCATCATCATCACCACCACTCATCATCATCATTAGCCATCATCATCGTCATCACTATCATCATCGTCCATCATCATCACAAGTTATCATCATTCATCATCTTTCTTTTCATCAACATCATCCTCCATCATCATCCATTGTTTGACTGATTTGACGATTGAAAGCTAGATGGCGTTAAACTCCAGGCGTGCGTCGGAGCTAAGACACATTTTTTTATTTTAAAATAAAAATATTTGTATCAAACTTATATAAAGAACCCAATTTGGCATACCTATTGCAACAAAATTATTTTTATTACACCTTACAGGATGTTATTATGCGTTTCGATAGATTGCTAAGTAAATAAAGGTCGAGCTTCGACTCGAGTCTTCAATTGAAGGCTCTTGAGCCTTTAAGGCTCGAACCCTAAAGGCTCGAGCCTTCTAAGGCTCGCGAGCCCTTAGGCCTCGAGCTTTGAAGGCTCAGTAGCTCCGACTCGGAGCTCGAGTCCGGGACTCGGAGCTCATCTTTCTCAACTCTACGTGGATGTCTTCAAGAAAAGAGTGGAATAGGCTTTTACTAAGTTAATGTGCTCACCACCTTGGACCACATCTTCACTTACCATCAGGTAGGATTGTGGTCAAGCATCAACTTATTTGTGTAAAAAAAATTTATCGCCAAACAACTAACACTAAATGTTACCACATAATACTTATATTACATCAATAAAAATCATCCAAATCGATTTAGCTTTTTCTGAAAATATCGGCACAGAAGAACTGACAAAAGACCAATGGATGTAACGCATTAACAAATACTTCGAATATTATTTTTCCTCAAATATCTTCTAGGTACTAAATTTCGCCTGCGGCTTCGCCCGCGGAAGAGTGGTTTCACAAACATATAAACTGTCCTAGTCCTGTCTATGGGAACGTATAGCGGGGATAATCTGCTCTATTTTTAAGTCTGGAAACGGTCTGTCTGTGTTCCAAGTTTTAATCATAATCCGTATAAAAGTAAGCGTGTGATCTTAAAACACCCAAAAAAACAAACAAAATTTCGCAATTATGCTAGAAAGCAAACACGTAGTAACCCGCAAAGATCAAATTGTTCATCACAGCCGAAAACTTTTTGATTTCTCAAAAAAAAATCATAACTTCTCTACTAAACAGAAAAATTCATAACTTCTTTACTAAATAAAAAAGTTATGAATTTTTTTCGAGAGATCAAACAGTTTTTTGGCTCTGATGAACAATTTGATATTTGCGGGTTACTACGTGTTTGGTTTCTAGCGTCGAATTATTAGTTTGAGTAGAATATAGGACATATGTAATTGAAAATGACCAGTCACAATTTTATTATACTTATGAAATAAATTTTCTATGGTTGTATTTTTGGTTTAAGTAACATATATTCAGCAAACTCCATAGTCGGTACCTACATCCGACACTTGATTCCCCTCCAAGAACCTTACATAAGCTCAAATTTTAAAATTCTCTGCGAGGAGCCGCCAACCAAATAAACGAATAGCAGAAACAAGAGGCAACTTCAGACGTCGCGTCAAAAAGTATAAAACGCGAGGCGATATCACGAAAAGTTCTTTTGAGTTTGCACGAGTAGGGGGAAAGCTCCCTTACCTGGGGAACGGTTTAAAGGGTTTTCGTACAACTTTCATGGATAAATAAATACCTATATGTCGCATGTGAGGCTATGGTTTCTGGATTATAAACATGTTTTGGGGACTTTCCGTTCACTTTGTTTTTGTTTACGTTTCTAGATGATGTATTTTGTGTTTTTCGGTTGTGTAGTGTCTCGTTTCTTTTTCCATGCTTGGAATGTTCGCATTCGACTTTTAATTATTTCAATGTTTTTGATCAAACATTGTAACGTTGATTAATTATATATACATTGCAACAGACATTACTTTGGGCTGAGTTTGTTACATATGCATATCCATTATCCTCAGTGAATGAAGTGAAACTTTACTCACAGTTACAGGTACGTCTTAGGAGTTTCTTGCCACTTAAACTTCCGGAGCCTTTCAAGGAAGGGATTTGTTGTAGCAATGGTGTATTTCAATTTGTAAAACTGAATTCGACAAAATTTTATTGTATGTATTTTTCTTGTTCATTGTACATATTTTTGTACATGAGCAATGTAACGAATAAAATAAATTTATGTACCTACTTAACTATAGCCACAATTGCAACGCTTCGGCAAACATCATTGCTTGCGTATACAGATCGTACCCGCATACAACTGAATGTATTTAGTATTGAATATGTTCTAATTTTCGACTTATTATCATAGTCGACCAAATTAGATAAATGATTTGTAAACTGTTAATTGTTAATTGTAAAGTAAATTGTATAAAGCCCTCATAGCCCGGCGGCTTCTGTCGGTCCTATGTAATCGACAAAAAATTGTGGCAAAAAATTCTTAAGCGTTTCCGTGCGTCGGAGGGCACGTATAGCCGTTAGTCCCAGTTCTTATCGTAAGATACAGTCGTTAAGGGTATGTCAGAAGTCCTTGGTCACCATGAGATCTTCCGACACTTGGGTTGGCCACTAACCCCTCCATCAATCCACACTGGAGCAGCGTGTTGGAGTATGCTCTAGGCCTCCTCAAAAGGACAGACCCCTGCTCAGTAGCGGGACATTAATGGGTTGCGGCGAAACCAAATAATACACCTACCCCGCATGGGCTAGCTAACGTGTAGTAGCTTTTTTTAATTTAACCAACTTCAAGTAAAGGAGGAGGTTCTCAATTCGTTTGTCTTTTTGTTGTTTGTTACCTCAGAATTCTTTTTTTTTTTGAACCTGATTTAAGAATGTTACTATATTTATCATATACAAAGAGTATTGAGGAATATTTCATTGAAATCTGTTGCTTTTTTAACCGACTTTATGTAGTACCTAATATGAACAAAGTAAGAAGTTGTAATAGCTAACCACTCAAACCATATTCTCAACAATATGCATATGAAATTATGTAAACGGCATTCACTAACATACTATTTTCTTGTATTTACGCCTCGTTTGCCTTTTTGTATTCAAAGTCCTTATTTGATCCCATTAACATTGTATACTTACTTTAATGGCGCAATTGAATAAGCTAGTAATTCTTGTATGGGAAATATTATAAAAAGCTTAACATGCTGATGTTCTATCGTATATTACTTCCTCAATGTTTGGCTCTTGTAGTAGATTAATGGATATAAACAGATGGAAGTGATAAAATTATTTGAGATGCAAATATCTATTTTTTCATTCTCTCACGAAGAATTACAGCAGCCTGATACCTAACTATAGTAGCCTTTGAACTTCGCTTTAGTATTGAGGTCGAAGATGTAGAGTTTTGCAGATGCGTTCAGTCTGGTTTAAAACCAAAATCACGAGTACTGTACTTTGTGCCATAAAGCACACATTTCAAGTGAAGAAGCACACTCACGCAGTACTGCATCTTTTAAACACCTTAATCTATGGGCTTGACCACCTATTTTGTCTGTCAACTGTTTCCTTATGTAGCCGATTGTTTTTCTCAGTGACAACAATTTGCTTTTACCGTTGAACGGACAAGCAAGAAAATTGCATTAGACGCTTCGCGTTGCGGTGAGCGGCCTTAGGTGTACACTGTCTGGCTGATGTTACTACCGGTGAGTTACATGGCTGTGGCTAAGAATATTAAGTGTTTGGAACTAGGTGGCCTGGCTTCCGTTAGCTTTTAGGACTACCTGGCCTTTTGTGAAATTGTTATTCAAATTTTAATTGTCAATGCACTCAAGCATTTTGCTTTATATTTTTGCCATCGCTACGGAAAGGTACTTTCGGAGAATAGGAAATGTATTGGCACGTATAAATTCATAATTTGTTCTTATCGCGCTAGAAGTGCATGTGCTTACAGCTTTTAAATCAGTAAGAGAGAGACTTAGGTTTATGATGACTTTGCTTATTAATATTAAATACAAATTACCCGTTACTTATCGCAGTATTATGTGATTTTAGATACCTATTACGCGCTCTAACATATTAGCAACGAAGATAAAAAAATGTACGAACACGAAACAGACTGTAATCTCGACAATGCTTAAAAATAAATGAAAGTTTGACAATTTTGAACCTAATATGCTTTTTCTATGGCAAAGAATTTTACAGTAAAAAAATTAAAATTTCCACGGCACTAATATCAAGACGTGCATCGACCATCGAGCACAATAAGATGATGAGAGGAGCTCTTCACAGTCTTCACCCTACCCTACCCTCTCATGTCCCGACGCCTCGATGGAAAATTTGAGTGGTTTCAGTGCAAGGGGAACACTAAGATTCATATTTGTATGCAGATTAAATATAAAAGTACGTAAAAATATATAAGGTATAATAAAAGGTTTAAAGGTTTTTAGAAGTAAATCAAAATTAACAGTGTTTAGGATAATAGCTATTTTTAAAAATTTTGACAATTTCATACACAATAAGCATTTTTATTAGATACGAGTAACCGCCCTCGCTTTGCTTCGGTTTTCTTATTTTTTTACACCTTATTGGAGTTTTATTAAGGATCCCTAATTTTTTTGAAAATATAATATAGCCTATGTTACTCGGGGATAGTGTAGCTTCCCAACAGTGAAAGAATTTTTCAAATCGATTCAGTAGTTTCGGAGCCTATTCAATGCAAACAAAAAATCAAATCTTTCCTCTTTATATATTAGTATAGATTAGGGACGTAAAATATCTTAACAGGTTAAAGTATGGAGGTTTATAAAAATATTGAATAATAATATAGTTTTAGTACCAGTAGTACTACAAGGCAAATAAATGCCTTCGATTGGAATTAAAAATCCAACTTGGATATATCCTTAGATAATGCAGTCTTTTAGAAATCGTTTGTAGTAGAAGCCACCTGCAATAAGTTGTGACTGTAATATAAATATAAAACGCCCAAATTGAAATGAGAGAATATGAAACACGAAAAAATTCGTACCTACCTAAATAGAACGGGAGACCGCAGTCTCGAAGGTTTTCCCGCGAAATAAAATATGAAACAAAACAATTTCGAGTATTTGCGTAATAGGATGAAAAGACGCTTTTAATGCCCCCGGCGAAAAATTCAAAAGGACTGGGTATACATTAAAATCGTCAGCCTTGCAGTCTTTAGGACTTCGTGCATTTTTAAAAAGGTGCAAATGAGAGGGTTCGGTTACCACGGCGAGTGAGCAAGCCATACGTCCAACCTTCTTTGTTTTTGCCTACTTTGCCACTCGACCATCACAACTTGACCTTCCCTGCCCCTCTCACAACTTGACAACTCTCACGAAACAACGCTCCTCAGGTTAATACGTAGGTCTCGCTACACTGGTCGTAGGTAGCAACGAAATAACTTAAAAAGAAAAATTAATGCACTGAAAAAGAAAATGGGAACTCTGAATGAGAGAAAATTGTGGCCGCCGAAACCCAGCGCGACACTTGCGTAATGCGCCCTGTTTTATACACCAATTATAAATTATGATTCGGAATTTTAAAGTACAGATTTGGAAAAAATAAAAATATTAAACGACTTAAAGAGAAAAACTGAAAAATACTGGACCGGAAAATCGCGGTTGGTAGAATAAAATATTTAGAATTCAAAATATGAATTCAGTTTGAATATTCGTCAAACATTTTAAAACTGGTAGTGGGAACATTATTCGCTTTCGAATATTGGGACATAAGCTTTGAATTTGTAATATAACATTTCCAATGCTATCACATTATACATTTTTACAAATACTAAAACTTACTACAATTGATTTTGCAAAGAATATAAAAATTGCCAATATCATACCAAAAGTCTCAAAAGTATTTTAAAAGTAGGTACGTAATAACATCTAAACATACATGACATAAAGCTGTATAGCGAGTATGTTTTTCTGCAATATAAAGATAGATTTATTACTATGAAATGAGACTATGACATATCTGATATTAAACCATGTTATTCCTTCTTAGCATTGCATGAGCCCATCACCTAAACACCAGGTGAGATTCGCGCGCGTTCATTTGCATCAAAAATGCCCATTCACAATAATGACAGTATGACAAATTGTATTGTGAGAGCCATGAATAAAGCTCAAATTGCGTGTCGGAGAGATTATGCGGAGATTTCTTTCATCGGAATACACGCTGAGAAGAAATAGTAATGGAGGCGTTACAATAGCTAGGGAAGCTACCCCTTTGCTACCCCACTTCCACCTGCTAAGGCCCGCTAAGGGATGGTAATTCAGGCGTTATTCAGATAGAGGTTTAAATGTTATTGTCTATAAGATAAGGTTACACATTTTTCGGTCAAATGGTTATGTCGAGCTGGTGTTGCTGATGTCCATGGGTGACGATAGCCACTTACCATCCGGTGGATCGTCAGCTCGTTTGTTGGCTATTTCCAAAAAAAAAAACAACCAAATGCAATACTGTCGACCAAAAGGATGCGAGGGATGGATTATTAATGGCTGTGACCAATATACTCGTACATAGAATTCATTTACTATCGACTTCAGATGGTTCAAACTCCTACCAAAGGTATCACTGATGCATTGCCAGCCAATAAAGAGGAAGAAAAAGAAAGAACTGGCTCTCAAGCCATAATGGTGTTCCTGATATTCATGGGCATCATCAAGTAGCTCATCTGATTCGGCGGATATAAAAACATCACCAGAAACGACTACAGCATATAATCATTTTCATAACAACGAGTAAGAAAGCATATTTCGTTGCCGGAGCACATCCAACCCATTACGTAGGAGCCTCGTCTCCGTGATTATAATTCGAAGTGGCAGCTTGGGGTGATGAGTGCGGAGTCAGGCGCGGTCGTGACCTCGCATGATGACCACGCTCGCTGACAAGAGCCTTGTTTGCTCGAAGGTTCGCAAATATGCAGCTTCAAGATGCTTTGGGATGCCTTCGTTTGCATGATGATGTAATGTGTGACTTTTTTTACAATCGTCTTTTGGTTGTGAGTATGTGTCTATTGTATTTTGTGATTTTATTTTGTGAGATTTAGGTCCTAACTTTCAAAAGTTATGTATTTTGTTGTAGCTGTTTTTACTGTTATTTCTTACTAGCTTTTGCCACTCAGGAATAATGTAGCTTTCTTTTGGTGAAAGAATTTTTGAAATCAGACCAGTAGATTTTGAGTTTATTCGTTACAAACATACAAAACTACAAATATTTCCTCTTTATAATATTAGTATAGATGTTAGAAACAATAATAAAAAAAAATATTGCCATGATTGTTGAATTAGGGAAAAGTTCAGGTCCAAATGGAGTGAACATTTCTCTGATCAACATTTTATACTTTTTCTTTCACCGAAAATTTTAAGCGACTTTTACTATGTTTTTTATTATTTCGAAAAATTTAAGGTGTGATTCAAACTCCGACCATCCAAGAGAAATATAAAAAAAATATTATATGATTTATCGTAAATTCCGTACGAGTAGTGCATTGTAGGAAATAAAGCCAAATTATTATATTATTATATTATTATATGTAAGTGTCCTTTTGTTCTTATACCTACGTTTAAATTAATATTTATTAACGTAGAGTATCGTATCGTGTCTTCCTATTTAAGTTTAAAATTTTCGTTATAATTTGCAATGATTTACTCTGCGACCTCGGAACAGCCTCTGTTCACACCCCTCATGAAAATTAGGAACATGCACTATCTCCAGATCGGTAGAGGCTTGACGTCGAGAGGCGATACGAGCTAGCGGGCCGCGGGTAAGTACCTCTGACTGGCGAGACTGGGGGCCATGGGTTGAGTACCTCTGACGACTGTCGTGAGCTACTAGGAGCCCTTGATGAGAGTGACGTCAATTGCGTTAGGAATTTTTGAATGAGTCGCTTTTTTTGTGAAAATCTGTTTTGCAGGTTAATTATGAATTGGGGTGATAGAAAAAAAGAAAATAAGCAGATTGAAATTAGAATATTAGTAGGTATTTAAACTATTTATTTATTTATTTATTTACACTTTATTATACCCTTAAAGCTAGGTGGTACAAAAGGTGGACTTACGGCCGGTCTCAATAATGTACTAACAGATGGAAGACTGTGGATAGGGCTACCATTAGTATGTTATCTGTCATACTTGTCAATTTTTCAGACGCAAAAATTATCTGTCATACTTGTCAATTTTTCAGACGCAAAAATTGACAAATATGACAGAAAACATACTAATGGTAGCCCTATCCACAGTCTTCCATCTGTTAGTACATTATTGAGACCGGCCGTTAAAGCATTATCTGCCAGTCGACCTTTGGTTTAAACAGAGAACAGCGAAGGCGGTACAAAATACGGACAAAATACAAAGTACTAAAAGTAAAAGTAGAATGAAAAGAAAAAGGAAACGGAATACGGAAAATACGATAAAATATATAGTGATAATAATGAAATGATAATGTATAGTGATAATAAGTACAAATACCATTATATGAGGGTGAAAATAAATGACAATGTTATCCTGCAAAATAAATTGAAATGCATAAAAAGTATTATAGAATACATAAGGTAAGGTAAATACATAAAATACAAATCTACTTATATACTTCATAAGATATGTTAGACTAATCAATAATCAATCAATAAGTTGACGAGACCTACAGGAAGCTTACACCCCAATTCTTGATGAAGTGTTCAGTGACTTTGAATTTGAAGCTATGTTTACTGCAAGATTTTCTTAGGTCGCCTGGGAGGCAGTTCCAAAGCCTAATTGCTTGCACTGCATAAGACTTAGAGACAAAACCAGAGCGGTGAGAAGGAATAGACAATACAATTAAGAGAATCAGTGGATCGCAGTTGGCGGTCGTGAGAATCACAAAGATAGTGAAACTTTTCTTTTAATTAATCGGGAGATAGAGGTTCGAAGAGAACAGAGTAAAGAGTTTTAAGTGATCTAACCTGCCTACGCTCACGAATTGGAAGCCATTTAAGCTGGCGACGATAGGATGAAATGTGATCGAACTATTTAAGCTAGTAATACTTGTTGCTATATCTACTTTTTAGGGTTCCAAAGTAAATCGGAACCCTTATAGTTTCGTCATGTCCGTTTGTCCGAAGCAAAGTAATAAAGTAGAGATTACAAAAAAATATGTAATATTAGTAGATGTTTGGTAACATTCTTTTCATTATTCTTCGAAAATTCGCTTAATGGCTGACGTTCTACAACATTCTCAAATTAAGATGTTCTAAATTATTTATCGATCAATACAACCTAAAGCGGTCACTTAAGACCTCTTCATATCAATAAATAAATCAATACACGAATCATTGCATAGCCAAACTCCCAACTGCCGGTTCCCGTGAGAATTGATACCAGACTGGAATTAGACCGATGCAATATGCTAATTCTAACAACGCAATCTGACGATTTATGTCGGAACACGACAATGAATACAATGCCAATTTATATACGAATAATTGATTGAGAAACTCAAGCCTACACTCGGGAAATACTTTATATGTTAACGCTACCCAGGAACAATGAGTAAGAGTGAATAGAGGCTATGAAGGTCAAGAAAAGGGATTTCCGTTTTTAATCGCAATATTTTATTGTTAAATTTATTTATTTATTTATTTATTTAATGCTTTATTGTACACAGGTATTAAATGATGACAATAAGAAAGTTAGTACAATATATGACACATTCAGTAATAATTCACAATAAATAATCACAAAAGTTGACCGTTGGTGAACCTGAAAATAATAGAACATAATTCATTCAATGTAGAAGATTTTATGATGACGAAAATATTTAATAATTACTACGTATAAAATCAATTTTATTAAAATTAATAAAACACGGTAAAAATTTGCGGACATACAAGGGCCCTGTAAAAACGAAAGTGGTATATTTTTTTAGAATTGATATAGAGATAGGTAATTGTGATGAAGTCATGGATTTATGTTTTTCAAATTAAACGCTAAAACGACGATATTCTTATACTAGTCGCGTCAGATCGGTATTATGATGTCACTAATTATTCGGGAAAACGCGATGTCAATGTATGGGACTTTTTAATTTATTCATTAGAAATTTGTTTTTTTTTTTTCATATTCATGTACCTCGATTGATTAATTATAAGAATATCATCAATCGATTAAAAAAATAAAAAAAACCCGCCTGCTATCAAAAAAACCTATCTTTATATATCTTTTTGAAATCCTTATGGTGAGGTCTTTAATTTGATATCCATATTGCATTATTTGATTTATTTATATTATTTGATACTTTACACAATGGCATCTCACAGCCACCATAATTGTTTTTGTGTTTTTTTTCATTTCACTTATCTAGGAACACTTGGGTTATCAAGACGAATCTAACGATATCTTATTATATGAATCCGTTCAGCGGTTTGGAAGATACGAGTTAATAAAGAAAATTATATACACATACAATACAAACATACAAGATTCGCGCGAAAAACAACCGTTCCTCGCAGTCGAGTAAAAACTGGTAAACTTCTCCATTGCCCTGACACAAACGACACTCTACAAGTAATTCGCACTCCTTGTCCAGGCTAGGTGGTAAACATTGGCGTTTAGTTCGCGTGGAGGAGTTGGTATTTAGTTCTAATGATGATATACGGTGCTCGGTAATGATATCGGCTGTTGTAAACGCAAATTGAACAATATCCTGCAAGGTTACAATATGTTATACTGTGATTTCAAATCACATTAACATAATATTCTAATATATTGATTTGCTATTCGCGGTACATGACAGTGAAGCTTTAAGCGGAAGGTAATAATACTAAAGGTAATAATACCTATTATTATTAATAAAATAATACCTATTATTGTAGACACAGCTTAGATTATGGTGACACATTAGTACAAAACAGATGTTGCTTATAAAGCGGTAGTTATTATTATATTCTGTAGAAATATCAGTTCCAGATATCCTTTAGGCAGGGGAATACTGAATTACATTATCATAACATAATTTTATTATGATTCTGATAGCCATACTACAGAACTACGGACGTCGCGCTGCTATGACAAAAGTTTCCTCTTGTATAATAGAGTACTAATTTTTACGGTTCCGCACCGTAAGGAAATTACGGAACCCTTATAAGATCACTTCGTTGCCTGTCTAGACATTTGTCAGAAAAAAAAAACGGACGTGACCTCGTCTAATCGAGAGTGAAGCATAGCAATGGCCGCCCGCTTACCATGTGTGCGTAATTTTTGATCCGCGATTGACGCAGTATGGTGTCAATGTGTGGGTGTGTGTACTTGTACGAATAGAGAGTTGGTATTACTATGGGTGCTTCACTGAATTTGTTCTTGGGATTACGTCCGTCTCTTTTTTAGGTCCGTGGGTCAATGCATACGTAACGTGGACGGAACGGAGACGGAACGGGACGTAAAGTTTTGGAAACATCTTCTCATAGAAAATGTAAACGATAACGCATACGCCACGGAGGCACGCACGGGACGGGAACGGGACACGCACGTATATTTATGCCCCGTCCACGTCCCATCCCCGTCCCGTCTTCGTTACGTATGCATCGACCTTAACTCTTCATTCAAAACATTATACCGTTAATTCTAGAAAGATATTGGTACCTACCTTGGCAATTTGCTAAAATTGTGTTACAGTGTCATTGGGTCTAGTAAAAACTGGTATTACACTTCTTTAAAAGTGTGGTGATGTGATATGATGGTAATGGTTGGCAGTCGTAGACGTCGTAGATTATTATTATTATAAAAAATCTTTATAGCCTAAGAGACGGCTACACATAAATATTGTCACCTGCGTTAGTCTATGGAACGTATTTCTTGACAGGAATTACTCGGCTCCTTTTACGGGAAGTCATTTAACTCAACAATGCTAGATGAATTGCTTCTTTTTTAGGATAAATTTATATCTTTTTCTTCTAAGAAAATTATTTAGTCGCTTCCAATAAGTCTACGCTAAGGGAAGACTACGCTGCTTTTTGTTTTCTCGAAATATTTTACTGGCCCGCCTATACATTTTGCCGATTTTACCTACCGTGATTTACCTATCCAAATGTTTAAGAGATATGTGAAATCTCAGCTAGTAGGCAAAGGATACTATAGCATAAATGAATATATTAATGACAAAGACGCCTGGAAATTAGTGCCGCATCCAGTTCCGCGTAGGTTAGAAGATATTATGTAACTTTTCATGATTTTAAAAGATGTGCGAGGAGTTTCTTTCGGCTTTTCTTCTCCTCCATGACAAAGCACCTTTCCGAAAAGCTGGTAGATTAAAGAATGACGTGCATAAGTGTATCAGTGATACCGATATGAATAAAATATTTTGATTTGATTTGATTTGATTTGATTTATTTATTTATCAATTGTACCTAATGTACTGTGAAATACAAATAAAAAATACGGGTACAAATTTTTTTTATGTTTATTATGTATTAATATTTCGACATAGTTGCATGAATCGTGGTCATGGCTGAACTCTACAAATTACTACTATTATATTTATAGTAAAACTAGCTGCCCGGACAGACTTCGTTCTGTTAAAAGTTTTTTTTTATTAATAAAACCTTCCGTGTGCCTCAAGAAACATATAAAAAAAAATAGCCGAATTGGTCGAGCCACTCTCGAGTTTTGCGCTTAGTAACATTAATTTCTATTTATATAGATAGATAGACGTGTTCAGTCCACGATTACTCAAGTTTAAAATCATGAATACAAATGTCACTACAATTGTTGTACAACACTATTGTTAAACGGATTAAGATGAAACTCCGTACACATATAGTCCATGTCCAGGAGTTGTAAAGCATAAATCAAAGATAAATAAATAAGCATAGATTTTATGTCGCTTTTATGTTTACCTACTCGTATACCCTGGGATGAAAGAGACATTTATATTTTAGAGATTTCGTTTTAGGAACCGATCTTATGCGATCTCCGCGGGCAACTAGTAAACCATAAATAATTAAATAGTAGACGCCCATTACATTTCAAAAGTACTTTATACTAAACCATTGCCTAATCTGCGTATTCGCCTACGTCTTCTGAACACTAATCTACAAGTACTCGAGTGACTTGTTTGTTACAATCAACATACAATACAGAGCGAACAAACAATTTACATTAAATCAAGTAACGATAAACTGATTGACAAAACGGCCGACAATAAATTAGGTAAAACAAACAGAGAAACAGTTTACACAATTAGTGTGTTTGTCCATTGTCTTATTAATATAATGATTAACCGCCCTCTCTTTGCTTCGGTTTTCTTATTTTTTTACACCTTGGGTTACATTATTGGAGTTTTATTGGATACCTATTTTTTTGAAAATATAATAAAGCCTACGTCACCCGGGGATAGTGTAGCTTCCCAACAGTGAAATAATTTTTCAAATCGGTTCAGTAGTTTCGGAGCCTATTTAATGCAAACAAACATCAAATCTTTCCTCTCTATAATATTAGTATAGAAATATAGATGAAAGGAATTAGGAAGAGATGGTTAATTGCCGTGTTATTTACGCCGTACTGGCTGGGCCGTATTAATAAACGGATCTTAAGATTTCTGCGATCTCAAGATTCGATTTGAGATGCTTCATGTGAAAATCATGTGAAAAAGTGTTTGTAAGATCTGATACCGTCTCTTGAACCGACATTGGTTTGTGTAGCTGCCTGACGCAGCTATCATTATACCTACCGAATACCTCCTATGAATACTTACGCAGTTACCAATACCTTCTCAATACCTACATATTTACCTTACCGAAACGTTACCTGGATACCAAATACCAATAGGAAAGAATAATACAACAGCCTAACTTATATTTCAAGCTAAGTAAAACAAACACCTCAAGGGAAATATATTTATTTGCTTTGACGTTCTGTTAAGAAACGAATGACGTCTGTTTAAGAAACAAGATAAGCGCAGTCCGTCAGCATCTTCCTCGTTCCTCTTCATCAGTCTTCAAGCCACAAGATCTCATCTTCGAAGCACCCGGCACCCGGCAGTTATCTTCGTAGGTATATATCTTCACGCCCGTGTCATGTGTTCGCGCTCGCAGCTCGCTGGGAAATGTACACCCATTTGGGCCTCGCGCTATATTTATAACATCGCCTCGCGCTTGCGAAGGAGAGCGGCGATGTTAGAACGAGATGGCAATACTTAGCGACAGATATAGCGTTATTGTTACAGGAGTGAACGAGACGGCATGCAAATAATCATTGTTAATTTTATTACCCTTTACACGTGTTTTATAATCCTGTTTCTTATTGGTCTTTATTTTAATTGTAAATTATAGTCAAAATTATCTAAGATGCCCATAATGATAGCTGCCATTTATTAACACGAACTAACCTTATATGGGCGTCTTTGAGCGAAATGGAATAATCATTTACTTCACATGACCGTAGTTGGATACTTACGGACAAAGGATTTTGCCAAAATTTGTTAAAAATCCCTACTCGTTTTCATTGGCGTTAAGTATAAATCATATTAAACGTTATAATCTAATTAAATCCCATCACATCATAATTTATGTAAAATTAAATAAAAATATATGACATCGAAACAATGTTTTATGACGAGGCCTACACCTAAACTGACGTAAAGTGATGTGACGGCTTGAAACCGTGTAAAAAACCAATCATAATCGATACATTACTATAATCGAAATTTTAAAATGAAAATTGATTAATTTAATAACATTGTTAAAAATTATTTACTTGCATTTGAATTTAAAATTAGGTACCCCGGAATACCACGACGAATTGAGGCTAACAAAGGACATTTTCCATTATGTACCTATTGCCTATAGGTACTTCGCCATCCATGGACAGTTAAACCTTTTTGCGGTAAAACTTTTTTTTTCAACAAAATATGTATACACATGGATGTCTTACGAAATAAACAAGAATTAATTCACTGTAGTTTTTTCCATCACGCTCATAATATTATGTCATAATATTATTATGAAACTGAGCAGATGAGTTCATTCTATCATGATCTTTCTTTCTTTTTCTTCTCTCTTTCTCTCTCTCTTCTCTCACCAGTGATGCCTTTGGTGTTGCTGAAGTTCATGGGCGACGATAGCCACTTACCATCAGGTGGATCATCGGCTTGTTTACCGGCTCGGCTATTTCCATGCATACCTAGCAGCAAGAGTTATTAGGAAGAAACAATAAAAGAATATTTTATTGGAGTCGTAAATACACATTAGGAATCTAATCGATTAGAAACTCTTACAGTTTTGAATCGATTGGTTGCAAAAATTGGTTTCTTTCGTGAACCGATTTTTTTGTACATCTCTATTGTCACTGTGATGACAAACGACAAATTGGGCTTCTTAGTTCGCGGGGACTATAATGTAGCTATTTTTATTGGTCATTCTTCTCTACAATTTTTGTATATAAACCCGTTCATTTTTACCCAAAATATATTCCTCCGATAACCAGCAGAAGTATTACTTGAAGCAACCTTCTTGATACAACATTAGTAGACCTTCAACCGAAGATCCTCTACATTGGTGACCCCGACGTGATTTGAACACGCAACCTTCTGATCTATCCGCTGGAGCCGTTTTACAACAATACATCGATAACAAATGGCAACCACTGGGATATTTTTCGAAAAAGTTTTCAAGTACACAGCGAAACTATAGTACATTCGATCGAGAACTACTCGCCATCTACATGTCTATAAAGCATTTTCGAAAAACTTTTGAAGGACGAAGCCTCATCATCTTCACTGATCATAAACCGTTAACTTACGTACTGCAAAAACCTCCTTCAACTTCAGAGACACCGCGCCGAGCGAGACAACTAATCTTCATTACGGAATTTACTACGGATATTCGACACGTCAGCGGAAAAGATAACGTAGTTGCCGACGCATTGAGCCGAATACCTATCGAGAGTATCACATGCCCTACCGCTATCGATTTCGAGAAGATCGCAGAAGCTCAACAAGAAGAGAAAAGTACCATAGATCAACTTTCAAAACAGAGTAATCTATCACTCAAACTAGTTACTCTACCAAATTCTCAAAAATCTATTTATTGCGAGACATCAACATCGTTCATTCGACCATACGTACCAGAGAAATATCGACAACTCGTTTTCAACGCGCTACATAATGTCAGCCATCCTGGTATACGAACAACTCGAAAACTGATAACGCAAAAATTTTTTTGGCCGTCAATGAACACAGATGTCGCAACGTGGGCAAAACAGTGTATTCCATGTCAACAATGTAAAGTACAGCGCCATACAACGAGCAACATTACATCGTTTTCATCAGCTGATCGTTTTCAACACGTCCACATCGACGTAGTTGGACCGCTTCCACCATCACCCGAAGGCTACAGATACCTGGTTACAATGATCGACCGAGCAACTAGATGGCCAGAAGCCTTACCAACTGATGACACGTCCGCCGACTCAATCGCTAAAATATTTTATGAGCACTGGATTATACGTTTTGGTTCACCGAAGTTGATAACAACCGATCAAGGAAGAAACTTTGAAAGTCGCCTTTTCAACAAATTACTTAACATCATGGGAACTCAGAGAATACGTACAAGTCCGTATCACCCTCAGTCAAACGGTATGGTAGAAAGATGGCACCGAAGTTTGAAAACCGCACTGAAAACTCGTCTATCAGAACGTACTAAGTGGATAGACGAATTACCTACAGTACTTATGGGTTTACGCGCAATACCTCGTTCCGACTCAGGTGTGAGCGCAGCAGAACTTACCTACGGTTACAACTTACGTTTACCATCCGATTTCTTCACTACTACTATAGATAAGGAACAAAATCTCGACTATGATTACGTCACACAGCTACGTAATACAATAAACTCGACGAAGCCATCCTTACCTACAATCGCACATAGTAACAAGAAACCTATTTTCATTCACAAGGATCTACAAAACTGCGAGTATGTTTTTATCAGAATAGACGCCGTAAAAACGCCTTTAATGCCTACGTACGAAGGTCCATACAAAGTATTAGAGCGGAATAACAAAACATTTAAACTTTTGTTACCCGAGAGGCGATCTGCAGTTATTTCGATCGACCGTCTCAAACCCGCCTACATAATCAGTACTCCAGAGGACTCAACATCTGAAGCAAGCACTCAGGATACCTCAGCTACATACTCACAGCCACCAGCGAAAACCAACGATGGAACTACAAGTACCAACACAAGCTCCAGTACATCGTCAAGCCCAGTTAAGTCATCAATTCTGAAGACCACTAGACTTGGACGCACTAGCAAGCTTCCGGTACGCTTTCGCTAGGGGGAGAGTCATGTAGCTGCCTGACGCAGCTATCATTATACCTACCGAATACCTCCTATGAATACTTACGCAGTTACCAATACCTTCTCAATACCTACATATTTACCTTACCGAAACGTTACCTGGATACCAAATACCAATAGGAAAGAATAATACAACAGCCTAACTTATATTTCAAGCTAAGTAAAACAAACACCTCAAGGGAAATATATTTATTTGCTTTGATGTTCTGTTAAGAAACAAATGACGTCTGTTTAAGAAACAAGATAAGCGCAGTCCGTCAGCATCTTCCTCGTTCCTCTTCATCAGTCTTCAAGCCACAAGATCTCATCTTCGAAGCACCCGGCACCCGGCAGTTATCTTCGTAGGTATATATCTTCACGCCCGTGTCATGTGTTCGCGCTCGCAGCTCGCTGGGAAATGTACACCCATTTGGGCCTCGCGCTATATTTATAACATCGCCTCGCGCTTGCGAAGGAGAGCGGCGATGTTAGAACGAGATGGCAATACTTAGCGACAGATATAGCGTTATTGTTACAGGAGTGAACGAGACGGCATGCAAATAATCATTGTTAATTTTATTACCCTTTACACGTGTTTTATAATCCTGTTTCTTATTGGTCTTTATTTTAATTGTAAATTAATGTAGCTATTTTTATTGGTCATTCTTCTCTACAATTTTTGTATATAAACCCGTTCATTTTTACCCAAAATATATTCCTCCGATAACCAGCAGAAGTATTACTTGAAGCAACCTTCTTGATACAACATTAGTAGACCTTCAACCGAAGATCCTCTACAGTTTGTCTTCAACTTATCCATCAATGTATCGTACTCAATACAATCAAATGCTTTTGATAAATTGAATAAGTAGCGTAGCGCGTAGAATAAGCTTCGTCGTAGTAGCCTAGTGGCAGTAGTTTAGTTAATAGTCCGGTAAACCGAACTAATGCAACTTTTTAGTCTCAATAGTTCGGTTAGACCGGTTTAACCAAACTACTGATACTTTTTAGTGGCAATAGTTTGAGACTAGTTACGTATTATAAGTACTATTATTTCTTCTGTGCTAGTAGAGTCGGCCGTAGAAGTAGCTTAACATTTTAGCACTTTGTAATAGTAACTGTTTCGACGGTTTCCTAGCAACATCTATGACAAATTCAAGAAATGTAATGTGACAAGGTACTAAAATGTTAAGCTACTTCTGCGGCCGACTGTACTATAGTTTTTTTCGAATGGCTTCATGCAAAATCGACCATTCATAGGAAGCCTATTAGATATACTTACATTTTAGTTGTTTCATTTTGTGTTATATCAATTGTTAATCTTTCTATGTTGTAGTTGTTCAGTATTGCTTTTAACAACATTCTAAAGTACTGGGTTTGTTTTTTTTCTTTTAAATTTTATACGCTGTTGGGTTTTTTGTTCTTTTAATTATTTCTTCACATGATTAAATTAAAGTTCTACACTTAAAAAGCGTGTTGCATACATATAATTTTGTTAACTTATATAAGTTAACTAGATGATAGGGACACCCTAATCACCTAGCGGTATGATTACTTTACGACTTTTTCTCATTTCTACCAAATATACATAAAAAAATAATAATCGGTCGAGCCGTTTCGGAGGAGTACGACCACAACACCTTGACAAGAGTACGTTTTATACATATATTACATAACTCCTATTAACAGGTAATGAGCTTATTGCCTTCCTCTTTTCTGTATTGGCCAGCAACGTATCATTGATGCCTATAGTTGTTACGAATGGTCATGGGCGACGATAAAAAAACATCCATCCATCAGCCTTTGTAGGTCCACTGCTGGACAAGGGCCTCCCTTAACTTGCGCCACTCTGACTGGTCCTGAGCCTGAATCCAACGGATGCCCGCTGTCTTCTTCAGGTCGTCAGTCCACCTGGTAGGCGGGCATCCTATGCTCTTTAATCCGAGACGTTTCGGGAACCTTTCTTCCCCAACGGTTATCAGTCCTTCGAACTATAGAATAAGAAAAGCGTTTAAGAAGTCGTGTCGTGTTGAACAGTGGAGACACGTCGTAATGAGCCATCGACATTCCGTCAGTAACGAGCAGTCCGCGCCCACGAGACGCGTGTCCTACGATAAATCACCAACGCGTGAGAATCTAACACATACCTTCAATTGTTTGCATAATGGAAATAGGCGTCGTAACATAAATAAAAATAACACAAACAAAACGGAAATTCTTGTGTAACTTGGTAATGCGTGGGTGATATGGGTGTAGAATAGGTTTTTTATGTAAATATCCGTAAGCCACTACCAGGTAAGTGGACTACTTCATCCATGGAAAACAGTAGCACCGGTGCATCACTGATGAACCGATCAAATAGGAAGCGTGGGACCCGCGTTATTTCTCTCCAACACTACGACCGAAACAAAAACATATCAAAACAAAAAGGCAACTTAACCTTTACCTTAGTTTAGACTTATTGAAGTGACTCAATAATTTTGTTTCAGGAAAAATACTCCGATGGAAAAGAAGAATTGGACACGCATTATTGCTAGCTCTCCGACACGGCGATCGAAAGTGAAAATCAATTTCTCCAAAGTCTTCTTAATCTAAAAGTCAATTTTAAAAAGATGGCTAGTTAGCCAGGTGAGTAAAGTACCTACCACACAAATAATGTCTTTATTAAACTGGTATGAAACCCATGTCATCATCTTATAGTCATCAGGTTCTGTGACCTCGTCCATGTACAATAGAATGTAACTGAAGATTGAAAGAAGAAGAAGAAACTAGAGCAGGGGAGGTTTGCTTGGGCTCGAGGATGGATAGAGCTCCTTATATCCATTATTCCCCTAGCACTTCTTACATCCATTTACGTCTTAATTTTTCCCATCCCAACATCCCAATCCGTGCAAATTGCCTAGCACTTGCCTAGGTTTCAGTGGTAAAATCCTTCTACTATCTTTCAGCCCCAGACAATCTGTAGATCAAATCAAGATTTAGCGTGTTACAAGCTTTGTTCATCTTCGATTCCAAGCCAGGGGGCCTATTATGAACTTTTATAAAATTATTCATGTTCCAGGCAATTCGTTTATCGGGCTTGAAACGACGTATGATTGGCTAAAAAGTGTCACGTGACCGCTTTGGTAATACGAATTTGACGTTTACACTGGAACATGGCTGGAAATAAGATTTCATTACTATGAACTCTTATTTCCACCCATGTTGGCTTCGTAGTGCATGATGTTGACTTACAGAAGACGAGGATACGCCTGACCCTGAAGTTTTTAGCTCTCTAGCTATAGCAAAAGTAATAAATAAAACCAAACAAGTCAATAGCCATGACGAACAGAATTATTGAATGACCCGGTCATTATCAACCACAAAACATAGTTGTTAACTAATTAGTAGTTTATTTGTACAAGAATGTAGGGGGCGCGCCTGCGGTCGAGTCGAAATTGCAAGTTGTAAGTAGATACTACTTTCCAATTAATTGTCGAATCTATGAGGCGTATGAAAAAGGGATTTGACTCTCTTAAATTAAAATTCAAAATCGATTGACGTATTGTTTGGAAGACCGTCAGCGTGTCACTACAGTGTATTCCCACGGCGGCATATAAGTATAGCTGTTGTTTTACCGTTATATGCATTTCAATCTGCGCCTAAAATCCTTGTTATTAGAGTTGAGAATTTAATGTATTATATGTAGATGTGCCCCGTTTTCACTGTGGTCATTTCTCGAAGCAGAGAAGCTCTAGGGACCTTGTATGGGCGTCTATAATTAATGGTTTGCAGTATTCCGCACTGGTATTTCATGCTTGGTTGGATGAGAAGTCTTCTAAGGAAACTGTCAGTCCTCATTATGAAAAACTTGTTATGAACTTTGTTTAGATACGGGTGTCCAGTGCTCGGTACATATTTGTAAAGTGGTCGCATGCTAAAACATTAAAAGGTAGGCAGTATGGAAAACTGGTACATTGTATGCGTGTGATTTATCTTTCTCTCGGCTTGTTTCTTAATGCGCAATCTACTATCGGAGAACTGTAACGAACATCTGTCTATGTGTAAGGTATTTTAGAATTTAGAAATACCTACTACTAGAGGCAAATGCAGGTTATGAAAGAAAGAAAAAAATAAGTTTTTTATAGCATTATATATAGCTTAACTTAGTTAATGGCCAGTTTCATCTCGTATAAAGCAGACAGATATTTTTTTATATAAATAAGCGACTAATGAGTAGACGAGCTTTTTAAAGGAAATTGTCATCGCCACCCATGTCCATCAGTAACACCCAAAATTTATAATCAATACGTTTTCGGCCAAAATAATATATTTTTTATGGAAATAGCCGGCAAACGAGCTGACGATCCACCTGATGGTAAGTGGCTATCGCCGCCCATGGACATCAGCAACACCAAAGGCATCACTGATGCGTTGCCGGCCAAGAAAGAGAGAAGAAAAAGAAAGGAAGAACTGGCTCTCAAGCCCCCAGCCGGAACACGACGAGTCGTTTGGCGGCTGACTCATGCTCAAGGGTGGTAGCTATCCAGGCGAACCCCATGGAGAAATACTTAAATAATACTTTTTAATGAATTGTTATTAAACTAGACAGACAACGCCGATAGCAACATCTAGTGTACAACTGTAAAAATGGATGTCATAAAGTGTTTTTGTAATTCTCAAACGATTAGTAGTTTCGAGATAAATGAATGACTGTCTTGAACGCCCCAGCCATAGCCTTAGCTATAAAACTTTCAACCATACTGGGAATTAATCGGAGTTAACTAGCCCTATTCTAGAGCAATAAAATGTGGCGATTCTTTTACAAACAGATCATTACCGTGAGTGTCTTGACTACCACGAGCTGTTCTCCAGGATGACGGCTTTGAAGCTTTATTAGTTTGTAGATGAATGTTTTCAGAATAAAGGGATTTTTTGCGGATTTAATCAGATTGATCTTACCTAAAGTATTCATTTAGATAAATTGCGGATTTTTTTAAATTTTCCAAAAATATGCAATCAGTAAAAAATGTATTTAATAGTAAATTATTACACCCTCATTCCGATTGTTATAATGAAAATTTTAGAATTAACTACTAGCGCGATCTGACTCAAGCCATTATAACAAACCACAGAATGAATTTAAGAACGAGAAAACAATTTCTTTAACACCGAAACCTTTAGTAAGGAAAAGTCCTCTAATGTCAGTCATAATTTCAATAAGGCTAAGAGACTATTCAGAATACTTAGATTCTAAATATTTATGAGACTGATAATATAAAACTAAATAATTGTTTACGAAGAGAATGATCACAAAGGATATTCTCATCATGTTAGTAGAGATGGTTGTTGGAACGATAAAAATACAATACTTGATACAATACGAGTAGAATAAAATAGAGTCGAAAATATTTATTTCGCCAATTTCTCAACAAAATTACTAAAACTAAAATCAGACGTACGTATAGTATCAAAATAAAAATTAAATTAGGTTGATGTTGTGATACAAGACAAAATTATTCGCAAGGAGAGACCTAGCAGTGGACCTCCAAGGGTTGGATGGAATTCATGTATTTGAAAAAGCAAAGCATATTTCTATAACAAAATAATAAAATAATTTAGCTGTTTACAGTTATACAAATTAACGATAAATATTAATAAAAATCGAGCAAGTGTGTGTCAGGCCACGCGCAATGTACGGTTCTGAAGTACCTAGGTACTAAGTTTACCGACTATTACCCAGTTACCTATGCTAACATAACCGTGAACGAAAACTTCATTGTAAATTCATCATATTATTATCTTTTTTGAGATGTTTTTCAGTTTTCCAACTTCAGCCGTTTAGCCAGCAGGAGTCAAGTGTCCCCCACACTTGACTCTAACAAAATTAGTACTTCAAAGCCAAATATTTCGCAAACGAACGCAACGAAACGCAAAAAAAATACGCAACGAAAAAAATTTCATTCTCACGTTACCTGTAAATATTTTGAATATTTTATTCTATGATTTTTGAGTTTTAATTCATATAAATATCCGCGCCAAATTACAGCTTTCTAGCACTAAGAGTCTCGGGACTTTGCTTCGAACAGACGGACGCACGGACGGACGGACAGACGGACGGACGGACATGAAGAAACCATAAGGGTTCCAGTGCTTTGTAACCCTAAAAATGAGCAGTTTTTTGGCAGTGATGCAAGAGAGGGTTCGACGATAGAAGTACTTGTTTGCTAAACCCTATTTGAAAATGCAGCAAAACGTTGGTCAAACACTAGACATTTTCCACATGATCGATCACTTTGTATCTGCAGGGTGCGCACTCAATAACCAAGGATTATGTGCCTTGCAGTGCGTAGTGACCCTCAAGTGGCGTTTAATATCACTTATTGGTTTTAAACATACCAAAATTGATCGCTCTTCGTAGGATTACAACTTCAAACTGATTGATCGTGGACGTAAGCGGTTGAGGTATTGAGATTAAAAACCGATTACGTCTAATGTCTAATGTGTATTGAGATGAATCATTCACGGAAACTCTAAGCGGTTTTAAATTTGATGATACTTGATAATGGGTGATGATTCGCTTATAAACTATTCTGATTCCATTGTTTATTGAACTATATATTATTATTTGTCTGTAATATCAAAATAATTTGTCCAGGTGCACGCAAATGCCACCCTAAACACAAAATGTTAACGTTAAAAAAACATGTTCAACTTCCAGTTTCAACTTTTATTCATCCTTACTCTAAGAAGCTGAGTGTAAAGGCTGCAACTGTCTTTGAGTCCAATCCTTGCAAGGAGTGCAACCTGCTGAACAATGGATGAGGATCTTCCCTGGAAGTCGTTCTAGAATTAACTCCGAAATGTTTTACTTGTTTCGGTGACAGTGTCGGTTTGTCAGTGTGTTGTTCGGTGGAGTCAGCAATCAGTCAGCAAGTATCGATAACTTTTGTGACTTATTTACATTATTGGCGGTGACCACTTACGTTCTCTTTCTCCTAGTTTGTCAGCTGTAGACTTATAAAAATGAAATAAATAGGTAAATATTTTGCAGACGCAGCCAAAGCAAAGTTAGGTTATTATTATCGTAAATAAATAATCTGTAGCTGAAAAAACGAGCAAAACTTACTTTTATTCTTAGTAGTGAATATTCAATGTGATTTTAATGAATCTCCTTTAAAATTCTGTAGGGTTGCTTACTTTATAAGAAGAAACAATATGTTGAGGAGTGTTTATTTATGTTACGTAGATTCAAATAAAATATAAAATATACATTATATGCTTATGTTGTGAACATTTGTTGCATTTCTTTAAATCAAATATTTCAACTTAATATTTTCATGCGTTTTGATGATTAGTCAAATTTTGTTGAACAAGTAGCAAAAACTATAATTTAATGATTACAACGATAATGTTCTATTAAATTATTAGGCAGGTCAATGCGAACTTAACAACAAAAATTAAAGAACTGTTGACAACCCTAGTTGAAATTAACAGCAAATTACGAAATCATTCGAAATGAAAGTTTAACAAAGGAATGGATCGAAAAGTTATTCAGAAGTATCTGTCCACATTGTTAGTTATTTATTAAAATCTTGGGAAATATTACTTTCCATTAACTTAGAGCATAACTTGAGCATCAAGTATAAAGTTGAGTCACTTTTCATTAAATATTACACTTGTTTGAAATTACCTTACGAAAAGAGGCATATCGTGATTATCATTGAAAAAGGGACTCTCTATCAAAGTCGCAAGGTTGGAATTAAACTTTTGTTGTTGTACTGTAAATTTGTGTTCAAATCGTGTTTGCCATTAAAAAAAATCAGGTCAACGTTCGCAACTTGTCCGATATAATAATGATGAATGACCTTACACGTCCTCTTTGCACTGGTTAAGTCGTGGTCCTTTTTAAAGCGATTGCAATTTTAAAATGTTGTTAATTTTTATATTATCATACTCAAACAGTTAAATTGAATAGGGAGGAAAAACTATTAAAGTAGGTCATTCAAAAAGTACTTTACTTCATAAAGCCTATCTAAGTGCACATGGTAGGTATATGGTAAGCCTTGACGCCACTATGTATTTTTCGTAAATTGTCGCAACTTAGTAATAAAACAATGCATTTTTTGCCGCAGAGTACGCATATGTTCAAAATATGTGTTACAAACCCCCGGCGAAAAATGCTCAAGGACTATTAAACTTAATTTTTTTTAACTATATGTATATTTTGATCTATGTATGTATGTCCATGTGTGGCACAGAAATAAACGTGTTTCTTTCTTTCTTTCTTTCTTTCTAATGGACAGTTTGACTTGATTTGTAGAACAGACTCTCTGTAAATAGGGAAGTGTGGAAGTGGGAAACATATTGCGCCAACCCCAAATAAAATTGGGAAATGGGCAGGATGATGATGATGATGATGACTCTCTGACATTTTATACCAAACAAAGGCTTTCAAATTTCGACAAACTTTCTAACTAGCTGGTTCTGATCTCTGAAATAGAGTTGGAAAGAGTAAAACTGTAAGCTAGAGTAAACTGATAAAAACATAAAAGATGACCATTTCAAATTTGAACTCATTGACTGACGCTTCGTCCGCGTGTACAATATTATTTTTAACAAACTTCAATAAAAAAGGAAGAGGTTATCAATTTGCAATTTCAAAAGCCATTTCTTAGTGCTCCCTCATACTTTCAAACACGAGTTACATATTCTTAAGTCCACAAGTTTAGGCAGTGCTTTCGGCGACTTCGTTAGCGTTTTATTGCTCACAGCCGCTTCCGCGAAAACTGAGGCCATACGTCACCCACCGGCAAAATAAATGCAATTTGAAATGCATTCACATTAGCGATCTGATATCGTTATCTGCACGGTAGCCGCAGTTTGACAAATGATACCGGGTTCAAATCTACCGTCGCATCTTCACGGGCTACCCCAGCCAGGCTTAATTACTCCCGGATGTCGTTACTCAAACGCACTGCGTACAAGCACTGGAAGCATTCATTTAGGTCTTGGTAATTTGTTCATAGTAGGATGCGTGTAGGATATTAATTATTTAAAGTTACCTTCATGTTTCCGGGCCTCGTCTGCTCAATGAATTTGTGAGGGTCATTTATTGGATACACGGTACACGGTATACTGTGTATACCTTGTTTATTAGCCTGTATATCGCTATGATTTAAAGTGGAGGTAACAACTTGTTTGTGCAGTTATGTAAGGTAAAATAGTTGTTAATGTTTTATGATATTTGTCGACGTAATAGATACATTTGTTTAATTTGAATTTTACTGAATGCGACTTGCGCAAATCAAAAGGCAATACACTGCCTTTGGATAAAGTTAACTTATTATCTGTTATAAAAATGTCTGCCCCAGGAGATAATGCACATAATCGATATTTTTATGGATATTTTTCTCTGTCGATATTTATTGATATTTTTTCTCCTTAAAAGTCTATTAATAGGTACTTGTTTGTATAGTTTCAACCCATTAATAGCCCACTATTTGGCCCAGGTCTCACTTCATCTGAGGAGGCCTAAGACATGCTGCAGCACGCTGCTCCAGTAAGGATTGGGCTGAAATTTATTCATATCAATATACTACTTTAGAAAAATTTCAACAAGCAAAAAAAAAACCAACAAGTACAGAATAAATCCACACAATTCACTTTCACGATATTTGGAGATAATACGATTAACCTATATCAAGTTCACCAGCCAGGAATCATCTGGCCGAAATGAGGGTTAAAACAAATAAAAGTTGCTGTGACGAATAATGGATAGCGAAACCCAACACTGTTCGGCGGCTCGTGTTACTGCCAGGATCGGACCGCAGCCTTCGGGCTAGCGTAGGGTTGGCGATATTTGAAATAAAAGCACGGACCTGAAAAAAAGACGGACGTAACCTCATCTAATCGAGAGTGAAGCATAACAATGGCCGCCCGCTTACCATGTGTGCGTAATTTTTGATTCGCGATTGAAGCAGTGAAGTACCAATGTGTGGGTGTGTGTACTTTACGAATAGAGAGTTGGTATTACTATGGGTGCTTCACTGAATTTGTTGTTGGGATTAAGTCCGTCTTTTTTTTAGGTCAGTGAATAAAAGGAAATAAAAACATTGCATTGCATTTAATAAATTGGTACAATAGCCTTAATGCTAACTGATAACTGTGCCATGACAATAACAATATGACGCTAATGACTGTGACGATAATGGTGTTTGAATATTGTCCCTGCTACTTTTTGACGCACAGGTAAAGGAAAAAATGTATTTTCATAATTACATAATTGTCTAATAAATTGTATGATTATTGTTGGGATCAGGCTGGGTGGTATAGCCAGTGACGTTTAATCATCGTTCGTAAGAATAATCCTCACGGCTGACCCTAAACAGTAATACTTTCCATCAGTTAACCCAGGGCATATTACCACTGTGAGAGAATTCAGTTAATTATTTTTTATTTATTCTGTTTAATAAAATAAAACAAAACAACATACATTAGCTGCAAAAAATCATTACATCGGGTACAAAACAAATAAAAATATATTCCAATTTCCAATATTTCTGACAACCCTGCCTGCATCTATGGAAATACTGGGTTAATTTTTCTTTTTTGAATTTGGAACAACATTTTTAAGCGTAGTGGGAGGGGAGGATTGACAAGTTTGGAGTTACATTGTCGCATAGAGCCTTCGTAATACGATAACAGGTAATCCGACCTTCGTACAGGAGTTCTTTGTGATTTATTAAGTTTTGTTCAGATTAAGTTCAAGGTAATCGATTTATGCTATAATCGATTGCGTTTCTGGAATTTCCGTTGAACTTTTTTGATAGATTTTCGAATATGGGACTTGTGATGTTCTTTTCTCAGGTGAAGGGTTTTAATGAAGGATTTTTACTGTACCATTTTTATCGCTGATGATTGTGCAATGTTTACGTTACTGCCAATTTTTTTTCTAGACATCAACAGTCTGAAATACAAATACAAAGTAAATACGCTGAGACATATTACGAATAAAGTCTCTGGCGTATGTATTCGATTTCCAAAGCGTGAGCACAACAAGTAGAGACTTGGCGAAGACGCTTTCGTGCACTCCGATAAGTCCTACATAAAACTAGCGCTCTCGCCGCAGATTTGCTTGCTTTTTCCGGGGTAATAAGTGCCTACCCTAAATCGATCCAAATCAAGGACTACCTGTGTTAGGAGTCTTTGCGTGAAATTTATTCATTTTTATATTAGTAGGAGCCATTTGATGGTAACTGGTCACCACCAACGCATTGCCAACCGAAAAAAAGTGGGGAATCCGCATAAATTTTTTTTGGGGTGGAATTAGGGCCAGTCAGGTACCGTACTAGGTCAGTCAGTACTAGGCCGCTAATAAACCACTCGTATTTTTTGGACTTTTATCTTAATAATTCTCGTAAATTATTCTAGCTAACCCCTGATATATAATACCAACACTTACCTACTCATTTTCCTTTCCGGTTTTAATGATGTAATTATAAAGTATTACTCGTATATAGAATACATAAATCTCATCTGTTTGGGTAGCAGCCGCTGACATAAAAAACTCATTCGGTGATTCGTACACTTTAAAAAAGAAATAGATAACATCAATGAAATTGAAATAATTTGAGAGAACTGAAAGAGAATTGATCGAATTACCGAATTTGATTGAAAATCGAAATGTGAGACGAGCGGAGGATTCGATTCCGAGCACATCTCTCTCTTTATTTTGAATCGCTAAGTGTTTCTCGATAAGCGAAAACATTTTCTCTGTGCATTAAGGAACAACTAGAAAAAAACCGTCAACGGAGTTAAATGCAGCGATAACAGATCTTAAAAGAAACATGTTTTCCGTGACTTACTTTAACTAAAATGAAACTGTTAAGTTACACGCTGTTACACGCTCATCACACGTTATTAAACGGCTCTCTGATTTTGCAACTGAAAACACTAAAACACTTCTCAGTCGATTCTAGGAATGTTTATTACAGGCTCACATCTATACTAATATTTTAAAGAGGAAAGATTCGATTGTTTGTTTGCATTGATTAGACTACTAAACCGATTTGAAAGGTGATATAGGCTATATTTATTTAAAAAATTAGGGATCCTTAATAAAACTCCAATAATGTAACCCAAGGTGTAAAAAAATAAGTAAACCGAAGCAAAGCGAGGGCGGTTACTCGTAGGTTAATATAATATTAACATTTATGTTTCTTCTATTTAGAAGAAAAATAGAGAAATGCTATTATTTAAGATTTGAAATCTTCTCATCATAAATCACTACACTTGTAAAAATTCTGACCAAATCTAATTAACAAAGATTCAGTGGGTCTGAGTATAGCACTAAATCACTGATGCAATTTAAATAATGTGATAAAACAAATTAATTGCATGATAAAGATTTTTTATTTCCTTGTAAATTGACCATACCATTACTATAAGTAGAACTCAGTGGATTATCTCCTTTAAATTTATTAAGTATTTTTAAAAGTCTCATAAAATAGATAAAAACACAATAAAAATAAGATTTGTCATGATAAAGTGACAACTAGAATTGTATCCTTGACATTGATGAACGTTTATTCACAAGAATACATGTTGCGGCGGGCTTGTATATTGTCTAATACATTTAGAATCTCTTCTTATTGATTTGGCATCTAATTTGTATAATATACATATATTTATGATTTAATCTATGCAATATATCATCAATAATTTGTCTGTTGCTTTTGATAGCGGTTTATTCTCTTCAACATTGCGTCGAAAAAACAGGTACATAAGGATAGCACAGAAGGATAAAAAGGTAGAGGGAGCTTCTGTCGCTCCTATGTCCTATGTCTTCTGGCGATCTGGCGGGGACAGTAGATGGATGGGTGACCTATCGTAGCAAAAAATTCTTGAGCGTTCTCGTGTTTCGGAGTTAGTCATTGGTGGACTTTGACCGATATGATAACCGACATCGGAAGAAAATTAATTCTACTAATCCTACTAATATTATGAAGGTGAAAGTTTGTCAGAATTTTTGTCACTCTTTCGCGCAAAAACGACTGAACGGATTTTCATGAAATTTAGCACACACATAGATCATTATCTGGAATAGGATATAGGATATTTTCTATCCCGTAAAGCGCGGACAAAGCTGCGAGCAAAGCACATTAACTAATAAGAATTAATTTAACTTAAGAATTCAGGCTTAAAGTGAGTCCATAATAATATAAGTTTAAAATATATCTTTACTATAATATATTGTGAATATGCATCGAGTTATAAACGGTGCACGAGACTTAATCGATTTTACGTCCATTTCTCGTACATTGTGGCCGATGACCTCAGCTTACAATTCGCGTTTCAAAATTATCGCACCAAAGATTAATTGGGGTTAATTGAAGTACAGTTTTCATGTAATAAATACATTATTAATTTAATTATGGTTTGCGAGATAGCTTACAGGTAAGCTTTTATTAATAATTTATGGATATAGATAACAGTCTGGTTTGGTCTTTCCAACGGGAGCGTGGGTCCCTAAGTTTTTAGGGTTTTATCCTTCTTTTTGAAAATGGGCTTCCGTTTTAGATTTTTTTTAATAATTTATTATTTACTTACTACAACGTAATTATAACTGCGTCAATATATATATACCAACGTCAATGATTAAATCATCAAACTATTTTCTTTCTTTCTTATTCTTCTCCATTCCGATTTTACGTGTCACTGATGTGGACATGCCATGGATGGCATCAGGTGGATCATCAGCTCGTTTGTCGGCTATTTATATAAAAAAATGAGAGGTGTCAAGGGACACCCGGATGGAACAAAGTTCCTTTCGATTAATACTAAGCGACCAGAAGTCTTCGAGGGTGCGATAATTTGATACAATCATAGTATGTGGCTGTCTTATTTACTCTTATTCACAAGTGTCTTGTTATGCGACAGTGATAGATTTATTCTATCCCTGTCGCTCTTCCGCATATTAATTGGCATGACAAGAGAAATAGCAATAATAACTTAATGTGCATGATCGTAATATAGATATCCCTGTTGTGCCTATGCTAAATGCCGAAGAGTAAATAAGACAGCCACATACTATGATTGTACTGTCGCACCCTCGAAGACTTCTGGTTGCCTAGTAACTCGCTTTAATTAATAAAGGACGGCAAAAAGTGTCGTTACAACTTTTAGTCTTCATTTTTTATAGTACATATATATCATAAGGAACTTCGTTCCAAAAACTATTGCCACTTCGGTTTTCTTATTTTTTTACACCTTTAGTTACATCATAGGTCTTTATAAAGGATCCCTATTTTCTTGAAAAAATAATATAGCTTATCTCACCCGGGGATAGTGCAGTTTCCCAACAGTGAAAGAATTTTTCAAATCGGTTCAGTAGTTTCGGAGCCTATTCAATGCAAATAAACAATCAAATATTTCCTCTTTATAATATTATTATATATTACTTATTATAAGTATGTATTACTATTATTTCTTCTGTACTGTTACATTAAATATCAGAAGATCACTAGGGATTTAAAGTTTTACCAGTACCGACTGACTTGTTGATTCCACTGCCAAAGCAGTTTTGGCATTTCATCTGTCAGTTGAACGGGTTTAACTTTACAAATCTAGTTAAGATTTGATCAAATTTTCTGTTCAACAACCAAAGTGAAATTCACAATTCAACACATCTACGCCGTAATTTAATGTTATCTAGAAAGGAATAACCACAAATCATAAATGGCGAAGAACTAACGTTAAGAAACAGAATTCGCATGGAAATAATCGCACTACTCTTTTTATCTAGATCTGCCATTTCTAAATGCCGACCACATTCATGATTCTCCAGTACAATCAGTTGACAATAACGATAGTGCGCACGAGTGTACTCCGACCGTCACAAATTCTGCCTTTTACTATTCCATTCAATTTCATTTCATAAACATCAACTCTTAAAGCTTACAATAGATAAAGTGTCAAACAACCACGCTTGAAATTATATGGGAATGCCTATAAAGATTTTATCTCATTTATACGTAACGACACGATTGCGTAGCGGTAGCGACGATGCGATATTGCTGTGACCTATGGAATCGACCCAGGTGAAAATCTAATTATAATGGATCGATTCACATTACATCACAATGGATGATTGGAGCGGCCTAGAGTACTGACTCGAATCCTGTGGCGGTAAACTACGGCGTCGTAAAAAGCAACAGAAGATGGCTTGGTGGTATGCTCTCCACATAAAGATTAATTGTTATATTATCTATACATCTAACATCTATTCTATACAAATAAATAAAATTGGAGTATCTGTTTGTAATATTAAAATAACCGCTTTTGACTAAGTGCATTTGGATTTATACACGGTACATATACCAAAACAACATTTTTTACAATTTATGTCTGTCTGTCTGTTTGTCTGTCTGTCTGTCTATCTGTCTGTTTGTTCCGGCTAATCTCTGAAATGGCTGGACCGATTTTGACGGGACTTTTACTGACAGGTAGCTGAAGTAACACGGAGTAACTTAGGCTACTTTTATTTTAGAAAAAAAATAGTTGCTTAGGCGATACGAAGTTCGCCGGGTCAGCTAGTTATTTATAACTTCTGGTTTTATTATTTTTCCGTGTAGCGTGTCTGGCTAGCTAACACCCTTGAATCAGCCGCCAAATGACTACTCGTGTCCCGGCTGGGGATGTCTTTCTTCTTTTTTCTTTCTTGGCAGATAACGCATCAATGATAACTAAGGATTAACTAAGGTGATACCTGATAACTAAAGCGAGGATGATCACTTAGTTACAGATGGCTCGTATATTTTTTTTTCGGCTATTTATGTAATAAAATGTGCCATACCCCTTACGTATCCCTTACGTACCCCGTACGTCAAATAGGCACCCAAAAGATGTTTAGTATTTTAAGTAAGATTATTAAAAAAATCGTAACATATAAACAGGTTTTCATAAGCTCATACAATGTCCATTGTATCGGACGTTTACAGTATGTTATTGAAGAATATGTGAATATGTGACTGTGCATATGTGTAAAACCATTTTATTGGAGAAAGCTTACTTCAGAATAATATGTTATTTTCTAAATTATGGAAGTTTATAAGCGAGCTTGTGTTCACATAAGTTGTTCATGGGTACGGGTATTATTGTGGAAATACAATCATATCATCACATAGCCGTGAAGGACTTTGTTTTGGTGTAAACAATATGGACAAAAGTGTTAGTAGGTATTATAAATAGGCTGAGTGAAGCTACATTTATTTTTAGCTACACAGACAGATCTCAAAGAGCACGCAATAAATTTTAAGTTACACATAAAAAATAACAATTTCTATCCGAACTTCCACTCCGCCTTTAAAGTAGTCGACAAACCGAGAGGAAATCAACAGTATACGTATACTTATTCAATTAACAAATCATTAAAAACTTTAATTAATGACTTTAATAATAAAATTAGCCAGCTCTTTATACTCCTTAACGGCCTCATCACAGCAACATTGTATCGCGGTGAAAGATAATCGCAGACCGCCACTACGTAATTGCAATATGCCAAAAACACCACCCGTACCGGTAAAGTGTTATTTTCGCACGCGACACCTCTCTCCTTTCGTTTTTCACGATAATTTATAATTATTTCACACCAGGATCCGATACCCAACAATGAAGATTACTGGCTTGACACGCTAAGGTTTATTCAAGCATAAATAAAAGTAAACTTGGACTTGCAATGTATGAATCTTGTATGTTTGGGTCACGGTCCGTGACTCACGGACCTAAAAAATAGATGGACGTAACCCCGTCTAATCGAGAGTGAAGCATAGAAATGGCCGCCCGCTTACTATGTGTGCCTAATTTTTGATTCGCGATTGACGCAGTATGGTGTCAATGTGTGGGTGTGTGTACTTGTACGAATAGAGAGTTGGTATTACTATGGGTGCTTCACTGAATTTGTTGTTGGGATTACGTCCGTCTTTTGAAGTGAAAACTTCTTTAGTGCGGGGGTGATTTGAAATTCGATGAAACGAAACTGTACAGTAAAAAGAGACAGACACATAAATTCTAAAGTGAGATAGGAGGCATTGTACAGGGGTAGGGGAGGGGATGAGATGAGATGAGATGATGCAATTAGAAATGAAATTAGTTTTATTCGAAGTAGGGACGGAGGGGAGGGGGAGGGTTCGTCTCATTACCTTGAAAACAAAATTTTTGAAGGTTTCACTTCTACCACGTGTGAATTGCACACATTTAAATTTTATTTTTTAGGTCCGTGGTTCGAGTTTTTTTTACATTAGATAAATTAGTGCTTGACAATAATCCCACCTGATGGTAAGTGGCGATGGAGAGATGGGTCAAATCTTTCAAGCTGAATTAGAACTATCTTTCATCCTAAGAAGTTGAAGTGAGCTCCAGACGAAGGAACTCCTCAGGGGTGAACAGCAGAGTCGTAATTTTTTTGTTATCAATATCAATATTATCATTAAGTCATTAATAATATTACTGGTATAATTCTTTCCGTTAAAACTGGACAGCTTTTATCCTCTTGCTGAGTCAGCTGGAACTCTGCACCGAATTATTAAACATTTTCAAAATAAACATTTGTATCAGCAACTACCTGTATCCCGCGGTTTCACCCGTGTCCATTTGTGGAAAAAACTAACTACTAAAATATATGATGTTATATAGCCTGTAGCCTTCCTTGATAAATGGACTGTCAAACACAAAAAGAATTTTCCAATTCGAGCCAGTAGTTCCTGAGATTAGCGCGTTCAAACAAACAAACAAACTCTTCAGCTTTATAATATTAGTGTAGATAAAAATAAATTTTACGCACTTGGCCGGTTTTATTTCCGTTTATTTACTTAATACTTTTACTACGCGAGATGGAAGCAAGTGACAATTGATGATAGAGTGCGAGTGATTGCGTCTGTGTGGAATATTGTAAATACCTAAGTCTAATATTGAACATTTAATGAGATCCTACTTATTATTCTATAATTTATAATCAAAATTTTAAAAACAAAAAAATAACCGACTTCAAAATAACTCAAAAACTACTCGTCAGATCTAGCTCAAAAAGTGGGACCATATGACAAGCACCAGCTTTCATTCAAAAAAAGAATCATCAAAATCGGTTCACCCAGTCGAAAGTTCTGAGGTAACAAACAAAAAAAATACAATCGAACTGAATATCTCCTCCTTTTTTGAAGTCGGTTAATAATATGTTATCTGCAACAAAATTTAATATAAATAGGTATTAAATATAAATAGGTCGGAGTCATGGGAGCACAGTTAGCTTGTCCTTAATTACATAACCAGTTGCGATCATAACCGAAATGCGCAGTTTATACTCAGCTCCGATCAACACTTTATTGAGGGCATAATGCTGATCAGTGGCCCCCAACCTGACGGAAACTTTGATCAAGTTATTTTTATGATTTTTTCTTTAGTTCACGATGTACTTTTAAAATAAGGATAAACTTTAACAGCTCGAAGAAACTCCACGGTGCATTTTACGTTTGACACTAATATATTGGTATGTCTATCCTACGTCTAAGTGTTGCTGATATCCATGGACAACGATAGCCACTTAGTCACTTACCATCAGGTGGATTGTCAGCTCGTTTGCCGGTTATTTACATAAAATAAACTGGTTTTTGTTATTGTAGTGCTATGGGATGTTCAAAAAATAATATAATTTATAAATATAAACCCATTCAAAATATTATTAAAAGAAGTTTTTTTTTTTTATTTATCAATATCATATTAAATACCTAACTAATGTAGCTCTCATAGCCCATCGTCCGGTGGTGATCGTTGATGGTGCGAAATTCTTGCAATAACAGTGATGAAATTATAAATCATCCTTCAACACTACCATTTCAAGTTGCTTGTAGAATCAGATAATCTTATCTGATTTTGATTTACCAAAAATTTGATAAGATTGAGAACCACTGTCACATAGTGTGGTAAATACGTTTAACCGACCCCGAATTTAAAATGAAGGAGATTGATCACTTCCGATGAATGTAATTCCGTGAAGGGTGACCAGTCCGACGCATCTTTTTGTATCAGCAACCGGGTTAATGTGTCATGATTGGATTGAAATTGGATGATCAGAACACTGCCGCAATTCGAACGAGCGGTCGTTAAAGAGGATTACTTTGACAGTTTACTGTGTATTAAATGTATCTGTATCACGAAGTTTAAAAGAACAAGATAATTCCTTGAGCTTGTCTCTGGCAATGATGTCTTAATTCACAAAGTATGAGATGTTTGCGTTTTAAACTGTCCTTTTTCGTCCTGATTATACTCTAACGCCCTAACTCAGAGTCACTACCGGTTACTTAAATCGCTCCTTAGTAAAGAATCACCATACAAATTCTGCACTAAGGAGCGATTTAAGTAACCGTTAGTGACTCTGAGTTGGGGCGTAAGAGTTCTTCAATTATCTATCTATGAATTATCTCTGGATAAGTTAGTAGGCAAAAGAATAACAAACATTATGACTTTTTGACAATTGCTAGGCAACGAAGTTAAGGATTAGATGGATAGAAAATCGGATGCGTCCATAAGAGGTTAGCTATCGCTTTAATTTATGGTTGCATTATGCATAATTATTGTCTTTATTCATATCTTTTAGTGTCTTTTATTATTAATCGCGTGATAGATAGACAAACAATAGTCGTTCAGTTGAAAGAAAGGAAAAGTTTCCTGTAAAGCAAAAAACCTTCATAAAAAAAATTACTACTTTATTATATATATTTGGTCACGGTGAATTAGAATTAAACCTAGGTAAGACCTAATATTAGAATATACATTATGTATCAAAATTAACGAATACTAAACAAAAAACTTTTGACTGCGGAACTCTAATAAAGGATTTGGTCATTTAAGCATTAAGTACATATCATTACAGCCTACATCTGTAACACCAATTTCTGAAAGTTACTTTTACCCTTCTGTATTACAAAGTAAGACTGAATGCCGTGAATGCCTCACAGATCAACAATAAAACTGACATATAATGGCAGATCACAAACAACTCCGACATGGAGTAAAAATAGTTCCAGCAGAGATAGCAGATTAACAGCTAAATTATTACTGAGAAACAATCAATATTATCTCTAAGAAAAAGATGGCCCAACAAAGCCTAGAAGACTTTCACACTTGCGTATTTTTACTGTCAGGGATTGGTACTGTCCGAATATGTGACTAAATGAGGATTGCTTTTGTTAGTTTGGTATGAGTATGAGGTGAGGCGACTAAATCCGGCCAGCTAGTGTCCTACCACCAGCCATCCCCTCAGAGGGATTATATTGGTAATTATGATTTTAATAGTCCATTAATACTTATTACTATTATTATTTCTCCATGGGATCTGCCTAAATAACTAACACCCTCTTGCTTGTGTCAGCTGCCAAACGAATCGTCGTGTTCCGGCTGGGGGCTTGAAAGCCAGTTCTTTCTTATTTTTTTATTGACCGGCAAAGAATCAGTGATGCCTTTGGTGTCGCTGATGTTCATGGGCGACGATAGCCACTTACCATCAGGTGAATCGTCAGCTCGTTTGTGATATATCAGCACAAGTATCAAGCGTCAACAAACGCCAGACGTCACTAAAGCGCTACTGTGAAACACAGTACAAAGCAAGCGCGAGACAGTGAGGATTCATCAAAAATCGATTACTTACAACAAATTGCAGTTTAACCACCGACCGCATCAGTTCTTCGGACACCACCTATTTATAATATCAACGTTCTCGCTACAACTTTTTTTATCCCTTGATAACAATTGCAGGGAATTCTGATTTTTTATTTGGACCAAAAAATCTAAAGCATGATTCATAGCATGATTGCTGCTTCAGTTTATAAAGTTATTTAAGATAGAGGATCCGTCTTCACAGACATGAATTCGCAACCCAACTCTGGTGGTTGTGCAAATGATCCTATTAAACAAGTGGTCCTGAGTGTGATTCCTAATGAGAGCAAATAAATTATCAAAGTTTAAATTTCACATTTATATGACAGAGAAATATCACGCTATATATGACAATAATCTACATCCTCTTGAGTATAAATGATATGTTTTGAAATCCTATAATAGTACGACGGAGTCAATGTATAAGAATTGTTTATTACTAAACATTTTATGTCTTTGTAACATTTAAAAATATTACATTTACCCGAGGGTAGGTTGAGGCAAAGTACACGAATATTTTTTTTTAACTTACTAACATATGCTCAGAGTCACTAACGGTTATTTAAATCGATCCTTAGTACCGAATTTGTATGGTGATTCTTTACTAAGGAGCGATTTAAGTAACCGTTAGTGACTCTGAGTTGGGACGTTAGTTTTTAAGGCCAACGCGATAAATGTCTAAACAAAATTATGGCCGTTTATCTATTCATGAACTGGGCGAAGATTATTGTGAATCGTAAAATTGGATACAGCCAAGAGTTGTTCTGGAATTACTACTCAGCCACAACGGATGAGAATTAAACAAATCAAAAATGCTTCATTCTATACTCGATTTTTGTAGACGACACTTAGCAACGTTGCGTTGCTAACATTTGCGTAAGGACTACTTTTCGAAATATTATAATATATTGAAAATATTAACTTAAATTGATTAAAAAAAAGTTAATGGTGAACAGATTTTTAGAGAGACAAATTATTATTGGTATTGGATATTTAGTCATTTTTAAATTATTATCATTTTGTGTCTGCTTTATTTTTAAATTACTCGTAAAGGTAAAAAGATAGTAGGTATATCTAATTGTAAGTTCGCTTACTACTTTCGTTTAAAAAAGTTCCATTAACAAATAACATGCGTCGTATAAATCGAGTTAGATATCGAACCCAGGGGTCTTGGTTTGTACAGAAGTTCATCTGTCTTATCATCGTAGGAAGGGACCCTTCTTAACGGTTACTTGTTAGTTAGAATTTAGTAGTTAATAGTTAATTAAAACTAAAATAATTAATAATCAGTAACAGCTGAAAAATTGCACCTGTAATCTCATAGTTAATTATATTTGATAACTAGAGCAGGAAATTGACTGCTTTAGTTGTAGTTAACTTAATCAATTCATTCCAATCAATAAATCGATTCCACTAAGTAGCAACAACAACTGTAGTTCATTATTTGCAATTAGTTGCAGGGAACGGGATGAAGTAATTAACAACATATTATAAATTATTCGTAAGATACCGCGAACTACCCAACAATGTGTACCAATTAATCGATTCATAATTAATGCTATCGTTTTCACTTAATCGAAATGTCACCTGGATGCTTCGCGTATGACAATAGGGTGACCATGAGATTTTTGAGGTAATAAAAATTACAGGCAGACGGACAGTGATGTAAACAGACCGACAAATGGACGCCCACGCAAGTGATGCTGCAAGACATAATAAGTATATTAGACAGCGATATGACTACGATTTAAAAACGTTGATTTCACTCACACAACCGCATATCTGCGCTAATCTAATGTTACATTTACGTAACGCTGAACAGGGTTCAAAACTGCAGAGCATATTTTTGCTAACAATGTAACTAGATTGCGAATAAACATTTAATTTGAGAGTTTTCCTTAGATAATTCAGAATATACACATTAAATTCAATATCTGTCTGGTTAAAGTTTTAGTAAAACCACCTATTATATTCTCTAAAAAAAAATATGTTTTACCGCTGAAAATACAGAGAATGTCGACGCTTAAGTTTATTTTTGTATAGCAAATTACGATTTTTATTGGAAATATTAAACAACAGTCTATTTAATATTCTATTCGGTTAACATTTTTCTTTAGACCTTTTTTTATCTCTGTATTTTGTGCGTGCGATATTTTCATTGGGTTTCCTCGTACTCGAGCACCAAAGAAACCCAGTTTTGTGAATGTTGAGATTACACCGCGCTTTAAAAAATCATGTTACCGTGTCAGGTATTACTTGCCTGAATATACCTACTGTCGTAGTTCGCGAATACAATGTAACATGATATAAATCTGTTGACAATTTCTCTGGTGCTGCACCTGACCATATTCTTCTGTTACCAGGTGGACCGTCTACTTTTTTAACCGACTTCACAAAAAGTAGGAGGTTCTCAATTGTACAGTAGGTATTTTTTTATGTTTGTTACCTCAGAACTTTCGACTGGGTGAACCGATTTTGATGATTCTTTTTTATTGGAAGCAGGTACTTGTCATGCGGTCCCACATAAATTTGAGTGAGATCTGACAAGTAGTTTTTGAGTAATTTGGAAGTCGGTTATTTTTTGTTAGTAAAATTTTGATTATCATCTATTGTATAGGTACTCGTCTCTTACTATAAAAAAGATAAGTATAGTACTATACTACGGTGCGTTTGGGAAAAGGAAAACAGGTCAAAGTGGATTTGTTTTAGATATCAGCATCCTTTAAATTGAAATTGATGGATCTAAAGTCATTTCTTCGATTTTGATTGACTATTTGCTATACTAATCAAACTAGTGGAAAAACTCATCATGATGTAAAGGTTATATCGCGGGTTCATGGCATTTATTGATACAAAACCTTTTTTTTTACCAAAATTAACTTACGACATTTCATCGTTTACAGACAGATTTTCACTCTAAATTAATATTCTATAATTATACAACCGTGTGGTCACCCAACAAGGCTACGGTATCAACCACTGTTAATGAAGTTCATTTATTGTGATAATTAACCGTCCACTTCGTTAAAAGGATTCATTATTTTTTTTACGATTATGAATATGAATATATTCGTAATATTTTCAACGCACGGACCAATTATTCGAATGTTTCTTTGAAGTAATTAGTAACGTAGACTGATCATGTTTTTCATTGTCATTGCCACTAAGATAAATCGTTGTTTTTTCGAATCATGATTCAAAAATTAAGATATTTCATTTTATTTTTTAAGGGGCACATTATAAATTCTTAGGACCATATTCATACACTCGCAAATCATAAAAATATACCGATTACGTCATAAAAATCCAAATATGGAATTATTGGGTACGACTACTATTAGGTATAAGCACAGAAAATAATCTAAATTTTACGAAAAAAAAATAACCGACTTCAAAATTACTCAAAAACTACTTGTCAGATCTCAATAAAATTTAAGTAGGACCACATGACAAGCACCAGCTTTCGATTAAAAAAAATCCTTAAAATCGGTTCACCCAGTCGGAAGTTCTGAGGTAACAAACATAAATAAAAAACAAAATACAGTCGAATTGAGAACCTCCTCCTTTTTTTGAAGTCGGTTAAAAAAATAGTACCTACTGTATAAGTACTAGGTATTGTCTTCTGTGGTACGACATACCTACTAAATCACGATTTGGCTAAAATATATTTTTGTGAATCTATTCGTCTTAAATGAATAATTAAAAATACCAATTTGTAGCCGTATTGGGGCGGCTTAGAATACTAACCCCAATCCCTCGCCAGACGGGTGTCGTAAAAGGCGACTAAATCTGGCCTGCTGGTGGTAGGGCCCCTCGGAGGGATTATATTGGTAATATTGATTTAAATAGTTTATTAATACCAATTATTACGAGTACTATTATTATTTCTGCCGTCGGGATCGCCTGGATAGCTATCACCCGTGAGCATGAGTCAGCTGCCAAACGACTTTTCGTGTTCCGGCTGTGGGCTTGAAAGCCAATTCTTTCTTTCTTTCTCTGCTCTCTTTTTTGGCTGGCAACGCATCAGTGATGCTTTTGGCGTTGCTGATGTCCATGGGCGACGATAGCCATTTACCATCAGGCATGCATCCGTAGATCCTAATTTTTAATCCTATAATTATTAAAAGTAATAGTGGGAACATAAATTTGCAACAGGAACCCAAAACAGTTTTCTATAGTACAAATTTTACCCAACATTTTACATAGGAAGCCATTGTAGTTAACTTGTTAATATTAGGTATACTTATTGTCCTCTAAGAATGCTAACTAGCACACTTAATTGTAGCTCGAGGTACATTAAGATATAAATAACTGGAAAATGTCGACCACACAGCCTCTTGAACACCTATGGCCATATACGTCAGTCTGAAGGGCACGCAGCGGTCCTTAATTCAAATCTAAAACAGTATGACAAGAACTACTTGGTATAAACCTCTTGCTTGACTTTTAAGCGATGTTCATGCTAATATAAAAAAAGCCAAGCAACAAACCATAACTGTCCCACTGCTGGGCTCGGTGTCTCCTCTCACAATGTGAGGGGTACAGGCCATAAGTCTACCACGCCGGCCAAGAGCGGATTGGCAGACGTCACACACCTCTGAGAACATTATGGAGATGTCTCCGATGTGCAGGTTTCGTCACGATGTTTTCCTTCACCGAAGCAAGTGATAAATTAACTTCTAATACGCGCATAATATTTGAAAATCAGAGGTGCGTGCCAGGATTTGAACTTGGGCTCTTCTGTTCGGAAGACCAACGTACTAACACATGACAAGCACTAGTTTTCGATGAAAAAACGAATCATCAAAATCGATTCACCTAGTCGAAAATTCTCAGGTAATAAACATAAAAAAATACAGTGGAATAGAATACCTCCTCCTTTTTGAAGTCGATTAAAAATAGCTTAATAGTTTATAGTGTGACAGGTACATGCCATTATAGATGTTAATTCAAGTCTAAAGGAGAATGACAACAAACTGGCATAATGTTGTAATAATAAATCTAGAAACACTCGAATTCAACTCTTGGCTTCAATAGGTTTATTTCCACTAAGTCAAATACTTTGGTTAGAATCGGCAATATGTAGTAATAACGAAAAACAAAATTATTTATTACGAGTAACCGCCCTCGCTTTGCTTCGGTTTTCTTATTTTTTTAAACCTTGGGTTACATTATTGGAGTTTTATTAAGGATCCCTAATTTTTTTGAAAATATAATAATAGCCTATGTTACTCGGGGATAGTGTAGCTTCCCAACAGTGAAAGAATTTTTAAAATCGGTTCAGTAGTTTCAGAGCCTATTCAATGCAAACAAAAAATCAAATCTTTCCTCTTTATATATTACGAGTAACTGCCCTCGCTTTGCTTCGGTTACCTTATTTTTTTACACCTTGGGTTACATTATTGGAGTTTTATTAAGGATCCCTAATTTTTTGAAAATATAATATAGCCTATGTTACTCGGGGATAGTGTAGCTTCCTAACAGTGAAAGAATTTTTCAAATCGGTTCAGTAGTTTCGGAGCCTATTCAATGCAAACAAAAAATCAAATCTTTCCTCTTTATATAATAGTATAGATAATACAGATTAATAATCTGAATTTTACCAAGAAAAATAACCGACTCCAAAATAACTCAAGAACTACTCATCAGATCTAGCTCAAATTTAAGTGGGACCACATGACAAGCACCAGCTTTCGATGAAAAAAATAATCATCAAAATCGGTTCACCCAGTCCAAAGTTCTGAGGTAAGAAACAAAAAAATACAGTCGAATTCAATACCTCCTCCTTTTTTGAAGTCGGTTAAAAATTACACATTTATAGAAAATTTAAGTAGCAAGTAATTGAACCGTTTTGTAGGAACTAAACCAAGTTTTATTTCAACTTAGATCCATCCCTAATTTCCTGTCCTACTTAAGAAAACTTTTGATCATCTTTCAAGATTGACGACCCGTCTGCCATAATGGTTGCCACGCTCGACCGTTGTGCCAGGGTCCTGAGTTCGATTCCCAGCGAGGCGGTTTGAATGATGAGTTCGAATTTCTGTTCTCGGTCTGAGTGTGTTTTTTTATGGAAATAGCCGGCGAACGAGCTGACGATCCACCTGATGGTAAGCAGCTATCGTCGACCGTGGACATCAGCAACACCAAAGGCATTACTGATGCGTTGCCGACCAAGAAAGAGAGGAGAAAAAGAAAGAAAGAAAGAACTGGCTTTTAGCCCACACCCGGAACACGAAAAGTCATTTGGCAGCTGACTCATGCTTAAGGGTGGTAGCTATCCAGGCGAACTCCATGGAGAAATAATAATAGTAATAATGGTATTAATTAACAATTAAAATCAATATTACCAATATAATCCCTCGAGGGGCCCTACCACCACCGGGCCGGATTTAGTTGCCTCTTACGACACCCATCCGGCGTGGGATTGGGGTTAGTATTATAAACCGCCACAATACGGCTGATGTTATATTACGGCTGTATTGTCTTTGTGAGTTTTCTGTCACCTACGAATTACGACTCGGAATCCTAGTGTGGCGATATGAGCGTGTAGCGTTATTTTTGAAGTTATACTTCTTGGCATTTGGAAAAATTTATGAGTTTTTTCCGATGCGATAGCCAAAACGCGGCGTGTTATGTACTAGGCGCACAGCATTCGCTGGAGTTGTTTTATATTGCTAGCGCGGGTCGTGGGTGGAAGCGAGAGGTACCTGGTTGGATTGCAAGCGCGCGCTGGGCCGTGGATGCGAGCGGGAGGTACTTATGTTTAAGTAAGAGGTAAGTATAACTTCTTACGTGCGGACATAAGAACACACACACACATTTTTTTTTATTACTTTCCTACTAATGAAAACTCGACCAGTGTTGTGCTGCAGTGCTTAGCGCTTGTCGTTCATACGATCCACTGTCCAGAAGCTAGTAAACAAAGGGCAGTAAATCTGAATGTAATTATAATTAAAACAACACGAGAGGGATGAGTAGGCCAGCAATTGCGCCGGCGCCGTTCAGTTGATGTCACTGCGACGGTAATTATGCCACCGGCCGCCCGGATTAATTGTTAGGAGTGACGGACACTGGAGTGATATGTTATGCGTTGTGTTTGTAATTCGTAACACAGAATCTAGATGGCGTTGGATGGCTGATCAATAACAACGCCATCTAATGATAATAATAATCTTGGTACATATCGCTCACCTAGTAAAACAACGGCACATCTACGTTTGTCATATTTTACAGAAGCGAATTTCAAAAATTATATAAAAATGTTTAAAATTAATTTATGGGTTCTTTTTACGTTTCTATCAGATTGTATGGGTTTGGTTACTAGTATAGACATTAATACATATTTACCACTATGTAAATTATGCACTTTTAAACACGTATACCATTCAATAAATAAATAATAAATAAATATTCATAAACTCAATTTCGCATTTTTTGCAGATGTGCCATTATATTACTAGGTGAGCGATATATTATTATTATCATATTCTAATGAATTGAAACATCATCATCATCATCATTGTCATCACCATGGCATTAAATTCCAGTAGTGCGTCGGAGCTGACACACAGTTTTTTTTAATGCGAAAAAAACTACGATATATTGTAATTGTCCAATTAGTGTTGCTCTTTTAATATCTATACTTAATATTTATACAAGCGAAGTTTTTGATAGAAAAGGCATAGCGTGACTCGGGTAAAGTAAATCAGCGTTTTCACGCCTAGTGTACGTTAATCCTTCCGTCTTTGAAGAGAATTGAACTAATCCATTACAATGTTGACGACCCCGTATAAATTGCATCGCACCAAACGAGCGTAGTTACTCACACCAAAACGTTTACCGTCACCGAATTTAAAACACCTCATTTTGAACCTTATTACCATTTTGATAAAGAACCGCGTAATTTAACGAACCTTGTTTTTTGATATCAGTCACTATACAAGGCAACGTAGTACAGACGATGTTTTTTTGATAATGAAATTAATTTAATTTGTTGAATAAAATGAGCTGTTAAATAATGTTTATCGTTGTATTTAAATGAGCCTTTGTTTATGAAACCGAAGCTTTTTGTTGCAATTTAATGACATGTGAATTGTTATAAGATTATTAAAGACGAGTAACCGCCCTCGCTTTGCTTCGGTTTTCTCCTTTTTTTACACCTTGGGTTACAATATTGGACTTTTATTAAGGATCCCTAATTTTTTTGAAAATATAGCCTATGTTACTCGGGGATAGTGTAGCTTCCTAACAGTGAAAGAATTTTTCAAATCGGTTCAGTAGTTTCGGAGCCTATTCAATGCAAACAAAAAATCAAATCTTTCCTCTTTATTTATTAGTATAGACGAGTAACCGCCCTCGCTTTGCTTCGGTTTTCACCTTTACACCTTGGGTTACATTATTGAAGTTTTATTAAGGATCCCAAATTATTTGAAAATATCATATAGCCTGTGTCACCCGGGGATAGTGTAGCTTCCCAACAGTGAAAGATTTTTTCAAATCGGTTCAGTAGTTTCGGAGCCTATTCAATGCAAACAAACAATCAAATTTTTTTTGTTTATAATATTTAGTATGGATATTTAAGTACCAGTTATAATGAGCTTTATTCCATGCAATTTTGGTTAGTATTTATAGAGACTTTAAGGGCATAAAGAGCTCTATCCATCCTTAAATTCAATCCAGATTCTTCTGGTATGAAAGTACCCAGCTGACTATTACATGAGGCAGTTGTCAGGTATCTTGAAGATTATTACGTTATTAGATTCATTTAGGTTGGTGCCTAAGGCTTACCACTTATGGAGACCTAATTAAAAATTATATCTTTCTATGGAACGCTCCTACTGTTGGACAGATAACGACCAGCCTTTATAACTTTAATGACAAGTGACGCTTGCCTCGCAATGAATTGGTAATAAGTAATTTTCATTCTTGACTTTCCTACACTTTCCTATACTTCCTCAATTTGGAAAATTTTCATTTACTAAAACTACATTCGACTGCCCATATCTACAATATATTGATTTTTTTTTTAATTTTATAAACAATTTTTTTACAGTTTTTGCAAAAGCATTTTCAATTAAAACATTTCATTTTATGTCATAGTTATTTTTACTGATATAAGAATGAAAAAATTAATTGCAAAGTGACTCTTCAAAGGCATAGGTACTTATCGGTATAATGCACCTACTTCTTAAATTAAAGAGAAAATTCTATAAATTGGCGTTTGATACATAAGAAACAGCCGCCTTTTAATTCTATAAAAGGCAAAGCTTTTAATAAAACGCAACTCTTTCGCAATTGACTGCGCAAAGACAGTTTACTCTTAAAAGTTTAATAATACGGGCCCTTAGGGTCAATTCGGCCCGTATAATAAAATTTGACCCTGTCGCTTTCGACCAATCAGCGTAATGGCGATCGTCACTTGACCCCATCCAATCAAGTTTGTTGGTAAGTGGACTAGCTGGCTGTAACCTGAGATGGCACATGATAATCCGGCAAGAGGAGGCCTTATTGGCCGGTGTCCCGGTACAAGTACCGCTTGGATGATTCAATTGCTGGGTTGGCTGACATTTTTAAAGAAATTTAGTTCAGTTATTTTTGGTTAGGTTAGGTTAGGTTAAGGCAAGAGGAGGCCTTATTGGCCGGTGTTCCTGTACAAGTACCGCTTGGATGATTCAATTGCTGGGTTGGCTGACATTTTTAAAGAAGTTTAGTTCGCAGTTATTTTTGGTTAGATTATGTTACTTTACAATGTATGGTTTAATATTCCACTGAGATTAACGAAATGTTAGTGTGAATTTTAAACTCGTGTCTCCCTTAAATTGCTTGAGTATGACTTAACTGTACCTACTATCTTCGACAGTTTTTTTTACATATAAGGGGCCATCCATAAAAATGTCACACGTTAGGGGGGAGGGGGGGGGTCGATGTAGTGTGACATTGTGTGACAAGAGGTGGAAGGGGCTCCTAAATTTCGTGACGTCACATTTCAAAATCGAATAATTGGTGCGTTTAGGTAAATATTAAAAAACAATGAATGGAAATAAAACTTATTTCAGAACTGCTGTTTTAATTTTATAATTTCTAGGTGTAAAATTTCATAATATGTGACGTCACACTAGGGGGGAGGTCTCACAAATGTGATCAACTGTGACAAGGAGGGGGGGAGGGGTCAAAAATTCACGAAATTAGTGTGACATAATTTATGAATGGCCCCTAATAGAATTCATAAGTTCGAAGTCCTAGAGGACTGCACTTAATTTACTGAAGCATTGTTCGTTAAAACTGTTATAGATTATGGTACTTAAATATCAGTCTAAAATTCATTAAGGCGTGACCCTGGTTTTGTAACTAAAAAGAACAACATTGTTACCAAAGTTCAACAGTATTCAACTATGGCATCTACTCGTTATGACATAAGGTTCAAGTTGCAATATTTTTTACAAAGGCCGTTGATTCGTAGATTACTACAATTACAGGAAGTGCACGGGTGTTAATAAGGACCGTGACACACGTACAACTGTGTTCTGAGTGGAATGTGTTTATTAAAGATTCATCGTAACCCGTCCTCGCCTTAGAATAAATAAATGTACTTCAGACGGTTTATTAATGTTAACATGTTAGTACCTACTGGGATTTGGCAAACAGCTGTAATTTGGCATATTTATGCGGCTGACAAAGTCGTAAATAAAATAAAAATAAAGTTTTTAGGCCTCTCTTTCTCCGCACACTACGCAGTTTGGTTATTCTCGACGAATCGTTTGGCGTGTGTTACATGTAAAAGGATTATAAAATTATCGAGACAGTAAAACAATTATAATATAAAGATCATATAATCTAACTCATTACAAGAAAGATGATAATGACAATATTACATAATACATGACAACACAAAATATCACAACCCATTATTTTAAGAGACAGTGTGCGGACGCACTAAGCATTGAGCTCAATTGAGATTGATTAAAAACACTATTTTTAATGCGAACAAATTAATCACTCTATTTTCAGAATGAAGAACAATTGCTACATCAGTTTTGAGCTGCATTTCGTGTCCTGTTACGTATTTTATACGTCGAAATTAATAATGTGTACTCGATAGGATCCTACACGTGTTAATTTAAAAAAATAACGATCTTCAGAAGATCTTTTGTAGATCTTCGAAAGAATACGTACGATCAATCTTTCTTATACAGGATTTAAGTTCTATTCAGGGTTGGTCATTCAGCCGCTGGAGTCTGTACCACCGATGTAATGTACAGTCACGAGCAATAATATATATACATTGTCACATTTTCTAAAATATCTAAACATGTACCAGTCCAGAAAGAAGTGAACGACAATTCGTTCTAAATTAAGTAACCATTAAACGACGTCAAAATAAGGTATATACGTTTGTTCCACATTAATATAATCGAAACAAAATCATAAATAAATTCACACTTCGAATATCATTTTTAAATATCCGTGACAATTTCTAAATTAAGTATACAAATTATAAATATACACATGTAATAGACATTGTCATGGCTACATTAAAATGATATTAGAAGTGTATACTTACTTTTGCCGTTTTTGTAACTTTACTCGTTATTTTAGTCGAATTCAGTGATCATGAAATGACGAATACAGTCATAGGCAATTTAATTTTTGAAGATACCTACTTATTTTGCAAATAATACCCTAACAAGCTGTTGTGATTCAATTTATATTGAATAAATAATTATTATTAAAATATTTTTATTTTAAACACCGAAATAATTTTATCAACATCATCTCAGCCTTTGGTTGACTACTGCAATAAAACAAGAGCTTATATAATCAGTTCCTTGTAATTCGTTTCCCAATGTTATAATAATTTTTGAAGCTTATTACTCATACTACCTTCAAAAAATTAATACTTATTGTAATAAAATAATTAAATTAAAACATGTATTATTTATTATAATTTTAAACCAAACGTTATTCTTTCAAATATCTGTTAATATTAATTTTAAATCACTTATTACTGTAATTCCCAATTCATAAGCAATGTCTGTAACCGAAAGCCCCTGTTCTTTAAGAACAATGATTTTGTGTTTTTCATATGTAGAAATACGATACGGCGCAATATTGTTGTTCATTTTACAGGGCGACCGAATAAAACTAGATAAAACTAAATAAAACTAAATATTTATCTAGCTGCCTTGACAATAGCAAAAATATTAAGTTTTTATTTATTTATTTCAATGATCTTTTATTACTAAATATATCTCTATTTGTTCACTACTCTGTTATTCTTACATTTCAAATAATGAATACATTGCTTTTTATTCGTTGCCAGCCAGACATTGCTTAATTCTCAACATGTTCTCAACAAAAAATGGTAGATTAAAAAAATGACGTGCATACGTGTATCAGTGGTATCTATTTGAATAAAAGATTTTGAATTGATTTGATTTGATTTGAAAAAAACCAAGCATAATTCGCGCTTATCCCTACTGCAATATTTTCGTAGAATCTAACAGCACGATTAGTTTTAGGACGGTGTACGGAAAAAAATGTGGACGAGCGAGCCGTTACGCTGCGTGTTGCCGCTCGCTGATGTCTACCTACCCTCTTTGTTTCAAATATTAACCTTATTTTTTAACTTATCCTAATGAATTCATAATGACTTAGTGCCTAGTTTGGAAGGTTAGGTTTGAAAGGAAGTTACAAAAACGGCAAAAGTAAGTATACACTTCCAATAGCATTTTAATGTAGCCATGACAATGTCTATTACATGTGTACATTTATAATTTGTATACTTAATTTAGAAATTGTCACGGATAGTTAAAAATGATATTCGAAGTGTGAATTTATTTATGATTTTGTTTCGATTATATTATTGTGGAACAAACGTATATACCTTATTTTGACGTCGTTTAATGGTTACTTAATTTAGAACGAATTGTCGTTCACTTCTTTCTGGACTGGTACATGTTTAGATATTTTAGAAAATGTGACAATGTATATATATTATTGCTCGTGACTGTACTAAATAATATGGAAGACGTCATAATTCGCCGATTCTACTCACGGTACATAACAACTCATCATGCCCCATCCATTTAGTTTCCAGATCATAAATCTGCACAAGCACATTGCAAGAAGAAAGCAATCCGTAAAGACCATCTTTCTTCCCTATAAGTAGCCCGTCTTACCAACGATGGCAATGCCCCCTTAGCCAGTTAATTCCGCGGCTATATCGGCTAACCCTTGTCCGTCTGCGATGTATTTGACGCTATTATTAAACCCAGTGTTGCAACATTGTTGCAGATTAAACGCGGGGATTAATAACAGAATGGCAGGAAGATGAAAAGCTCATGTCACGGATGCTTATTAGGTCGGTGCTATTGGGTTTGATTAAGTGGCGACGCACAGGCGAAGACGTCTACGATTGTCGTGTTTTAGTCGCAGTCGCTCGTTCGTGTTATTTGTCATTTATTTCAGTGTGTGCATCATTGTACACAATTATCTATAAACAAGCAGTGATAGCCTAGCGTAGCCTAGTCAAAACCTGGCACGCACCTATGATTTTCAAATATTATGTGCGTATTAGAAGTTAATTATTTATCACTTGCTTCGGTGAAGGAAAACATCGTGAGGAAAACTGCACACCGGAGAGTTCTCCATAAAATTCTCAAAGGTGTGTGAAGTCTACCAACCCGCACTTGGCCAGCGTGGTAGACTATGGCCTGTATCACATTGTGAGAGGAGACCCCGAGCCCAGCAGTGGGACAATTATGGGTTGTTGCTTTATCTATAAACATGAAATGGGTGTGGTTACTGTGCTTTATGGGAAATCAGGGATTGCTTTTTTCGATTAGACAGTTACTGTTGGCCTACGGCCTTTACCGCTAAGGAGACAATTTTAGGGGATTGAAATGTTCATGGTAAGTGGCGATATAGTCCAAAGTAGATAATAATATTATTAACGCTATACACTCATAGCCCCACACTAGGATTCCCAGTGTCGTGCCATGGACACACATGTACCATGGACACACATGTACCATGGCCAACACACAGAGACAAGTAATTAGACACACGTAATTGTTGATTATTACTTTTTTCCGAATTTAGAGCTTCACGCGGACAGACATTTATTTGTATTCTCGACGGTTGAACTTTTTGGATAGACTTCTTGGGAATAAGCCATTTTTAAACCATTGAAATTAACATTTTGATTATTGGAAATTCTAATCGATTTCTTTTCGTGTTTTATGAGATTTTTAGAGGATTTTCACTGTATGATAAAGTCATGGTAAAAAAAACTTTTCATGCTCTACCTTAACTCAGATCCCTGATCTATCAGTATTAACTCGGAAGAAATAATAGTACTGGTATTACCTAAACCTCAGTACGATAGTAATTAATGATTTTACATAGATAACAAAATTGTGATATCATCAATTATAACAAGCCGTCTGAAAACGCTTCGCTTGGTTACCTCATTATAATAAACTCGGAATAAACTTATTATAATACACTTATTGTTCATAAAACAATTGCTTTTATTAAACTGAAGCCATGTTAGAACAAAAGTTTTCACACCGCATAATCAATTCACATTATTTCGGACAATACTCACAACTTCTATCGAAAGTTAGCTTCACAAAATGCTCTTAAGGAATGCTTAGCGTCCGAGTTATTCAACTAACTTAACTTTCAGTTCCGAAAACTAACAATAACTTTTATTTTGTTATTCATAAAGACCATTTTCGCGTGGTATAAAAATAGGAGATGGTGAATTCAATGTTGCGATTAAATTAGCTGTAGTAAAGGTGTGTCCACATTTATCATGTCGCACAAAACAAATTGTTCCGGCGTTTGCATTTTGAAGCCAACAAGGCTTCTAATGACGCAGAAAATGCGTTTGTTGGTCGCTGCCTGGACGTCGTTGTAAAAGGAACTAATTTGCAGGTTTCAGAGAATTTAAATTAATATATTTGCTACTTTCTACATATTTAAATTCAAAACAATTTATATTGAGGTATAATTTATCAATATACTTTTTGTAGGTATACTTTTAATACCCTTTTAAAAGATACTGTCAAAGAGAAGAAAAGGCAAATAAAACTTCCCCGCCTTATTAACTATGTTTCTACGTCTTTTTACCATGATTTAAATTATAAACGAAATATTTTAACGGAGGATTGATTAAAATATTTTAAACGAAGGCAACTCCTCAGCATAATTATGTTTCTCCGTCTCTTAACCACGGTTTAAAAAAACGAAAAAAAAAAATTATAACCAATATATTATTTTAAATGTTTTACGGATTTAAAATCAATTGATTTGGACACCTTGAATTATAATAAGTAATTCGTTTATTCTAACTATTTATGAATGTGTTTTCAGTAGTAAAACTACAAGAACTTAAAATTATAATGCGTAGTAATTGACGGTGTCGCAGTGTGAAGTCGCAACCATGTGTAATTTTTAATTATAATTATTACAGTATACTATGGGAGTCATTGTTACTAGTTAATGGCACAAGCTTGGGTATCATTACCACATGTGTTAGTGAATGTACCGTGTGACCTTCTCAAAGTTGGCGACAATGCCTCTTTGTAAACTCTAAAGATCTTCAGAATTGACGACGGGGGCTCACGGACCTAAAAAAAAGAGGGACGTCATCCCAATAAAAAATTCAGTGAAGCACCCATAGTAATACCGACTCTCTATTCGTACAAGTACACACACCCACACATTGACACTTCACTGCTTCAATCGCGAATCAAAAATTACGCACACATGGTTAAGTGGGCGGCCATTGCTATGCTTCACTCTAGATTAGACGAGGTTAAGCCCCTCTTTTTTTCAGGTCCGTGCGGGGGCTGTAGTTAATTTAGACTTCAGCTATATTTTCTGGAAATATGCGACCTAAGTATCGAAGGTAAGTGGATATCGTTGCCCATGAACATCAGCGACACCAGCAATGATGCGTTGCTGCCCAAGAAAAAGAGAAGAAAAAGAAAAATCTGACCTTCAAGTCCCCAGCTGAAAAACGACGAGTCATTTGGCGGCTAGAGAGAGAAAAATATTATCAAATGTATTTGGACGATTCCAAACTTTCTTGAATATCCAGTTCTATTCTTGAATATTCTATTCCTGAATATTCCTAGACTATTCAAGCTTGAGTAAGATATTATTATTCAAAGATACGAGCTCAACGTTGTTTACATCTGTGACCACTTCATAGAACTGTCGCCTATAAAGTCTGATACAAATAATATATTGCAACAACCACTTAACTTCAAAAATTCCAGTTAATAATTGGAATGACAGTTCATGAACACTCGTCAAAGGTAAACAAAACTCCGAGAAACATTTATACAACATACAATTTGCAACAATGTTGTACCAATCTTGTAACTTTTACACGTATTAACTTTAAACACGTATTAAGGATTAATTTTCTTTTTTCATTCTTCACACTTGAGTAGTTAAAATTACGTCAATTTAAAGTACATTAATCGAGCTACAAAACAATGTCATTAAATCGTGATTATTGTGAGCAGTTTTGCTAAATATAAATAGATCTATTTACACTTCATACTTACGTATTTTATTTATCGTTTTTATTTCAGAGGGAATTTTTCCATCGATACCAGGGTAACGTAATCGGTTCTTGAGATAAGATTCTGGAATTTCCTTCCATGTAACAGAATCGAAAGGAAGCCTTTTGACAGAATTGCTCATGACACGGACTTACCGAAGCGATAGATAGCATTGTTTGATGTTCAAAAAATGTTTATAAAAAGTTTAACCAAATTAAAAAAAAAACCAGCCACGCATACTGAACTAAAAATACATTAGTCAAAGGCCGAAATTGTGATCTATTTCGAGAAGACGTTGGTTAAACCTAGGATAAACCAGTCGTTCCACGGACAGGCCTTTCGAACTTTAATTTTATTATAACAGATCGACTATGACTTTGCAAAGTTTGGGCTAATTTCTAACCTAGCCATCATAGTTTAACTTTAAAATTCTCTATATATACCATTATCGTAAAGAAGATATCCCGAAACGAAGCAAGCAAATGACTACTGCCATATAATCGTCAGTTCCGGTTGGGATTCGAACCAGGGATCGCTTAGCTAGCAAATCGTGTATTATCTGTGTATTATGTATGGTCTCTACCAAGTTGATTATCTGTTTGTACGGTTAAACTCTTCATTATCTAAGCCGGTGGCACTGTGAGTAATATATGGCTATTGTCTTCGGTGGTTTAAACTAATGTACCGTGGAATGGGTGATTGTAGGTATATTGCAGGCTGCATAATGAGTGCATACGGTAACTGAAATACAAACACGGGTAAATATTGGATGATGTTATATCAGTAACTTTCTGAAGTTATCATTTAGGTTTTATATGTTCATCGATATGTGATTAAATTATCTGGTATTTTTTTATATACTTGGGCAATGTATCAAATACCTTTAAATAGGTAGATTCTGTGAGATTAGAATTCCTTTCGATATGAGGGGTGCTTGATATTAGTTTGTGGATGTGCTAAAAGTTAATGCCAATGATATTTTTAAGGTCTTTTCTAACCTAACCTAACCCAAACTACCACAATCTGAAGAAAGACATATATCGAAGATATAATAATTAACAGCCATTTTATCTAATATTTATCCGATGAAAAATTAATGAACACCTGAAGTTTTAAATATCAGCTGCGAATATTTTTTTCTCTAATTCGCAAGCAACCGCAATGACGAGCATTTGCTTAATTAAATACATTCGTTAGCTTAACGTTAATTTAATCGAATTATTATGCGAGGCAGCATTACATTAAGTTTAATTAGAATTAGAATTTTAAGAATTTTAGATAAGACGTTTGGTTTAAGCGCGATAATTAGATATTTAGATTAAATAAAGCAGAATATTTATGGTGGTAGGACCGCTCGGATGGATTATATTGGTAATATTGATTTTAATAGTTCATTAATACGATTATTACTATATTATTATTATTTCTCCGTAAGGACCGCCTGGATAGTCACCGCCTTCTTGCTTTGAGTCAGCCGCAGTTTTCTTTTTCTTCTTTCTTTCTTGGCCGGCAACGCATCAGTGATGCCTTCGGTGTTGCTGATGTCAACGATGATGGGCAACGATAGTCACTTACCATCAGGTGCATCGTCAGCTCATTTGCCGGCTATATTTACATAAAAAAGGAAATTAAAACATTACATTCGTTATCACACACATAATAATTATTATGTAGTAATAGCACAGAAGACATAATAGTACATGTAATAGTAATATTTTAATTAACGTTGTAAGTTTGACGTGTATCTGTGCATCTGTGTATACGTATATTTGCGTGTCTATGTATCTGTATGTCTGTCTGTGGCATTGTAGCTCCCAAATGGATGAACCGATTTTGATCTAGTTTTTGGAACGAAGTTCCTTATCGCGCGTTGCGAAAGGGGGCTAGGTGGAAAATTTTAGTAACGAAAAGTTGTAACGACACTTTTTGCCGTCGTTAGTCGTTACAACTCGTGCGGCGTCGTTCAATGACGTGCGGCGTGCGCATATTTCTCTGTCTGTCTCTCTCTCTCTTATAGAAAGCAAGCCAGATATTTTCGTTTCTTGCAGTAAGTACTAGGATAGCAAAAACATGCAAGCGAGTGTGCCAAAACAAAATCTGGGGTATTAAATTTCTCATCGGCTTTGTTCACCTAGTAGCAAGCTACTAACACTTGCTGCATGTTTTTGCTATCCTAGTACTTACTGCAAGGAACTTCGTTCCATCCGAGTGTCCCTAGACACCTTTCAAGTTTTTTTTTTGTATGAAAGGTGACTTAATCGAGAGTGTTCTTAGCTATGTTTAGTGTAATCTAATGGTCGGGGTTTTTTCTAATATAATTTTTTTATGGCGCATTTGTTTAACATGTTATAAGTAGAGTAATATGCATATACCTACTTACTACGGTGCGAGTTCATCTTCTGACAAGATTATAATTGATAGATAAACCATGTGGAACGTTTAATGGGTTGTAACTGACTATAAATATTAATAGTGGATTATGTTATTCTATTTTTCTACTCTTTGGAGTCATTTAAGCGGATAATCATTACTTACATAAGTCATTTTTCTAGCGAGTGTGTGGTAACACATTTTCGACTTTAATGTTATTTATATAAGGAGTATTGCAGTAAGATATTTGTTTAAGTCACTACATCTCACGATGATTCTATACTGAGTCAATTTTCAACTTTAACAATTTGTTTATAAGGAATACGTGATACTCTATAAAAAGAGTTGACGTAAATCTTTTTATTTCAAGTACGGTCAGCAAATTTCATTTACCTTACCAAAAGGTTTACCGAAGTGAAAGGAGGCTATTTACTAATACTTCAATAAAAAAGTGTAAAATTGTTTAAAAGCCGGTTTACCTGCCTCCCTAGGACAAACCTAACTCAACACTTAGTCTTTGATATTAAAAATTTTCAAAGACAGCAGTGTCACAATCATTATGACGTCAGCTGTCAACAAAAAATATTATTTCACAGTTTAAGAACTTTAATATTCAATATAAATAGGTTACTAAAAATCATAGAAGTGGTAGATTTAAAATATTTGACATTTATAAGTGTCTTATTTTAAGGTAAAAATAAATTATTAGAGTTTGAATTTGAAATATAGTGATATTATAACTGAATTTCAATGAAATAAAACGTCTAAGCATAGAAACTACGAATACATACAACTACTTGTTTTTGAATGACAACAACCCGTAACTGTCATACGTCCTTAGCCGAAACCAACTTTCTTTGCCAACCGTACGCAATGCAATTTATCTGTCAAACTGATGTGATGTATCGGCGGATGAATCCGCTCGTCTATTGTATGAGAGTAGCGCTATTACGCGAATTATTCAGTTTTTGTTAAGTTACTGCGATTTAGCTAAGTATAGATTGATTGACAGCAGCTCTTTACAGGCCTTGTGAGGTGAGTTCCTTGGACCGGTGCTTAACTCTGCCAGATCACGGCATTTTTATGCTACAAAAATTTATTATAAAAAGTTGAGTCAACAGAAAAATACTTATACTTCTGATTATTAAAGTATTTAAAACTTCTAAAATATAATAATAATTAATTTGTTAGATTTGCTCTGACAAAATATTACTCCATCCAATGCAAACTAATAATTTAGTCATTTTTCAGTTTTCATAATAAAAGTACTTTACATTAATATTGTATACTTTACTTGTAATAAAAAACATATGTATTGCATTTTTAATACTTTTTTACTTAATACAGAACAAATGGAAATTGGTCGCAGCATTGCTCCAAAAATATCAATTGTTATCTAAGAGCATTCGTGTTTATTTTGGCCCTAATAAAAAAAGGTAGATATGTGCTAGGAGCGCGCAGTAATTTAATCAGTCTAATAGTCTAACGCCCTAACTCAGAAAGGTTCGTTTATTTAGTCGTACGGAGTCCATAACTAATTGACATTAAATAATATGTTGAGTATCGGTTCATCTCAGAGTCATATTGTCAACTTTAAGTGACCCTAGTGCGGACCAACGTCAAATAACCATAACCATAATCATATCGATGGAGTGCTAGTTGGCTACACTAGCGTGTACACACGTAAAATACGTAGATAGTAAATCAAAGATTTTATTTATTTTAATGCTTTTAGAACTATGATTTGTTCTAATAAAGTAACAAGAAATTCGTTTACTGTTTTTCCCTACATAAAAAAACATTGCAAAGTAGTGTTCTCTTTAAAATAAAATAAAGAGATTACGCCATTTTATTTATGGCAGTACTGCTAACTGTCAATCTCAATGATAAGGAATTGATTTGACTTGAAATTCAAAAACTTCAAAGTTAATCAACATTAAATAATTAAGTAAAGGTAAATTGTATACTTTAATTGTCCGTAAACTGACTTTTTGAGAGTGATTTTCTGTGATTCTGTACTAAGGAGCAATTTAAATAACCTTTAAATGACTTTAGAGTTGTAACTTCATTCAGACAAATCACTATATGGCAAAATATCTTTGGCCCTAATCATAAATTCAACAGGCCTTTAATAAAAGTGATATCCAAAAAAAATAAGTTAAGACGAAAATACCTAAAGTATAAAAATCCACGAGATCACTTTGAATATGAAATTTTACGAGAGCGTTCTCATAAACTGAGTGATCAATGTCTTTCTGCTTACAAGAAGAGAACTGAATTTAATATTTGCGAAAATCCTAAAAGCTTTTGGCGTTTTATCAAAGATAGGAGAAACGGGGAAACTACCATACCAGAAACTATGTATCAGGGTGAGCGCACTGCAAGTACTGGTCCAGAAATCGCGAATATGTTTGCGAAGAGCTTTTCATCCGTATACAGCAAAGCTGCTCTAAATGGAGAGGAAGACATAAAGTGCTTGTTAAGCTGCATAAAAATAACGGAGCGTGATATCTTACGCAGAATTAAAAAGCTTGACATATTTAAAGGAGCCGGCCCAGATGATATTCCCCCACTTTTTATTAAACGTTGTGGTCCCTCTATATCTTTACCACTGTCAATAATTTTTAACCGATCGTTAAACGATGGAATATTCCCAGACTCGTGGAAAACCGCTAAAATAGTTCCCATATACAAGAAGGGTGCGGTAAATGAGGTCAGTAACTAACGACCGAATTCAATACTATCATGTATTTCTAAATTATTTGAGTCCCTTGTTTGTCCAACTATCAAGCGTCATTTAGATACATTTATCTCAGAACACCAGCACGGGTTTAGGAAAGGGCGTTCTGTAGAAACTAATTTAGTATCTTTCACATCGTATCTTTGTGAAGAAATTGACAAAAATCAAGAAGTTGACGCTTTATATATGGATTTTTCCAGTGCTTTCGATAAAGTCTGCCACTCACGACTAATCAACAAATTACAAAGATACGGAATAAGTGGATCCTTGTTGGAATGGTTCCGCTCATATTTGGCAAAAAGAATCCAATTCGTGGTAGTAAATGGTCATAGATCGCACGACTACGTAGCGGCTTCAGGTGTACCACAAGGATCCCATTTGGGTCCCGTTCTGTTTTTGGCATTTATAAACGACATAACATCAGAGATACATAACTGTAAATTTAGTTTATTTGCGGATGATTTAAAAATATATAAAACAGTTAATTCTATTATAGACATTAAACTAATACAAAGTGATCTCAATAGAATTAATACATGGTGTAGCTCTAATGGCATGGTACTTAACTCTAAAAAATCGTACCATATTAAATTCTCGAGGAAACGTACGACATTACCGTCTTCCTACACATTAAATGCTGTTACATTACATGAAGTTAACCAAGTTCGCGATCTAGGGGTTATCATGGACTGCAAATTAAAATTTAAAGCTCATATTGACGCATCCGTCACAAAAGCTGCTAAAATGCTTGGGTTCTTAATAAGAAATACAAAGGGTTTTTTGTCACCTAAAAGCTATTTTTTTTTATTTAATTCGCTCGTTCGCAGCCATCTAGAGTTTGCCTCGATTATTTGGAGCCCCCAGCATGTCACATACTCACAGCGAATTGAAAAAATACAGCGTTCATTTACAAGACACCTGGCTTTTCATTCCTCTGGTATTTACCACCGCAAAACTTACGACCTTCGTCTTAAACACTTTAAAGTTATGTCATTATTCAATCGTCGCAAATTACTTACATTATGTTTCTCAAAAAAGTCATTTCTGGTAAAACAGGCTGTACCGATTTACTTCATGGCATAAATATTAACGTTCCCTTTAGCTACCCACGGCAACCCATAAATAAAATCTTCCACATTCCTCGGAGTAGAACCAACCTGTACAAATATTCTCCTCTTCCAAAAGTTTGTGCAGAATACAACCAAGCATGTGCTTCAGTCCCAGACATCAACATTTTCAACGATACGCGCCTTGCCTTAAAAAATAAGCTACACTCATTCTTTATATTATGTTCCTAATTTTTTTTTTCTAAATTGTTATTTTTACTAAAACTTTTGCTAGTTACTCTATTGTCAGTTTTTTTTTTCTATAGTTCTATAAATAGTAACTTAATTATTATTAATTTATTTCTCTATCGTTCTCAGCGCAATAACATGTTGTCCAGAATATGAGAATGTTGTGCAAGCCTGTTATTGGCATATATACCTGGAAATGTAATTAGATTACAATTATTACCCCTAAGCTGAATGTATGTATATTATGCTGTTGGCGTGCCTAATAAAGAAAAATAAAATAAAAAAATATAAAAACGCTGCAAATAAACGCAAGAAAACCCCCAGTATGACAGAGGCCTATAGACTGGAGTGTCGGCGCATTTCTGCGAAATCGCGCAAACAAGAAACGCAGTGCTGTACTTTTTGCCGTTTTTGTTAGAATTTGTAAAATTGTAACTAATTAGCCAGTAACTGCATTATAAAATTCCACTAAGCATGTTGAGTTGACAAAAAATGCTGCAATTGTTACGACTACTTCCCAGTAACAGCCTGATCTTCTATAATCCAGTACAAGAACTGAACATAAGAATTTAACTAGTACCATATTATTATTTTACTTTTGGCCATATAAAACGTTCTTACAACATAAGGTTCCTGGATTCAATTCCCGACGGGGTATAAATTTGAATGATGGGTTTGAATTTCTATTCTATACTCCAGTCACATTCGATTCGGACTCGATGTAAACAAACTGTTGCCTAGCAATGACAAACAAACAGGTGCATGAAACTTTTTGTCGTATAAAGTGTGTTTGAACTAAATCTGGAGTTCGATATAATGATGGATATAACCTATACTAGTATTGCATAATTATGTGTCCTTGTATTTGTGTGTTGTCCATGACACTCACGACACAGGGAATCCTAGTGGGGGCTATGAATGTGTAGCAATATTTGGTATTAATATTTCAAATTATTCTTTGTGTCAATTAAGAATCAAACAAACGAAAAGACCAAACGAATATGTCATTATAATTATTCTAAAATTTAAATTTAAGTAATTAAGGCAGTGAACTTTAAGATGAATTTAAAGAATTTTAAACGTTGTAGCAAAACTCATAAACGGCTAATATCGCTGGCTCATTACATCGTAAAGATAACAATAGCTAAGTAAAGTAATAAACCCGACGGTTCAAATGCCTTGCGGTTAAATCGACCCCGTCAATTTATACAGCAAAACATTGGATTTATATACTTAACAAAGATTATTGTAGATAAGTTTAGCAACGACGTTTTAATTTGCCTCGTAAAGTTTAATTATTGCTGCTACGGGAACGTTTTTAGTTAGTTAAGCTTTAATAACGGGCAGTTAGCTGAATTTCGGTGGAGAATTTATATCAATTGGTTTAAGTAGGTACATGTAGCATGTAGCAGACTGAGTAAAAGGGTCAATGCTACCCAGTATTAATCCAAGAGGTCACGGAAAAGATAATAGACTGTGATCAATGGTACCACCAATGCGCTGATAGCGATGGATCCTGAAACTTGATTATTACTTTTTTTTATGGAAATAGCCGGCAAACGTGCTGACCTGATGGTAAGTGGTTATCGTCGCCCATGGACATCAGCAACACCAAAGACATCACTGATGCGTTACCGGCCAAGAAAGAGAGAAGAAAAAAAAAGAAAGAACTGGCTCTCAAGCCCCCAGCCGGAAAACGACGAGTCGTTTGGTGGCTGCCTCATGCTCAAAGGTGGTAGCTATCCATGCGAATCCCATGGAGAAATAATAATAATAATGGTATTAATTATTAACAATTAAATCAATATTACCAAAATAATCCCTCTGAGAGCCCTACCACCAGCGGCTGTATGTACCTATACCTATCAATAAAAGTGAATTTGGTTTACTGAATTATAATCCTACTAAAGTGAAAACTTGTGTGGATGTTTGTTAGATACTCTTTCACGCGAAAACTACTGAACGTATTTTCATGAAATTTAGCACACAGGTAGACCATGATCTGTAATAACATATAGTATACTTATAACATATAGGGCTTGTTTCACAATCTTCAAGTAAGTCCGAAGTATAAGCTATTCGTTGGTTAAGTTGACATTTCTTGTATGTAAAATGACACTTTAACGTCACTTTAACCGGCGAATAGCTTATTCAGGATTCTACTTGAAGATTGTGAAATAAGCCCATAGTGTACTTATTATACATATAGTGTACTTATTATTATTAGCACAGCCGTAAACGCTCGTAGATCCGCGAACATATTGCCGTTTATTTCACGTGTATGTTCTAATTAGGTATCGTGCAAACGCCCCTTTTCGTTTCCTCCGCATAAAAAGGCTTCTCATTGCACCTGGTTTATAATCGCATTGCCTAATAATGCATATATGCACACCTCAAAAATCCGCACGTTGCATCGGCTGATGCGTGACCGAAGCCAATTTATCATAAGCCCCGCCCCTTACACCACTGCGCCTCATTCGCGTGTCTCCGAGCCCACTCGGTAATCATTTAGTACGGGTATGAACTCCTTGACATTTATGTCATTCTATTACAATAAGACAGAGAGAAAAATTGTTTGTGATATCGTATGACGATACCATATCCTGGGTTCTGGATTGGATTCCCAGCGAGTCCGAAATTTAATTAAAACATTAGTTTACATCTCGTTATAGGTCTGGATGTGTGAGCGCGTGTTTTCTTGTCTTACATAGGCAATCTTAGTGTTACCAAGAAGCTTATAATATGTATCTACATCTGGAGACCACACTTCGAAAAGGTACCTGAATGATCATGTGACAAAATGTAAATCCTATTGCTTTGTAAACGAAGTTACAGAGAAAATCTTTTCTGATCGCAATTATATTATGATGTAAAAAAGACAGATATGTCACTAGCGCGCCGACGATGAAGAGCGTAAGAACAGGCAATTGACCGTTCTGCTCGTAGTCGCTCTGTCAATACAAGATGATACGCACGCTTTTGTTGTTGTCAGAAGTGCTTGACATTTGACATGCAGCGTTTAAATGCCTTCGTGTATTATACCAATGTGATTGGTGTAGTGAAACAAAAGATAAACGTGTGTGTGTTGTAGCTCTTTTATAGTTAGAAAATGTTGATTGATTTCTAAGGGCATAACGTATCTATATTTTTTTAAATATCATTGTCTAATCGGGTCTCCTCCAATCATGTTTATTACAACAGTGAGACGAAATGCAAACGAGCTTTCAAACTAACAAATCTAAAACCCCACGATTCGTCTCAACTAATTAATACGAGGTAGTGTAATGTTTTTTTAATAACCTCGCCTGGGACTTGATCAATGCAATTATTTTAATGCATACGAATTTAATCTGACTGTTTCGAAAAAACAATTGAATTAAAACCTTGTGTTGTATTTACTGAGATTTGTTTTTGGTATGAGTACGTAAGTTTCAGGTGTACGACTATGAAAGATAAACGATTGATGAATTAACTTTTATACGACCATTTTTCAGTTGAGAGTGGTAGCCATCCATCTATTCGTAGACATCCATTCCTTAATACACTGTTTAAAGATCTTCTGAGCATTGTTTTGCCTTTATTTGCGCCAAATTATCTATCAATAGCCGCTAAACGTAGAGGAGTTAACATTAATATGTGAATTGGTGACCGTTAAACATGGCAGACACCAAGGTTGGCAAAATCATTAACTAATAAAGATTTAATTTATAATACAGTGTTAGTAACAAGTTAAGAATTATCGCTAATGAGGTTTACAAATAAAAATTTAATTATTTTTGGTCATTTTTACTGAATTTATTTTAACCCAAAACACGTAAAGAAAAATTATTTTATATCAGTCACTGCAATGAGTGAAAATCATACGAAAACCCGTAATACTTTTTAGGATTCAGCGTTTCCAGATAGGCAGTTTTTGCGAGTAGATATTACGATGCGCTATCGATGCGATAATTCGCTGGCGGTGACACAAGTCCTTTACCGGTTCATTTATTTCGTTTTCTAATTTGTGGAGTACCATCGCATTTCCGCTTGCTGTTGGGAGGTCGGCAGTCACAACATGACATGTATCGCATCAAATATGAATGCATTAGGGCAGACTAATCAAGTCTAAGTTAGAAAGCAAGTCAGACGGAACCGTTGATATGTCGTGATGTTTTCATGTTGCTATGCCATTTTGACTTAGGTTTTAGTAGTTTTAGCTGTACATACCGAGCGTAAGTTCCTGGGATCAAACAATTATTACATTTTAAAACATTACATGACAACAAATAAAACGTGCGTATCGTCTTGTATTGACAGAGCGACTACGAGCAGAACGGTAAATTGGCTATTCTTACGCTCTTCATCGTCGGCGCGCTAGTGACATATTATCTACCTCTTTTTTACATTATAAGTAATATCATTGTTTGTTGTCAGAAGTGCTTGAGATTTGACATACAGCGTTAAAATGCCTTCTTGTATTATACGAGTGTGATTGGTGTAGTCAAACAAAAGATAAACGTGTGCGTGTTGTAGCTCTTTTCGGAAAATTTTTTTGTTTTATTTGTAAGGGTATCTAATTGGTTCAAAAGTAAAAAAATACTGACGCAGTGGCAGATACTTACTTAATTTTATTATAAACACTGTGTGTGTGAACACACACATGCCTTCGAACTTGGATTCCCTATTTGTATCGACACACACACTCGGATAAAACAAAGGCCCGAAAAAAAAAAAGAAAATGGCTGACTTTAAATTCAACTGGAATCGAACCGGGAACCCAACGCTGGATAAGGTCACGTTAAATTTTCGTTAAAATTTCGCAGTTTTCTCATACCTTGTAAATGAAAAAACGATGTTTTATTTAAATTTGTATCAGTTCACCATTTCAGTAATCGAATTATAGACCCGTATTAACATTAAACTAGTCTTCGCTCAATCTCACGAATTTCAATTTTACATACGATTTAACGTATTACAGCATCTCAAACCGAATCTTGAGATTGCAGCGACCTTAAGATCGGTTTATTAATACGGACCAAATACATTAGTACAGTCCCCTGCAGAGAAAAGTAACCCATCTGTTTATAAATATACGAACAGCGCCGTTTCCGTTGCCTGTTGCGTTGTAAACAGATGGGTTACTTTTCTCTGGAGGTGACTGTACTATCGTTTACCAGTTTTATCAACTTGTCATCATACGTACGTTGCCGTGTTAAAAACCATAGCCATAGCATAAGATATAAATAGAAATGGCATCGTGAATTGAGCAAGTAAGTGTAACTTGTTGTCGGATAAATGTGAAAACATATTAAAATGTAATAAAGTCTTGTAATCACATTCGGCAACACTATTATCTGCAATAGAATAAAGTGGAGGCACGAATCATTCTCAAATTAAGGCAAGAATTTTACATAACTAGTATAATTTTAAAATTAAAAAAAAACCCGCCTGCTATCAAAAAAGCCATCATGATATACCGTTTTGAAATCCCTACGATGAGTTCTTTAATTTGATACCCATATCATTATACCATATAGGTACCCATATTGCATTATTTTTTTTATTTTTTGATATTTCAAACAATAGCATCTCACAGCCACCATTTTTATTTATTTAATTTCACTTATCTAATAATACTTGGGTTATCAAGACGCATCTGACAATATCTTAATTATGTAAATCCGTTCAGCGGTTTGGAAGATACGAGGTAATAAAAAATATTACACGCATTCATACATACATACATACATACATACATACATACATACATACATACATACATACATACATACATACATACATATACATATGTACATACAATACATATATATACATTTGCTGTGGATTTTGTAATAAATAAATAAATAATACATACATACAAAATACGCGCGAAAAACATAACCCTTCTTAGCAGTCGGGTGAAAACTGGTACCAAATACGGTAACACCTCGTGTATCCTTGTTCTATGGTTAAATCAAATTCCGTCACGCACAAGCGACCTACGTTCATCCATACGCAAGCACCAGGTTTCTCTCAGATCTCTGTACTATTACACTAGATAGGCTTCCTTAATATTATACCATAGTTTACAATAATGTAATAAAGAGGTAGATATGTCATTAGCGCGCCGATGATGAAGAGCGTAAGAGCAGGCATCTGACCGTTCTTACAGCGTTAAAATGCCTTCGTGTATTATACCAATGTTATTGGTATAGTGAAACAAAAGATAAACATAATAATATGTGTGTTGTAGCTCTTTTCGGAACAGATTTTTTGGTTGATTTGTAAGAGTATAACGTATCTATATCATTGAGTTTACATCGCTTAAAGTTAAATGAGGGAAGCTTAAACTAAACGTTTAACTAAAGTAACACTCTTTAATCGTGAACAGTTATACTTAATTCTTTTATCCTGTATCCAATACGTTGGTATATTATACTCAACTCATGTTTGTCTAAAGAATTTTTTTGTAAATCTATCTAAAGTTCTAAACCACTTTACATATAGCTCATTAATTTTAAACATTTTTATATAAGTTTTGAAATTCGCTTCTGTAAAATATGACAAACGTAGATGTGCCATTATATTACTACGAGTAGGTGAGCGATATTATGGTGTATCTCAGAGGTTCCCAGACAATTTTTCTTATAGACCACTTTCAAAATTTTGCTGGTTCCGGTAGACCTTCTGCAGTTCTACCATATTCCCAAAATTTGACAAAAAATGTGAAGATTAGATCTAACTATGTAAATTTGCGTTGCAGTTGCGTTTAGATTATATAGAGATCAATATTATTCGAAAAAAAGTGGTTGGTTTTTTTTATTGAAATAGCCGGCAAACGAGCTGAAGATCCACCTGATGGTAAGTCGCTCTTGACGCCCATGGACATTAGCAACACCAAAGGCATCACTGATGCGTTGCCGGCCAAAAATGAGAGAAGAAAAAGAAAGAAAGAAAGAACTGGCTTTCAAGCCCCCAGCCGGAACACGATGTGTCGTTTGGCGGCTGTAATAATTAATTGATTTTTTGTGACGCCAACGTAGACCCCCGTCGAGTCTCTCGTGGACCCCTGGGGGTCCACCTGGACCACTTTGGGAACTAAGGGTATATCTGAATACCTACTCTTTTGCTAACTTTACCTTACCTTGTATAGAACAGTCACAACATTATATTTTACTTGTTTCACTCTATCTGCTAAATTGTTTGTAGGTATTTGCATTATCCAGAGATTGATAGCAGATAGATAATAGAAAACGGTCGTTAGCCTAAAGAAGCCTATCCAGCAATTTATGTGGTCGGTGTGACGGCTCACGGATGGCATAACGATCACGTGACCACAGAGGCGTATCGCAGCGCCCACACGCACAGTTTATTAGCCACTTCGTTAAAGATCAACTTCTGATCCAGCCCACAGATTAGGGTAATTTAAGAACGGAGTATCAACGTGTACGTAAAGTTTATCTTCAAATGTCGCAACCAAACGAATGGTTATTAGTTTGGGGAAGTGTAATCAGGTTGGCCGAGTTTTTTATTGTAGTTAAGGTCACAGATCTGATCGTTACACCCACGCACTTACTATCTGAAGAGTATTATCACCGATGCGTTGTTGGAGGTGCTGAAAATGAGTTAGGTATGCAGGGTATGGCCATTAATTGTGAATAACATAAAGTACAAACATTCATTAAACATTACGGAACAGTTTTGTAAGCCTAATTCTTTTGCCGACTGTACCTATAAACGCTTAAGGATAGATATACCGCACCTCCAGAGTAGTATAATATAAACTTAACTCAAAAATAATAAAAAATATTCAACGTTTCATTTTTTGTTCATATTTCACAAAAGATAAACTTAATAAGTACAGAAATCAAATAATTGATAAGTTTTCATACAAAGTGAATAATTAAATCAGTTCGAAGTTGAAGGTTTGTAGTTTCAAAACTCAGTTTTCGTTTTCCCAAAATAAATGATTTTTCGAGATACGTCACTACTATTCTGAAGGTGCGATACATTAGAGTTATTTATCACCAAAGTAGAAATATCTAACGTACTTCCAAGTTCTATCCTTAGCCTTAACTTGGTCACACAAAGGGTATGTATAATAAAATAATTATGACACATACACAAGTCACTTTCATAAGGATACATTTAATGTTATGCAGGTCATTGCCTCTGAATGATGTGATAATTTTCTAGAAAATATGAGTAATAACCTGACATTGCTAAACATCCTTAACACTAAACCATTTTTACAGACCTTTCAAACCATTGCATTGCTCCTAATCAAGGGTCCAAGTTTTACTGGACAGTAATGACAACCACTAGGCGTAGGGTAAGTGTACCAGTATATGAGCAGGTTATTTGTGGTTTACCTACTGATGGCATTCTTGTTTTATTGCTGAGAAGCTATTGGAATCCTCGCACTGTATTGCCTATTCTATCTTTGTGACAAACTTAGTACGTCGGAAGGAAACGATAGTAAATACTTCACTTAGTATTGTCTTCTACTTACAAGTAGGTACCACGTGAAAAACACAATATCTACATACATTCATTAGTTATAAAGTACACAAAACAAAGTTATTTCCTTAGTATATGTACCTACTATAAATTTGAAACTCATGTCAAAATCATCCATAAGAAGAATGGTTAAAATAAACTATAGCTTGGATTTGTTGAAACGAGGGCGTAGTTTAACTTTTTAAATTAAATTTCATTTCATTTATTGAATAAGGCCATATTATTATACTACAAAAACTTAAGGTGAGCGCACACAGTCGATTTGCAAGTAGACGGTCGGAGCGGGCAACATTTTAAATTCATACATTAACATAATGTAACTATCAATATTCGACGTTTGTCTGTCGAGTGAGAGCTACATTTACATGCTGATTGCATCCCATCCGGTCGATGTGTTACACTCTTTATTAGGGCGTCCACACATTCCGCGGTAACGAATGGACCATTAGTTGGGAATAGAGATATAAAATTAAGATTCTGTGGACGACTTGGAATGAGTTTTTGTGTCAAATTAAATTAAATGCGTGCTCGCAGTGCGTAATAGAGATAGTTGAATTACCTAACTAGGCATTAGGTTTTATTTGAAAATCCACGTTAAATACATGTCATACATGATTTGGTTCTTAAGTAGTCCTTAGTTTTCATTTCCTTGATATTAAAAAAAAATAACGATTATATCAGTGGATAGTAAATAACTCTAAATTAAATAATTATTAGTACTTATCGAACTACTATCACATATGTATTTAAATAATGAATATCAGAATACAACTTACTATTACCCATTATATAAGTTGTTATCACTATTATATACTACAACGTTACTATACTATTATGTTACTATTATTTAAGTTGTTATCTCTATAATTATAAATATATTAAAATTTGTATGCTTCAATGAGCTAGACGTGCGAATAAATTGTATTTACCTACACATACCACCATTGTACCACCACATTTATGCAAATAAATAATTATGAATTATTTTTCCTCATCAAAATATGCTCAAATTCTTCACTAATACAAGTAAATTAAAATAAAATGAAAAAAGCGGCCAAGTGCGAGTCGGACTCGCCCATGAAGGGTTCCGTAGCAGCAAGTAAAAGTTCTTGTAGTTCCTTGTAACTTTGATCGAGGTAAATTGCGATTTACGATTTATGACGTATTAAAAAAAACTACTTACTAGATTTCGTTCAAATCAATTTTCGTTGGAAGTTTGCATAGTAGTGTACATTATATATATATTTTTTAGTTTTATCATTCTCTTATTTTAGAAGTTACAGGGGGGAGACACACATTTTACCACTTTGAAAGTGTCTCTCGTGCAAAATATTCAATTTAGAAAAAAATAATATTAGAAACCTCAATATCATTTTTGAAGACCTATCCATAGATACCCCACACGTATGGGTTTGATGAAAAAAATTTTTTGAGTTTCAGTTCTATGTATGGGGAACCCCCAAAATTTATTGTTTTTTTCTATTTTTGTGTGACAATCTTCACGCGGTTTACAGAATACATCTACTTACCAAGTTTCAACAGTATAGTTCTTATAGTTTCGGAGAAAAGTGGCTGTGACATACGGACGGACAGACAGACAGACAGACAGTCAGACAGACAGACAGACAGACAGACAGACAGACAGACAGACATGACGAATTTATAAGGGTTCCGTTTTTTGCCATTTGGCTACGGAACCCTAAAAATGATGGGAAAATCTCGAGAAAGTAAGCTTTATATTCAGTTGCATTTAGTATATTGACATTTTTGCAAACGTCCTTTATTAATGCAATGATGATGGACACCGTACTTTTTATAGTCCATAAAATGTTGGTTGTGCGTACTTGGTGAACGGTCTTTATATGTATGTATATAATATTATAATAGTATTGCTAGTTTAATGGTCGTACCACAGTGCGTTGACCATGTAAGTGTCATCTTCTGAAACTTATCAATTAGTGCCGTGTCTAAACATTTCTATGCCTAGTTAGCCTCTTAAACCATAGATTTATAAGCGGATTATCGGATATTAAAAAGAGAAAGTATCCTGTGTTAGAACGAGATGGATAGATTCATATCTAACGATCGCGGATACTATGATGCAGGCGCCAGTCCTGATTATCATATATTCCGCATATTTACTTAAGAAATAGACAAATTAAGTACCTATATGTTTTTAATATTATTCAGTATAATGATAGTGGTTGCTACTTGCAGAGTGAGAGTCCAGGTTCGATTCCGGGACTAATGTTCTTGACCGTTTATAAGCAAGTGAAGAAGTATTTAATAAGTCCTTACTTATAATATGGTACGGTACTTATGTATGATATGTAGTAAATTATTTTATTTTGTTATTTTTATCTACTTTAAATAATAAAGATATCTCCAACGTACTCGTACATTCATGCAAGCGCTTAAAGTATCGTCTTAAGTATATTACGAAGAGTGCATGTAAACAATAAGACAAAAACGTACCTAAATCTAGACAGCAATTTAACTTGTCTCCCCAACAATATGTAGGCGAGAAACGATTACTGAAATTATATAAACGTCCCATTTACCCCAAATCATTTAAGTACCTATAATGTACATTTCTTAGCTGGTATCAAAAATCCTGGATCCACTGTTTGAAGCTGTTCAACACACAAACACACACATATTTATACACCTACACACTCACACACATGCACACACACAAATTACTTTTAAGCACTGTTTTAAGAACAACTGTTCATAAATTCTTTTACTAGTATTTTTTGTGTAATCCGTTTTTGGCCATAGCATTTAAGTAATTATTTTGTCAGCAATTAGTAATTTTGTAATCGCTGTTGGATTACCTAACAAATAAATAAACACTACAAATCCTAGTAATATTATAAATGTGAAAGTTTGTTTGTAATGATGTATTTGTTACTCTTTCATGTAAAAAACTATTGAACGGATTTTCATGAAATCTAGCACACAGGTAGACCATGATCTGAAATAACATATAGGGTACTTATTATCCCGGAAAACGTAGGCAAAGCCGCAGGCAGAATTCTGTTAAACATAATTAGCAAGATCGCGAAGTTTTCTCTCTTCTTTCCTGACCGTTAATCTATTGATGGTGCATTAGATGATATTGCTTTCTGTCTTTCTTTTTCTTCTCTCTTTCTTGGCCGGCAACGCATCAGCATTTCCATAAAAAATTGATGTTCACGGGTAAATTCAAATTCAAATTCAAATTAATTTATTCATGTAGGTATCATTGATACACTTATGCACGTCAGGTGGCAAGGCAAGGTGAACGCTTACCGACAGGGGGCTATTATAATTGTGCTGGTTTATCGGCAATTTATATTAAAAAAATATATTATTATATATTCTTTATTATTATAATTAAAACATTTATATTTAAAATATATGATAAATGGTATTCTTATCCATACTGCGCCAAATATCACACATTTTTCAAAAAAAAATACATGGGCTAGCTGACACAATTTAATCTTCGATCAGCGTATATCTAACAAGTCATTTAACTCAAATCGAGCGCAAATAATCAAAACGTACAAATGAAATTACATGATGGAGAGTCATCGGATTCGATTAAGTGATTAATTTATCGATTAACTGAAAAAGTAATTGATTATAATTATCAAAACGAGATTCTTTTCGTTCCGGCTTTACTTTTAATTTGTCGCGAATTGACGTTAAACTGAATAATATTGATTCTAGTTGTATTGAGATTCATGCTGACCTTTATTCAGAATATAAGTCAGTGATTCGATTGAAAATTATTATATTAATAGATTGATCGAGTTCTTGTTTGTAATCAATCGGCATAAATAAAGGAGGAAAATATATTTATGTAAATGTAGATTAAACTTATAATGTTCTGAGAATACTTAAGATAAATATATTTTGATGCTGTTTGTTTTATTTTTTCGATTTATATTGCATCAAACAGGTCGTTTCAACCAGCGTCTTTTTTTTAAGTCATTCTAGAAAATGTAATAAAACAAAACAAAAAAGTTCCAGTTCTATCGTCTTTAATATCTAAGGTCTTGAATGAGGTGTTCCTTAAAGTATTTTAAAGGAAAGTATACATAAATTCAAAAGAATGAGAGAAATTTCAATCAAATCCAGGGATATTTCAATCAAAAAATTAAAACAAATTCAAAAGCAATACTTTAAGAATCGCGAATGAATTCTTCGCTGGTAGGTGTTGTTATGAATTGATCTAGATTCTAGAATAACTTGCCATAATGATTATCCACACACAGTTTGTTAAATTAGTACTCCCTAGGAATATCTAGTCAACTCTAACCACATTAATATTTTTTTACGTGAAATAAGTTAGTGCTGAACAATACTAACTGAATAATACTTAAGAAGCTCATTCAATCTTTTCTTAAAATTATTTTACATTTTTCTAAGTATGCAAATCCGATACGTTTCCTGTGAGACGGGTTCTCACTATAGGGACTTAAAAAAATGTGTGTAAACATAAAATCAGCCGCTGAGCAGATACAATGTGTTTAAACATAAAATAAAACAACGTAATGAAAACTACACAAAAATATCATAAACCTTCATTAAGTACGTACGCAATATATTATTATTTATTTATATGTAAACCGTCAGAACCCGAATCATTCTACGATATATTCTAGCTATTATACGATATTATAAAACCGAATAAATACATATAATCTTTGAATCCATCATAATCACACAAAACCGGCTGAACGGATTTGGATGACATTGAGCAGAAACATAGTATGATAAAACTACTAAAGAACTAAGTCCCTATTCCGAAGTCCATAGAGTACAAGTTGCGTACACAAGTTACTTACCCCCCAACTCAGAGTCACTAACGGTTACTTAAATCGCTCCTTAGTACAGAATTTGTATGGTGATTCTTTACTAAGGAGTGATTTAAGTAACCATTAATGACTCTGAGTTGGGAGGTTAGTTATTAAGGCCCCAACTCAGAGTCACTAACGGATACTTAAATCGCTCCTTAGTAAATAATCACCATACAAATTCTGTACTAAGGTGCGATTTAAGTAACCGTTAATGACTCTGAGTTGGGGCGTAAGTTACTAACGCCCCAACTCACAGTCATTAATGGTTACTTAAATCGCTCTTAAGTAAATAATCACCATACAAATCCTGTACTAAGGAGCGATTTAAGTAACCGTTAATGACTCTGAATTGGGGGGTAAGTTACTAACGCCCCAACTCAGAGTCACTAGTGGTTACTTTACTTGCTCCTTAGAAAAGAATCACCATACAAATTCTGTACTAAGGAGCGATTTAAGTACCCGTTAGTGACTCTGAATTGGGGGATAAGTAAAACAAAATTTTAAGTAGTTATCGTGGACTGCCTCTGCTAAGTCTTAACCATGAAAAAGTGATAGTGTTATTAATTAAACCGGCGATGATTTATTAGCCGGAATGTTGAGTTTATGGGCTCTTTGATTTACGAGCTGGTTGTAATTAAGGGCACGGGGTAAGTGAGAGTTCATTAATATGCATGTTTTAGTTCGTTAGGCGCCGAATTTTCGTGCGTGTCACGCTCGCCTTATTTTTTTGTAATTGACTTGTCAACGGTGTACCACGAACCTAAGAAAAGACGGACGTAACCTCGTCTAATAGAGAGTGAAGCAGAGCAATGGCCACCCGCTTACCATGAGTGCGTAATTTTTGATTCGCCATTGAAGCAATATGGTGTCAATGTGTGGGTGTGTGTACTTGTACGAATAGAGAGTTAGTATTACTATGGGTGTTTCACTGAATTTGTTTTTGGGATTACGTCCGTCTTTTTTTTAGGTCCGTGCGGTGTACGTGTGGTTATTTGAAGTTCTAAGTGTACACGACAGTGAAACGACAAAACCTCGCACAATGACCAAGGCGGGTGGGTGTTTTGTATGAAATTGCGTAGATTTTCACACGGGTGTCAAAAAGTCACAGCGACAGTAACCTTAGGTACTGCTTGCGACATTTTGTCGTATCGCCATCGTGAGTGTAAATAGACTCTGATATCACTTGAAGACACTGTTATATTTAGTACGTTGTTTGGGTTACACAATCGAAAAGTTTTTTTTCTTCTGAGGCCCGTGCCTCAACGGGCTACAGTGTAAAAATGTATTATATCTGCTCTATGATCACTTCACACATCACTAAAAAGCTTTTTTTTTTTGATAAATTGATCGCGACCTATGTTGATGTACGGGGACCACAGTTTTCCAACGGTAAAATTAACTCTGTTACTCATTTCCGTTTATCTTTTCCATAGTGAGTTTAGTTAGTTACAAGTTTGTACAGAACCTTCGCTATACAAATCCGATTCCCACTTGACAAGTTTTTACTATTTTACTGAAGTTTATTTGACTGAAACGCAATGAGCAAAGCCTCTAAATACGCACAACTTCTCACGGTTTCACTTCAAATATGCCTATATTTAGCTATACAAATGGACAACTTGCCAGTGTCATAATATTTGCTGTAGATATTTGCGAACGGAGCCGGAAGGCAGGGCGACAACCTTGCGGACAATGGACAAACAGACAAGAAGACTGGTCTCAGTTATAGTATTATGTGCGGTTAGAGGCTGCGGCGTATAGAAAACTAGAATGGAGAAATCTATTAGAAGCATTGGAACAAATTGATAAATAAAAAATCTGCAAAATATATTTATGTAACAACTAGTTGACCTGGCGAACTTCGTATCTCCTATTTTTATTTTTTAAAACAAAATTAGCCTTAGTTACTCCTTGTTACATCAGCTACCTGCCAGTGAAAGTCCCGTCAAAATCGGTCCAGCCATTTCAGAGATTAGCTGGAACAAACAGACAGACAGACAGACAAAAATTGTAAAAAATGTTGTTTTAGTATATGTACCTACCGTGTATACATCCAAATGCACTTAATAAAAAGCGGTTATTTTAATATTACAAACAGACACTCCAATTTTATTTATTGTATAGATAATTTAACACAACCTTTTACAATACAACTCGCCTCGCTGGCAATTAAGAGGTAACATTAAAGATTCGAACCCGGACTCTACGTGCAAGAGACCAATGTTTAAAATGTTTAAACGAACTTAACTCTAGGGATCACCGTACGTTACCGTTATTAGGTAACTAGCACTCTATCCGCGGCTTTGCTTGTGTTTTCCACGACTAAGGGCTTGTTTCACAATCTTCAAGTAAGTCCGAAGTAAGCTATTCGTTGGTTAAGTTGACATTTCGTGTATGTAAAATGACACTTTAACGTCACTTTAACCGGCGAATAGCTTATTCAGGACTCTACTTGAAGATGATGAAACAAGCCCTAAGTACACTATCTTATTCTGTGTACCTACTAAATTTAATGATAATCCGTTCAGTAATTTTTGCCTAAAAGAGTAACGCCCCAACTCAGAATTACTAACGGTTACTTAAATCGCTCCTTAGTACAGAATTTGTATGGTGATTCTTTACTAAGGAGCGATTTAAGTAACCGTTAGTGACTCTGAGTTGGGAGATAACAAACATTCATTCTTTACAAACTTTCACGTTTTTAACCGACTTCAAAAAAGGAGGAGGTATTCAATTCAACTGTATTTTTTTGCTACCTCAGAACTCTGGACTGGGTGAACCGATTTTGATGATTCTTTTTTTTAATCGAAAACTCGTGCTTGTCATGTGGTCTCACTTAAACTTAAACGAGATCTGACAAGTCATTTTTTGAGTTATTTTGAAGTCGGTTATTTTTGGTTAGTAAAATTTAGATTACAAATTATAGAATAATAAGTAGGATCTCATTAAATGTTCAGTATTAGGCTTACTTACACTCCACGTAGACGTTATCATTCGCACGCTATCGTCAATTGTTGCTTGATTCCATCTTGCGTAGTAAAAGCACTAAGTAAATAAATGGAAATAAAACCCGCCAAGTGCGAGTAAAGCCCAATGCATACGTAACGGGTTTTTTCCCCGTACGGGACGGGGACGGGGTATAAGGCGCGCTCTATAGCTTGCTTATGTTTACTCTAAAGGAAAACCTCGTCGCCGACGGGGCGTGAAGTTTTGGAAACATCGTTTTCAAAAACATCGTCGCCGACGATGTTTTCAAAACCCCGTCAGTGCCACGTTCCGTACGGGACGGGGTTTCGCTTCCGCTGCGTATACACAGTCACCCCGTTCACGACGGAGAAAAAGTAGCATAAAATTCCCATCAGCGACGGGGAATACCCCGTCCCGTCCCAGTTCCGTACGGGAAAAAAACCCGTTACATATGCATTGGGCTTAAGACTCGCGTACGAAGGGTTCCGTACCAAAAACGACAAAACAATCACGTTTGTTGTATGAGAGCCCCACTTAAATATTTATTTTGTTCTGTTTTTAGTATTTGTTGTTATAGCGGCAACAGAAATACATCATCTGTGAAAATTTCAACTGTCTAGCTATCACGTTTCATGAGATACAGCCTGGAGACAGAAACAGTGGAGTCTTAGTGATAGGATCCCGGTTTTACCCTTTGGGTACGGAACCCTAAAAAGGACGAAATCTATCCACGGAGCAGCATCGTCGCGGTTGCCTATAATTCATTATGCAGCTTGCATGTAGTCTTCAAATGAACCCCGCCGTGGACAGTAGGCCTTAGGCTACGTCCGCACAGACAGGTGGCTTGCTTAGCGCCTAGAACCTACCTAGTCACCTAGCGACTAGCTTAGTAAAACAAACGATCTAGAGTGTTCGTGACTATCCGCACTGCGCGCTTGGTGCCTAACAACGCGCTTAGCGTGTATCAAAGTAAACAAACGTGTTGGTTTTTTGTCACTAGGCGCTAGGCATTTTTGAAGCAAAAATGAGATTGACAGTCGGGTTGTCATGGATATAATATTATTGATGAATGTCAATGGCAAAAACTAAAAGCTGAAACGAGAAATTGTTGCATTTATTTCATTAATTTTGTACAAAGATCATACAATATCATTGATTTTGTAAGATATTTTTGAGAGTGACATTTCGTCAACGTGCCGACAAGCAAAATGACCAAGGCACCTAGCGACCCACCACGCAAACCGCCTCTCAGTGCGGCCACCGTGTATCCTAGCAAGTAGCCAGAATGCAAACCACTAGGCTTTAGGCGCTAAGCAAGCCACCTGTCTGTGCGGACGTAGCCTTAATGTTTCACGTATTGTGATCTATCGACTCCCGTGACCCGTCCCACACTTGTAGAACTATTCAAACATTGAACTACTGATGTAAGTAGCTCACTGATTTTATTATATGAATCGTTCATTTTTATCAATCGTTCATAACTCAAGTCGAATAACAAAATACAGGTCATAAGGAACCGCTTGCGAAACCAGGTGACCAGATGCAAAACCGGAATAGCTATCGATCAATTGTTTTCGTTGCAACTATCGGCAAGATTGTATCGACACTGCAACAAGAGATACGATAATAACATGGCAACCGTGATACACAATAACCTTGTGTGGGGTACCACTACATCTGTTAGGCCTGGTTCGGAAGGTGTGAACTAATTGTGTAGTTCACTCAGCTCATCTACATCCAGTCACTTTGTTATACTTGTCTGTATACGATACAAATGTATTATATTCAGAAGCGCTCATAACCCGGCTTATGTCAGCCCTAAGCGAACGACAAAGTAAGCAACAGCGGGCGCGATCGCTATTTGAATGGGTGACCGCTAGTGGCAAAAGTTTCTTGAGCGTTTTCGTGCTTCGGAGGGCACGTAAATCCGTCGGTCCTGGTTGTTATCGTGAGATAACAGTCATTACGCCATGTCGGAGGCCCTTCGCCAATCTGTGCTGGAGCGGCGTGGTGGAGTATGCTCTAGCCCGTCTCAAGAGGAGATACCCGTGCTCGAAGGGCCATTAATGAGTTTGTCGTGGGTAGATTCTCTAAAAATAATGTATTAACTTTTTCTAGACTTCTCGTTCTCTATGTCGCGGATGGCATGACATAACCATTCAAATATTTAATCATTAAACCCGAAAAAACCATTTCCTAATACCTAAACCTCGAACTCGGGAGCCACCACAAACTACCAATAGGTACCAATTACTTCATAAATTACAGACCCAAGGTACGTTTATATTTTAATAGTAATGAAGACCGATAGTTTCACCGATCGTTGTCACTTTGACAGGTGAAAGAACTCCCTCAGATCAGATCAGCGGTCATTAATGTCACCCAAACCACTCGCGTCCATTTAGACTTGTCAAATTACCTCACGCTCCCCGATATCTAGATACTGATAGCGATCGGTGGCCGCACGATTGCTATTGAAACGTAAGCTCGTATACAAATGCTGAGCTGTTCTAATCTCGTAGCAAATTTGATACAACGATCCCGCATACCTGATTGTATTGATAAAATAAGCAATAACACATTTATTTTCGGCGTAAAATATCGCATATAAAATGTGCAAACAATTTGTGTATTTTATACTTATTCAAATTCAAAATTCAAAAATCTGTTATTCATGTAGGTATCACTGATACACTTATGCACGTCATTTTTTTTAATCTACCAGCTTTGTCATGAAGGAGAACAAAAGCCGTAAAGTAACTCCACAGCACATCAATTACAATATTTTACAGTAATTATCTATTCAGGTGTACTTAGTCTACATTATTTAGTTCAGTTGACACCAGCTTCTCATCCTATTGAAGGCTTGACTAGTACTTAATGCCACTCAGCATGAATGGGGCTCATTCATAGTCCCTATCTAAATATTATTTACAATAAACTCTGAAAATATAAATTAATTAACTATAATTTATAAAGTGGAAATAAAACAAGAATATATCTAAGAATAACAATATAGTCTAGAACATGCGTTTTACTACCGCACATACAAGCTGTCCCAGCGCGAAAAGACCGCCCGGCGTCTCTTGATTATTTGGATAAAATTATCAACAAATACCAGGTCACTTCACGGTGGGGCACCTTATATATTATTCAGATAGAATAAATGTTGTGATGTATAATACTATTACATCATACGACAATATAAGTGACATCAAAGACCAGAGCTGAAAAAAAAATGCAATAATGGTCCTCAATAGCTATTACTACTACACAAACTCTATTATATAAATAATAAATAAACGCTAACACACTCATACCCGGCGGTGTATACCTGTCGCGGGTGGCATGGACGACACAATAACACATCACAATAAATGCCATGACCCGAGTACAAATATTTATCTGTCACATAAATATCTGCTCCGGCCGAGAATCGATCCCGAGACCCCTCGCTTCGTAGGCAGGGTCGCCACCGACTAGGCTACAGGGTCGTCTATATCAATCCGTGCTTGCTCTTGCCTTACCAAAGGGCTTTTGTCTATTTTATATCCTTGCTCCACTTTACCTTAAAACATTCCTCAATTCTTAGTCTCGTGGATAAATCTATCCATGGACCATGGACTAGAGGGGTCATCTAACACTTGACGTAGGCACATTGAGTTGTCACTCAGCGTTTCGTCAAGTCTGAGGATCAAGATTTAATTGTACGCTACTACGAAACACATTGCTATCTGTCCACGTACTTAAGTTAAGGAATAGCATTTCAACTTGACGCAACTGACGCAAGACAAGCGGCATTCGTTGGGTTAAGTTTTATACGCACTCGCCGTGAATAAGTTTGATAAAAAAATAAGTGTAGGTATCCGAATGTGGTATAAGGTATCTTACAACTTAAAATAGACTTAATTCAGCCGAGGTTACAACAAATATAATTTATGATCGATTTAATTCCTATTTACTACGCCAGGAAAAAACAACAAGCAAAAATTGTTATGTATAAATTTATGTTTGTTGCTATGAATTTATTCTTACCTTACAAAAACACAATTTATCTTTTCGATATTTTCACACGATTTCGATACTTTGACAGGCGATATTTTTAATATACATCCATAAAAAAAATTCGTTAACAATAGATAAAAAATCTTTACCCCATAGACCATGTTAGGACCGTTATCACACAACCTATGTTTATCTATGTTTTTCGGAATACATTATAACAGAAGTAATTCGGACAGTGCATAATCCTTCTAATTCGCCAGTACACCGTAGGGTTGTCTCTCGTTTAATGTAAAATTGGAATCAGAATGGCAATGGGTGTGGAGACTTTACTACTTGAATGTAATGGACGAGAGATCCCGTACTGCTGAATGGACACCGTTATGTTACGTGGCCCTCACCTCCGCATACCAATCTACCAATACGCCCATTGAAACGACATGAACGGATTAGTTTGCGAAAATAACAGTCGCCGACAGTTTTAAACGTTTTACTTTAAAATCATCAAGATTTATTGACAAAAAATAATCGACTTTAAAATTACAGATAACTCAAAAACTACTCGTCAAATCTCGCTTAAATGATACCACATGACAAATACCAGTTTTCGCATAAAAAAAGAATCATAAAAATCGGTACACTCAGTAAACAGTAATGAGGTAACACACATAAAAAACAATATTAAAAAAATATTTAAAAAAAAAACAATATTTAAAAAAAAACTATGTTCAAAAAAACAATATTAAAAAAAAACAATAATTATAGATAATAAATATAATAATAACCATGTTTCAAAACAAGCGTTTTTGAAACGCGAGTTAAAATATTGAAATCTTTCGTCACTTTTGTGTCACCGTCAACGTGTCACAAATCTTAAAATTTCACTCTCATCGTTTTTTCCATTTATTTCATAACGCGCCTAAAGAACCGACTTCAAAAAAAGGAGGAGGTTCTCAATTCGACTGTATTTTTTTTATTTTTTTATGTTTGTTACCTCAGAACTTTGGACTACGCCAACCGATTTCGATGATTCTTTTTTTAATCGAAAGCAGGTGCTTGTCATGTGGTCCCACATAAATTTGAACGAGATCTGAAAAGTAGTTTTTGAGACTTTGAAGTCGGTTATTTTTTGTTAGTAAAATTTAGATTATCTGAAGTATGTTAAATAAAAAGCGTGCTACTTCACCGAGCGCATTCAATATAAGCATTACGTTACAATACTCACTAACGAGTATAGTTTTCACCCGTTACGTGATAGGTATTCCAAAAGCCGACGAAAACAAATGCTGCGCATTGTTACAAGATGTGAAAAAAATCCTACTCATATTTAAAAAAAAATGTAGCATGTATGAATGTTTGTTACTCTTTCACGCAAAGAAAACTAAACGAATTTTCATGAAATTTAGACCATCATGTGGAATAACGTATAGGGTATTTATAATCCTGGAAAAAGCCGCGTGCAAAGCGCTATTACAAATTGTATTACAGGTTGCGCATTACTAGCATTGCAGCTGGGTTCTCCTCACTCACTGATAAAATTCTTGTATGATGTAACCTTACATTACAGGAAAATGCTCCCGTTGAAGGAGTAACTTTTAAAGTTAACTTTAAGAGTTTATTTTGCTAAACACGTTGACATAGTGACTTTATTGGGCTTCACCCAGCAGTTGGTAGTTGCGGAGTTGCGGACGTCTCGGGTTCGATTTCCAGCCTGGGCAGATTTACCTGAAACAACAAATATAGTATCCAAATCAATTGAACAATCTTACAAAATATCTTTTTTATCACCGTAACATAACATAAACGCCAGATCGGAAAGAAATATATTATGAAGTGTTTATCATTTAAGTAGTAATAAACACCCACGTAAAATTTTATGGTACTATTGTGGTGTCCGAATAAATTCCTTAATCTGTAATCTCGGATCGACGTGGGAGGGCGCGGATAGGACGTTGATTTATTGCTAGGGTTACGGTTAAAAAACTATTATGACGTCACAAATGATCACACTTATACTTCTAATACTGCTCTAATTAAAAAAAATCAGCCTGGAAATATTTTTTTATTCCCGGGCATCGAACCCAGGACGTCGCATAGAAGTACTGTTCACCCAGTCTAAAGTTCTGAGATAACAAACATAAAAAAATACAGTCGCATTGAATAGCTCCTGCTTTTTTGAAGTCGGTTAAAAGTTTATATTTCTCAAAATCTAAAGCAAACTACAACCAGAGCCTGGCCTATAAATAAGTAGCTTTATCAAGAGTTCTATTGTGTAAGTAAAGCGAGGAACTAAAAGGCTTTTAAAGTTTAGACCACGGACAGATGTCCGTGGTTTAGTGATTATGCCGAGGTTAAAAGCCATGTACACAAGCCGTTTTTACAGATAATTATATTAAAAAACGAAGCTCGAAGGACTGTAAACCGAGAGACAACAAAAATCAAGTGTCAGAAAAATATCACGTGTCAGAAAAATGATTACATAAAGGGGGTATTTTGTAGGAGGTCTAGGATGGACTTGAAGAAGACGGTGTGTCCACTGAATTCAGAAGGCTCAGGATAGGTCAAAGTTTCGCATGGAACGGTAAGATGATGGATTTATGGATGGATATAACAATAACAAATGGACTAACTAATGCACTGAAGAGGCCTCAACAGTGGAGATGATGAAAATCTCAACACTTTCCAGTTTACTAAATAATCTGAAAGCAGAAATTATTTAATAAATTACATTGTTTAATAATTTCTGCTATATAGGTACATTCCTAGGTGTTTAAATTCTCATAATTCTAAATATTGAGAAACGCCACTTATTTGGTGTCTGGTGTAAGGTCAAGAAATTAAAATTAAACGTCATTCATGTCTCGCTTTTTAAGGTAATTTTTTATTAGTAATTTTTTAAATAGTCTCATGTCTGATACAGAAAATTGGTAATCATTCAATTGGTAAGTGTAAAATCCACTTTAGTCTCTTATCTAAACTACTAGGCAAGGTAGTGACATTATTGTCACAGGCGCATCTAAATCCACTGCCACGCAAGTGCCTCCATAAATCTCTCTTTATCTAAATGAATAAGTACATCTATAGAGTGAATGTAGTAGGGACTGACGATTGAGGAATTGAGGTATTTAAGCATTTCAAAATGCAATGTTTGCTGCTATCGCATTGAGTTCTAAGTCCTCTCCAAGTCTCCACTAAGGTATAACTAAAAACCAACGAACAAAGCTTAAATAAAAGCTTATAAAAATATCTTCAAGGCTCGGGACTCCTCAAAATATACCTTGGTTGGTTCAAATAGAGCCGCTAGTATAAAATGAGTTTCAAATTAGCAGCGGGCTAACTGGTTCATTTATTATTATAATCGTACTTTCACTTTCAGCGTTTCGAGTACGCGTTTCAAGTTTCAAATCCTAATTATAAACACCGTATTAGTTACAACAAGCCAACTATTTTGTACTAAATGATTTAAGACCTTCATCTAGGCATAATTTATGATCGATCACCTAAAACGTGCGCCTTGGACATATCATTCTCCATTTCGAAATTGATAATTTATCACCGTTTCAATGATAAATCGGTTCAGTTGCTTGTGATAATTTACACTGAATAATTGAGTCATTATTCTAAGAGCTGTTACAGTTTTTATAGCCAACAGCCCTGTTGATAAGCTCGTAAAAATATAAAACGCAGTAAAGGTCAAATAGGTGTGAATTGTGGATGACATCGAAAAAAATTTTAATATAGTAGACAATACGTATAGAAAAATGTCTGGAACCGAGGGTGCCAAACCTCAAAAGACATGAAATCTATTAAAATCTTAATTACTTCAACTTTCGTCCGCTGTCCAAAGTTATTTGAATAATTAGGATAAAGCACTTGCTTGAGTGAAGAAAGATATCCACAAGAAACTTCCATCGTTATTTATATTCATACGGATACCATATACTTAAGATTGTGCTAAGCTAATCCAAATCCTGATAGCATGAATAGTAACCCAAGATTCTAAGAGGACTCAAGTTCAAGTCCAGTGGACAAACTATGAAGTATGATAATACAAGAAGTAACTATGTATGACGCGCAAACAGCATAAACTATTGGTTTGATTAGTATTCCCCGATATTACCGATATAGCCAAGATTACCGGAGATAGCCATATAGCTGATACATCCTAAGATAGCCAAGATAGTGGGAGATGATCTGGAGCCCATGTAGTTAGAATTTCAGAGCCACTAGCAGAGTAAAAAAGCGGCCAAGTGCGAGTCGGACTCGCCCATGAAGGGTTCCGTAGCAGCAAGTAACATAATATAAAAGTTCTTGTAGTTCGTTGTAACTTTGATCAATGTTTTTTGCGGTTTACGATTTATGACGTATTAAAAAAAAACTACTTACTAGATCTCATTCAAACCAATTTTCGTTGGAAGTTTGCGTGGTAATGTACATCATATAATTTTTTTAGTTTTATCATTCCCTTATTTTAGAAGTTACAGGGGGGGGGGGGGGGGACACACATTTTACCACTTTGGAAGTGTCTCTCGCGCAAACTATTCAGTTTAGAAAAAAATGATATTAGAAACCTCAATATCATTTTTGAAGACCTATCCATAGATACCCCACACGTATGGGTTTGATGAAAAAAACATTTTTGAGTTTCAGTTCTAAGTATGGGGAACCCCCAAAATTTATTGCTTTTTTTCTATTTTTGTTTGAAAATCTTAATGCGGTTCACAGAATACATCTAACTACCAAGTTTCAATGGAATAGCTCTTATAGTTTCGGAAAAAAGTGGCTGTGACATACGGACGGACAGACAGACAGACAGACAGACAGACAGACAGACATGACGAATCCATAAGGGTTCCGTTTTTTGCCATTCGGCTACGGAACCCTAAAAAGCAATCCAAATACACCTTAATTTGCATATATGTATGTACTGTTAAACCTACGATTAGAGTCGATTTGTGTTTAAAAATACTCACACATGCGTATAAAATTTATACTTTGAAGGTGAAGTTACAAAATAAATCGTAAATCTATGGAGTTAGTAGAAAAAAAGAAATATTCGAGCGGCACAGGTGTAAGATTCAAATAAATCGCGCAGGTAGAAATACCAACCCCTATTTAACGATCAAACCGTCAGGGATGGCCAACATTTTGTGTTGCAACAAAAAAAAAATGTTACGACCTATAATATGATAAGGATAAGAATAATTCTTATCTTGAAATTAAAAGACTTACCCTTTTATTAGAGTTGAATTTTGTACTAAGTAAATAAAGATAAGAGGTTTTTTTTGGGAGAGAATTCTGTCTTCTTTTGGGAGAAATAATTTCCCCGCTAGAGGAGGTTTCGGATTCGGAGCATAAATGGAAAAGCTTCGGACTTTCATATGAATGTAAAGATGCAATGATGATAAGAGCTACGAGAGTCCTTTCACGGTGATGATGATGATCTGAATGATCTGTGACGTCACATCGTGGCAGTAACGTGTGACAAGTTGAATATTTAAATATATTAGTTATTAAAAAAATACTTTTACGATACCAAAGAAGTGTAGCAACAAAAAAGAATAACAACAATTTACAGTTTACTTGCAATTCTACGTAACTGACATAATAATATTAATTATTTCCTAAGACGTTCAATAACTATCATTAAAAAGCATCTCAACTATTTATTACTTTAACGTAATGGATTTCTTAATTGCATGATTTTGCCTTAAGTGCTTATTAATTTTATAATAACTTGACCTAAGACCTCGGCGAATGTAAATGATACTATCGTAATAATGAAGCTGAAGCCAAAAGTGAAAGGGTAAATAAATTTTGTTGGATGGCTTCAAATACAGCCACATAATTAATGTATGTTGTTTGTATGTACTATTGTGCGTGTAAATTTGTATTGTGTGGCAACATTGGCGACTAATAGCGTTTATTTATACGATTATAAACCCACGTGAACAGTGTTTATTGCGTGTTTGATCACAAATTAATATTCTCGATATTGAAATATGTTTCAAAAGGTTAATTAGAATTATGTTTTAAAAAATCTTATTGTAGAATTGGGAAAAAGTATGGTATTATACTTAAAATAATAACGCTACATACTCATAGCGCCATAGTAGTATTCCCTGTGCTATGAACAAAACACAAAGACAAGATCAGACATACTCAGAATATAAATACAAACTCATCATTCAAATTTCCGCCTCGCTGGGAATCGAACCCAAGAGCGGCACGGTCACACAGGTCGTCCAAATAGACAAAAAAAGCGATTAAATTTAAGGCAAGTCAAGACGCAACAGTGAACTATATGACATGACTATAATAGTTTAATACCAAAATAAATATGTAATTTTATATTAAAACATTGAATCGATATTTTTAGTATACAAAAATATTGTTATAAGTAAAATGTTTTGCTTTTCTGACTTATTTAATAGGAACCTGATCAAGGGTTGCGCACTGATAAGGCGTGTGATTGTGACTTTAAGATATTGCCAGATCTACAATGAATTTATTTTATTGGATAGCGTCCTTACGACATATTTGATATTTTTCCATCTCGTTGGGATGAATTTTTATCCCTGGTCGATATTTTTATCGCACATGGACATAATATTAAGCAATTGTTTTATGTGAGGGGTCAAATCTTACAAGTTTAATTACACCTTCTTATCCTCTTACATTACATCTTCTTGTCCTCAGAAAATGAAATTTTACATAAAGCTTAAGTTCTGATGACAATACATTTTTATAAGCATGGCCCAGCTCAGGTTGGGCTAAAGCCAAAGGAACTACTTAACACTTTACAGCACAGTAATTCTTTTTTTTGTATTGGTACTAGATTAACAGTATTTATAAAACCGTTATTTAATTTTTAAACTATTAACTTGTTTTTAAACCAGACAATCTCTTTTGTGTTATGACTTATGTTATGAACTTTAATCTGTCATAAAAGTGTGCACATTTTCCTGTAGTACCTAGCTATAATTGTGTTAGTATGTATGTTATGGACTAATTCCCCAACTCAGAGCCACTAATGGTTAATTAAATCGCTCCTTAGAAAAGAATCACCATACAAAAGTTAGTGACTTTGAGTTGGGGCGTAAGTGATTCATGCGGGCATTAACATTAGGGCAATAGCCTATACCCTGGATTAACACATAGGCTACTTATTATCCCGGAAAAGTTCAGGGTTCCCGCGGGATTTGTAAAAAATCCATATCCACGGGCATATGTATAAATGTAAATTAATTCATTAAAAAAATCATTTTGAAACCACTCTACCGTGGGCGAAGCCGCGGGCAAAAGCTAGTAATTTCTTAAGTCTTTATTATATTGACTTCTAATATTGGGAATTATTCACATTGCCCGGTCTCTGTGAGTAATGCCCGTTTTATCACTTTGTCCATAACATGTATATAATATCTGTGGTTCCAACCACTTTTCAATTAACATTCTCTTTTTAAAGATTGCTTATCCGATGGCTTGCTCTTTCTCTCTGATTGTTGATCGCGGCTTTATGATTTATTTCTTAGCTGTTATTAAGTTTTAAATAATTGTATTTGAATTCAGACCTTCGGACGAAAAAATGGCTTTATTTGGTATAATATCATACTTGCCTAGATTAAATTTTTTGAAATTATTTCATTCAAAATTTATTTCATTATACCTGTTATAAATGGTAGTTAATATGTTATCAATTAAAATAATGAATATTTCTTGTAATTTAAGTTATTAAAAAACCCGTTAAACGTTAAATTACGCGTGTATCTGAAATACATACATACGTAAGTCGTATCTAATTGCATGGAAAATTCTATTTATGCCCCTAAAGAGTTTCGTTATAAACGTTACGGTTACGAATTAATTGTTATTATTTTCATCGCTAATATCAACACGCAAATTATGTCTATTATCAAGGGGCACCCTCACTTTTCCAAAACTTTTTTGTTCGAATTTCAATTTACCAAAAACTATTGACCGACGTCTTTTTTGCTATATGCCTTATTTGACTTATTTTTATAGATCATCGAAGTATCATGACCTATTATTTTACCGAACTAAATTTCACCGATTTACAAAATAATTTTTTGCTATTGGCCGAAGCCTCTTTGGAACTTTTTTCATTTGCCAAATGATTTATTTGCCATATTACCATTCACCACACCGAAACAACATTTTACGGAATATTATTTGGTCACATATATATAGCCGGTTACTTAGTAGCACATTAAAATAGTGTCATAACAAAATGTAGTGACAGAAACGAATCGCTGCAAGACCGACTTCACGCAGTCTTGTCTGTCCTACCCCTAGAGTGTAATGTATCTAAACCCGCGTAGGCGCGGGGCCAAAGCTGTGGTGGTGAGCGTTAAAACCATCTGCGACGATAAGCTCGCGTGGGACCGCCGGAGCCCCGCAGTGACAGAAACTGTGCTTGCTGCATGTTGCTTGCATGCCTGCTTGTATGTTGCATGCCTGCTTACACGCTGCATGCTTGTTTGCATGCACCTCCAAGGACTGATGGATGGATGGATGGATAATGAATGTCTGGATTTAGTATGCGGGGGGCGATAAATCGATCTAGCTAGGATTCATTTTTAGAAAATGTTGTTTTATCCGTGTTTTCAGGCAATGAAAAACTGCTACAATAGACTTTCCTGACATATATTGGCGAGTAGCAACACTAAAGCTACTTCAGTAGATGGCGTTGTTAAGCAACACTAAGCCAATGAGTGTTTGGTTTGAAGTTAGACCAAGAAAATCAATTGTTCCAAAAAACACGATTACTAAAACAAATACCAAGCAAAGCTCGGCCATCCGGGTACTTATAATTTGATTAATATACATAAGAGCAAACTAGCATCTGTAGGTGTCAAAAATAATAAATAGCTTATATAATATAACTACTTTACTACTTCCACTCCTAATTTTATTACATTTGATTTAGTAAGCTAAACACCGAACAATAAAATGCTAAACAGCTATTGAATATAATAGTGTAATAAAAATTAAACTTAATTTATGTTATAGCCATACTGATTTAATGTTGGAATATTCTACACCATTCTTGATATTCGACAGGTCTGCAAAAGAGAATCTTTGAATAGATAATTCTCGACAAAATAACAAACTTCAAAATTACGGATAACTCAAAAACTACTCGTAAGATCTCACTCATATTTAAATGGGACGAAACCACAAGCCCCAGCTTTCGGATATAAAAAGAATCATCAAAATCGTTACACCCAGTAAAAAGTTATTAGGTAACACATAAAAAATACAGTCGAATTGAGAGCCTCCTCCTTTTTTAAAGTGGGTTATAAATTAAAACAGATATTGTTATAACATCATAATTTTTAATCACTTATAACGGTAATGTGATAGAACTTCAAACACGGCTCTAAAATTTTACGGTGTCATTGGAGAATATATATAACCACTAATATTGGATACGTTTGAAGAATCTAGTTTATCTTCTCCGTTTCGTAACAAACCATGAATATGTTTCGTGCTTTTAAGAGCCATAAAAACCACGGGAGAAACCCATTTCAGTTTAAAATTATGGTTTGATAATGGAAGATTATGAAATTTCCTACATCAGTAGCTTCAGAAATTAACTTCTTATGATAATTTTGGGTTTGCATTTGAAATACTTTATTTTTATGGACAATAATAATAAAATTATATTGTTTAACAGTAACAGCCCTCGCTTCTTTCAGGATATATGCTAATTATTATAAATAGTATAACGACATTCGAAATAATAATAAATAGGTATGTTCATGTTTATTACAAAATTATAAAGGGTAGGTACTTATAAAATAAATTTGTCTTATCTATGGTGTAATATAGTCTATTAATTTGTATCTATTAAAGATACAAATTGGTAAATAATCTAAATTTTACTAACAAAAAATAACCGACTTCAAAGTTACTCTAAAACCACTTGTCAGATCTCGTTCAAATTTATGTGGGATTACGTGACAAGCACCTGCTTTCGATTAAAAAAAGAATAATCGAAATCGGTTGGCGTGATACTGAGTTATTCGTCCATTTGTCGCGCTTACTTAATACAAATTTAAGACTTATATGGTTTTATCATGGATCCCATTGTCAGATCTCAATAAAATTTATATGGGACCACATGACAGCCACCAGCTTTCGATTAAAAAAATAATCATCAAAATCGGTTCGCCCAGTCCAAAGTTCTGAGGTAACAAACATAAAAAAAATACAGTCGAATTGAGAACCTCCTCCTTTTTTTGAAGTCGGTTAAAAAACACATGGAAATTGTTGCAACATTATGTATATTATTATCATAGCAGAACATACCTATTACATTTTGTATGCTGCAAAATGTATTGAATGAAGGTTTGGAGCAACTTAATATAAATTAATAATCTTGCTCTGAAGTTTTTCACCACATTGTCAAAAATAAAATATCGGCCAATTGGTAATGATGACCATTGCGATAAACGCCAATTTTAATAGGTACCATATCAACTATAATTATCAGGATAAATTTGATAAGACTTATCACTAAAAACGATTTAGGTAAATTTTATTTAATTTTCAATTTCAAGACATAATAGTAATTCAAATAATTAACATTAATCACCAATTCTGCAGAAATAGAAAAAAAGTCAGTTCGTAGAATTACTCTAATCTTTTATTGCATTCAAAGGTCCATCTGACCTCCAAATTATTACAAATTGGCAGACCCTTCACTCACGGCAGCAAGAGGGTCAACTGACCTAATTGGGTTAATTCATCTTTGCCTCAACTATTCATTTTAATTGGCTGTAATGTCGGCAATGCCATCTTGTTGCGACTAGAAAAACTTGAATGCCGAGAGCAGTTACTTAAAAATAAATGTGGGTTCTCTATTTAGTAATTCACCGCTTAAATCAAAATTTTCTTATGCACATTATAGATTAAGGAATTTAAAGAGCTGTGAAGTATAAGTGAATAAAATAAAAAGATAATTTTCTACAGTTTTCTGAGTAAAATTCAAGTCTTAAATCGTTGGTATGTACGGGTATATGGGCATAATTTCTTGAGCGTTTTCCTGTTTCAAAGGCTCTTTACAAAAGTGTAATCGAAAAAACAATTTCCCGTTTTCTTAGTCGGAGGGTTGGGTTACGTAAATTCACTTAATAAAATTCTTACAAGTGACGTCAGAAGTTGGTCGGCGAATATCGACTCCCAAAAGAAAACACCGAGCGTTATTTCTTTGTCACCATAGCACGTAGTGGTAAAAAAAATGTGAGTCGTCCGCTTGGGAACCAGTTCTTTCTCAATCTTTCTTGATCGGCAACGCATCGGTGATGCCTTTGGTGTAACTGACGTCTCTTCACGATGTGGTGATTTACCATCAGGTGGAACGTCAGTACATTTATTATCTGTGACATAAAAAAAAAATTGTGTAGGTAGCTAATTGCACCCTAAATGTCTCTGATCTCTGATTTAAACATATCATGCTTCGATAGTTCTCACGCTTCTTACTGTCATATTACTGACGCTGATTTAATTATGGGGAATCGACTGGCATCGCGTAATGTGCTGCGAAATTTATAGACCATAACTCAGTTCGGTTGACAGAAACGCCACAGAGTATCATCTTAGAATGTATCGAAGTGCATTCATCGTTACAGCGATTCGTATAAATTGCAGTCGATTATAGGCCATTTCATTTATTGCTTCTTATATGACAAATTACAGTTATATAATTTTATGTGGGTACTTTCGGACATTAACTGATGTCGGACAAAATTATGTCTTTCTTAATGTGCGTAGGTAAGCTAATTATATTTTGTTTCAACGTATTTATGTTCTATAAAGTTACAGTTTTCATACTCTGAGGTGGGTTCTTATCCTGTGCAGAAATATAGATTTTTACGTGTTACAGATATGGCGATATGCATAAACTAACAAATTTATTTTATGTTACATATAAATGACTCGATTTTGTACACATGGCGTAATAAAATAAAACTAAAACCAAGTTTACTGCTATGTTTGAATACAGAAAACGAAAGGCAAGTCATCCTTCCGATTGCAATAAAAATATACGATCGTTTTGAATGCATTATTGTTTTTTGAGGCCCACATTACGAGCGTTTTGGGGTTTCGTTCGACGTAATGGTTACGAGAGGTAATCGCAGAGCCCCTAAAGGCCTACGTTGCATTTCGTTTTCGCGACCACACAAATTAATCGACCATTCAACTTGGGATACGAAATCATTCAATGAATTTTGTGAGAACGAGCGTAATTGGCGATTGTTAGGAAAAAGCTGTCGGCCCTTAAAGGGTACACACCAGCCCGACCGGGTCATACACTTGCGATAAAAAGTCGTACACTCGTACCTCACGACATGTGTCCGATGTGACAAAAACGGCCATCCTGTAAGCCACAAGCCACCAGACCACAGAGTCTCAAAACGGAACTCTTGCTTTACGAGTAACTTGAATACCGGGGAAACAAGAACGCTCGATTGACGTTTTTAATTTTTTCAGTTGTATTTAATTAGCTCATTTGCATACTACAATATCATCGGCTATTATTAAATGTTGAGAAGAGTCGTCGTCTCAATCATTATTTCCAACTAGCTGACCCGGCGAACTTCGTGTCGCCTAACAATTTTTTTTCTAAACTAAAAGTAGCCCAAGTTACTTCTTGTTACATCAACTATCTGCCAGTGAAAGTCCCGTCAAAATCGTTCCAGCTATTTCAGAGATTAGCCGGAACAAACAGACAGACAGACAGACAGACAGACAGACAGACAGACAGACAGACAGACAAAAATTGTAAAAAATATTGTTTTGGTATATGTACCGTGTTTACATCCAAATCACGGCTTCTGGAACCATAGGTAATAATTCTTCAACCACAATACACAAAACTAAAATTAATGTCATGTTTTTGATCTACCTTAATCAAAATCATTACAACAAGAATTACATTCAGTAATTCCTAACCCTTTTGTAAACAAAATTGCTACAATGGCATTTTAATAGAGTGTTGCCTCACAAAATATTACGACTAAGATATTTAATGCCGTGTCGAAATTAAATAAGTAAAGGAATGAATGCTAGGAATGTCATAAGTAATAAGCTATATCCGGTCTTAACCTAAATACCGACCGCTTTGGGATAATGTAGGTATCTATACAGGTACGAGTATAACAATACTAGCTAAACTTAACTACAGAAATAACTACGGAGTTACAAGCTTTTTTGCATAAGCTTTTTAAATTGTTTTTATTGAAATTGACATTTTATTGTCGCTAAGTGATTTTGATTATCACAATAAATAAAGTGAAAAATTGCGAGTTTAATTTTTTAGGTATCTCAAACCTTTGTAATTAATATATTGTAGTGTAATAAGCATACATTAAAATTATATTAAGCATTAAAAAATCCCTAGAAATAAACTTTACATACTTACCTACTTTGTTTTGTATTCCAATATTAATTCAAATAAATTAAAAATGCATTCTTTTCTTCAATGAAAATTATTTTTTAAACTTATTTGCGACCCAAATATGTGTCGAATGTAACTGGAAAATAAATATTGAACAGTGGGAGTTAAGTCTGTATCTTCCTTTCTGTTGCTGCCTTTGGTGTCACCGATGACAGCCACTTACCATCAGGTGAATCGTCAGCTTAGTCGGCTATATATGGATTTTAATGGTAAAAAGCTAATCAACTCGGATCCAAGAGTCAAAAACAGACAGGCATAGACCCTTGAACCCTAAGTTACTTAGAATATCCATGAATTATAATCCTTTAACCACAATATGTTAGCTTGCGAAATACCGTGGACGCAGCAAGTTAGCACTTTATATCCTCGAGGTCTTAAGGTCTTTGTATTTATGGGCGCGACTGGCTATCGGTCATAGGTTAATAAATTGTTTTGTGTAGAAAATGGGATGCGGGAACTCGCGGTATCGCTTAAGGCCAACCGTTAAGGCAAGTATTCAGTATTGTTTCCTATTACAATTTAAACCCAATTTGGTAATTAGGTTCTGAATGCGGTTTGACAAATTGGCGTGGGTTTTGATCTGAGGTTAGTTAAGGTCAAAGATCAGTTATAATAATAGTTATAGGGAATCCTGTTATCTATACTAATATTATAAAGCTGAAGAGTTTGTTTGTTTGAACGCGCTTATCTCAGGAACTACTGGTTCGAATTGGAAAATTCTTTTTATGTTTGATAGTTCATTTATCAAGGAAGGCTATAGGCTATATAACATGATATATTTTAGTAGTTAGTTTTTTCCACTAATTAACGCGGGTGAAACCCCGGGGCACAGCTGGTAAGGTATAAACGAACAAACGCACATACTGAGCGTCCCATACCCCTATGTGTATGTCACAATCCATATCAAGCAAACATTTATCTCCCTAGTAGTAGTTTCATATTATGCCAAGTGTAGATCGACTTACTTTACTCGCCACCCAAACGTTATTGAGAAATGCAACGTGCAAGTTTAATCATGACTTATAATAATATTTTCTTCCCTAAAACAAATGATTTATATACCAGTACGCGCATAGGTAATAAAAATATAGGAGTTACAATAAGCTGAAATTCGTACAGGATTTGAACTAAGTCGGGGTACAGATAACCAAAGCGACATTCCAACCACTATCAGTACATTACATAAGGTCACGGCAGTACTCTATAGGACTGTGGAAACCAATAGGTTACCGTGGCACAAGCCATAGCGTAACAAAAACAAATACCAAGTTTCAACACCTTCAACGAACGGTATTTGAATCTGGGACGTTTACTAACCGATTTTAGGTGTCAAGGCGACCTTTGAGCGGTGAGAAAATTCCGATCTTAGCTGATCTTGGGCGTAATAAGATAGATTAAACACAATCTTAGATAATATAGTGGAATTGTATTTACATAGCTTTGAGTATTATTACTTATTAGGTACTGTAGTATCGTTTAAATTACGTTCAATTGTGTGTATGTTCAATCATAAGGATCCTCATTATATTCATCATAAGACAAGACCTCCAAGATGTTAAGAGTATAAATTACATATTATTAGGTGTTATTTACCTATCAACACGGACCTAAAAAAAGACAGACGTTACCACTAGGGTACCACTATGAAAAAAAAATCAATATTTTATTCTACGATTTTGGAGTTTGAATTAATATGTATATCTATGCTAAATTACAGCTTTCTAGCACTAAGGGTCTCGGCACTATGTCTCGGACAGACGGACGGACGGACGGACAGACATGACGAAACTATAAGGGTTCCGATTTTACTTCGAAACCCTAAAAAATACCCCATAATTTGTCATTAATTTTAAACGTAAAGCGAAAAGCTCGCGATATTTTATTAATGTTGAAAGCTTAAAAGTAGCAAATTAAGACACTTTTAATATTACCTTATAATAAAACTATCTATGTATGGACTTTATTCATAAACAAATTAAATTACTGATTATTTGAAGTAAAATAATAAGATACAATACGACAACAATTTGGTACAATTTTGTCGTCGTTAATTAATAAAGACTGGTAAATTTATTTCTTCTTTTTCCTTGCAACAAAGCCTCGGCATTTACTTGCCAATACAAAACTCGCGGCATATTTGGCATCTTTGTCGTGTCAGGCCTCCAAATTAGGACTGCTTTAACTTGTGTGACCGACAAAAAGACAACTTGACGTTCGTCAAAATAACAAGCTGGTTTTGACGAGCACTGACGTGTAAGTGAATTAAAAATAATCGCAAATGTACACTTTAAGACGATTAAAATGGTTAATGACTTGTATTGAAGTATGCTGCTGATCGCAGATAATGGTATGTACGACATTATTATTAAAGGGACAGGGTTTTTGGTTTGTCAAAATTATAATTGACGTTAACGTTTGCGAGTTGTTCGTGTGGATACGTTATTTAAATTAACTTGTTTTTTACATGACAATAATTATGTTTTCGGTTGATGTGGAAGTTATACAACGGTTGTAAAAGAGTTTTATATTCATATTTCATAACTAGCTGACCCGGCGAACTTCGTATCGTCTAACAAACTATTTTTTTAAATAAATGTAGCCTAAGTTACTCCTTGTTACATCAACTATCTGCCAGTGAAAGTCCCGTCAAAATCGGTCCAGCTATTTCAGAGATTAGCTGGAACAAACAGACAGACAGGCAAAAATTGTAAAAAATGTTGTTTTGGTATAGTATGTATCGTGTACACATCCAAATGCACTTAGTAAAAAGCGGTTATTTTAATATTACAAACAGACACTCCAATTTTATTTATTTGTATAGATGTATAGATAAGTAGACTTGGTTGGTTTAAATTTCGGACGCGTGTTTTTAGTTAGTTAACTTGCCGCCAAATGAAACGACAGATGAGTAGAGAGACCAAATGAAAGTAGATAACTGGTCAATAATAAAACTAAATCCCCAATAAAATTTACAATTTGACTTGGGAACCAGTTCTCAATAGACCATAGACCAGAGGTACCCCGACTTTTTTCTCATAGACCACTTTCAAAATTTAGCTGGTTCCGGTGGACCCCCTGCAGCTACATTTCTACCATATAAACCATATTCCCAAAACTCGACAAAAAATGTGAAGATTAGATCTAACTATGGAAATTTGCGTTGCGGCTGAGTTTAGATTACATATATGTACATTAATAGTTTTCAAAAAAAGTGAGAATTGATTGGTCAATTAATTAATTAATTAATTGTTTTTTTTTGTCAAGCTAACGACCATCGTCGAGTCTCACGTGGATCCTTGGGGGTCCACCTAGACCACTTTGGGAACTAAGGACATAGACTAACGTCATACGCACACTTTCTTCAATTGTCGCTGGCTTGCGTCTTGAGTTGTAAAAGTACGAAATCTGTCCACAAAGCGGTAAGTTTGTATCCTTTGTAATTTAGTTTCTTAGCATCTTAACATTCCAACCGCTAGTGATGAGAAATTAAAATCATATCACAAATAAAAATCTTGTAAAAGATACTGACTGTCTCGTCTTCTAAACGTCATGTGAAATAAAAATTACAATTACAAATCATTTCATTACATTACTTACACCTACGCTTACATGAAGTTAGGCGCGGAGTTAAATAAATAATAGTTAAAAAAAAAAACTAAAAAAACACGCTTTCATAGAAAATCCTTTTTAAGATACCCTTCTACTCATTGACACCATGCACCCCACGCTTTTAATTTACGATTCTTAATTCAAATTTATTTTCTATTTTTTAGTTGGATTTTCTATGAAAGCGTGTTTTTCATTTTTTTTTAACTATTATTATTTCATTTTTTAGTTTTATTTTTTGAAATGATTTTAGTTTGTTTTCTTTCTTTATTTTTTCTTTAAATATTGCCATCGGTCCTCGATAAGTCTACGAAGTTTGAAAGAAATCTGACAGTTTGAAGTGGGTCAAAATCAAGTCCAAAAGAGTCCGTTACAAACAAACATACATAAAGGTGAAGCTAATATAAAGCGTGTACAATACAAAGTGGGTTAGTACTCGTACAATCTCAAGCGCGAACTAAAATGATTTCATCTTCATTCATTACAAATTAGACAGGCCGTCATCAAGACGGGATTGCAGTGAAATATTACGGCCATTACTTTTGAAAGTTTAGCAATTACGAATTTATTATTAACACTCATTTAAAAATGCGATTTATCATACCAATCATAGTTTGTTGTCAGTGCTTCTCAACTTTTGTTCTGAGTTGCGTAATTTGCGTACCATCATCATCATATAGACGGAATTTAGATAATAATACGATACTTTGAAAAAGAGAAGAATAAACAAATTAGTAATTTTCATTGATTTTCTTATTTATTGTAATAGAAAATTCAACATTAAAAAAGTATAAGGAGTATTTTGTGTCCATTGATGACCCTGTAGCCTAGTTGGTAGCGACCCTGCTTGCGACAGGAGGACCCGGGTTCGATTCCCGGCCGGGTCAGATATTTGTGTGACAGATAAATATTTGTACTCGGGTCATGGGTGTTATTGTGATGTGTTATATGTGTCGTCCATGCCACCGCGATACAGGTAATAACCTACTGCGGGGGTATGAGTGTGTTAGCGTCTTTCTGTTTTCTTTCTACTCTCTTCTTTTATTCTAAAGGAACATAAGTTTTAATTATCTATTACCTATAATGTTACAAAACTTTCATTATTATTTCGTAAAAAAATGTTTGAATTGGCTTACTAAACTCATCAGATTCTTACTGCAACTTGGTTCTGTTGTTAAAAATAACTTTATATTATTTTACTGCATCACTCATACCAACATTCAAATATATTATTATCATCTCTCTAACGATAATTAACAGTGAAAATGCATTGTTCATAACCTATGACCGGATGCATTTCGTGTTCCGGGCCGCGCGTTGAACACACATGACATAGACTAATGGGTCCACGCAAGAAATAGACAAGTCGTAAGAAAAATATGAATTTATTTTGATTACCGCTCGATAGGCTTGCCCAATCGAGTTGTCAATACGAATTAATCGATAGAATCGGCCCAACAGTTTGGGACCGAAAAACGGTGTTATAACGGTTTTAAAAAACACAAGGTGCCGAGTTAAAGACCTTACGCACCTGCCTTTTTTACGCTATTGTATGGTTATTCTCAAATTTATTTTAACAGGTGTATCGGGAAGGTATGCTTTAAAGATGTGTACGGCCTAATTGAACGAGATAAAGTCAGTGGGCATGTCGCGACGTCGCTTCGTCCGATTGTAATGTACGTTCATAGTTTTGATAAAACATCGTAATTAATTATCCGATTGTCTTTCATGATTTATAAGCTTCGTGTATTTTACCAATTAACTGAGAACAAACGGCGGAGCAGCGTGAAGTATGCTTTATGATAAGTCGTGTGCACACCTGCGCGATGGGAAGTTGGTGCAATGATTTAGTGTTTATTGCTATATCGCCAGGCTTTGTTCGTGAGAAAATGTTGGGTAGACAAACGACAAAACTTTCTTTTTATCAATCACAAGATTAAAGTATTTTTCATCTTCAATGCAATAGCAGATGTTGAGTTTCTCGCACGTGGGATTTCGTTTATAAAATAAAAAGAGAAGAATAAACAAATTTGAAATTTTCATTGATTTTCTTGAATATTATTATTGAAAATGAACATTAAAAAAGTATAAGGAGTATTTTGTGTCCATTGACGACCCTGTAGCCTAGTTGGTAGCGACCCTGCCTGCGAAGCGAGGAGTCCCGGGTTCGATTCCTGGCCGGGGATATATATATGACAGATATTTATGTGACAGATAAATATTTGTACTCGGGTCATGGGTGTTATTGTAATGTGTTATATGTGTCGTCCATGCTACCCCTGACACAGGTAAATAACCTACTGCGGGGGTATCAGTGTGTAAGCGTTTTCTGTTTTTCTTTTGTATTACATATTAATTTAGTCTGTTAATGTTCTTTATTATTACTATTGTTATTATATCAATACCTGTCATCTGTAGTAACTTTTGAATAAAGCATTTCTTTCTTTCTTTGTTTCTTTATATTAAGGATTGTATTAGCAGCAAGGTGGAGTATTCCTCTGCCTCCTCTAGAGGAGAGACTCGTACTCAGTAGTAGGCCTAATGGGTTAAGCCAGTTTTTAACCGACTTCAAAAAAGGAGGAGGTATTCAATTCGACTGTATTTTTTATGTTTGTTACCTCAGAACTTTCTACTGGGTGAACCGATTTCAATGATTCTTTTTTTAATCGAAAGCTGGTGCTTGTCATGTGGTCCCACTTAGATTTAAGCGAGATCTGACAAGTAGTTTCTGAGTTTTTTGAAGTAGATTATTTTTTGTCAAGAATTATGTTATTCCACGGTCCAAAGGCAAAAACTACGTTGTCGTCTGCACATTTATCAGTCAATATAATTACTGTTTTAACATTTAAAAAACCACCGACAGTTTTAATTACCAAACCATTATAAGAACCATTTAAATCACGACATCTTTCATTTTTCAAAACTGCATCATAATCGATATAATCCTTTAGGAGCTACGATGCCACAAATAAACACAGATACCTACGTCAAATCAAAATCAAATCAAATATATTATTTAAAATTGGTTTGGTTTACAAACACTTTTTGAAAGTCATGCAAGTTATGCCAATGCTTCAATAAGGCCGTACTACGAGAGGGGCCGGGTGAAGAAGCAGTAAGAAACTACCGGGGTTTATTTTTACCTGCTCACAGTTAACAGATAGCACTTATCATCTACTACAATCTATATTTATAAAACTCATCTCCAAGCAGTCTTGTCTTTCAAATAATAACTTTGCGACTAACCATCGTAGAGTCAACTTACCCTGATGATGCTCCGTTTCGGGGCGAAACACGTGTTGGTGCTGGTATGTATGTTGGTATATACTATTAATTATTGTAGTGCATGTTTCCGTTGTGGGAGGGAGGGAGGTGCCACGCATGTTTTAAAGTATATACCATCATACATGTTAAACGCGGATTGTTGCAAAGTAGACTAATACTAACTTAATAATAATCTAATTTGTAATATCCTTTCGTCATAAGAATGCTTTTAAAATGAGTTTTAAATTTAAAGTAAGGCATATCCGTAAATTTTGATCGAAAAACTTATAACACTTTTTGCGTCGGAGGTTAAAAAGAGTACATACTGAAGTCTCTCTAATGTAAGCACCGGAGTGAATCCAACGGATCAAGTCTTACCAGTTACCACCAGGACACCAGGTACATTTGATTTGCATAGCATAATGTGTAACCGGTTGTCTAATCGCACTCGGAGATAAAGTGGACAAATTAGCAACAACCAGCGCTAATCGGAATGAACCGTAAGGTTAAATTTTAACATTGTCTATCTATCTCTATTTTGTTTTATATTTATCACTGTTATAAAATTATTTGTACAGGCAATAAGCTTTACGTAAAGACAATAAAATTATTTGATGTCGTTTGTGGAGTCATTTGTTTATATCCGAAAAACAAATTGAATTTTCGCTAAGTATGATGAAAAAATTAAACACAATTAAATATAAAATAACTATCTGCCCGGACAGACTTCGTTCTGTCAAAAGTTTTTTTTATTAAAACCTACCGTCTATCTTTCAAGTTGGATCAGATCAGTTAAGTAGTTTAGGAGTCCATCGCGGACAAACAACGTGACACGTAATTTATTAAGTAGGTATATATTAAGATAATAAAAGTAATAAATCCACGGGGAATCCTAGCGTGGATTACGAATGTATAAATAAACATTCATTAATGAAAATAAAATACACATATGAAAGAGACACTTGTCTTGTTATATTAACAGAAATATACCTAAACACTTTTAAGAAATTCCATATCTAGTGCATAGTGCAAAGAAATTCCATATCCGATAAATAACTATGATAATCCGATGCAAACAAAATCTTTAGGTCTACGTAATATTTAAATGTTGAAATCGTTTAAAACTAAACGTACAGGAATAGCAAGGGCACTCGTGACGTCATCGGCCAATTTCAACGGATTGATTGATAACACCTTGATAGTTTCATTTATTTCGGCAGATACCTATTTTCTACTAACGAGCGAAGTGAACTCTGGAATCTATTTCATTTTGTATACATTCGTAGTCATAAGCGGAGTTTATTATGTCACGACTCTTGAACACAAAATATGTAATTCTGAATCGAACCTAATAATTAACATTAATGTCATTTAAACTTATCATGGACACAAAAGATAATAAATGCAGCGGGTACGATTCTTTTTTGCGTTAAACTGATATTTCGACTCAGGTTCCATGAATCATGGTCACGACTAAACTAATTGTAAGTCTAGTTATCTAGTGCACATAATACAGTCACTTTATCAATTGGTAGTCAATGATATTTAAAAAATATAGATACGTTATGCCCTTACAAATCAACCAAAAAATCTGTTCCGAAAAGAGCTACACGACACACACGTTTATCTTTTGTCTCAGTACACCAATCACAATGGTATAATACACAAAGGCATTTTAACGCTATATGTCAAATGTCAAGCACTTCTGATAGCAACAAAAGCATGCGTATCGTCTTGTATTGACAGAGCGATTACGAGCAGAACGGCCAATTGCCTGTTCTTACGCTCTTCATCATCGGCGCACTAGAGACATAATCTACCTTTTTTACATTATAATATCATTGTTAGTAGCTCAAAAATTATACAAGGTTTTAAATAAACTGTGACTGGGCGGTGAGTGGTGATTGAAATTCAATATGTCCGATCAACTCCTATGTCCAATCGCCCCAACAGGTGCGAATCGCGCCGCGGGCGATTTTGACACCATGCAGCAGGGCGTTTTTCATGCACTTTTTATAAATTATTCTAGCCACATGCAACTTTGTGCTCAATATTTTTACTTTAAAATTTTTTGAACACCAGAACAGTATTAAATATACTTACACATCTCATATGTACCCCTAAGGTCTTTTGTCCACGTAGACGTCATACGCATGCTATTTTCAATCGTCATTTGCTTGCCAACTACGCATGCACTAGTTATATTGCCAAAATTAATTGTTCCTATTTACAAAACTAATATTTTTTATGGTTTTTTTATTTAATCAACTTTCCTGTTTCACTATAGTTGTATTTCAAGAAGATTTATAGAAAATAGTTATGCTTAATTGTGCGTAGTTGTACATCGTTGTGTCAATAGGACCATTTAGTTGTGCATACATAGTTGGTCCATCAGGAACCGCGTTGCTTGCATCTTGCGTAGTAAAAGTACGAAATCTGTCCACGGAACGGCTTTGTCGTTTTTGTTCTTGGCTAAGTATGTTTCATTATGCAGCATGCATGCAATCGTCAAATAAATCGCCGTGGACAGTATACCTAAAATACTGATATCTTTGATGTTACATTGCTCGTCTGTGCGTTTACTTGCTAGCTAGTTTCATAAAGACATGATTTGAAACTTTTATCATCATAGCTAGTTAATATTATAAATGGACACGTACTCACGATTTTTCTATCATCATTCGGTCTTATAAGATGGTTTTTATACTGATGTAAGAATGTGAGCATCTTGGTCATGAAATAAGGGATAGCACTAATAACTTGACATTTAAAGAAAACCAACCTAAGTGGCTTGCGGTACATTTTTAATTAAAATGGCACCCTGTGGCATCATATCCAATATCACTTACCACAATATCAGATACGGATATTGTTTTTAAACAATTTTAGGGAAGTTTCCATTAAAATTCAAATTTACTTTAATTAATTTTCGAAGATAATTGAAGGAGCTTTTAGTAAAGAAACAAAACCGTTACACTTCAATTGTATTGAATATTAATTTACATGGATCTTGATCATATCATGAAAATGCGGATCATTTAATTAAATTTTGACATGTATAATATTATCATACTTTATCTTAAAAGGTATACTTTTCTTCATCGTATATTCCGTCTAAAGGTTTTCTGGGAAAATTTTTATCACAATAAAAGCTGTTATGTATTATCATTGTACAATCATACGTTATGTATATAGGTACCATTTAACAATTATAATTTATTTATTTTTATTTATTTATTTATTTATTTATATAAACTTACTACTAACATTACAGGATATCCTAATTCGTTAGCAGAAAACATACATTATATTTAAATTACATTAAAATTAACTAATCCTATTATATTGAATCTTATAAAATGTTTAAAAGCGATAAAAGTACAATAAAATTAGTAGTCAAAATTCATCATCAATTAATAAAAACAATAATAATCCTATTTAATTGTCAACAATAATAAAAACAATAATATAGTATCTAATAAAATAAATTCTAGTCCATATCAAATTCAAATAAATAATAATATTACAATTTGTCAGTAACCAAAATAAATGTCAAATATGTCAAAATAATAAAACCTAATCATTATTAAATATTAAATAAATTATAAAGTATTAAATTAGCTCATACGAGACGATTCTAGTTACGGCCTTCGCGAACTCGTTCCGTGTGCAACTGAATAAATCTATTTTCTTTGCCGTTGCGTTGAGCGTGCGCATCGCTCGCGTGAACGGAGCGTCACGCAACAAGTTGGTGCGCGCCTGGGGTAGCGCCAGGAGGCCGGGGCGTCGCCGCCGCTGAACCGCGTCGTCCGGTACGCACAAGCTCAGCTCTTTCAGAATAGCTGGGTTGTCCGTTTCACCGCGCAGAACCTTAAACAGGTACGTAGCAAGGGAGACTTCCCGCCTGGTTTCCAGTTTGCTGTATCCCACCATGCCCAAAACGAACAAGGTAGGGTACAGCAACGGATATCCAGGGTATACCCCATATAATTTTAGGTACAGAACTCGAATAAATTTGTTCTGTATTCGTTCCACCATTGCTTTATATTTGATCTCACTTGGAGCCCATATAACCGAATTACACTCCAAATGACTCTTTACCAAGGCTTCATACAAGGCACGGACAGCATTCAAGTTGGTAAAGCCATCCGATTGCCGTAGAATGAAACCAAGGTTACGGTACGCTTTTTTGCATACTTCGGTTATATGTTCTCGAAAGTTGAGATCCGCGGTGAACCGGACACCCAGATCCCTAACCTCTGTGACGCGTCGCAGTGGCACACCCTCGACGTGGTATGGGTGATGTAGTGGAGAGCGCGCGCGGCTGAACGATAAGACAGAGCACTTAGTCACGTTAAAGTAAAGTTTGTTATCGTGGCTCCACTTTACAACCCTGTCTATATCCTGCTGCAACCCGATGTGGTCTGAGGTGTCGCCCACTTCGCGTACTAATTTCAGGTCATCAGCAAATAAAAGGCACGTGGACTCATGGACCACCTCCGGTAAATCATTTATCATAATGATAAACTGGAGGGGCCCTAAATTACTGCCCTGGCTGACGCCTGATCTTGTCCAGTACGGCTCCGAATAGCGCCCGCTACAGTCGACGTACTGACGCCTGTCCCGCAGGTAGCTGGCGAAGAAGGCCAGTGTATGCGGCGTGCACCCCACACCCGCCAGCTTTGCGAGCAGGACATCATTATCGACCGTGTCGAACGCCTTCCGGAAATCGAAGTAGGCGACGTCCACCTGCCTCCTGGCATCCACCGCCGGCAACACACGCGTCATCAAATGCAGCAGGTTCCCGGTTGTCCCCCGTCCAGGACGAAACCCGTGCTGTGCGTTGGACAACCGGGCCCTCATCTGCGCATACAATGAGGCATGAATTGCCGACTCAAATACCTTGGCTGGTGCACTCACAATAATAACACAAATATTCTGTAATATTAATAATTACAGAAAGTTTTAGAATTATGCCATGCATACCTAATTATTTTGCTGACTGTACCTACGCTTTATAGATCTCAAACCTCATAAATAGCCACACTCAAAATGGATTGTCGTACCGCTAGATGGTTCAGATGTCTACATAGGATTGACTCGAGTCCACAATGAATCGTGATAGACTTATGTAGAGAGAGATCTTCTACAGTGGACAAATAAATGAGCAGCTATTCAAATGTCTCAGATTACGAGTAAGTACTTAAACAATTAATATATTCATTTGTACAGCAATGGGGCCTAATGGCCAATAAGTTCTACAATTCATTGTCTCAAACCATCGCGTATGTTGAAATAACGAAAGGAATAAAAGGAAATTTACAGTGACCCTCAAACTTTTAAGGGGTTTTATATTTTGAATAAATAGCTGACGAACGAGAGGACGGGATACGGGATAGTAAGTAACATTAAATACCAAAAGACATCACCAACGCATTGCTAGCCAAAAATAATTAAATACTGTGAAATGTCATTAACTTTATTGTCATTCAATTAAAATTGACAACAACATAAAACATTTAGGTTTTACCTCTAAACTTAGACATTGAGCCTTTATACACTACATTTTAGGCTGTAAACTTGCATATTATATAAATGAAGCATCATATTCCGAGAAATAATAGTGGTTAATCCATTCACATTGCACATACATTAAATTTTAAGTTAAGTTATATCTATCTTATCCTAACAAGATATTATTTGTACTAACTGAAATAAAAAATTCATCCTCACGTTACCTGTAGGGGAGGTACCCTGAAAAAAATGTTTTTCAATATTTTATTCTACGATTCTGGAGTTTTAATAAATATGTATATACATGCCAAATTACAGCTGTCTAGCACTAAGGGTCTCGGCGCTTTGCTTCAGACAGACGGACAGAAAGACAGATGGATAGACGGATGGGCGGACGGACGGATATAACGAAACTATAACCGCTCATTTACACGCGCGTGTCGCGGACCGTCTCGTGGCGCGTCCGTAAGCCACGCCCCCTACGCGCGTGTGAACACCACGCGAGCGCTCGCGCGAGCCTCTTTGGCGCGCGCCTACAAAATCGCTCCAGACGCGAGCCCGCGAGCCACGAGACGCGCCGCGGTCTGGTCCGCGAGCGCCCTGTTCACACGCGCGCGAACGCGCGCGTCTCGCGGATTGTCTCGTGGCTCGCGCGCGCGTGTAAATGGGGTATAAGGATTCCGATTTTACTTATGAACCCTAAAAATATGGTTCTAGATCGAACTTAAAAACAATTAAGTTTGTAATAAAACTAGAGCACTCAAGCAATAGTTTGAGAACCGCTGCCATATTCAGTTGTTCTTTATGAGTTGATTGTTTGCTTTGTAAGGAGTCACTATTAATGCAATGTTTAAATTTCTAAAGACTTTGCACTTAAAGCTCTTTGCGAGGACTCATTACTTTTGTAAGTTGTCAATAAAATACTCCATAAATTAAACTGTTTCGAGGTACTCTTTGCTGCATTATAACTACTATTATCTCTTCTGTAGCAATGCTAAGTACTGCCACTACTGCATTTCGATGGTATTTGAGTTGCCTTCAATAAACAATTTTGTTAATTGAAGATATAGCCATCAGCTCTAACATGGTATCCTTTTAATGTTATGTTTCCTATAGGACAGGAGAAAAGGATAGGAGAGGTTCTGTCTCATATGGAATTCTTACTTATTTAAACTACTAGGTACTCAGCTTGTTCCACTACGCTAAAAAAATCTAATGACAATGACAGATCAGTGTTTTTGTATTGACAGTCCTGAGTCCGTTTATACGCCGCGGCATCTTTACATTATCTTCGAATTTTTGTATGGCAAAAGTGGATAATCGACTTACTCAATGGACTAAATTAATGTGCCTAATGCATTGTTTTAGTGGTCTCAAACCACCTTGGGATTATTACCTTTCAAATAAAACCATTTTGAGGCATATCGGTTGGATGGTTTTAGTCTAAAGGATATCCCTACAAACAATTTTTGTGTTTTGAAAATAAACATAGTATGTATGTACATACATTCTAGAATTTGAGAATCGGGTCACGTGGTATTTTAAGTTCGTTTACAGACTTTGAAAGAAGCTTCTTTATAATGTGGATTTCATACAGTACCTAACTGTAAAATTCAATTCAAAATACATCAATGCACGCTTTTTACTAATTATTTTACATTTATCCTTTCGATATTACTTATCGGTATTATTTCCCATGTTATGTTAAGCAGTGAGGCTCAAAAACCACTGGATTAAAGTTGCGTAGATTGTTCAAAGCTACTGTAATTTTCTCTGAAACAATTTCTTATACATCAACACTCAGTATTGAATATCGAAACCACTGTATAATGTTACTTAGATGCAATGTTTGGTACATTTCTAAGCTGGGTTTCGGTATATCAAACTTATCTTTATATTATTTATCATATATGTCATATGTACTATACTAGTCAAGCGTAGTCAGAATAGCGTATTACTCTCTTAGCAACAGCTAGTGTGATCACATGATCACAGAGTTATTTAATGAAACTCTTGAGTCATCCGGTTGAACAAGAAATAATGATCATTAAGATGACTCATTTACGCGTTTACTTGATAAACAGTCAAGGTGCCTGTTGACTCACGAACTGTTCATTATTGGTTCCGTATCATTATCTCGAAACTGAGGATTTCTAAAGAAATCGAAACTTTGCTTGTATGGAGATTCACTTTCAGTGCATCTGATATCTATCTCTAGGTCTATTCTAGAAGACTGACTGGCAGGAAAAGAGAAGAACGATATAATTAAGTATAAACTCCTTTTAATAATAATATATTTTAATTATTGTATTATATTTTTTAAGGTTTTTAGTTTTAGGTCCCTTGTACATTAAGGGCTTGTTTCACAATCTTCAAGTAAGTCCGAAGTAAGCTATTCGTTGGTTAAGTTGACATTTCGTGTGTGTAAAATGACACTTTAACGTCACTTTAACCGGCGAATAGCTTATTCAGGACTCTACTTGAAGATGGTGAAACAAGCCCTAAGTATAGTATTAGTTATTTTGTGTGTAATACGTCATAGGACAATTTATAATCTATATGATAAGAATATTTATTTTTGTGGTTCGGTATTAAATATTATTAAGTATAAATATTTTTATGTAACTAACTAATAAGCGGTTTGACGATCCAGCTGATGGTAAGTGACTATCGTCGCCCAACGACATCAGATACACCGTAGCATCATTGATGTTTTGGCGACTAAGAAGGTTCTTGGCAGCGTTGACTTACGTACCATCACGTGGTCACAGAATTCTGAGAAACAGAACCTCAAATACATTTTGTCATCATACACCCGTGTGTGGTACCCATTCACGATCTATATTTTTTACGCCGATATTTCGACCCAGTTGCATGAATCGTGGCCACGGCTAAACCGTTTACTATATCGTGAGTATCCGTGTGGTAGTAAAATGTATTTATTCCAATTAATTTAAGAACCTCAAATATCACAATAAATCTACATGGGACCTTTTTATTACATCTATGATGGAACCCAAAACTAGCACCGTTATATACTTACATATATATACGAGTATACATGTTTGATCGAGCTATACACGCGCACTGTTAACGGACGTATACGAAATTTAACACCGACGGGAAATATGGACAATATGGACATTGCTTTGAGCGTGGGCGCCTGTTTGACCAACAATAATAGTATTTGGCTCCGTATCCCATAATGACAGACAGGGTGAACTTAACGTGCCTCTTGACTAATAGTTTCAATATCTTCGTAGTGTAAATGTGACCAAAATTGAGTCATGAACGCCAAGACCCATTTAAAACGCTCACACTGACTCCCGCTAGGATTCCTTGTTTCGGGCACAGTAAAGATATAAACAGTAACGTGACTCGGCCCGATTCTCGAAAAACTTGCCTACTTGTAGCCGTGCGCTAGGGCTGTCCGCCGACAGTATTTTAATTTTATCAAACGACTTGTGTTTCTTTGTAGTTTTGTATTTATAAATGTTATATTTTCTATTTTAATAAATGCAATTCATTGTGAATAAAAAGGAAGTGTTCCATAAAAATCTATGTTGTTTTTATTAGTATTGTGAAGTTTCGTAAGCCTTCAGTATTGTATTAGAGACAGAGACTCTTAGGGCATGGTAAGTTCTTCTTGCAGGTTAAGGTAAATAAAAAAGATTCTTATATTGTGTTTCGGGCGTCTGAACATACCTACACATGTATGACGTCATGAACTCTGCCATTAGGTACTACTTGTTAACCCTCGAAGCCTATCGAATCGACGAACACGCGATACAAGATACGTAAACCGTAGGTAGGTATAATATTTAACGCACAGATTACATCCCGTTATAGTTTTATTTATTGATGCTGTATTTTCTGCATTGTGTTACGTGCAATATTGTATTTGTGGCTATATAAGAGTGTATGCTGTATGTGCATACGAGTGATAGTGTTTGTATGATCTCATAGGTATAAAGAAGTAGGTATAAGCTATACATACTCAAATTACATTGTCACACAATCGCTTTAAACGGTTTAATTTATTTACTACACGCCATAGCTCCGAGGGAAATACGACAAGATTCTTGGATAGCCCTCGAAGCTGCGGTATAATTCAATCAGCTGGCACACACCTATCAAAGGTCATCTTGATGTATTGTGTGTGCACGTCAATGATTGAAACCTATCACGGCTTGATTCTATGACTTTTTTTAATGAACAATAAATAAAACCTACTTTCATAAAACACATCACACAAGCGAGCACTCATAAAATTTTGTAAAACCCATTCCTAATTATTTATGCCGTATCGGAGGTCCTTATAATACTAACCCCAATTCCATGCGAGATTGGTGTTGTAAGAGGCGACTAAATCCAGCCCGCTAGTGCTGGTAGAATCCTTCGGAGAGATTTTATTTGTGACATTGATCATAACAGTTCATCAATACCATTATTACTATTATTATTTCTCCCGTAGGGTCTGCCTGGATAATTACCAATCTCAACCAAGCACGCTTTTCTTCAGAAAGGAAGGTCCACTCTAGGGTTGACAACCTTAAATTTAAAATAACAGGATTTGAAGTTGGAGAGACCAGGATATTTCAGTTTGAAAACAGGACGCAGTAATAGAGATGCAATAATTGCGAGCCGTGAGGCATCCCGTAACATAAGAATTTTAAAAGAGGCGCGCGAATTTTAAAATTTAAACGCTGCATAAAAACTGTCCAGGACGTCCCAGGACACTACGACTACACTACTTGACGACCCTGTAGCCTAGTTGGTAGCGACCCTGCCTGCGAAGCGAGGGGTCCCGGGTTCGATTCCCGGCCGGGGCAGATATTTATGTGACAGATAAATATTTGTACTCGGGTCATGGGTGTTGTTGTGATGTGTTATATGTGTCGTCCATGCCACCGCGACACAGGTAATAACCTACTGCGGGGGTATGAGTGTGTTAGCGTTTTCATTTTTTTTTCATTTTCTACACACTACACAAACTAGGACATATCCTGGGAAAACAGGACGGTTGGCAACTCTAGTCTATTCGGTAAAAGACGCTGGACGTCGAAATGGAACTTGTGCGCTTTGATAAGGCTTTCATTTGTTTGGCTAGCTATGACCCTTCTATAGCGATAGTTTTTACTTTATAGTATGAAGTGCGGAGATTCATTAGTGTACCTACACTAATATACCTACATGACCACTGTTTCTTTCTGTGATGGTTTTTGTGATACGACTGTCTTAGAACGTCTGTTAACGCTTGCCATAAAAAATACCATATTACATCCCATGATTGCATCATGGTTTACCTGTGTGCTAAATTTCATGAAAATCTGTTTAGTTTTTGCGTGAAAGAGTAACAAAAATCCATACAAAATTTCACATTTATAATATTAGTAGCACGTATAGATAGGGTTATTTATGGTTTGTATGGACACTTTAGAGCAGGTGTAGTATCCTTTATCTACCATAATACAAAAATATATAATTTATATTTATATTATTCATATCACAATAACCATTAACGATTGAATTGTAGTACACCTTTCATCTCTTGTCCATAAACGTTACAAACCTGAAATTTAATCAACTTTTATTACATATAATATAATTTATGTAGATACGTGTTACATGGCACAGATCGTAAGCGTATGATGTTTCAATATTAAAATAATAAATCGATTTGCATACATCGCATGGGCGTACTTTTATTGAACACTACACTGACATATCGTCGACCCTTGAATGGCGGGATCGAATGGATGTATTCACCGCTATGTAATTTTCGGTACAAGGAATTTTGGGAGTCAACCATTTTAGTAAAGTTTCGCATAAAATTAATTTATCAATATCCCATAGTATGTTAATTAATTATCCACATATATAGTATTTCTCAAAGATGTTTCGGGTCTCCTCTGACCTCTGACCTTCTTATTCTTTTTCACAGAATTATTCTAAACTAGCTGATCCGACGAACTTCGTATCGCCTAACAAACTTTTTTTTCTAAAATAAAAGTAGCCTAAGTTACTCCTTGTTACATCAGCTATCTGCCAGTGAAAGTTCCGTCAAAATCGGTTCAGCCATTTCAGAGGTTAGCTGAAACAAACAGACAGACAGAAAGACAGACAGACAAAAATTGTGAAAAATATTGTTTGGGTATATGTACCGTGTATGCATCCAAATGCACTTAGTGAAAAGCGGTTATTTTAATATTACAAACAGACACTCCAATTTTATTTATTTTTATAGATTATTTTTACCGAATAACGGGTTCTACCAAATGCGTAATTTACTATACCTACTAATAATAAAATTATAAGCTGAAAAGTGTTTTTGTTTATTTCAACGTGCTAATCTCTGGAAGCAGTTCCACCAGCGGTTATGTAATTTTTTTCTATTCTTTCATGAACAAGGCTTTATTATTTTAATTTTTGTCAAAAAGGAATTGCTTAGTGCATTCATTTATTGGTTTTATTTAATTTTAGCTATTTATTTAAGGAAACTACGATCCATTGATATTAAATACACACATAAATAATAATTATTAAAAAAATTACCCGGTTAGTTACCCCAAGCTAAGCGTGGGCGGTTCAGGTACTAGTATATAAATAGGTAATTCTAAAAAAAGAATTTCGTTTCCGCGAGCGTTATTAATAAGATATTTTGAATATAATTAAAGGCCAATGACTCCCATGGATTATAATTTCATTCATCGTTGGCAATAAACTAAATTTCGCGTTCGTAATATTATTACACTCATAAAATAAGTTTTGATATTTGAGACACTACATAGAGCGACTATGCTACAGATAGATTATTATGTTTATTAATTAATATACTTTTAATATTTACTGGAAATTCCTTTAATATTCTTTAGTATAATAGTGTGCGGGAGTTGATCCATCCATCCATCCACCCTGTTCATCTGGGATAAAAATGTACGTAATGAAAACCTTTATCAAAACATTTATATAGATAATATACAATAATTTATATATAATATACAATATACAATACATATACAATACATTTAACATATATAATACATATAACATTTATAAAAATATCTATACTACGTGTACCAGATAAAACGCACTTGCCGAAAGGTTTTGTTAAGAATCGGTAATGTCAATGCAATAAGGTCTTTTCAAGCATTATTATATTGAGCCACATCCACAAACACACAGTCAAATGCACGACATAAAAGGAATACACTATAAATACAATAATAATGTTATAATTATGATAACTTCATAAAAATATAAAGACAGTTCGCACACTTCCTTACATTCTCCCTCTCTTACGCTTATCTAAAAACGGCTTAGCCTGTTGTCGTGAATTAATTTTAACCCTTCAATTGAGGATTTCACTACGTGTTGGACGACACCCATAGAATTAATTATGTAACTATGTATGTCTATATCATTATAAGTCTATTCGACAGTTACTAACATATATAAATCCTATTAAATTCTAAATATAAAATATAAAAATATACTAAATAAATAACTAAATATAAAAATATGGAAGTTTGTGAAGATGTTTGAATGTTTGGATATCTGCATGTTTGCATGTTTGTTCCTCAATCACGTCACAACTACGTAACCGATTTGGCTGAAATTTAGAATTGAGATAGCCTATATACTGGATTAACACATAGGCTACTTTTTATCCCGGAAAAGTTTAAGGTTTCCGCGGAATTTGTAAAAAATCAATATCCACGCGCGCGAAGCCTAAATCTAAATTAATTCTTTACGAAACCACTCTACCGCGGGTGAAGCCACGGGCAAAAGCTAGTATGTTAATAATTTCATATTCTACGAAAACATAGACAAACTATGTTGATATTCTCAACGCGAGTTATACAGTAGATAGGTATTAATACCTCCAAATGGTAATATCTATTCTGTGTCATGAATATAAAATGCTGTAATAAAACTATTTTATAATTTTAAGCTGCTATGCAGCGGCATCAAGTTTATTAATATTTATTACAGACTTACGCCCCAACTCAGAGTCACTAACGGTTACTTAAATCGCTCCTTAGTAGATAATTTGTATGGTGATTATTTACGGAGGATTAAGGAGCGATTAAAGTAACCGTTAGTGACTCTGAGTTGGGGCGTTGGTCTTTAGTTATAAGTCGGGGATAGTCAAGTTTGAATGTACTACATAAGTCTCTCATAGAGGTAAACTCGATAGTAATCCTGAGTGCTGAATTATATTCTCATTACACTGCATATACTTAGCTGTAAATTAATAAAATTTTATATTAGCATAAATTTTAGAAACAAATGTGTACGCAGTAATAAAATTGTTTTTGAACTGTTGTAAGTGTCATTAAGTAATAAATAAATTATTTTTCTACCACAATTTGTTTGTAATTATGATTTAGGCGTAAAAGTTTTCCCATCTCGAAGAATCAAGAACCGGTGACTTCTTTAAAATGTTCTGATTAAAATATTCTAATTTTGATTGACATTACCTACAAGGATAAATTATAAATGCGTCACAAATACAATAGAAAGTATACTTAAGTAGAATACTTTAATTCGAACCGACTCGCGCTCAAAATATCATAAATCCAAAGAATAAAGGCACAAAATACATATAATGTTTACTAAAATTTACAATACCGAAGACTCTTGTGACATCGTGGTCCGACCTATCGCATGAGTCATGCAGTGACTCAGGAATGTACAATAATTGTTTTAAATACAGCATCAAGTTAAACTTAACCCTATTTATGTAAGTAGGTGAGATCTAGATTGTTGTAAAATCTTGCATAACTATCACTTAATTAAACAAATATCGACACGGTAGTATAAAAAAAGCGGCCAAGTGCGAGTCGGACTCGCCCATGAAGGGTTCCGTAGCAGCAACATAATATAAAAGTTCTTGTGGTTCGTTTTAACTTTGATCGAGGTCAATTGCGGTTTACGATTTATGACGTATTAAAAAAAACTACTTACTTGATCTCGTTCAAACCAATTTTAAGTGGAAGTTTGCATGGTAAAGTACATCATATATTTTTTTTAGTTTTATCATTTTCTTATTTTAGAAGTTACAGGGGGGGACATTTTACCACTTTGGAAGTGTCTCTCGCGCAAACTATTCAGGTTAGAAAAAAATGATATAAGAAACCTCATATCATTTTTGAAGACCTATCCATAGATACCCCACACGTATGGGTTTGATGAAAAAAAAATTTTTGAGTTTCAGTTCTAAGTATGGGGAGCCCCCAAAATTATTGTTTTTTTTTTTCTATTTTTATGTGAAAACCTTAATGCGGTTCACAGAATACATCTACTTACCAAGTTTCAACAGCATAGTTCTTATACTTTCGGAAAAAAGTGGCTGTGACATACGGACGGACAGACAGGTTCCGTTTTTTGCCATTTGGCTACGGAACCCTAATAAGCGTGTATAAAACCCATAAGAATAAAAGATTAATAACTTATGAATAAAAGTATTGTTGATGGTTATACATACCAAACAACTCACATTGATTGGTGACGACCCTGTAGCCTAGTTGGTGGCGACCCTGCCTGCGAAGCGAGGGGTCCCGGGTTCGATTCCCGGCCGGGGCAGATATTTATGTGACAGATAAATATTTGTACTCGGGTCATGGGTGTGATTGTGATGTGTTATATGTGTCGTCCATGCCACCCGCGACACAGGTAATAACCTACTGCGGGGGTATGAGTGTGTTAGCGTTTATTATTTATTATTATTATTGGTTGAATAAATGTAGTATTTATCATTTATCACAAACCAGTTGTGCCACGCGGTTTCACCCGTGTTAATTTGTGGAAAAAACTAACTACTAAAATATATGATGTTATATAGCCTATAGCCTTCCTTGATAAATGAACTATCAAACACGAAAATAATTTTGGGTGCCATGGACAACACACTAGACAAGGACATTCACACTCAGACCGAGAACAGAAATTCAAACTCATCATTCAAATTTCTACCTCGCTGGGAATCGAACCCAGGACCCTTGGTGCGTCGATCCGGCATGGTAACCATTGCGCCACACGGGTCGTCATTATTAATTTTAAGCGAGTAAGATTTAGCTTACACGGTAAGCTGAATAGCGTTTAAGAATAGTAACAGTAACAGCATAACTTTGACAACACGTAACATGGTTAAAAAAGATCATAGTTACAACAAGATTATATTCACGAGAAATAGTTTAGACGATCGACTTGTTTTTTATTCATTCCGGCGACATACTGGGAACCCATCGAGGTCCATACATTCGTAGAATCGTACGTGCCTTGTGAAGCTTACGCTATGGCATGCTCTAAGAGGATTTGATGAATCCTATTTTAGAACGTATTCAAGGACAATGTAACTTAAGCTTAGAAACGCCAAGGTGAAAAGAACAATATACACGCATAGACAAATATATAGACGGGCTGTTCCGAACAAAATCCGTGTCACATTTTTCGTACTCACTGACAGCTTGGTGACAGCGCTTCGTTCGGTCAAATTCGGTTCAAGATGGCGGATATCAAACATTTTGCACTAAATAATTTTAAAAAATGCAAGTAAAAATAAAGTTATTTACCAATTATGATTTAAATAAACTCAAATAAAGTTCAAACGTAAATAATGAAGACGTTTTAACTGTGCACAATAAACAATATGCGTTATTATGTGTTCTTGAACGGTCGGGGTTTTTCAAAAATGACATCTACTTGTCTCGCTTGCTCGCAGCCGACTAAAATGCGTTGGCACCATATGGTGTCAACGTAGGTGTCAAAGCTTTTAGTACAGGAACAGCCTGTCTAGTATAGTATATACATATAGGTGTATGTATACACGCTTTTAAGACATATTTGTCCATACATACACAAATGTCTTAACAACCAGGCAAAACCAGTTAAAAAAAATATCTTTTCAGTAAATACTATCGGGAATCGAACCGGAAACACTTATATACGCGTGTACTTAAAAACTAATAAGCGTGATCATGGACTAACAATAAAAAAATTAAAACGAAAAGTAAACGCAATAAATCATTTTTATTAAACTAGTTCCAAAGACAGAGTTGTCACGAAATAAATATTTTCGCGACAGAAATATACATACATTTTTAAATTTAATTTTTAATAAAAAAATCTAAGTTGTGGATATTAAAGAAAACGCGGTAAAATGTTTAGACCGTACTTAGATACATACATTGAAACGTATTAATTATATTTTGAGGTCACAAATGCCAAAGCTTTATTAAAATTAATTTTAAAATAGATGATATTTATAACGATAAACGAAATTACCCATTATTTGAAGCAACCGGCAACTGTAACATAAATGTTAGATGCATCGTTTATAAGTCTAATACTTTTTTTAAGAGTAAATATTTAGATACGTTCTTAAAGGACATCAAGCAATCAATGCTTCTTTTGAAAATATTTCTTGTACTCTAAAAACTTATGTATCTTTTCTACTTAGCACATATCTAAATCAGTTTGATCTTGTACACATTTATCTGTGACATAAGTCTTCATCACAGGTATCAATGGCCTGTAATTTCCACTACGACTTAAAACTTCAACCATTTACAAGAAAGCCCGTAACCATCCACTAGGGATCGAACGATACTTTCGATACTTTCTATACTGAGTAGATATCGATACTTTTGTTCGCGATACTCGATACTGAGTACTCGATACTCTTACCTGGTATTTACTCGCAAGTACTCATATGAAACGTCGGTATCGAGTACTTTTATAATACTGAGTACTTTTCAGTGTTGTCATTGCAAATTTTTGGATGTCCGTGTACATTAGATAAAAAAGGCGTGTTTAAATATTAATATTATATATCCCGCTCAGACTAAAAAAAAGGTCATCGGGCCTCAACAAAATGACAAGAAATTCACTGCCGAAGACCTTTTTTTTAGCTCATAATGTGATCCTCGCAAGTACTCGATACTGAGTATTATCGATACTTCAGGGCCGATACTTTTTGGGTATCGATACCTTACCCATCGATATCGCGTGAGTAATCGGTGTCGATACCAGAGGCCGATACTTCGAACCCTACCCTCCACCCAATTTCTCCTAACAGACAATATTTACAAAAATCAGACAAACACAGTACAAAGGCAAACACGTGTTAAACGAAAAGCGTTTGGAATACAAGTTTTTATCATTAGGTACACGTGTCAATGACCTCAGGGCCACTAAACTGGACAAATCTATTGCAGTAAAACTAGTCTCGGAGTCAGGGTTGCCACACAATCGGGTTTTAACGGTTCGGTATTCCAGTTTCTTCATTGTGAACAAGAATAAATTATTTTGAGTGGTTCGTTCTTCAAAACTCAAAATCACAACTAATATGATAGGTATTAATAAGGTAAGAAACTAAGTTATAACTAGTCAATAAAATAGTTTGAGACCTGCCCGCAAACTTGCCCGTCTTACATATTCGTTTAGAAATAAGAAATGTTAATTGAAACATACAATATGAAATATAAAAATATAAATGCAGCACTAGGCCCGATACTAGGATTCCCTGTTACGGAGTCTAGTCTCTTCTGTTAGGTAACCTTAATTTTTAACCGACTTCAAAAAAGGAGGAGGTATTCAATTCGAGTGTACTATTTTTTTATGTCTAGAGTTTACCTCAGAATTCTCAATTAGGTGAACGGATTTTGTCGATTTTTCATTTTTTATTCGAAAACTGGTGCTTGTCATGTGGTCCCACTTAAATTTGAACGAGATCTGAGAAGTACTTTTTGAGTTATCCCTAATTTTGAAGTCGAGTTTTATTTTGACATCTAGTTTTTTGCAGTGTCTGATCGGTAAGTGACTGTATTTGAGTGTGTGTATGTGAGTGTTTAAGAGCGAAACAGAGTGTGTGTGCGTCTTTTTGAGAATATCAAAATATTTTTTTTATCGCTGTAGTAGTGATCATATTAATTATAATGAAAAAATAATATGTGTCATTATGGATCTACTGAACAAAACTAATTAAAAGTTGGACTAAAGATATACAAACATTTAATGCCGAAAGAGACGAAGGAAGAAGAAGAGATAAACATACTATATTCTACTATATTAAAGAAAATACGCTAAACCTGAGAAAAGTACTACATATTCGTATATTATACAATTTGGTTCCCCGACTGACCAAGTTCGTTTTGAATTTAACAGTATTTTTTATTTCTACGATATTTTTGCCATGTCCATGTGACAACCCTACTTAAAACACGCCATCCGAGTGTTTACGATGCCTCTAACCTGTGACACGACCGAAATTGGAAAACCGATGGAATCACATCGACAAAATGCTCACAGCTTTACACTAACTTCTTGACTCTTACTCCCATAACCATAAGGTTTAGTTCAAGCATTTTAAAGTTTCCTGAAAAGCATCGCTCTGATGCTCAAAGGCGTAGGCAACGACCATCAAATGTTGACCCGTTAGTGGGTACTGATATTACACCGATTTATGGTTCTAGCGGGATATTGTTAATACATCCTTATTAAGACCTTATCTTGATAGATAATGGAGTACTCAGATTGCGGTGTTTCAGAACCGTAGTTGTATAAGTGGTGCTAACCATTTAAGTATATTCAGATGAGTTATCGTAAAGATTGAGATGGAATTCCTAATTTGTGTGTTCTCAAATTTAATGGCATATTGCGTGGAGGAAAATTAACATCACTAAGTCAAGTTTTGGTTAATTAATGCGTTGGATACCGCATTGTTTTACGACCACGATTAAAAGCCTCACACATCTTTATAGAAGAGTGCTCTAGGTGTCTCTGAAAAGGTTCTCAACGTATCTAAAACTGCCAACCCCTTTGAAAACCAAGTAATTTGTTAAGCCCTTGTGAGTTAAGAAATTCAGGCAATATGCTTATGAAATAAAAATTGAAATGTGTGGGGACACATAGAAGAAGTGAAACTTCAACGGACAAGTAGAAAAACGAATGGCAACGGACAAGTGGAAAAACGAATCGCAACGGACAAGTGGAAAAACGAATCACAACGAACAAGTGGAAAAACGAATCGCAGCGAACAAGTGGAAAAACGAATCGAAACGGACAAGTGACAAAACGAATCGCAACGGACAAGTGACAAAATGAATCGCAACAAAATTTTAACTTGAATTTTTACAGGCAGATTGTTAATGTACTTGTGTAATTTGAAAACCAGAACCAGCTTAAAAAAATAATCATCAAAATCGGTTCACCCAGTCGAAAGATCTGAGGTAACAAACAAAAAAAAATACAGTCGAATTGAATACCTCCTCCTTTTTTGTAGTCGGTTAAAAAGAAGAATCACCACATCTACCATTATGCTCTGACAAGCATTCGCTAATTACACAAACGTCTTCTACACACACGAACTTAATAAGACCGTTTAAAACAGCATTTTAGCGCGCTCAGGTGATAATTTCGAAATATTAGGCTTCGTTAAGAGAACATTTTTAGACATGATAAACTTTAGGGTCATTGCTCTCAATTACTTTGACAAGACAAGCGGCAGTTTTCCAATAGATTACCTGTACAATCCTCTTAGCAAGTGTTATTAATAGCGGAGCTGCAATATCACCTTAATGAATCCATAATCCTTGAAGACAAGTGTTTTTTATGGTCTTATGGTAATAGAAAACGGGAATTGCACCGTTTTACGCTGTTTGCACCTGGTGTTGACAACCCCATAGATAAGTTGTTAGGTTTATCCTTTAGAGATATCAGCCATGCTTTTTATTTATTTATTTATTTTTAACTCTGAATACAGTCCACATCCATAAAGTCACCATTAATACAATTAAAAATTGCATTATAATTAATACTAAAATTAAAATTACAAGGAAAAGAATAAGCCCATTACATTAAAATAATGTAATTTTTATAGGTTAGGTTGGGTTAGGTTTATTCTGCAAATATTTGACGTCATTGATTTTAGTATTATAGGGAAGATGGTTTCAGCCTAAAATCCACTACGCACGTGCAAGTTACTTCCCACATGCTCAGAATCTGAAAACTCTTATGATTAAATAAATTATTAATCTCCTGCCTAATGCCCATGATCTCGTCTTTAAGTTATAACATAATTCTTGACGAAAAATGACCGACTTCTAAATAACTCAAAAACTACTCATAAGATCTCGCTCAAATTTAAGTGGGACCACATAACAAGCACCAACTTTTGATTAAAAAAAGAATCATCAAAATCGGTTCACCCAGTCGAAAGTTCTGAGGTAAAAAACATAAAAAATATAGAATTGAATACCCCCTCCTTTTTTGAAGTCGGTTAAAAATACAGCGCAATCCTACTAATGGCATAATGTAAAAGTTCGTTTGTGAGGATGTGTGGAAGTTTGTTTTCTTTTCTTCTCTTTCACGCAAAAACTACTGAAAGGATTTTCATGAAATTTATTGTTCTCGGCACGGACATAAAAAAGAACGGACGTAACCGTGTCTAATCGAGAGTGAAGCTGACAGCTGACAGCTCGCTTAACATGTGTGCGTAATTTTGTAATTTTTGATTCGCGATGGAGTCAATGTCGCAGTCGTATGGTGTCAATGTGTGTGTGTGTGTACTTGTACGAATACAGAGTTGGTATTCCTATGGGTGTTTCACTGAATTTGTTCTTGGGATTATGTTATGTATATTATATATACGTGTACATATATGTCTGTGGCTGCGACCACGATCTTGTCTTTCCCTTGACAACGAATAAACAGTGCGTTGGTAACCGGCTTGCGTTTAACTGTTTTCCCAATCCATCTGCATATTTAACAGTGGCGACGATTTTCCCGCGAGTGTGAAAGCAAAAATTACAATGTCTGGTGTGCAATTTGGCGTCTTAAACATTTTTGACCACAATACACAGACATGGAAGACATATAAAGGTCGATTAAACCAATATTTTATTGCTAATGACATCGACGAGCAGACAGATAGTACCGGAAAGAAAAGAAAGGCGATCCTCCTCAGCGCACTCAGCGAGGGCACATATAAACTGGCAACGGATTTGGCGCTGCCTAAAGAGGTCAACAATGTGCCCTACGAAGACTTGATAAATCTTCTTGACGGACATTTTACGCCGAAGCGGATAGGGTTTGGCGAGCGGCATAATTTTTATGCCGCCGTACAACAGATGGGTGAATCACACACGCAATGGGCAGCGAGGTTGCGAGGGCTAACGGCACATTGCGGGTTCTTGAATGTTGAATAGGCGCTCCGCGACAAATTCATCATGGGGATGCGGTCAGGACCTGAAAAGGAGAAGCTTTACGCACAAAACCTGTCCGACCTCACGCTGGCAAAGGTCGTGGAGTTAGCGGAGAACCTGAACTGTGCCCGCGCAGCAGCGGCAGCCGGCGCCGGCTCGGCCGACAGCGCCGCGGCCGCACCACAAGTGTTCAGAATCTCGGACAATGGAAGCAGTGCGAGAAAAATATAGTGTAGTGTGTGTGGTTTTACAAATCATAAAGCGGCAGAGTGTAAATATAAAAAATATATATGTAAAAAGTGTAATGTTAAAGGTCATCTTCGTAAAATGTGCCCGAAGGTGAATTACGTCGAGACGGAAGCTGGCGGTGACGAGGGTGACGATGACGGTAACATTTATTATATCCGTTCAGTTAGGGGAGAACCCATGGTGGAGACTATCTCGATAAATAATACTTCGTTGCGGTTTGAAATAGATAGTGGCTCTGCCGTGACCGTTATTTCTGAGGGATATTACAATGCTAATTTCATAGAACCTCCCAGCGGGACACATTTTGTTCGAGATGTGTGTTCTATGGCATTATACTTCAATGATTATGCTTGAGTTAAAGTTGAAAGCCTCCATCCAGAAAAACTATTGGTTTAGAAAGTTGTTGATCAAAAGTTCTGTCAAACTTTTCACTTTGTCAGAACACAGTTATAGTATAAGGCAACACCTCTAATAAATAACGCGTCAAATATAATAATTTATGGGTTAATGAAATATGTAATTCCATTTACGAATCGATTCGGTCCCACAATAGTTGCAAAGTTATCTTTGAAACCGAGAAAATAATACCATTTTCAATCTAAACCTTATGAGTTTCAGAATAGAGGTTATATTTTTTTAAACTGCGTTTAAGGCTGCACGGTTGGAAGGTGGTCATATTCGTTGGAGAGGTCAACGAACCTTGGTAAAGACGATTTGAAATTCTCAGTGCGTGGGTTGCAGCCGAAATAATAGGCCATGAACACGTCCCTCAGACCGACTACAATGGTCTATAAATATTGGAAAAAAATTGAGATAATCTATTAACCGCTTGATATTCTAAATACGCACTCACTTTGTATGCTTTCGCTGATGTAGACAGGAGTGGAGCGATGACGCGCGAATGTTTATATGAAATGTTTAATGTGACCCTTGTTATTTTGTTGCTAACTGCCCAATTCGAAACCATTTGTGATATAGGTACCTAACTACAGACATGTATTACCTAACCCTTTTTTTATTCAACTTCTAACACAGTGTCTTTATTACCCGACTGCCAGGGAAGGATATGTTTTTCACGCGTATCTTTGTATGTCACGTATAGCTACATAAGGTATGCGTATTATATTCTTTATTACTTCATATCTTCTAAACTGCTGAACGGATTTACATGTATAATTAAGATATCGTTAGATTCGGCTTGATAACCCAAGTTTTCTTAGATAAGTGAAATTAAAAAAAAACAAATATGGTGGCTGTGAGATGCCATTGTTTGAAGTATCAAAAAATAAAAATATATCGAATAAAGCAATATGGATATCAAATTAAAGAACTCACCATAAGAATTTCAAAAAGGTATATCATTAAATTATACCTTTTTTGATAACAGGCGGGTAATTTTTTAGTTTTTAAATTTATAATAGTTATCGTAATTTGTAGTTTAAAAAGAAGACAGAAAATGAAAATAAATGAACCATAAATAATTTTGAGCACCTCCAAATAAAGCCATCTAATTCGACTACGTTAGTTCAAAATTATGTTCAGTCCAAACAGTCGAAGCATATTTTATATAAATTTGGTCACAGTTTTGTTGCCATAAAATTTTATTGCAGTGTCTGTCCTTATATTCAAAATGATAAGCAATAGATATTCCTAATCAATATCCTTATCGATCGGTATTGTCTGTCTAAACGTCTGTCTGCTCTTTTGAGGTCGAACAACCTTTTAAGTAATTGTGAAATTAGGTGTCGATGACATTTTTTAATTATTTATCGAGAACCACGGACGTAGAAAAAAGACGGACGTAATCTGTTAAATATGCAGATGGATTGGGAAAACAGTTAAACGCAAGCCGGTTACCAACGCACTGTTTATTCGTTGTCAAGGGAAAGACAAGATCGTGGTCGCAGCCACAGACATATATGTACACGTATATATAATATACATAACACTCCTCCCCCTAGTATAATACTTTAAACTAAATTATTACAACATTCTAAAATACAAGTACGCTCAACATTAATCAGCTAGGTAGAATCCTGTGTATGTTCCTCAGCCGCGTGAAACTCGTCATCGGAAACCTCGCTAACTGGTTGCTCACTGTGATACTCATTTGTATCCTCCGTGTCTGAGCCCGGTTCATACAATTCTTGTCTCCTCCCCCGGGCCACACGATGTGATGTCATAACCGGTGGAGATTCGACCTCGTTCGGTGCGGTGCACGGCAGCGGCGGCGATGGCGGTGGAGGTGGCGGCGACGACGTCTGTATCGTTGACGGTAACACCGACTCAGTCACCAACACGTCTCTGGTGCTGTTATGTACATTTTCACAATTTCCTTTGTATAACATTATTTGGTTTATGTGCCTTTTAAGTTGTTCCGAAGTGACAATGTCTTTTACTAAATATAAAACTTTCCCTATTCTCTTTATAATTACTCCCTTATTCCATTTACTATTATTTTTACTACAATATATTTTATAAAGAATAATATCATTATTTTTAAACGATCTCGTAGTTTTGTTCCCTTGGTGTTCAGACTGCATACACTGTTGATCATGCACACGATCAGATACTGTCGGCGACGACGGTGACGATGATCGCGGATCGATCAAGTCTAATCGCGACCTCAGTTTATGACCGAAAACCATTTCAGCCGGAGACAACCCGGTGGTGGTATGAATGGAGTTCATATAGTCCATTAGATATTTAAGTAATTTTATTGATGCATCTCGTATAGTGTGACACGATATAAGGCATGACTTTATTCCCTTTTTAACTACTTTAACAAAACTCTCGGCTTGGCCGTTGCTAGGCGGATGGTAAACTGGTGAAGTGAGGTGGGAACAACCGTTGGTCGCACAAAAAGTTTCGAACTCCTGCGAACAAAAAGCTGTGCCGTTATCGCTTACAATTGTTTTTGGAACCCCAAACCTGGACATAAAATCACATAACTTTGCAATTACCGCAGCTGATGTCGTATTGTTATTCATTGCATAGACTTCAACCCATTTGGTATGTGCATCGACTACTACTAAATATACACAACCTAAAATCGGACCTAAGAAATCGATGTGAATTCGATGGAAAGAATGAGATGGATATTCCCAAGGAGCGGGCGGAGCACGTGCGGGCGAGGGCCGTAGCTGTATACAGACTTCGCATGACCCTATCATTCGCTCCAGCGCCTGGTCAATACCAGGAAACCAAAAACGGGACCGAGCTTCAGCTTTAGTTTTGACAATGCCTAAATGTGACGAATGTAGCTCTTTTAAAACTAGTTCTTGTAAACTCTCTGGAATAACTACCTTGTGTCCCCGCATGACGCAGCCACTCTCATAGGATAACTGAGATCTACATAAGTGATATGGTTTTAACTGCGCGTCATTACAATTTCGCGACCACCCTGCCAATATTAAATCCGTTACCCGGTTGAGAATTTTATCCTTCTGAGTTTCTTCGCGTAACTGATTTAACGTTACCGGCATACTGCCGTCGACCATGAAACACACATATGTCGCTCGGTCACTCGGTACTTCGCACCGGCACTGTTCGGTACACGCGCACTCGACGTCGGAAACCGCGACGGCAGGTAAACTCGCACGAGACAAATAATCGGCACTATTATCGGCGCTACGTATGTACTCAACGGTGTAGTTGTAGCTGCTTAGGAATAAAGCGTACCTTTGCAACCTATTTGCTGACAACTCAGGTATTCCTTTATAAGGACCAAAAATGGATAGTAACGGTTTGTGATCAGTTCGTAAAATAAACGGTTCTGATCTACCATACAAATATTGATGGAACCGTCGCACGCCATATATAATTGCGGTGGCCTCTTTTTGAATTTGCGCGTACCGTTTCTCGGCCGAGTTTAAGGTGCGAGACGCATAAGAGATAGGTCTTTCCTCACCATCCGATTCCCTTTGTGACAGAATAGCTCCCAACCCATTTGGTGACGCGTCTACGGTTAAAATCAATTTGGCATTTGGATTGAAATGTGCCAAAACTCGATCCGACGTCATAATCTTTTTAATTGTCACAAAAGCCTCGTCATGTACTTTATTCCAGTTCCAGTTACAACCCTTTTTTAACAGGTCGTACAAAGGGCTTAATATGCTGGATGCATTCGGTACAAAGCTTCTGTAATAATTAATTAATCCTAGAAAGGACTGAAGCTGAGCAACATTAGTCGGGACGGGCGCCTTGACCATAGCTTTAATTTTCTCCGGGGACTTTTTCAATCCCTCCTTAGTTATAATATATCCGAGATAACTAATTTCATCTTCAAAGAAACTACATTTATCATTTCGTAATGTCAACCCTGCATCTTGTAACCGCGATAGGACGGCATTTAACCTTTCCAGGTGTTCGGTCCGGTCCTTCCCAGTCACTAAAATATCGTCCAACAGACAAAGAACTCCGTCAAGCCCCGCCAGCAACCCCTCCATCGCGCGCTGAAATATCGCCGGCGCACTGGCCAGTCCAAACACCAGACGAGTAAACCTATATAACCCTCGACTTGTGTTAATACATGTTATGTTCTTTGACTCGTCGTCTAACATGAACTGGTTATATGCCATGGATAAGTCTAGCTTACTGAACTGTTGTCCTTCGTGAAGTTTTGAAAACAGTTCATTGATCGTGGGAAGTGGGTACTGGTCTATTAGTAACTGTTTGTTTATACTAACCGAATAGTCTGCACATAACCTGACAGTTCCGTCTCGTTTTAACACCGGGACTATCGGTGATGCATACGCGGAGTGCTCCACCGGCTCTAATATTCCTAAATGTACTAATCTGTCGATTTCTTGCACGACCTTATCACGTAACGCGAAGGCTACGGGGCGCGCTTTGTAAAAAATCGGTTTCGCATTATCCTTCAACAATATTTTAACTTTATACTTATTAAAAGCTCCTAGTTTATCGGAGAATAATTGAGAGTAACGTTTCCGCAACTGTTCGATATAATTCGTGTCCGCTTTTTGACAAAAATGAACGGGTGTCAATTGCAAATTAAATCGTGATATAAAATCCCTGCCTAGAAGCGGCGGCCCGCCGTCGCGTACAACGTATAAAGTAATAACATGCGTTTGTCCCGCGTAACATACAGGTAGCTGTATGGTACCTAAACACACAATGTTCCTACCGTTATACGTCATCAGCTGTTTACGTGTAATCGATAACGGCGCATCTTTGAAATTAGCATTGTAATATCCCTCAGAAATAACGGTCACGGCAGAGCCACTATCTATTTCAAACCGCAACGAAGTATTATTTATCGAGATAGTCTCCACCATGGGTTCTCCCCTAACTGAAGCCGGCGCCGGCTCGGCCGACAGCGCCGCGGCCGCACCACAAGTGTTCAGAATCTCGGACAATGGAAGCAGTGCGAGAAAAATATAGTGTAGTGTGTGTGGTTTTACAAATCATAAAGCGGCAGAGTGTAAATATAAAAAATATATATGTAAAAAGTGTAATGTTAAAGGTCATCTTCGTAAAATGTGCCCGAAGGTGAATTACGTCGAGACGGAAGCTGGCGGTGACGAGGGTGACGATGACGGTAACATTTATTATATCCGTTCAGTTAGGGGAGAACCCATGGTGGAGACTATCTCGATAAATAATACTTCGTTGCGGTTTGAAATAGATAGTGGCTCTGCCGTGACCGTTATTTCTGAGGGATATTACAATGCTAATTTCAAAGATGCGCCGTTATCGATTACACGTAAACAGCTGATGACGTATAACGGTAGGAACATTGTGTGTTTAGGTACCATACAGCTACCTGTATGTTACGCGGGACAAACGCATGTTATTACTTTATACGTTGTACGCGACGGCGGGCCGCCGCTTCTAGGCAGGGATTTTATATCACGATTTAATTTGCAATTGACACCCGTTCATTTTTGTCAAAAAGCGGACACGAATTATATCGAACAGTTGCGGAAACGTTACTCTCAATTATTCTCCGATAAACTAGGAGCTTTTAATAAGTATAAAGTTAAAATATTGTTGAAGGATAATGCGAAACCGATTTTTTACAAAGCGCGCCCCGTAGCCTTCGCGTTACGTGATAAGGTCGTGCAAGAAATCGACAGATTAGTACATTTAGGAATATTAGAGCCGGTGGAGCACTCCGCGTATGCATCACCGATAGTCCCGGTGTTAAAACGAGACGGAACTGTCAGGTTATGTGCAGACTATTCGGTTAGTATAAACAAACAGTTACTAATAGACCAGTACCCACTTCCCACGATCAATGAACTGTTTTCAAAACTTCACGAAGGACAACAGTTCAGTAAGCTAGACTTATCCATGGCATATAACCAGTTCATGTTAGACGACGAGTCAAAGAACATAACATGTATTAACACAAGTCGAGGGTTATATAGGTTTACTCGTCTGGTGTTTGGACTGGCCAGTGCGCCGGCGATATTTCAGCGCGCGATGGAGGGGTTGCTGGCGGGGCTTGACGGAGTTCTTTGTCTGTTGGACGATATTTTAGTGACTGGGAAGGACCGGACCGAACACCTGGAAAGGTTAAATGCCGTCCTATCGCGGTTACAAGATGCAGGGTTGACATTACGAAATGATAAATGTAGTTTCTTTGAAGATGAAATTAGTTATCTCGGATATATTATAACTAAGGAGGGATTGAAAAAGTCCCCGGAGAAAATTAAAGCTATGGTCAAGGCGCCCGTCCCGACTAATGTTGCTCAGCTTCAGTCCTTTCTAGGATTAATTAATTATTACAGAAGCTTTGTACCGAATGCATCCAGCATATTAAGCCCTTTGTACGACCTGTTAAAAAAGGGTTGTAACTGGAACTGGAATAAAGTACATGACGAGGCTTTTGTGACAATTAAAAAGATTATGACGTCGGATCGAGTTTTGGCACATTTCAATCCAAATGCCAAATTGATTTTAACCGTAGACGCGTCACCAAATGGGTTGGGAGCTATTCTGTCACAAAGGGAATCGGATGGTGAGGAAAGACCTATCTCTTATGCGTCTCGCACCTTAAACTCGGCCGAGAAACGGTACGCGCAAATTCAAAAAGAGGCCACCGCAATTATATATGGCGTGCGACGGTTCCATCAATATTTGTATGGTAGATCAGAACCGTTTATTTTACGAACTGATCACAAACCGTTACTATCCATTTTTGGTCCTTATAAAGGAATACCTGAGTTGTCAGCAAATAGGTTGCAAAGGTACGCTTTATTCCTAAGCAGCTACAACTACACCGTTGAGTACATACGTAGCGCCGATAATAGTGCCGATTATTTGTCTCGTGCGAGTTTACCTGCCGTCGCGGTTTCCGACGTCGAGTGCGCGTGTACCGAACAGTGCCGGTGCGAAGTACCGAGTGACCGAGCGACATATGTGTGTTTCATGGTCGACGGCAGTATGCCGGTAACGTTAAATCAGTTACGCGAAGAAACTCAGAAGGATAAAATTCTCAACCGGGTAACGGATTTAATATTGGCAGGGTGGTCGCGAAATTGTAATGACGCGCAGTTAAAACCATATCACTTATGTAGATCTCAGTTATCCTATGAGAGTGGCTGCGTCATGCGGGGACACAAGGTAGTTATTCCAGAGAGTTTACAAGAACTAGTTTTAAAAGAGCTACATTCGTCACATTTAGGCATTGTCAAAACTAAAGCTGAAGCTCGGTCCCGTTTTTGGTTTCCTGGTATTGACCAGGCGCTGGAGCGAATGATAGGGTCATGCGAAGTCTGTATACAGCTACGGCCCTCGCCCGCACGTGCTCCGCCCGCTCCTTGGGAATATCCATCTCATTCTTTCCATCGAATTCACATCGATTTCTTAGGTCCGATTTTAGGTTGTGTATATTTAGTAGTAGTCGATGCACATACCAAATGGGTTGAAGTCTATGCAATGAATAACAATACGACATCAGCTGCGGTAATTGCAAAGTTATGTGATTTTATGTCCAGGTTTGGGGTTCCAAAAACAATTGTAAGCGATAACGGCACAGCTTTTTGTTCGCAGGAGTTCGAAACTTTTTGTGCGACCAACGGTTGTTCCCACCTCACTTCACCAGTTTACCATCCGCCTAGCAACGGCCAAGCCGAGAGTTTTGTTAAAGTAGTTAAAAAGGGAATAAAGTCATGCCTTATATCGTGTCACACTATACGAGATGCATCAATAAAATTACTTAAATATCTAATGGACTATATGAACTCCATTCATACCACCACCGGGTTGTCTCCGGCTGAAATGGTTTTCGGTCATAAACTGAGGTCGCGATTAGACTTGATCGATCCGCGATCATCGTCACCGTCGTCGCCGACAGTATCTGATCGTGTGCATGATCAACAGTGTATGCAGTCTGAACACCAAGGGAACAAAACTACGAGATCGTTTAAAAATAATGATATTATTCTTTATAAAATATATTGTAGTAAAAATAATAGTAAATGGAATAAGGGAGTAATTATAAAGAGAATAGGGAAAGTTTTATATTTAGTAAAAGACATTGTCACTTCGGAACAACTTAAAAGGCACATAAACCAAATAATGTTATACAAAGGAAATTGTGAAAATGTACATAACAGCACCAGAGACGTGTTGGTGACTGAGTCGGTGTTACCGTCAACGATACAGACGTCGTCGCCGCCACCTCCACCGCCATCGCCGCCGCTGCCGTGCACCGCACCGAACGAGGTCGAATCTCCACCGGTTATGACATCACATCGTGTGGCCCGGGGGAGGAGACAAGAATTGTATGAACCGGGCTCAGACACGGAGGATACAAATGAGTATCACAGTGAGCAACCAGTTAGCGAGGTTTCCGATGACGAGTTTCACGCGGCTGAGGAACATACACAGGATTCTACCTAGCTGATTAATGTTGAGCGTACTTGTATTTTAGAATGTTGTAATAATTTAGTTTAAAGTATTATACTAGGGGGAGGAGTGTTATGTATATTATATATACGTGTACATATATGTCTGTGGCTGCGACCACGATCTTGTCTTTCCCTTGACAACGAATAAACAGTGCGTTGGTAACCGGCTTGCGTTTAACTGTTTTCCCAATCCATCTGCATATTTAACAGATTACGTCCGTCTTTTTTCTACGTCCGTGGTTCTCGATAAATAATTAAAAAATGTCATCGACACCTAATTTCACAATTACTTAAAAGGTTGTTCGACCTCAAAAGAGCAGACAGACGTTTAGACAGACAATACCGATCGATAAGGATATTGATTAGGAATATCTATTGCTTATCATTTTGAATATAAGGACAGACACTGCAATAAAATTTTATGGCAACAAAACTGTGACCAAATTTATATAAAATATGCTTCGACTGTTTGGACTGAACATAATTTTGAACTAACGTAGTCGAATTAGATGGCTTTATTTGGAGGTGCTCAAAATTATTTATGGTTCATTTATTTTCATTTTCTGTCTTCTTTTTAAACTACAAATTACGATAACTATTATAAATTTAAAAACTAAAAAATTACCCGCCTGTTATCAAAAAAGGTATAATTTAATGATATACCTTTTTGAAATTCTTATGGTGAGTTCTTTAATTTGATATCCATATTGCTTTATTCGATATATTTTTATTTTTTGATACTTCAAACAATGGCATCTCACAGCCACCATATTTGTTTTTTTTTAATTTCACTTATCTAAGAAAACTTGGGTTATCAAGCCGAATCTAACGATATCTTAATTATACATGTAAATCCGTTCAGCAGTTTAGAAGATATGAAGTAATAAAGAATATAATACGCATACCTTATGTAGCTATACGTGACATACAAAGATACGCGTGAAAAACATATCCTTCCCTGGCAGTCGGGTAATAAAGACACTGTGTTAGAAGTTGAATAAAAAAAGGGTTAGGTAATACATGTCTGTAGTTAGGTACCTATATCACAAATGGTTTCGAATTGGGCAGTTAGCAACAAAATAACAAGGGTCACATTAAACATTTCATATAAACATTCGCGCGTCATCGCTCCACTCCTGTCTACATCAGCGAAAGCATACAAAGTGAGTGCGTATTTAGAATATCAAGCGGTTAATAGATTATCTCAATTTTTTTCCAATATTTATAGACCATTGTAGTCGGTCTGAGGGACGTGTTCATGGCCTATTATTTCGGCTGCAACCCACGCACTGAGAATTTCAAATCGTCTTTACCAAGGTTCGTTGACCTCTCCAACGAATATGACCACCTTCCAACCGTGCAGCCTTAAACGCAGTTTAAAAAAATATAACCTCTATTCTGAAACTCATAAGGTTTAGATTGAAAATGGTATTATTTTCTCGGTTTCAAAGATAACTTTGCAACTATTGTGGGACCGAATCGATTCGTAAATGGAATTACATATTTCATTAACCCATAAATTATTATATTTGACGCGTTATTTATTAGAGGTGTTGCCTTATACTATAACTGTGTTCTGACAAAGTGAAAAGTTTGACAGAACTTTTGATCAACAACTTTCTAAACCAATAGTTTTTCTGGATGGAGGCTTTCAACTTTAACTCAAGCATAATCATTGAAGTATAATGCCATAGAACACACATCTCGAACAAAATGTGTCCCGCTGGGAGGTTCTATTTTCAAAATTGAGCCCCCGTTCTCCTTTCAAAATCAAACGAATCCATTGAAAATTGAAGCTGATCGGCGCCAATTCATTGGGACATACATTGTGGTCGCGGTGTCGGTTCTATATGCTAGTAATAATACTTCAATGAGCATAATAGACATTTTATGACAATTTGGTGTTCGCCCAAGGGTTCAAAATTCGATCGTACTCATTGTTGAAACTTAACTGTGCCCGCAGCATTGCCAGCGTTTTTGGGATATTAAGTGTCCTATAAGTTATTTCAGACCATAGTCTACCTGTGGGCTAAATTTCATTAAAATTCGTTCAGTAGTTTTATGTGAAAGAATATCTAACACACAACTTTTACATAAATAATTTATGTAAGATTTATTCTATCCACGTAAAGCTGTAAAGGCTGATAGGGTCAACAGCATCACTCCGTTTGAAAAAAAAAAATTAATCATATTTTCCTGTAGTAAGTAATATCTGTAGTTAATTTTCACTACATAACTTTCAAATGTCTTTCAAATCATGACTACTAAGTTACGACGCCTGGATTTCAAACCAATAAACCATTGCGTTGTTATTCAGTGGAGCGCAATGTTTAACAGTGAAATTAACTTGTACATGGCACGCCCACAGCTTCGACTCCCGGCCACGGCAACAACAAAACGCCGGATGTCTGGTGGGCGGTCCGGCAAGCATTGTCATTCAAAAAACTCGTGGTAAGTAGGGTGACCAAGATTCTTGATTTTTTATACTTTTCATTTCATTGGAACAAGGAAGTACTTGGAACTTACAGTTTTTATGGGAATAGCCGGCAAACGAGGTGACGATCTACGTGATGGTAAGTGGCTATCGTCGCCCATGAATATCAGCAACACCAAAGATATCACTGATACATTGCCGGCCAAGAAAGAGAGAAGAAAACGAAGAAAGATCGAATAACTAAAATTCTCGTGATCATCTACTAACAGGATCGACTACAATTACCTAGTATCTACCTAAAAAACAAATTGACTACAGTTCTTCCTACAGCCCATTTTGGGGTTTGTCATAGATATCTATATTGCCCATAGGTGGCAGAGGATGGAGCAATGCATGCACAATGCATTACTCATGTAGTACAGTAGCAGTTAGAAGTATTTGAATGTCTACGACAAATTAACATTTCTTTATCTGATTTTAAGATACAAGAGTACCGAGTTTTATGGCATATCAAGAGATCAAATTAGATAGATTAATATTTTTATTAGGAGAGTTCGGTGTCAGTAAGCTCATTAAAAACAAACCAGCTTCGTTTTTGCTTTCGGTCAGTATCGGTTATTCCTCGATGGTCAAAGGATGGCAGAACCATTTTAAGTCCAGTTTCTTAAATATTTTCCCAGAGGATACCCATTTTAGATTTGTGGACAACCCTAATCATGCAACAGTCTATGATGGCTACCCTACAGCTGTCGAACAAAACCCATTGTCTTCGCTAATGCCATTAACTGAATTATTGTTTACCTTCTCCTCTCTCCCACTTATTAGAGTATCTTCCGTTCTGATTTCTTCCCTAATGTATAAATTAACTGTCATTAGGTGTATCCTGGCTATTTCAATTTCAATAATTCCTGTAAACTGCCATATATTAAATTTAAAACTCATTTTAAAAGCATTCTTATGGTGAAAGGGTATTAAAAATTAGATAATATTTTAATGACAAGACTGGACATGAATTTTATAAATATAGATTGTAAGTAGTTAATAAGTCCTATCTGTAACTGTGAGTAGGAAAAAGCATCCCAGTAGTTACTTGCTGCTTCTTCTCCCGGGTCCTCTCACAGTAGGGCCTTGTTAAAGCATTGGCGTAGCTTGCATGACTTTCAAAAAGTGTTTGTAAACCAAACCAATTTTGAATAAAAATATTTGAATTTTAAATTTAACAAAGTGTTCCATTGAATGTTGTCTGAGCGAAGTACAAATCTAAGTTCGCTTTATAGATTTAACCCTAAGTAAACTGCATTTCGACGCTTGAAAGGCAAAAATTACCAAGCGACATGTTGACAACATTACACTAGCACATTTTAGTTTTTAATTTTAGAAAAAAATCGTAAAAAAAAAACGGTTTATTATGCATTTAAACTGCATTTAAAATTCATTGGTATGAAGTAGCTTTGACTAATAGGCGATTTTTTACGATTTTTTTTTTCTAAAATTAAAAACTTTAAAATGCTCTAGTGTAAAGTTGTCAACATGTTGCTTGGTAATTTTTGCCTTTTAAGCGTCGATTTGATTTTGATGCTCTCCTAGTTGGTGCGACGTTTCAAAGGGAGATTCACCTTCAGCTATACATATATCCACGAAAAGTAGTGATCTGTGCTCCGTCTACACGTTTATCGACTATTAAAATAAAAAAGGTACATCATAGAACTTCCCGTATCAGTTTTATTGCTCAATCTACGTTACCGGGTCGGATGTTTCGACCACAACTTTAAAAAATATAACAATACCCAATTATAGATCTGATCACATCCGAAATAGGACGTTATATTGAGGATTCATGGCCCATGGCGGCTACTCCGCGTCATTTCGGTGATAGTAATAGCATTGTTACTATTTTATGGGTTATTTGAGTTCTTTGTTGACCGATAATCATCAGATCGACCATAGAGTTAAGGATTGCCAGAAAGAAATAGTTCAGAATTGCTTGAAAATCACATAATTTATCCTTATAAGAGAAGAGAATTTTGCATTTTTCCTTATTGAATTAATTATTTTTGTTCGAAAATCTGATCAGCGTAAACAAACATACAATATTAGTTATAGTATGTTTGTCAAGATTTTCTGCAATTGGCAAAGTTTTCTGTAGTTTGTCTATCATAATAGAAAAGTTTCATCTTAATAAGTAGGTACATTACCTACCACAATACGGTGGGTCGAACATCCATACTGAAATATCAACATTGTCATTTTTTCAATACACCATCCAATACGCCACAAATTTCGCCACATTTACGCCACACTACATTCCGTCGAATTATGGATTCGACGATACAGAATTTGAAGTTTATGATTTCAATAGATTTGAATAAAATATATTTGTGGCGCTAGACCAACGCACCGTGTCGTGTAATTGCCCACTAACAGGGTTAACAACCAAGGTTATCAACGTCAACCATGCATTATAACCGTATAACAATTTGGTGCTTCGAACAACTTTACGCCATTCCGATTTCTAATCTAATTAATTACTTATAATCATGGGAAGTGTCGGTATTCTTTTTTTACATTTTACTATCATACGAGTACTCACTATATTAAAGAAATGTTTTGTTATTTGGCTTAATTATATGTTATAATGTTTTTCCAACTAAATCATTGTGCATTTGTGCCCGACCTTTCCCTATTACAGATAGAGAGTTGGCTTCAACCCATTAATGGCCCACTACTGAGCACGGGTCTCTCCTCTTGAGGAGGCCTAGAGCATACTCCACTACGCTGCTCCAGTGCGGATTGGTGGAGGGGTTGGTGGCCAACCCAATTGTCGGAAGTTTTCATGTCGCCCGAAGGCCTCCGACATGGCTTAACGACTGTTATCTTACGACAACAACCGGGACAGACGGCTTTACATGCTCTCCGAAGCACGGAAACGCTCAAGAAATTTTGCCACCAGCGCTCACCCATCCAACTACCGACCGCGCCCGCTGTTGCTTAACTTTGTCGATCGCTTAGGATCGACGCATTGGACCAATCATTGGACGCAACTCGAGAGGTAGGAACTGACAGATGAATGACAATAAAGTACTTATGAATTAATTTTAAACATGGCGGCATTAGTTCAAATTTTCACCACTTCACAGATAAGTCTGTCGCTTTGTATCTGTCGTATTTTGCCCCCATTAGGGGCTACCACTAGTAGGGTACGTGTAATTCTATCTGATTTAATAGAGTTTATTTAAATTTGAGATGTCTTAACATTTATCCGAAAAATTATACATACCTATATCAATTATCCTACGCATTATAAACAGCCATATCCAATACACTGTCTCTAAAATTAATAGTTGCGTGACTCGATCCCAGCGTTCCCAAGCCATGGACGGTAAGAGCATTAAACATTTCGGATATTTTGATTAGCATATAATTATCATCGTACATTGAATCCCAATTAGTTGCGTGCGTGCTCTCCATCAATAGGTGACATTGAATGAATAGGGTACATCGGATAGAATCAGCCGAATTACTATCAGCTACTTCCTATATTAGTATATTGTTAAACAACACATAAAACTAACGATACCTAATCTAATCTCTCTTAGCTTCAATACTTTATGCAGTTTTAATTTAGGAAGCAATTTTTTTTCGTCTTTCTTTACGGAACTAAAGAGTTTCAACTGATAAATACTCAACATAATTATTTGAGACTTCTCTATGTGTGAGTTGATATCTAGGCTACTTTTATACTAGGAATTGGTTCTATTCCTAAGGAATAAAAGTCTGTGTGGAACTCCAGTCAGTTTCGCCCTGACCACGAGTCATCGTGGATAACTAAATGTAGGCGTAAAAGGAAATCATGAGTCTTCTTAGTTTAATATATACATACTTTATGTATATCTATAATAATTATAATAACTTTATTTCCAATTTAATAAAAATAATAAAAATTGAAAAAATATTTATTTTAAATTTATACACGAATATAGTTGGTATACGATATTTACTAACGATATTTAACAAGTATATAATACTTGTTACTATAGCCATAATACTGGGGATGACACTACCTTAGCTTGTAAAAACTGAAGCAGAAAGCAGGTATCGTATACCAACTATATTTATATCAACAATGTAGAGTTACATCTGTTAACTTTGCATATACTCGAGCACCGATGTTGCAATGCGACATCAGAATCAGGAAATGACTCCATCGCGGCTGGCTGCCGCTACCCTGCTCTGCACTCATGTAAAAACGATCTAATAAACACTGGAAGTGGCCTTCATTTTCACCAATAATTCTATTTCATCAATTCAATTCTCAATTAATTCTATTTCACTTTGCTTCTGCATGAAATAAGTTGGAGCGCTGTAGTTAGAATTCTTGAATAATCTCAAAATTCTAATTTCTTATTTAATTAATTAATGTTTTCACCAGATTTAGGCCCGTATAATAAACTAATCTGAGTTCAAGACCGGGATCTCACATCTTAAAAATAAAACGACTAAGGTACGTTTTATATGACTATTTAATTTTTTCTTATTAGATTTGGCTGTTGTCTGAGCAAAATCTAAGTGTGCTTTATACGATAGATATCACCAAGATCGGTTTATTAATACGGGCTTTAGAGAACTCAAATTAAAGGTCGTTGCATACGTAACGTGCACGGGACGGGGACGGGACGTGGACAGGGCATAATATAAATATACGTGCGTGCCCCGTTCCCGTCCCGTCCGTGTCTCCGTGGCGTATGCGCTATCGTTTACATTTTCTATGAAACGATGTTTCCAAAACTTCACGTCCCGTCCCGTCCCCGTCCCGACCACGTTACGTATGCATCGACCTTAAATCTCACTTGCGGCCATTCCAGCCGCAGCGACATCTGTCGACGCCACGTTGTTACGCTACAAATACCCATGTTTGAACATTAGCGAGTCCGCCATGTTAGGTTTTTTCATTTGATGTTAGATTAACGATGAAAATTGGTCAATAGGATGTGTACCTTACACATACGGAATGTGGATGTACACGCGTCATTCCAACGATATTTGATTGATATGATATGATTGATATTGATTATTTACTCACTTGTTTGAAAGTAGATTGATATCTCTCGGTAGTTTATGAAAAGAAGGTAGTGAATGTCTGTATCTATTACTAGTATTCTTTTATTTATTTTTTATTTATTTCAAATTTCATGTACACGATTAAACTTAAATTAAAACGTTATTTAAATCAATAGTACATAGGAACTGCTTATTTCAAAATGAAATTTCTTCCAGCAGACCTGGTAGTTGAAATTTTATGCGAGAGGCAAATTTAGCGTGCACATAAAAAATACGGAATATTCTACATATACTTAAATATATTCAAATACATATATAACATAATACATACTTTATTAATGTTTCTAACTCATTTTTCGATCATTTTTGAACTTTGAGATATTTACCTTAGTAGATAGTTTATAGCGCCACATTTTGTGTCATTGCCATGATATTAGGGGATTTTTTAGCATGCGCCTCAGTTTTTACATGAATACTTTCATTACGTTTCATTAATATAAAATTCAATTTACTAATTAGTAATTAATTACTAAAAATGTAGCACTGGGAAGGTGTTGAACGTTGGTCTGGTCACCCACAACACAGGCCTATCTTTATATGGGATCAAAATTCTAAGCAAATAATATTGTTGGAATTATGGAATTTTACAATAATGTACACATAAAGGAAGAATCCAACAAATGATCGTATCATCTGATGGTAATTGGTCATCATCGCCCATGGACACCACAATGCGTCCCCAGCCAAGGACAAGGCAATGGATCAGCATTATTTTTAACTAAAACTCTACACGAGGCTTTCGCCGCGTTTTCCAGGATAATAATTACCCTATATCTTATCAGGTCTTGTCAATGATATTATGATGTAAAAAAGAGGTAGATATGTCACTAGCGCGCCGACGATGAAGAGCGTAAGAACAGGCAATTGACCGTTCTGCTCGTAGGCGCTCTGTCAATACAAGACGATACGAACGCTTTTGTTGTTGTCAAAAGTGCTTGACATTTGACGTACAACGTTAAAATGCCTTCGTGTATTATACCCATAGATGTAGATAGTATACCAATGTGATTGGTGCAGTGAAACAAAAGATAAACATGTGTGTGTTGTAGCTCTTTTCGGAACAGATTTTTTTGTTGATTTGTAAGGGCATAACGTATCTATATTTTTTAAATATCATTGGGTCTTCTCAAATCATGGTCTACTTGTATACAAAATTTCATGAAAATCTGTTCAGTAGTTTTTCTGAGACTGAGTTACAAACATTCATACTAACATTCACATTTATAATATTAGTAGAATCATTAGAAAATATAATTTATTTATCACAAAGATAATGGATAATATACAGAACTCTCAGTATAATATTATTTTATTTCTTACTTGGTATATTATTACACAAATATAGCGTACTCGAGGAATTCGAACTGTAGATACAGCCTCTCTCACTGTTTGCTTTGAATTGATTTTAACAACAATGTTTAGAGATTTTCTTCGCATGTAGGTGCAAAACGAAAAGATTCATAGCAATAGTTAATATTATCACTGTGTAGACCGGGATACTTAGTTAATACTTATAGCATAAGTTCGTCGCCTTCGATGTAGGAAAAAAGTCGCCAAGATTATACTTGCTATTTTTTTGCAGGTTATAATTAGGTATGTAGGACTGTGAAATTTGGCATAAATATAAAATTTACACGAAGTATAATGAATAAAGCTCTTCTTTTCAACATCGAATGACCATTACAACCTTTGTAACAAAATAAATAAGTATTAAGAAACTTCACATTATCCGCAATCAAATAACCACACAACATGTATTAATATTATTTATAGTTTATTTATAGGATAGACCTATCCCATAAATAATGTTTACTACAAAATAGTTAACGTACGCAGTAAAATTCCGCGTAAAATGAATATCAATCAATGACGAGGAGCATAATAAAACAAGACGTAAAATAAACGTAAAAATGTTATAAGCTTGTAAACATAAATCCGTTTAAAATACATCCACCCATGCACACGTGTAAAACGCGTTCCAAATTTGAACACTACTTAATTAAGAAAAAAATTGTCATCTTTGAATGAGATGAGACTGGTTCCGTACAATAAATAAAAATTAATATGAACCATCGGATATTCCCGATTCCTGAGGAAATTTACAAAATCTAAACTACGAATTTTATTTTTAAGCTTAGTCATTTATGGTTCTTTGCAGAGGATCAGGGGCGTAGCTACCGCCGTATCAGCCGTATCAATTATACGGGGCCCCCAGCGTACAGGGGGCCCCCACTAACACTCCCAAAAAAAAGCTCGCTTGCGGCCTACGACCGCTACAGTTGGCTACCTACGTAGAGAGGGCCCCACAACAAAAATTGATATGGGGCCTTCATAGGCCTAGCTACGCCACTGCAGAGGATAAGCATTTTTTGTTGTTATTAGACTTGAATAGAATGATGACAGATAGATCAGACACGTAAACCTATAAAGGTTCAATATTTCTTCAGACGGAACCTCAGTTAAGTCCACTTATATTTATAAACCTAAATGGGTCGTTTTGCGATGAGACATGTCGTAAACTATCAAAATTAGATACGCATGTCAAACTTTTATATCCCTCACGTCATTTAAATGAGAAACAGTAGGTGGGATCAAATCTCAAAGAATACGTTCTTAATTGGTAACAAATTGAAAAGATACCTTTAAAATAGACACGTTTCGAAACATTTCTACCGTTTTGGCTTAATGATTTTGAATGTTTCCTTGATTGCTGTTGAATTAAACATAATTAATTCGTACGTATAAGAAAACATGTTTCATAGATATCATCGTTATTACCTTATGCTAAATAGACATGCCAATCTATTTCACATATTACAAACTGTTTCATGATGGGAATAGGTAAATTTTAATTATTGCTAAGCTATGTCGTGACATTCCTTGAAGTGACTAAACATTTAAATCGGAAATTAAATTAATCACAGTATTCAAGTACATTTGTTAATTATTGTATTAAATTAGCTAAAACAAAGTTATTATTTATATATATTTATATTATAACTTTGTACTAGGTGTACCGATTTTGATGATTCTTTTTTATACGAAAGCTGGTGCTTGTCATATTGTCCCATATAGGAGTGAGATCTGACAAGCAGTTTATGAGTTATCCCTAATAACGCGTACACTACGTTGATGTTACTACTTGTTCAAATTACATTATCAAATTAAATTTTAAAATTACAGTTCAAACAAATAAAATTCCAATTCACTCAAATATTTACAATTATTGTTCAAATTGCATTTTATTACTTGTTCAAAGACTATTTCAGTGAAGTTGGTTATTTTTTTAAGTTATTTGGTTTTTTAACCGACTTCAAAAAAAGGAGGAGGTTCTCAATTCGACTGTATTTTTTTTATGTTTGTTACCTCAGAACTTTTGACTGGGTGAATCGATTTTGATGATTGTTTTTTTAAACGAAAGCTGGTGCTTGTCATGTGGTCCCACTTAAATTTTATTGAGATCTGACAACGGCATCCATGAGAAAACCATATAGGGTCTTAAATTTGCATTAAGTAAGTGAGTGACAAATGGACAAATAACTCAATATCCCGCCAACCGATTTCGAGGATTCTTTTTTTAGCCGAAAGCAGGTGCTTGTCATGTGGTCCGACATAAATTTGAACGAGATCTGACAAGTAGTTTTTGAGTAATTTTGAAGTCGGTTATTTTTTGTTAGTAAAATTTAGATTATATCACAACATACTGACAATTTGAATAAGTCCTTATGTGGCTAATAATAAGTCCTTTAAATTAATCTGTTCAATACCGTACCAGAAGAGAGTAGGTAAGTCGTTTGTGATGTTGCCAAAAGCGCTCATCCGTATTAAAACTCTAAACCCGCGTGTAATGCATCGTAATGCGGTTTGATAATTAATTATTGTAACTAATTGTCGAGGAATTAGTTTCTCGTGCGTTTGATCTTAGATGTTATATTACACGGTGCATGTATGAGCTCGAGTTAGATAGTTAAAATCGACCATTAAAAATGTGTTTTTCGACCGCAGAATTGGATTTGATTCGGGTCTCCTTCTTACTTTTTGGCCATTTTATTTATGAAAATAGCCGACAAACATCAGGTCCACCTGATAGTTAGTGGCTATCGTCGTCCATGGACATATCTACCAGATAACATTTTAGCCGTATAGGGGCGGCGTAGAATACTAAACCCAATCCCACGCCGGATTGGTGTCGTAAAAGGCGACTAAATCCGGCCCGCTGGTGGTAGGGCCCCTGTATTACGTTAGGGAATGAATTTCCTAAAATCCGATAGCCTATGACACTCACAATAATGTGGCTTTCTATCGGTAAAAGAATTTTCAAAATCGTTACAGTAAATCCAGAGATTACCCCCTACAACCTCACAAACTTTACCTCTTTATAATATTATTATAGTATAGATTTACATACGAGTTTATTCCACAAAGGGGCCATCCATAAATTACGTCACACTAATTTCATGACTTTTTGACCCCTCCCCCCCTTGTCACATTTGTGAGACCTCCCCCCTAGTGTGACGTCACATATTATGAAATTTTACACCTAAAAATTATTAAATTAAAACAGCAGTTCCGAAATAAGTTTTATTTCCATTAATTGTTTTTTTAATATTTATCTATACATACCAATTATTCGAGTTTGAAATGTGACGTCACGAAATTTAGGACCCCCTCCCACCCCTTGTCACACAATGTCACACTTCATCGACCCCCTCTCCCCCCCTAACGTGTGACGTAATTTATGGATGGCCCCAAAGTGGCCCCCTTGGCTACGGTGGCCAAGTACAAATTAGTAGACTTCATACATCATTGAGAACGTTATGGAGAACTCTTGTGCATAAAGACGCCTCGCGAAGTTTTTCTTCACCAAAAAAGATGATATTACATACATACATATACATACGTAGCTTTAAAATTACATACGAACCCTAAACTCAGGTTCACCAACGTTCTACGTATAACATATATCTAGTTATTACTATCTATTCCGTGCCGGCTATCACTTAATGTCTATTGAAGTAAATTGAGCTGTAAAATGACAGCTCTAAAGCAGTTCAGCTCACAACCGGTTGACATACTGGTGACCTGGCGGGCACCACACGTGTCTATTGTCTATTTACCAAATACAGAGCACAGAGCTATTCTGCAATCATTTACATTCAATCGATAAAATAACAATGGCAGGCTAAAACCTCTCTTTTATCGTCGTCAAGTTCTGGCTTCATCGCCAGTTCCTAGGACATCAAGCGAGCCCAAACTTTATTCTAGTGTCTAATCTCTACTCTAATTTTTCTTTAGCCATTTTCCAGCTTCATCATTAGAACAGCTTTCAGATATCATTATACATATATGTATTTAGTGCACTTACCGTCCTTTATTTGATCACCACTTACCGTCAGCTGGAACTGTTTTCAAGCATTAACTTAACGTATTTACTTACACATAAGTATCTACATGTTTTTAATGCTATGTTATAGAAATTACGTCATATCTTGTCGTCCAAAAAATTACCTTAGATCCTGAAGTCTAAGATGTTGTTGCCAGTAATGACATACAGCTCCGAGACGTGGCCTAATACTCAAACTGAAAGTAGTTCAGCAGTCTTTGGAGAAGGTATTTCTCTACGTGATCGTAGACGAACAGGGTATCATAGCTCAGAGAATTAACTGCCTTCACTCTGCCATTGCTATCCAACTTAACAGGATAATACATGCTTAAAACTAGATCAGGTCTACATCAATAGAACTGAAAATGAAATTATCATTTAAATATGGAATATCCCAAGTCACAACGCCGTGACCGTTGCACGACTGGAGTCCGGGCCGTGACGTGCCTGACGTGACATTACCACTATGTCACGCGTCACGCGTCACGCCGGCTCTATATCCGACTTAACGGTTCGATAAATAAATGAGTGTTAAGCTTCTAAGCTTATCTAAACTAGCTTTTACTGGCGACTTGACAAAATTGCTACTAATATTATAAAGAGGTACCCAGACCTTTTTCGTGTGAACTACGAATACAAAAAATGAAGCTTCTTCTTCACTTCTTCTCCAAGCAAATTTTATCTACTCAGGCATACCAAATATAACAATCCAGTACTTTAAAGTTTCTTGTTTAAAATAAATAATTTAATATTCATCTTAATATATATAAATTATGTGTCACGTTGTTTGTACGCGATGGACTCCTAAACTAGGTACTTAACCGATTTTAATCAAATTTGCACACCGTGTGCAGTTTGATCCAACTTGAAAGATTTTACATCTCAAAATAAAAAATAAAAACTTTTGACAGAACGAAGTCTGTCCGGGCAGCTAGTAATAATATAATTTTAAATTATTATTCGAAGTCACAAGAAAAAGTGTGACAAATGAAGAAAATGTATTACAATTATTAAAGAAAAATTCATTAAAAAATGTCAATGTGTAGTACAGGAAGTAACTCTTTGGAAGTAGAATTAGGGTCGAATTTCGATCGTAATGAGGGTCTCTACACTTCCAATCATACCAATTTTGCCAGTAATTAAAAAATTGTAAGCGTACCGATAACTTGATATTGAAAAATCATAATCTTATAGATTTAATTTGATTTAATTTAATTTAATTTGGTTTAATTTCTCTTTAAATTTTTAATAATTTTTAATTTTTGACATGTATCTATAGGTAGGTAGGTACATGTTAAACACATAATGTTTTTAATTTGTTTTGATTTGACTTAAGTAGTTATAATTGGTTTTGATGTAATTTAATTTATTTTAATTCAATGAGCTTATTCTTTTACTTTTTATTTTTATTTAACTTTACAGTTACATTTTAAATATTAATTATAATGAAAGTTTTGAATGCCTTCATTGTGTATGATGGAATTTATTGTAGTGTATGAATTATGAAATGTATTCTGAATTAGAAATAATGAATAAAATAATAATAATAAGTGCAAATAGTACTGTAATACTTCTACGGAAAAAAATTAATAATCAGGCATTACAGTCCCCGAATAATGTGTAAAGGGTGGGATGAGACTGTACAGTTCACCGGTACGATACTAGATGGCGCTATTGTCATATTAATAATGAAGGCAGAAAAAAAATTACGAGTTCTCCTTATGGATAAAATTCGACTTTAATCAATTGAAATTTTGAGAAAAACATAAATTTTCACCTTTCGAACATTTTTCTACATCTGTAATCTATACTATTCTATACCTACTATATTAAGTTGTATAATTTAACTAGGATCATTATAATATCAGGTAATTATATTTTTGTCTTATTTAATCCTTCTGTGGTGTAAACTGTAAGGGTTCAGTATTACTTTTAACAAGATTCGGGGTTTGTTTTTTTCTTTTTAGTTTTTTAGGAATTCGGGTTTTTGTTCTTTAATTAATTAATACCTTATTCTGTAAGTTTTTTAGCGATTTTTAGCGATAATTGCGTATCATAATACCTGATAGGTGATAGGTTTAATCATTAGTTTCCAATAAAGTCACTGGTAATAGATATGTTGATATATAAAAATTAAAAAAGTATAGCATTTTTGTAAATCAAAATAACGTTAAAATTGTAGGTATTTTTAATATTTTGTAAACTTATCATAAAAATGAATTCAAAGCAAATATAAAATCAACAATGGACACTTGTTTCCGCCCGGGATCGAACCGGGGACCTTGTGCGTGTGAAGCACACGTGATAACCGCTACACTACGGAAACTTATCATAATTTGATGGAATATTGCATATGTACATAAAATTACTACAGTTGTTATTTGATTATATCAGTTTTAACGAAGTATTTAGTACATAAGCAACAGATAAGATTATGACTAACAAACCGTGGAGTCACGATCATCTAAAATTAGAATGAAATTAATGGGTCAATTGGTATTGAATCGTGAACACAAACTGACAGACTGACAAGAGTAGCAATGACTAAACAATCCGATATTTATAACAACTCGAGCTAAAATTGAATTGACTCGATCAATTGCAAAATCACAGATAATTATAATAACGAACAGATACCCAGTACGTGACTCAAAAATGGTCCCAAAAAAATGGTGTCAAATTTGACACCATTGATAGATCGCCCCGCCAATCCCGCCATAATTACGTCAAATAGAACTTAGCGCGTAAACACTCACGAGTAATTTTGCATTTAAATGACTGTTTGTGCTATAATCTTATAAAAACTATATCACAAACATTGAAGTATAATGACACAGAAAGGACATCTCAAACAAAATATGTGTTCCACCGCCGGCTTGCCCTCCGTTCTCTTTTCAAACTAGAAGGCTCGTTTGCACACTTGCCATAGAGTAACTTTGTACATGACATTTGACGAACCAAGACAAGCAGTCACCGACTCCAAACCTTTACAAGCTCTTACTCCAACTTTATTTAACGTGTAAAAGCGTTTGAACGATTTTCAAACGTAATTACCATTGATTTGTGTCAAAAATCCAACAACTTTAATTGGTCACAAGCATCGCGTCGGCAATCTTAAGCAAGTCTATTTAGTACATTAACACGCTTGCGGCTTGGCAAGTACGTAAACGAGGCTTATGATTTTTTCAATGAATAAAAAAAAGCGGCCAAGTGCGAGTCGGACTCGCCCATGAAGGGTTCCGTAGCAGCAAGTAACATAATATAAAAGTTCTTGTAGTTCGTTGTAACTTTGATCGAGGTAAATTGCGGTTTATGATTTATGACGTATTAAAAAAAACTACTTACTAGATCTCGTTCAAACCAATTTTAAGTGGAAGTTTGTATGGTAAAGTACATCACATATTTTTTTTAGTTTTATCATTCTCTTATTTTAGAAGTTACAGGGGGGGACACACATTTTACCACTTTGGAAGTGTCTCTCGCGCAAACTATTCAGTTTAGAAGAAAATGATATTAGAAACCTCAATATCATTTTTGAAGACCTATCCATAGATACCCCACACTAGGGTTGCCAACCTCAAATTTAAAAAACCAGGATTTGAAGTTGGAGAAACCAGGACAACTCAGTTAAAAAACAGGACGCAGTAATAGAGTTGCAATTAGGCCCTATGATATTGGAGCTATTCTAAATACCGGAATTGGTTTTCGATATTGACCCCAGATTCCGGAATTAGTTCCGATATTGGTTGTTGAAATAAAAAAAAAACCCGCCTGCTATCCAAAAACGATTATGATACACTTTTTTGAAAACCTTATGAAGAGCTCTTTAATTTGATACCCATATTGCATTATTCTATTTATTTTAATTTTTTGATAATTCAAACAAATTGTTGAGGATGAAATAAATGGTTTGAAAAAATATTATATATTAACTTTTAATTATTTCATAAAAATTAAGATAAATTGAGTACTAAAATCTTAATTTTTATACAGACAACTTAGTTTTTATACAGTGTTCAGTTTTCATTTAGGTTTGTTTATAAAGAGTTTCTTATACGTTTATCAAAATTACTTTAAGTAAATGTCTTCATAATTATCACAGCAACAATAGCTCGCTATCAATCAGGATAACATAAAACATATAACTATTATGATAATAAGCAACAAATATAATAAAATACCTACCATAAACCCCGAAAGTTGAAACCCGAAGTTCTGAGAGAAACTGAGAGATACTCCGGATGGTAGTATGCCTCCTCTCAAGCTCCAGCTCCCCGCGGGATGGTCGAACGAGCTAAACTGACCTGATAGAGACTACACATTCTACATCCCGGACGTCAGCCTGTATGACATTAGAGAGGCTTTCAAACAGCTTTAAAAAACAAGGCATCGGGAGATGACGATATCACTACCGATTTGCTGAGAGCTGAGGGAAACCCTTTCTAGTGGCGCTCCAAAAACTGTCTGAAGCCGTCATCCATACTGGAACTACCTTGGAAGACTGCAGGTTACCTGGTTTCAGGCAAGGGGACGGTTATATCATAAAACTGTTCACCGCTGCGATGGAAGACGTGTTCAAGCTGATGGAGTGGAAAGGACGTGGAATTAACATCAATGACGAATACATCACACACCTGAGATAAGCCGATGACATAGTCATCCTGGCGAAACGAAAATAATGTCGAATGTCTATGTCACACGCGTACCGATTGTTGTTAACGGCGCTACTCTCGAAGTTACAGACGAATACATGTACCTGGATATATAATATAAATGGGTAAATCGGGCTGCGTTCGCGAAACTGCGTCATATCTTGTCGTCCAAAACATTACCTCAGTGCCTGAAGTCGAAGGTATTCAAGAAGTGTGTGTTGCCAGTGATGACATACGGCTCCCGAGACGTGGTCCTTTACTGTCGTCCGAATCCACAAGCTCAAAATTACACACCATGCTATCGTGAGGGCTATGCTCGGTATTTCTACGGTAGGTCTGGCCACATAGCTCAAAAGGCCGATAATCGTTGGGGAAGAAAGGTCCTCGAATGGCACTCACGTCTCGGAAAATGAAGTATAGGAAGCCTCTCGACCAGATGGACTAACGGCCTAAAGAACAGTGGGCATCCGCTGGACTCAGAAGGCTCGAGATCGGTCATAGTGGCGCAAGTTAATAATAAAATAATATAATAAATAATATAAATAAAATAAATTATTTGATTAAAGTTTCATCAGATATGTTCATCATAGCATATTTTTGAATATTTACGGATTACAACTAAATCTTTCTGAATCAAATGCTGCTTTTGAATACGACAAAAAGATTGATTTCATACAAATATTACAATTTCTTAGTCAGCTTATCTATAAAGGTAATAATGGTGGCGCGAGGGGTACACAAGGGATAGAAAAAATTGGATAATTGGGTTCGTGGGTGCGTTCAGAAATAAATAAATACTCGAAATATATATTTTGTTTAGTAACAATGAATACCGGAGTTACTATAGTGAAACACTCAGTTCTGGGAACTGAAAAATTGCTCGAGATTCCGGAATTGCGAAATCTCGGAATTCCGGTATCCATGCCCTACTTGCGAGCCGTGAGGCCACCCGTAACGTAAAAGTTTTTACAAGAGGCGCACGAATTTTAAAAACTAAAAACCCAGGACGCTGCTTAAAAACTATCCAGGACGTCCCAGGACACTACAAAAACCAGGACGTGTCCTGGGAAAACAGGACGGATGGCAACCCTACCCCACACGTATGGGTTTGATGAAAAAAAAAAATTTGAGTTTTAGTTCTAAGTATGGGGAGCCCCCAAAATTTATTGTTTTTTCTATTTTTGTGTGAAAATCTTAATGCAGTTCACAGAATACATCTAGTTACCAAGTTTCAATGATATAGCTCTTATAGTTTCGGAAAAAAGTGGCTGTGACGGACGGACGGACGGACGGACGGACGGACGGACGGACGGACGGACGGACGGACGGACGGACGGACGGACAGACAGACAGACAGACAGACAGACAGACAGACAGACAGACAGACAGACAGACATACAGACATGACGAATCTATAAGGGTTCCGTTTTTTGCCATTTGGCTACGGAACCCTAAAAATGGCGGAAACATTGCACAATAATGAAATAAATTGGTTTTGGTTGATGTAAGTTAATGTTTTGTTTCCTTGCCAATGATAAGTAACACAACTATTATTTTATTTCGTAGTTGGGTTAATTTCAACAAACACGAATTTTGTCTAATTACAGTGGCGAATTTAAAATTGCAGTTTCTTATAATTTTTTTTTGGCCTAAATAATAAGTAAATATTAGTACTACTTAATCATATACTAGAAATCGAAAAAAAATATTAGTTCATGAGATATTTCCATATGAAATTATCAAATGCCACCGAAATTATTAAAGGACCACCGGAATTAAAATTTAAACCTGCTGTTTCTAATACATTTTATTTTGCATAAATAATATGTAAATAGTAGTAATAATTAGTCACTTAATAGAGATCGAAATAAAAATTATTAGTTCCGGAGATATTTTCAAATTAGGTACATTATCAAATGCCACTGAAATTAGGACCACTAAAATTAGAATCTGATACACCGAAATTGATTTATGCCAATGAGAAATAATAAAGGCAAGATTAGATAATTAATGTAATTTATAAAGCGAAAAACAATGTGAATAATACGCTCAATATTCATGTAGATTACACTTAAGCACTAAATTATTTATTCTCTACTTTTATTTTATTTTATTTTTTATTTATTATTCAGGACCTTGATTAATATTATATTTTTTTTTAATAAATTATAAAAATATATTAAATAAACATTCATATAACAAACATTATAATATTCCTAAATAATGAAATAATAATATAATGTCTACTCTTAGTAAGTTTGTAGTGTATATCTTGTTGGTGTGACAAATACAATAAATAAATAAATACCTAAACCATAAAGGAAAAGGTTCTCATGGGGTGAGACTTTACGCCGTCTATATAATTTTATCTATCAACAAATAGCGCAATATTTTAAAGTTTAATGCCGAGAACAGTGCCATCTCTCGTAAAATGGACTTGCTTTTTAATAGCCCCATTGGTTAAGGCCTACTGTCCACGGCGCTTTATTTAACGATTGCATGCAAGCTGCACAATGAAACATAGGCAATAGGCAAACGCGAAGATGATGCTTCGTGAACAGCTTTCGTAATTTTACTACGGACAAGACGATGCAAGCAAGCTTGACGATAGCGTGCGTATGGCGTGGAACAGAAGGTTTATCGCTAATTATGTAATAAATTGGCATTATTAGTGACATAGTGACTGACATCAACAACTTTAACTTTAGTAACATGAACTTCAACTTCAGCTTCAAACTTAACTTCAATTTCACCTTTAACTTCAGTTTTTGTGGTTTACCCATGTAGACATGAAGGTAAATAAATCCTTACCAAGTTTTTGTTACCATGTCTCCACTGCGTCGAGTTAGATGATTCATTTCAACTACATTTACCACAGTGGGCTGCATTCGGGAAACTGCGTCATATCTTGTCGTCCAAAACACTATCTCAGTGCCTGAAGTCGAAGGTGTTCGAGCAGTGTTTGTTGCCAGTGATGACATATGGATCCGAGACATGGAGCTTCACAACTGGCCTAATGCATAAGCTCAAAGTCACCCAGCGAAATATGGAACGAGCTATGCTCGGTGATATGAGTAGCTCTACGCGATAGAATTAGAAATGAGGAAATCCGTAGACGAACGAATCTGACCGACATAGCGCGGAGAATAAGCCGGCTGAAGTGACAATGGGCTGGCCATATAGTTCGAAGGACCGATAACTGTTGAAGAAGAAAAGTCCTCGAATGGAGACCACGCCTCGGAAAAAGGAGCACAGGACGCCCCTCCGACCAGGTGGACTGACGCCCTGAAGAAGACAGCGGGTATCCGCTGGATTCAGAAGGCTCAGGACCGGTGAGAGTGGCACTTGTTAGGAGCGGCCTATGTCCAGCAATGGACTTCCAAAGGCTGATGGATGGATGTATGGATACCTAAGAGTGACTTTTTCAAATAATTATAATTCAGTATATGCTATGAATGGTAAATTGGCACTCCTGTTTATGACTTCGATGGCGTGGAAATGTCGAACTATCGACAACTTATCGACAACTTTTATCACGTAGAAACGAACCTTGTCGAACTATGGACATGTTACTTTTATCAGTAACGTCCGTTTTGGAATTGTCGAATTTAACTTAAGTTTGAATTCGAGACACGTAGTGACTCTTACGACCGTTTCTCAATCGAAAGGTTAACATGAGGCAAATTAACAGGAACTACCTACTCTATCTTCTCTAGTTAAAGGCTTAGGCACTTGTCATGCAAAACAATAAGAAACGAATAGTTGAAGAGAAATAATAAAAGTACTAATGGTTTATTTGTTTTCGTTGCAGCGTCGCTGCTTTCTTCATGGTTGGCAATGCGTTGGTGCCTTTTGATGTTACTGACGTCCCTGGCCGGCATCAGATGGCCTTGATGCTCATTTATCTGCTATTCAAATATTATAAATCACTTCGGATACTGATTCATGCACATTAGTGAGTATCTCTCAATGTAGGTAGGTACTTCATTAAATGTTTTGGAGTTTTGATCAAATCGATTTTCATGTTTAACCCCGCGGTATGAAAAACTATGAGGATTAAAATCAAACTTTTTCCGTTACGATATGCGTTACAGAATCTATTTCTTAATATAATTTTGAGTTTTCTAGAAAAAGAAAAACTGCTGTCTGACAATCAGTTCGGCTTTAGATCCGGGAGATCCACAGAACAAGCAGTCTTATGTTTGACAGAACACATAGTGAAGCATCTGGATAAAAAGGATAAATGTCTAGCTATATTTTTAGACCTCGCAAAGGCGTTCGACACTGTTTCTATCTCTCACTTATTGCGCAAAATGGAACAACTTGGAGTTCGTGGAATAGCTTTGGAATTATTCAAATGTTATCTAACCCATAGAAAACAACGTATTAAAATCGGAAAATACATAAGTGACGATACCGAAGTAATATTTGGCGTTCCACAGGGCAGTGTGTTAGGTCCTAGCCTCTTTCTTATTTATATTAACGATCTCTGTAACTTATCACTTAAAAATTGCAAAATTTTTACCTATGCAGATGATACTGCGTTAGTGTTTCATGGCACTAATTGGGAAGAGGCTAGGACTCTAGCAGAAAACGGTCTTAGAGCTACAATGACCTGGTTGCGACAAAATGTACTAAGTATTAATTTACAAAAAACAAAATACATCACCTTTTCCATAAAGAAAAACCATCTCCCTGCTGAAAATAGCTCAAAATTAAAAGCCCATAACTGTCAAAAACCTATAAGTCATCTATGTCAGTGCTTTGAACTAGAACGAACTACAACTATAAAATACCTTGGGGTTACATTGGATCAAACACTAACATGGAAACCGCAGATCACAGTTCTTAGTGGCAAATTGAGACGACTTATATTTATATTTAAAAAACTGAGAAATATAGTTGGTTTAAACCTTCTTAAAACAATATACTACGCGTTGGCTCAATCAATATTAACCTACTGTATTACAGCGTGGGGTGGGTCTTGCAAAACCAACATTATACAACTTGAGAGAGCACAGCGAGCGCTGCTCAAGGTGATGACAAATAAACCCTATTTATACCCAACTCAAAAACTATACGAGACATGCGGTATACTATCAGTCAGAAAGCTATTCATAAAACAAACAATTCGAAGCCAACACAGCAAGATACCTTATGTTAAAAACATAAACAATATTCGTAGAAGTGATAGAATATGTGAGTCAGTGAAAGTTAACACGAATTTCGCGAAAAGATTTCAGTATTCCATTGGCCCGTATCTCTATAATAAAGTTAATAAAACGTTACCTATTTACCACCTCAACTCCAATAGATGTAATTTAGAAATATGTAAATGGTTACACAAATTAAACTATTCAGAAGTAGAAAATTTACTTACCATAATAAAATAAATAAAGTAGATATATTCATTTAATAACATAATATAGAAAAAATTATTATATATATATATAAACATATATGTAAATACCATATTATACTCATTACGTAATCATATAAATTATTATTTTTTATAAATAATTAATTAATAATGCATAAAAACCACAACGAATATTATAAAACAGTTAACGTCTTTGTTCTAATAACATGAAATTACCGAAAGGAAGGGACAACAATATATTATCTAAGATACAGGCTCAGCCTAGTTTAGATAATAGTGAACTTGCAACTAATATATTATGTTAAAGTTAAATCCCGCATTAATACAGTAATTGAAAAAGGTTAACAAATATATTAATCACAATGTTACACATCACGCAGAACAAGTCCACAGTTCATGTGGTCGCATGCAATAAGTAGATAGGTAAGCGTGGAAAAATCTACCCGCATCAAATAATATAAAATCGAGCGACAGTGAATAAGTAGATACGTTGTTGCTAAGTATTATGTTTTTTAGTTATTACCATAACATGTACCTATCTATGTCAATTATGAAAAAGTGTTATTGAATTGTACTAAAAATACAGTTAAATGAGTGGATATGTGATACCTTGTGTTATGTATACGAAAAAGTACGATCACGGTAAGACGATAACACTCTCGAGTTATTTTAAAATGAAATGTTTATTTGCATGTGATTAAGTTAAAACTGTAACCAACGTGTAACTTCTTATAAGAAATAAATTATTATTATTATTATTATTATTATTATTATATTTTTTACAGTAAGTTGGAATGAACGATTTTTTTTTACCATATTTCACCTCTTAGCCATATTTCACTTTCACCCTCTCTTAGTTAGTTTATGTATTATGGTCGGTTCTCTTCACAGGGGAAGAAATTTAAGCCCAGCTGTGGGATAGTTTATGTTGTACCAATCTACTGATATTATAAATGTGAATGTTTGTTTGTTATGTATGTATGTATGGATGTTTGTTACTCTTTCACGCAAAGCTACTACACGGATTTTCATGAAATTTTGCACATAGGTATACCATGATTTGGAATAACATGTAGGGTACCTAATATCCCGAACAACGTGGGCTGAACACTCGTCATGAATAAATATTAACGGCCTTATTCATAAACGCTTAACAAACTTATTTTAGCTATTGCATTGTTACATTATGTTTTAACTTTATTGCTTTTCATTAGAGTGAAATAAAATACATTATAAGCCTTCTATATCTTTGCTTGTTTTTTTATGAATAAAGGGCCATCCATAAATTACGTCACACTAATTTCATGACTTTTGACCCCCCCCCCCTCCTTGTCACAGCTGGTCACATTTGTGAGACCCCCCCCCCAGTGTGACGTCACATGTAATGAAATTTTACACTTAGAAATTATTAAATTAAAATACCAGTTCTGAAATAAGTTTTATTTCCATTAATTGTATTTTAATATTTACCTATACATGCCAATTATTCGATTTTGAAATGTGACGTCACAAAATTTAGGATCCCCTCCCACCCCTTGTCACACAATGTCACACTACATCGACACCCCCCCCCCTCCCCCCGACGTGTGACGTAATTTATGGATGGCCCCTAAAGGGGTAAGTGTTTACACGGTCAGAAATATTCCCTGTGCGGGTGGCATGGACAACACGTATAAGATATACTCACGCTACGAGAACAAACATTTATCTGAAATTAAGAAAGCAAAATATTTATTTACACCTTTCACATTAATATCTGCTCCAGCCAGGAATCGAACCCGAGACTCCTTCGGCACTTCACTACCAACTAAGCGTGTGTGATTACATCACTTATCGTTACTCGCCGACAGTAAAGCCACTACTCAACACGCAACGTATTTACATGTCGTTAAATTTTAAGTGTCATTTTAGTATTCAAAAGTCGTAAATATACGCCTCTTTGTCAATTAGGAATTCTTGAACCACCTCTGCGTTGGTTAGTCAAGATTTATCGACAGTACATTGTGTATAATGGATGTGCTTGTAAATCTGGTATTTTTAGATATTTTCTAATTAATAGCTAGTTTGGGAACCAGGTTTCAACATCTTAGATAGATATTACGAGTACTTTGAATGGATTGATTTTTGAATGCTACGATGATATTTATTGCAGCCTTAGATAGTAATACCAACTCTCTATTCGTACAAGTACACACACTCACACATTGACACTTTACTGCTTAAATCGCGAATCAAAAATTACGCACACATGGTAAGCGGGCGGCCATTGCTATGCTTCATTCTCGATTAGACGAGGTTACGTCCATCTTTTTTTCAGGTCTATGCCTGAGATATCACTATTTAGTACCGATAAAAATTATGTCAAGAAATTAAACAGACATAAATATAACAGCCAACTGTCATTAAAATTGTTTCAGTCTCAATATTTCTGTCAAAAATAGATAGATTTGAACTTTTCCAGACGTTATCTTACCTACCCTAGATAACCTCCACGGTGTTTGCATGCATCATTCATATTTAATAAACAATTTCAAGATATTATGGAAAGATAAAATGGATTTTTTTTCTTAGATTCCTTATTAAGAATCTTTTCCAAATTTTTAAAACCCAATTCACTATTTAGATAACTAGTAAAAATTTCAACATCAGGATAAAGTAAGAAGTAACAATAATTCAAGTTATTTTGCATTATAAAAACAATCGCAAAAATATACATACGACGATAGACTTAATTGACTTGTTTAAATATTAATTATGATTTAATATGGACCGCACGTCCATATTCAAATAATAGCGTGACGAAAGTGCTTTGAACTGAAAAAGAATTATTTATCTTGATTTGAAACTTAAACATGTTGGATAATGTTAAATAATAAAACATGCTGTATACAATAAAAGTACATTCAAATTATTTCGTTTTTTTGTATGTCTACCTACTTAAAAATGCATCAATACAAAATACAGAAGAAATTTCAAATATTTTTTTTAATATCCCTTTCAAGTCAAGTTACTCTTAAAAATAGTTGAGCAAAGAGACTTCCAGAGGTTTTTGGAGCCTCTAAAATCTAAATAAAGTAAAAAGTTTGCCAAGTATCTTTTATTAAAGTGCATTCCGATGCAGTCATTAACAACAAATTTAATGATGTATGATGTCGTTTTCCTCTTCCATACGAGTACAATAAAAAGTCTTAATCCAAGTAGGTACTATTTGTACCATTTGTCGTTTGTACACTCGCGCTGTCCTTGATCAAAGTATTTCAAAGTATTTTTAAAGTCGGTCGCGTTAATGTCAAAGTTTTACGAGCAATGCGACACCGCGAATAGTTCACACGAGGAACGCCATGAGTTTGAATCTAACAGGATTTTCTTGAATTTCTAACTTCATAGCCATAATGGCGGTGTTTGATGACCAATTATTTAAGTGTGATACAGGCAGTCTTAGTTTTTTATATGTATAATATGGAAATAAATATTAAATAATTTTGTAGGTTCTGATACATAATAAATCATTTTTTATAAAAATCTACAAGTTATGTACAAAAGTCGTTATAGCTCAGTCGATTTCAAAATTAAATTCTAATTGATTCTGTAATTTAGCGAATGTTTTTCCTGGGCCTAAAGCATTTTTCAATTATACACTGTTCCTTAATTCGTACCTACACTTGTAAGTTTCTGTAATTTTATACTTAAGTCACCATGAATTGTCACATTGAAGCGTCTATTTCCATGTGTGACAACGACAAAATATCGCACACTAACAAACTACATCGGCTGGCGCAAACATGAAAAATGTTTCATCATACTGACATAAACTAGGAAACAGGTACCCGATAATCATATACTTACTGTATGCCAAAGCGATTAAAAGTCCCGTTGCAAAACGGGTTCATTCTGATGTCATGGTGAACCTTCTCACAAGGCAAGTGTCATGCTATGAATGTTGATGGCATTATGTAACGCACACATGTTGCTTTGGTAAATATCCATTAGATTCTAACGTTAAACGAGGTTAACGTAGTCTTTGTTCACTTTGTTTGTTTTGTAAGCTGTTGATAGAAATATCGATTGAATAAAAATATTTTTAAATGTTAATGTAAGTAAGTATGTGTCAATATCCTTGCACTTTTACCTTTTTTAACTAATTTATTTGTGTGAGTGATTATGGGTCAGGAGATATAGTGACAATATAAACTGTCAATTGGTTCTTTTTTGTAACTGAAACTGGTTAAAACATGTCATAGTCTAAGTTGGGACTTGCGAGAAAATACAAAAAAATAAGGAAATAACAACTTCCAAATGTCACCAGTCTAATCTATCGGTCAATACCCAATACCATGCAACTTTAACAATCTGCACTCCTTCATCAATCCACAATACTTCACCAATCCTCACACACACTTCACAGTCCTCGTCTATTCCGTACCGCTTCACTAATGGGCCCTGAAGCGGTGAACAAAGTACAAGCAAGGTTTTAACTATGGGAGGAAACTTAATGTAAATAACCGACAAACGTCAACTCACTTGGTAAGTGGTGGTAAGTATCGCCCATAGACATAAGTAACACCTTGGGCATCACCAATAAATAATAATAATAAACTCTTACATACTCATACCCCTGCAGTAGGTTTTCAGCCAAGCACTCGTTTCAAAAATGAACTATAGTCAAGCACTCGTCTAAAAAAATGAGCTTATAGTCAAGCACTCAATTAAAAAAACAAACTATAGTCAAGCACTCGATTAAAAAACAAACTATAGTCAAGCACTCGTTTAAAAAAACAAACTATAGTCAAGCACTTGTTTAAAAAAATGAACTATAGTCAAGCACTCGTCTAAAACAAATGAGCTTATAGTCAAGCACTCGATTAAAAAAATAAACTATAGTCAAGCAGGCTTCACTCTCTTATACCATACGAATATGACATTTGACGAACCAGTGGCGATTGCCCCGTTCATTCTCCCCACATAGTAATAAATTAACAGACATCTTTTACGATCGCGTCTCTGTAATCGGCAACACATGTTTGTTAGCTCCAGGCGTTGCAATAAAATAAACTGTTTCAGTAACATATAGACGCTTCTCAGTTATGCAATTATATTCTGTATAAGGTTTACTTTGGGAACCGAATAATTTCAAGCTTAGTGGACCACAGTGTAAAAAGCACGTCAAGTATCATACATTTTAGTCTACATCTATTCAGTGGTATCTATGATACTCGCATAGATAAACAGACAAAGAAATAAAATATATAAACAAATATAGTTACAAATAAAGCTACTCAAAAATTTTCTAAATTATACTATTATATCACAGACATAAAAAAAGAACAGACGTAACCTTGTCTAATCGAGAGTGAAGCTGACAGCTGACAGCTCGCTTACCATGTGTGCGTAATTTTGTAATTTTTGATTGGCAATGGTGTCAATGTCGTAGCCGTATGGTGTCAATGTGTGGGTGTGTGTACTTGTACGAATACAGAGTTGGTATTCCTATGGGTGCTTCACTGAATTTGTTCTTGGGATTATGTCCGTCTTTTTTTTAGGTCCGTGTATTATATGTACCGATTTGTTCCCGTTACATTTTTATTATACATTATACGTATAGATATTTTTTGTCAAAATATTGCTTCATAGAAAATTATAATTATAATTTACCAGATGTTCTTCTCAACTTGCTACTTCCATAGGAATAGAAATACCATAAGCCGTAAAAAATTCATTTAAATCTTTGCTGTTTAACTGTTAATAAAATTAGTCGAACCACAGACTACAAAATTGTAAATTGTGCGTATTTTTCATGTATTTTTTGAAATCGTTTCGTCGTTTCACTTGAAGGGTAAGGAAACCTATCTGTGTAAGGTATGCATAACTTTAGTTCCTATTACTAATTTCTATGAAAACCAAATATAGAAAAAAAATATTAATTTTATTGATTATATTGAAACGTTATTTCGGTACGCAAAATCCTGTTTTTGTGACATTCCTAGAAGTTATATTATTTGTAGGCATTTGAATTTATAATAAATCTAGTAATGTAGGTAATAAAGTCGTAAAAGTTCTGCGAAGGTAAGAAACAAGTATATTATTTATGCCTTAAGCAGGCAAACAAGCAGACAGGTCACCTGATGGTAAGTGATCACCGCCGCCCATGGACATTAGCAACACTAGGGGCGTCACCAATGCGTTGCCGGCCGCGAAAAAAACAATAGACCCGCTTCTTGAAGGACCCCATGTCATAGCTTAGTGGGAACACCGATGCAGGAAGCTCGTTCCATAGTTTACACGTCCGTGGCAGGAAATTACGTGAAAACCGAACTGTGGAAGAACGCCAGGTATTCAGGTGATACTGATGGAACCTGGTTCGTGATGTGCGGTGACGGAAATCAACCGCAGGTATTAAACCGAACAGTTCTTCAGAACATTCCCCGTTGTACAGACGTTAGAATACGCATAGGGAACCTTCTCCTCAAGTTAAGTGATTCCAATCCGTCTGTAAGCTTGGGATCGTCGACAAGATGAACGGCTCGTCGTTGTATTCGGTCAAACGTGTCCACTTGGCCAGCTGGGGCTCCAGCCCAATGATGGGAGCAGTACTTCTTGTGTGGTCGACTTTGTGCCTTATAGAGCATCAATCTGTGCTTCGGCGTTAAGTACTGCTTAACTCTATTATTCAATCAGGACAAATTAGCAGTATTAATTTTGGAAATGTGGTGAGGATTTTTTTCTTAGTTTGGATTTTGATAATGCAAACGAACCAAAAAATATATTTAATGTAGGTACTTTTGTCAAGCCATTTCTAAGACATATTAGGTCTGTGAATAATCCAAGAACTTTGGGGACCCGTGGACACCGGTAGTAAAAGTTTTGACTGAAATAGAACAGATCTAACAGTAGTTTTATGACCGCCCGTGAAGTGACTTTTTATTAAGATTTTATTGGGTCTTAAATAATGAGAATAACGCCACATCCGAATGTGACTCAACGTATAAACATTAGAGATTCTACGCTTAAAATTTTTACCTCTCAGTGTTGTCAAACATTCTTGCGTTTAATACTTTATAATGTGACTATTTTAGGTTGTGGCAGCTGTTAAGGTTATCGAATGAAGTACCTATACAAGGAAAAACATATTATATATCGTCAAATATAAAATAATCATATTATTTAGTACAAAAAAATACTCACAAGAGTAGTTTCACAATGTCTTATAAGTTTTTTTGACGAAAGACTAGACTTCATAGATATGAGAATAAGGATCTGGGATAAACGAGGATTTCCAAAAAAAAATGTGAAAAACGCCCTAGGACTCAGTCGTGTGTAGAGGCTCATACCCTTCCCTAAGGTCCTGTTGCCCCCAATAGTTACATAAGAGCGATTCGAGTTTGAATCCAGCTTATTCAGATTTTTCCAATGATGTGCACATGAGAAATAAAAGAAGACAAGATAGATAAACATCGTGTGGAAGAATCTTAATCTTAATCTTATTTTTATGTGAATACTTGAATAGTTGACAAACGAACGGTAAGCTCTTAGTAAGGGGCCATCCATAAATTACATCACAAGTTAGGGGGAGGGGGAGAGGGGCGATGTAGTGTGATATTGTGTGACAAGGAGTGAGAGGGGGTCCTAAATTTTGTGACGTCACATTTCAAAATCGAATATTGGTATGTACTTATTTCGGAACTGCTGTTTTAATTTAATAATTTGTAGGTGTAAATTTTAATAAATTTTTATAATATTATGTGACGTCACACTAGGGGGGGAGATCTCACAAATGTGACCAGCTGTGACAAGGACGAAGGGAGGGGTCAAAAAGTCATGAAATTATTGTGACGTAATTTATGGATGGCCCCTAAGTATACAGTCACCGACGTCACCGTCACCCATAGAAACAACATAAGCAGCAACACCAAAGACATCACTGATGCGCTGCCGAGTGCCGACAAGACTGACAGTTACTGACACTGTACCAGAACCCGTTATACCATTATACGGTTGATAAAAGTCACAATAATAGATACACTCCTAGGTGTGTAGAAATTAGGGTTACCAGATGGTTCGGATTCGTCTGAATTGTTCAGACATTGCACATAATGTCCAGACGAGTCCCGACAAAATACAAGTCCTGGCAAAATACAAAATGTCCCGACAATTCCAATACAAAGATTTTTGTCCCGACAAATCCCGAGTTTTGAAGTTTTATCCCGATATTTCAGTCAGCCATCTTTCATCCTTAGTAGAAAATAGAAATACTCTGCCTTCAACTCATTAATGGCCCACTGCTGAACAAAGGTCTCTCGAGGAGGCTAGAGTATTATCTACACACTGCAGTCACTTACTCTTCAATTCCATTACAATAATGTAATGTAGTTCTTTATGTAGGTAACATTAACCCCAGACGGACCACAAGGTTGCGTGATTATTTACAATTTATAATTCAATTACTAACCAATTATTTTAAATTTATTCGTACCTATTTATCTAGATAAGTATTTGTACCTTGTAAGTGAAATATATTATGAATTTAAAGAACAATTTGATGGAATTAAAATCGTATTACTGCAACAATATCGTAATTCTCATTTTATTTGAGAATCGTTGGAAATTAATTAAAGTTTCAATTAGTTTTATTGTTTTAACCCAATTTACTTCAATTTGTGTAAATCAATAATAAAGTTGCAGGGCAAACTAATTTTGGATTGTATGGAAGTACTCAATATGATATATATATATATATATATATATATATATATATATATATATATATATAATATATACTACACAATGACCGTGGTAGCAACACGTCGAAATACATAGCTGCTAGAAATTGTCGACGAAAATGGAAATAGATACGGGCATAGAATTTCATTGATCCGTTTCAGTGGGCACTCGACAACACGATACTGCTTTCCGTGCCTAATACGTTCATATTACGATCATGGTATGGTATACTATAGTGGGTAGACTTAAAGAGAGAGAACTTTAAGGGGCAGACAAAATCTTAATGAAGTTACACACGCCAGAGGGACGAAAATTGACGTGACATTCGCATTGAAGTATTATTACTAGCATATAGAACCGACACCGCGAACACAATGTACGCCCCAATGAATTGGCGCCAATCGGCTTCAATTTTCAATGGATTCGTTCGATTTTGAAAGTAGAACGGGGGCTCAATTTTGAAAATAGAACATCCCGGCGGGACACACATTCTGTTCGAGATGTCCGTTCTATGACATTATACTTCAGTGGTGACATTCGACTTATTTTTATAATAATTAGCGATACTGGGTACCAGGATAATCAGAAATCGTGCGACATTTTTTTCTTGTGAGCGTTTCTCTTTTCTCTAGACACTAAATCCAGGGCTCCATGTATTTGTAAGCCACTTAACCATGAGAACTGAAAAAAAAAGAAAGTTCGAATCCATTCACTGTCGCTCAGTGAAAATATCAGATTCCTATTTCAAAATTCTTATATGAATTGTATAAGGCCAATGCACACGTGCGACGACACCCGCATCGCCGCGTCAATAGTACGGCTCGAAAAATAATTTACATAAAAGAACCGGGAAAGAACTCTTCGCGGGGCGCCGATAACAATTAAACTATTGTTCTAATAACGCTTTAAAATTTAAAACAAAGGAGGCCAGTGTGTGCACTCTCGGTTCGAGTTCACTCATGCGGGTTCCTTTATAAAACCGATTTTCGAATAAAATGTTCTCCACAAAATTTGAATACCCGTATTATTCAATCTAGAATGGCTTCTTCACACCTTTCAGCCAACTGGCTACGTAAGCCCTAAATTTAGGCACCCCCAATTATGTTTCGTGTGTAAAAATATAATTAATACTCACAGCTGTCACACATGGTTATATGACGCCCTTATTACATAAATAAATAACGCGTATTAGTACCGAGTTACCAAACTTATGTATATAGGTTTTATGAATGTGGGTTTAAAAGTTATTTAAGAAAAACATTAAATAGTAAGTACTGTTTCTAGTCAGTGACACAACTTGAAAAAAATGACGGAATTTCCAACAGTTATTACAAAGTTGAAAATTGTCAGGAAAAATAGCGTATTTACCCATAACGTATTGATGATTCAACAAACTGTCTTTAATCATTTAGTTATTGTATATTGTGTGTTGCTTTAGTCATTGTATACTTGGATCCTTGAGCCCAATCCAACATAATGTCAGGTCTCCCTCAACCGGGAATTAAACCCGGGATTTTACAGGCAGAGTCGTCGTAACCAAAATACATTGTCATTCGATTATATTAATTATGAACAGAGACAGACATAACACGTATTACGACTGAACGTCGCGTAGGTAGGACTGAAATTACGCGTAGGTAATTGAGTCGTATTCTGGTTTGCAACTTCTAATAAGTACAAAAACGAGATAGAATTTATATGAAAAACCCGTGTTACAAGGAAAATATCGCAAACATGTCAGTATGTGAGTCACGTCGGATTTCTACTGTTGTTAGACTAATCGGCCGTTTATTTTCTTGTTGGTTCTTGAGAATCCAAATAGATTCTCATTGTAAAACAAAAAAAAAAATATTTATAAATCTGTGTACTACTTAAACAATACCATCTACGATATTTTTGTGGAAATAGCCGATAAACGAGCTGACGATGCACTATGGTAAGTGACTATCGTCGCCCGTGCACATCAGCGACAACAAAATCAGAAACCTCAAATTATCTCCAAATAGTTAACAAAAAAAATAAAAAAAACTTTTTTCTATAGGACCCAAGAGGAACAAACCCGTCACAGCTAGAAGTCCATCGAGCACATACCCATGGGTATGTGGTGGGTATGTGCTCGATGTAGAAGTCATAAGAAAAAATTGTAATTCAATGATTCATCGCAGTCTTGTCTTGTGGCGTATCATGTTGTGTCTCAACGCTACGAGGAATATATTGCAAAGTTTTGAAAAACTCGAAAATAAATATTCCATCAATCAAGGCGTTTGTTTCAAATTTGAACCAAATAGGTTGTTTTAAAAAAATCCATATGTACTATCATCCTGTTTCCCAGGGAAACCTCTGAATTTTCTGGGATCAAAAGTTTGCCAATTTACATTGATATTCGTTCAAGGGTTTTCATATAATGCCCAGACGGACAAAGAGGCAGGCAAAAAATAATTCTAAAAAAAAATTGTTGTGCTATGACAACAATTTTTTTTTTATATTCTATAACGTTATTTAGACACTTCACATAATAATAATATATTCACACATAACAAAACTTAGTTTTACGATTTGATTTGATTTGCAAAACGTTCTAGGAAGCTGTTAAAATCAAAGTACCTATCAAGTATCAAATATCCAACAATAGTGACGCATCTCGTATTTAGACACATTTTCCTCGTACGAGCGGATCTGAAATTCCAAAGCATTTTTCACTCGGCGCTCATTTTCTGTAATTATTGCTACATCCAGTTATGGTCACTGATTTGTCGTTATGTCCTGTTTTAGTTCCAATTTCGTTAATTGTTTTTATTTGATACTGATAAATAATTGAAGAAAAGCTACAAAGCTAAAAGCTAGAAACGTGCCTAATATTAAGAAAATAACTTGTAATATTATTTATTTCAAAACCTATAAAGTTATGTGTATAACCCAATGTTTCTGTTGCCATTTCTTCTCCTCGATGACAAAGCACCTTTCCAAAACAACATTTCGGATTAGATTAAAAAAATACCTGCATAATGTGTCTCAGTGTATCTATATGGAATCTGTATCATTTTGGAGCTTCACTCGACGCGATGTATAATTAACATTTATGTAATTTTTCGTGTGATACATTCTTCACTATATTCTTCATGTCATTTAATAGGGATGTTTACACTAACTGTAAATTAATACAAATATATGTTTAAAGTATTAAAGAAAACATTTAAACACCTAAAATATTATTCTTTTCTCAAAATCAGTCACAATAAATAAGGGTTATATCTATAAAATAAAATTGAATCCTAATTAGTCAACATCCCTATTGTGATCGCACTTCACTTTGACAAGTTCGCTTGATCATCAAATATGTATATGAAATGAATAAACGATTTTGAATTTTTAATAATCAAATATATATATATTTTTTTAAGACAAGTACATTTGTACTCACACACATTTTATGCATGTGTGGCGTGTGTCTAATATACATTGTATGTTTTTTAAGCAACTTATCGTTCGTAATAAAAAATCTCTTCAATCCTGTTTGAACCCCAGCTACCCTCGTCGTTGTTTTTAATACCATATTTCGTGCACGAATTCTTTCATCTTATTTGCATACGCCGAGTTAATTTCAACCCGAACAATTTTTTCTAGACGTATCTACCAACTAAGAAAAAACGGCGCGGAGAGGGTTAAGTTTTTTCACTTCTAAAAAATAACTGTCATTACAACTATGGAGGGAAATTTGATGAAAAAAAGCACAATTCATTTTTATTTGTTTCATACACATCTGCTATTTTTTAGTTTTATTTTATTATTACGTTGAACAGTTTTGCATTATCAAGAGAGTCATTTGCATTTTATAAGTTACGTTATTGGGTTGTACCATTACACCTTTGAAACACATCTGCGGGTGAAACAAAGAATAGAACGACATAAAATACGTTTTTTACTTGCACGGACTTAAACCGGCTTGGGTGTTATTATTGGCTGTCCGAGCAATTTTACCAGGAAGACCGAAGTACCTAAATGAAACTGTTACATTTATGTTTTAATCTAGGATTGATTTCTTTCTACATAATTGTTTTAAAGATTTTTCTCGATGAAAAAGGTACACAAGTAAATTATAATAGTGTATTTTATTTACCATACATATATTATTACCTAAAAGACGTTTATTTTTATTTGCTATCCACACTAGAAATTCATAGAAGGTTAATAAAAAAAAAATCTTAAGGTGTATAAACTAGGAACTGTTCAAATTATTAAGTAAGTAATTACTTATACGAATAAGTTTCATTTTCACTATTTCATTATTAATATCTATTAGTTTTGTAACTAGTTTTTGATTAGTTAACATTAGTTGTGAAACTTATCTAAGCAAGCTGATTTCAGAATCATAAACAACAAAATCTTTCAATTCCCCACTGACATAAATGGCCAGTGATATTTTTAAATGAATTATTAAATTAAACACAATTTAATGTCATTAAAATATCACCATAACTTTGATCTGGGATATCAGAAAAACACCATGATAGTTAATGAAAAGTTTTGCTAATTATTTTCTAACACACATTCTCAGTAAACGAATAGAATAGAAAAGTGTTATCAACTCGCTATACAGCGATTACAACATCCAAGATTGAAGAGAAGCTTATAAATTGTAACCGGTTCGTCCGTATCTTTTCTTTGTGGAAATTTGAGTGTTAGATATAAAATAACTTGTCTGGTTGTAACACATTTTATAAACGGTTTAGAAAGTAATATAAAATTGTGAGTTGTGATTTACTGTTATTAGGCTTATTCAAATTTTCGGAAATTGACGTATCTATAAATATAATAAACGACAGTAAGCTGTCTCACTCATTCTCACGGCAATTTGCCTGCAATCTGCAAAATAATGAGACAGAAATTTTATCAACATCCGAATTATTATTGTTCGATGGACCATCTCTTTGTATCATTTATCTATGTATATTCTATTGTGTCATTATGTGATTAGCGGTAATATTAAGCAAACATTAATTCTCTGAAGATTAGTAATAGAAAAATAAAAGGAAATACAATTAGCGCTGATAATTATAATATTATGCACTTAAGTACGTCCGATTAAGGTCAGTTTTAGAGTGACGAATAATAAATAATAAGTAGGTACCATCTAATCTGGGTAATCATATATTTATTCCTAAATGAGAACTTGCATAAAACTCGTAAATTAATAAAATGAAATAGAAATAAAAATAGAAGTATTATGTTGTAATCTGATCGTCTTAGCTGTGATAATGTTAATTTTATATAAGATAATGTTATTCGGGTTACGTGGATTGGAACGTAATTTAAAAAACCGTCCAAGTGCATGTCAGGCCACGCGCCTTGTGGGATTCCGTAGAACTCATTAAACTTAAGCTGCCCTAGCTGTGATAGTTTACCTTTTTAATTCATCATAATTATATACCTACTACTGCCGTGATTTTTTTCATATGTCCATCACCTACCATTTACTTGGCGGGGGGGGGGGGGGGGGGGGGGCACTTTAAACCCCAATAATTCGCAAACAGACTCCTGAAACGCAAAATGATGTATGCAAATCCGTCATCTTTTAAAATACTTTTTTTATGATGCCCCACACTTTTGGGTAGACGAGGAAAACAAATCATCTCCACTTTATCTGTGGAGGAGGTACCCCGAATTTTTTTTATGATTTTATTCTACGACTTTGTACTTTTAATGAATATGTATATCCATGCAAAATTGTAACATTCTAGCACTAAAGAGTAAAGTCCGGTTTACACATATTAAGTAGTTAAGTAGATAACTAAATTTTAAGTCAATTAATACGTGTAAACAGACAATTTAGTTACTTTTTACTTAAAATTTAGTTATCTTTTTAACTACTTAATACTTGTAAACCGAACATAAGGGTCTCTGTGCTATGATGTGAACGAAAGGACAGACATGACCAAACTACGATGGTTCCGTTTTTTCTCTACGGAACTCTAAAAAGCTGATTTAAGTTACGTCATTTAATTTATTCCAGTTATCTGTCTTGTGAACTGCTTTGAGAGTTGATTCTATTAGTAAAAATAGGAATTCGGTTGCTTTTTGTACTTCTGATATTATGTATACCTACCATGATCATATCTACTCTGAAATTCTTCACAATTATCCCACCTAAAATTCAGTTTGAAACATTGGCTTTAATTAGCCCCATACATATCTCTTCTATTTAACCGACTTCAAAAAAGGAGGAGGTATTCAATTCGACTGTATTTTTTTATGTTTGTTACCTCAGAACTTTCGACTGGGTGAACCGATTTTGATGATTCTTTTTTTATCGAAAGCTGGTGCTTGTAATGTGGTCCCACTTCATTTTGAGCTAGATCTGACGAGTAGTTTTTGAGTTATTTTGAAATCGGTTATTTTTTTCTTGGTGAAATTCAGATTATCTTCTTAGCGGAAACATAGTCCACTGCTACTCCATTTCAGTTTAGTGACCAATAACCTTTTTGTTTTTTAATCTGAGCCACTAACTTACTAATGCTACTATGTTTTCTTACTAGTATTATAAATGTATAAGTTTGTGATGATGGATGGTGTGTGGATGTTTGTTTGCTTTTTGCGCAAAAACTACTGAACCGATTTTCATGAAATTTAGCACACAGATAGACCATGATCTGGAATAAGTATAGCGTATTTATTATCCCGGAAAAAGCAAGTAAAGCCGCGGGCTGAGCGCTATTAATAAGTAATAATATTAATGCGTTCATAACGTTGTCTCCTACAGAATTAGCAAACATCTCACGATAAGCCAACTTACCCAACACAATCCAATTCGTGATGTTAATAAAATTCAAATTTAAATCAACTATATGCAAAATCTGTATGACAATACGCTTCCAAGCACTGAACGGAAGCAGTTGCCAAACCGGACGGCAAATCTTTATCCATTCAGATTAGGAAAAAGCGATAACTATGCGTACCTTTAAATCTCATAACGGCGCGCAGCTTAACGAAAATCGACCTTAAGATCCTAAGCATACGAGTTAGACCTTCTCTTTGTCATTCAAATGGTCTTAGAATACGAAGTCTTGGTGATTGTCCCAGCTTCCGGGCGGGTCTCCACAAACGAGGTATTTGCATACTGTTCTCGAAACGTGGGAAAAATTTAGGGTATGTTGCACATTGGTCATTGGTAGTTTGTCGTTGGTGAAGTACTGGGAGGTTAGGGTCGTAACAAGTTTGCGACTTTTACTGTGATTTTTAGACGAAATAAATAATTTAAAAGGTATGAATTTTGTTTATCGTTTAGCTGATCTGTTTCAGTATTGAACATTTAATACTTATCATAAACGCTATTTTAAATAAAATAAAAGTATCTTATTCAAAAGATCTCATTCAAAAGATCTTTTCAATATCAAATTCCCTTATCAATATCATAAGAAATCTATATTAAACTTTACTTATTTACCGAATATAGTATAATATAATATAATATAATAGCACATGGTTAAATTATTAAATGCACAAAAACAATGACTTGTTTCGTAGTAACCACTGACAATTTCATGTATGCAGATAATAAAATAAATCTCAAAATAATATGTAACATAGCAAACAATACTGGCAGTTTTTAGAATCATTAAAAGACAGAGGCCGTGGGAATTTGTTCTTAGCTTGAGCTATTATTAAAGAATTAAGTTATAATCGCTGATAACTATCTAAGGACAAGCTAAATGGAATTGTGAACGTTTAAAAGTGCAGTAGATAAGTTATAAATGTACCTACAATAGTTTTTCGTAACTCATACAATTTAGTTTACTGTATACGTTTACAAGCTGTTATCTGTCAAGCGTTGACCGAGGGTTTTAAAGTTGGTCTTCCGCACGGCTTAGAGTTCGAATTCGTAATTACAGATTTTATAAATATTTTGTTACTAGCACTCTGAACACGACTTTACCTATGTTTCCAGGATTTACTTATTTTACTTTCTTTATTAGGCTTACCAAGGATTGTTACATTTTAACATACAACATTACTATATTACACTGTATTTAGCTTAATTCACTTAGAGGTAAACACTGCATGCAATGTTGCATGCATGTTGCACTAAATGCATAATCTATATATCTTATTATATTATATCTTATTCTAGAAGATGTTCTAGATCATGATTTACATGTGTGCTAAATTTCATGAAAATTCGTTCTGTTTGCGTGAAACAGTCACAAACATCCATACAAATATCAAGAATGTTATTTAGAGTTCTCGTTAATGTTTTCAAACGCCCCAACTCAGAGTCACTAACGGTTACTTAAATCGCTCCTTAGTACAGAATTTGTATGGTGATTCGTTACTAAGGAGCGATTAAAGTAACCGTTGGTGACTCTGAGTTGGGGCGAAAGATGTGTAAAGGCTGCCTCATGAGTCACTCACTGAGTATTAAAAGTCTTGGATATGCTTTCAATTTAAATTATAGTCCAATGAATTGGAGATTGCAAAAACCAATAACTTACGTTTTAACTGACTTCAAAAAAAGGAGGAGGTTCTCAATTCGACTGTTTTTTTTTATGTTTGTTACCTCAGAACTTTGGACTGGGTGAAGCGATTTTGAGGATTCTTTTGATTTTTTTAATCGAAAGCAGGTGCTTGTCATGTGGTCTCACATTTTGAGCGAGATCTGACAAGTAGTTTTTGAGTAAGTTTGAAGTCGATTATTTTTTGTTAGTAAAATTTAGATTATTTACCAATTAAAATCGCAAAATCGCAGCCAAATGTCGTATCTCTGTTACTAGCCGAATTATATGTTACCTGAATAAAAATATTCAAATATATTCACGTATTGCAACCCTGCAGTTGTCGTCACTAGTTCTCAAGGCGTTTGATTCGCAATCGTATTGTACTTATAAACGATAGGTAGGTATGTAAATTACCTTGCATAATGAGATTAGACGCTTGTAGGCAGTTTTGTTACATTGTTGAAATAATTCTCATGGGTTTAAAGGTGTCTTGAAAACCTGTTGAATGGTTTGTAGAGCCGTACTTGAGGTACTGGGTTCGATTCCCGGAAAATGCGACAGGTATTGTCCAGTGAATACAAATACAATGTGAGTTTCCATGCCATTCCGCGACACAGCTTCTTATGATTTTATGTATGTATGTATTGTGTGTGTTTAATTATGAAAGTTATTTGAAAGAACATTAATAACTTAACAGATTAAATGCTAACGCATCATACGCCCGCGTTCTTTGCAACATAGTTATTTTAATTTTAAAACACATTTATCTATCTTAAATATTGTACCTGTTTTATATTTTAATGTATTTTTAAGCATATAGTACACAAAATTTGCCTGAATCTAAATATTTTTGACTATATTCTCTGTAATAAAACTCTACCTGAGTACGTATTATCATACTACAATGGGTATAAAAACCGCGTGCAAGTAAGACCCACCCACATTACGCAAAAAGTGTCTGACGCACCCTCACACGGGCCTTGCCAAATCGCCCTTCTCTATCAGAAACGACTGTGGCCCATGATTGGTTAGCCCACACATCCCCTATAACAACAGCCACTATAACACGACCTCCCTCATCACTCACATTCACCCAAAATAACCTAACATTTGAATGACGTTCGCGGGACGGGACAGCTCAAATTAAAATGGTGTCATAAACATGTGTGATGCAATTTTTATTTTCCCGATTTCCCCTAATTCGGGAAGCCATGGCACATCCCGCGGGGATTCTCCAATCAAATTAAATCCCCAATTGACGTTCCGATGTTTGAATTTGGTATTGTATTTTTCGCCGTAATTACGCGATTGCCGCAAAATTGCACAGCGGCAAATTTATAAGTCGACGTAAGTATTAAAGTCGGATTGTTCGCGAAAGATTCATTTGTTGTGGAACTCGAGGAAAGAAAAGTTTTCTGCTTTTGGCCCTTGCGGCTTTTGCAGCTTCGCCAGACAGAATAGCGAGCTTGGAAAAGCTCAGCCGAAAAGACTTTACGAAAAGGAAGAACTAGCTCCCCTCTTCGAATAATAGGGGATGCGAAAGACCTTTCGGGGTTAATACAGAAGAATACATATTATATGAACCAAAGTGTGAAGGAATTTCCATCGAAGCTGGTTCTTAGAAACAATTATCAATTTAAATTTTATTACAGAAAATAAAGAAATCATTAGTGCCGAATTTCGAACACAGAACTATATTTTACATTTATTAAAATAAAATAATAAGTAATGACTTGTAAATTACAGTATAAGAATTAATTTTGGAATAAATGGTACTACCTACCAGATTTGTTATAATAAATTATTACAATTAGTTCGGTAGTTCTATGATACTCAATTTACTTTATTATGAAGCATGACTTTGCACATAAATAATAACAGGTTAAACTTCGTATACCAGAGGTATTTTTTATGTAAAGAGACGGCAAACGAGAAGAAAAGCCACAGCCACCTGACGTCAGTAACACTTCAAGAGGATAAAAAAAAGAAGTAAGAAGAAAGAGAACTCTAAAAGATAAAAGCAAGAAATTGGTACCTAGCCAGCTAGGCAGGCTTCAAAAGTAGATAACAGTGGCGTAGCGTGGGGGGGACAGGGGAGCTGTGGCCCCGGGCGGCACATGAAGAGAGGGCGGCAAGCCACTCGATTTTGGAAAAAAAATTTATGTACATATTAAAATTAATTATTTTAAATTTTTTAATGTAAATTTTGTTATGAAAAAAACAAGAAAAGTGCGTTTTTAATTAATAAAAAAATATTTTAAATAATATGGGGGCGACAAAGATCATTGGGACGGCAAATATTCGGTCAGCCCCGGGCGGCGGGAAACCATGCTACGCCATTGGTAGTTAATAAGACATAGTATCTAATAATAATGATCTTATAGTTCGGTAGCCCTGTTAGGGGCAGAACACTGGTTGATATTTGAAGTTAAGAGTTAGATTACAATACTAAAATAAAGTAGGGTTGGTACTAAATAAAATATTTTATTACCTTTTTAATTTTTATTATGTAGTAGGTAGGTAATAGCTAGAATAACGACTATTGTTAGCTGTAGTTAATTCATAATATTTGTCAATCTGCTAAAATTCATTTAGTTGAAAATACATAATATTAAGTTAATAATTGATGATCAAACGAACTTGCAAAGTGAAGTTCGGTCACAAAATTATGAGTTGCTTGTTGCTTCATGCGGCGGCGACGCAATTTAAAGATTCCTAAAGAAACAAAGTAGTTGTATCAGTATTTCAAGTGGTAGGTACTGTTACCATCTCCGAGTTGGACGAGTTGTAAGATCGTGCGATAATAATTCCTGTCAGTTTAGTAGCAAATGATGGCGGCACTGCAAACTTGTTGAAATTTGTTAACGAAAAAACTGGGTCGTTATTTCGAAAGCAGGAAAGTTCGGAATTGTTTGAAAACCGGCTGCGCGGCATTGGTGCGTTCAGTTAGTTTTTAAAATTCATTCAATTTAGATAGGTTTTTTAACGTGTCAGTATTTTATTTTTAACCGACTTCAAATAAGAAGGAGATTCTATGTTCCACTGTATTAGTAATATATTATAAACTAATTAAATCTTATTTGAAAACATCCTTATCTTTAGTAGGGTAAGGTGGGGTAGAATGTGACAAACAAGACAAAAGTAATACTAAAAATATTTATTTTATGACGATAATATACAGACTGTTACTGTATCCGATTACGAAAAGTTTATTGAATAATGAAGAACATACATTTACATAAATGCGTCGTCTATAGAGATATCATTATACCAAGTAAATCACCGATGCGTTACCGGCTAAAAAACACTGACAACTAAAACAAATAATAGTACTATAATAGCTTACCTGCGTGGGTGATTCCGTCCACCTACAATAGGTATAGATGTTTTCAAGAGAAGATTGAATAGGTTTTTACTAAGTTAGTGCACTCGCCATCTTGAACTTCATCGTCCCTTACCACCATTGTTGTCAAGCACTAACTTAATCTGTGTAAAAAAACAGTAAACGACATAAAGTGTTTTAACATAACGTCACGAACCCATACAGTTGTTTACGCTTTGTATTCGAGCGTTGCGGGGTGGTACAAAAAGTTCAATTGTAAAATCTGGCGTTCAAAACATGTAGCGGTGCACATGTGGCGACTGTATCTGACTCATATGGCGTCGCTAGTATGTACTGCGGTGTAGCTTGAGGGTTCGCTTCGGTGTGAAGGCCGGCCTATCGCTATGCCGTTTGGAAATGATTTTTAAAACGTTATAACCCCTTTTTAGTCCAGTCAAAATAGACATTTAGGTTTACAATGAATCGCATAGAGCTGAAAATTGGTACACATAATGGGGCACCGATTTGAATAAAATGTAAAACGTCCCCATCGATCCCACGTCTGCAAAAAATACAATACAATACAAATACTTTTCATTTTTTTTGTGTACAATACAGTTATATACACAGTCCTATATGTACACACAGTCATATTAAAATAAAGTAAGGTATACAAAAGGGCGACCTTATCGCTAAGGTAGCGATCTCTTCCAGACGACCTTTGGGTAGAGGAAAAAAGTTATAAAACATAAAAGAGGGTAGCGGTGTACGAAGAGAAGGTAAAATGTTTACACGAATTGTAATGATAAGTGATGAAATAAGAAAGAAAAAGGAGGAAAGATTTATTAATAAAGACATATTTAAGTAGTAGGTATAAGTCTTTAACTTTAATGTTAATTTTTTTTTATTACACAAACTCAAACAGGTATGTATGTTATTATTTCCTAATGATTCCCCTACAAGAAACATTCCATAAACAACGAGACTGGTTAGTCATTAGAGCCTTTTATCAAGTTGATCAAGTGCTGATTGGCAGATTTCAATCTTAGGAGAACTGTTAAACGTGATCATGATCAATTACTTTCTATAATAAACCTACTGAAACCAAAGGTTAAGTTTTTGGTGATCATTCATCATCTTATCCTTAACCAAAACAACTCATTTCTTGTACGCACATAATTCGAAATTAAAACGTGCAAGCTTGGTCACCAATCCCCTTGGGCTGATCATCATCAAATCACCAGGCTATCTCGCTAAATATAATGTAATTTAACATTCATTTAACAATGTACTAATTTAACATAAATTAGGGCGGATTCGACCTAACTTGTAACCATGGTTGACATAATTATAACCTAGCAAAATTAAGTACACATGAATTGTTTACTTTCGTTCTACGTTTTTTTACCCATTTCATAACGTTTAGTAGTTACCTTCGTTTTGTAGTACTGTATTCGTAGTAATTAACTATATGAACTAAAACTGAACTAAACTGAAATGACCTTTAAAATAAAAACCAGTTCTTAAATGCAACCAAAATGGACGAAGCCCAGTTCCAAAACAATTCATTCGAATATAAAGCAAAACCCACCCAACAAATTTTACATTGGGTTCTGTACAGAAATGTAATCACAATATTAAAATAATCCTAATTCCTACCACCATGCACGAATTTTGTATACTTAAATAATTATTTATACATATTTGACTATTTAGTCAACAAACAAACAGACAAACCACCTGATGATAAGTGGTATAGACATAACCAATGCGCTACTGGCCAAGAAAGAAAAAAAACAGAAAGAAATAAAAGAAAGAATAGGAAGAAATGAATCTATGTGATTTGTCGGAAATCGGAACACGCGACAGTCCATAGTTGTGCTATGCTAATCATTTAATTCTTCGGGTTTTCCAATTCGACTACAGATCTCCAAACGCCTGAGCCAGCGAGCGTCAGATCACCTATGATTACAAGGGCTGCACCCCTATCGCATTATGCCGAACCCTTTCCCGATTCATTATTACCTACCTACCTCTACCGACCTCTACCGACCTACCTTCGCTCACAACGACGCTTATACAGCGAATTACGAATGTCCGCTCAATTTATTTATATTTTTAAGAGTTTACACTAAAGTATCGTATAGAAAAGAGTTAGACTAAACTATGTTTTCTGCAAAATTGGTGAAATTGTATATATTTAAGTTAAAAATTGAAGCAAATTGACATAAAAAATAAAACAAATTAGAATTACATAAATTATTTTACTTAATTGCTGCATTAACTTTACTGCTTTTTAGCTTTTCTTTTAGAGTTAACAAAGTTAGGCGGTATATTGAAAACAAAGTAAATTGTATCGTCATAATTACTCGCTTAAAAATAGTAGTAAAATCATTACTAATATCTTATAAATAACTACACAAGTACGCGCAGGCATCCTGAACATCGATCTATAATCTTCCAAGTGTTATATGTGATTGAAGATCCTACAGTAGACGTCTTAGAGTCGTTCTTAAACTTAATAAAGACAATGAATATATTGAACCAACCCCATTCACAACGAACCTACCTCGCAAATTAATGTTCCAAGCCAACTAAAAATTTTGTCAATGACATTTGGATTTACATTTCTCCACACAGCCGTTCCGAAATAATTTATTCTAAATTTATTTTGATTTAACAATAAAAATAAATATTATTAAATCTATCGTCGCAATATAACCCTTTAGTCTTATACGCTTAGGCCTATGCATCACTCTGCAATCGGTATATTAATTTCAATAATAATACTAACCCACAGGCTCCTTATTGTTTTAACCCCACGCTCCCCGTGACGCCAGAACCGTTCGCGCCAAACGACAATGGCGCCGAAATGCTTTTGTTCCATTTTTAAATTTTATAATTAGAACTATTTAAACAATGCCTCGAGCACTCGCTGGTTCGATACAAAGGTATAGAGTAGGTTAACGACATAGAGTAGGAAAACCTATGTAATTTTTGTAACCAGCCAGCTTAGATTAATCTGTTTGGTAGAAATAAGATAATGGCAGGTAATTATGGTTTAAAGTTATGGTTATTCGTGTTGAACATCAGCTGCAAAGGTTTTGGTGTGTAGGCCGATGAAATTCTTAATGTGAAGACTTATGATAATGTAACATTTAATTACGTTTGAAGCTTCTAATGCGATGCAATATAATTAATTGCACTAGTAAGATTTTTTAGGAATACAGAACAGGTTATTGTTAACTCAAGATGGATGATGTTCTAAAACATATTTAAAGATAAATAGATACATTCGGCCTATGAATTCAGGCTTTGTTATTAATAATGGTAATAGCGACGCCACGCCACCTATCAGTTTTAATTATATTTGGTTATTATGGTTTGACAAATCAAATTCACATATTATATAAATATTAAATTGGATAATTCTTTCATAATTTTCATATTATAGTACTCAGTTTGTAATAGAGTAGGTACAGAAGATAATTAAATAAACTTTACTAATCTAATAATAATTTATGGTCAAGTATAGTGACGAAAAAAGTTTTATACTGTCACAAGAAGTAAAGATGAAAAAGATTAATTGAATACAGTTGTAATGTCTTAAGTGTCATAAAATTATACGTCATTAAAATCAATACAAAATTTATAAAATGTAAATTTATTAAAAATCAACAGCAAAGCCATGGTTATATTTAAAAAACAGAAAAGCCCATTTTGGCGCAAAAATAGATTTTAATGTAAAAAGGATGGATAACTGTATTAACAAATTTCTAGTTCATTATAAACAAGGAAGTATTGAGAAACATTCTGATAGTTCCGACTTTGATGAAACCCAAATAGCACCACGTCTATCAGCTAAGGGCGGTAAGCATAGCCTTCTTAATAGACACGTCGAATCAGATATTAAAACTAAGAGAAAAGCCAGTCAAATTACATGTAGATCCGAGAAACAACAACACATGCCTAATTTAACGATATATGATAATATACCCGTACGTGACCATAATGTTACCAACCCTAAAAGCAAGAAAGTTCATAAGAAAGAATCTTCTACATCACGTGGCAGAGGAGATGATTTACATCCAGAAGAACTTCATCCAAACCCTGAAGTTAAGCAAATCCCATGTTTTTCAAACATTTTAAAACGGTCGAATAATTGTACAAAGCACACTTCGAGTGTCAAGGATGTTACACAGGACAATTTAAACAACGGTAAAACATTTTGTCCGGATTGTGAGCGTAGAAGAATAAAAAAGCTCAATAGATGCCGACAAAGCTATGTAGTGCAACCAGTTTATGCCGTTGACAACATACAAGGGGGACCAGTTTCATATGGACATGCAAACGATCGAGCGCCGTTATCACAACACATTCATAAAACTATGAGAAAACAGGACTCCAACACGAGCTATGAACTCACTTCGTCTGAATCCGAAATGGAAAACAAAAATCAACGTAAGCATGCCAGTCGCCGGCGAAATTTCATTGACAGATTTCAAAAGGAGATGAGAAAAGAGTACATTAAGTATGAAAAGGAGTTGATAAGGAACCGCGTACAACAATATCCTTCGAAGCGTGATAATAATTCGCCTTATCATGTATTTTCTAGTCCATATTGTCAAGTAATGAACGCCGCCGGTGTAGCTCGAGACAGTGACCAAAGTAATATTCCATCGACATCTTCTGGTTTTTGGGAATATCTTTTCGAAAAAATACGTGGTAAACGACAACCAGACAAGGACGATGTATCAAAACCTTGTTATTGCACAGAAGAAGGACGAAATCCTCTTCCTTCCTCGCCACCACAACAAAGGGCTCCCTGTTCTCCTGAAAACTGTACACACTACGAAGGGAAACCAGAAGAAACTACTTACAATAAACCAAATGATTACATTCCCGACTGCAAAAGTTGCATACTGCAAACAGATGACATAAGTAAGGAAAGTGCGACCAAACCTCCTCCCCAAAAAAGTGGTGCTCAAAGTGGAAAAAATCCTCCACAAAGTGTCAAATGTAAATGCTATTCAAACAAAAAGCGTAAACAAACAGATGCTTCAAAGAACTCTCAAAAGTTGTTGACACAACCCGAAGACGTGAGCAAGCCCTGCCAGGAACCGCACGATGATATCACCAGGACGGTGGAAGAGAAATACAATGGAGAGATATTATGCATTCACAATCCGCCTTGCATTTTAATCAACGGGTGTCTTAATTTACCCACGACAGACCGGCCTCTTGTTCAAGGGAACCTGTGGCCTGTGACGCAAGATAAGAAGTCGAGCTTTTACCACATCTGTCGGAAAATGAAAAAACCCAAAAACTGCGAACAGGCCAGCCAATACCACCCGCCGAGCATAGAGGTGCAGCGGGCGATGCAGATAAAAACGGAGAAATTCGTACAGAGCATTTGTAACCACGATCCACCGTGCGAAGTCGTGTACGGTTGCTACAAAGCGAAGTACGATCCGAAGTTGGACAACTCGTGCGTACACGTGCCGATGTGTCAGCGACTGCCTCAGTGTCTGATAGAAGAACGAGTAGATTGTGAGACACAACCACAGGACACTAGGCAGGGTAAACTCTGCGAGCACAAGCCTAAATGTACCGAAGTGCCGTTATGTTCAAGGAAGTTCGTAGTGCTGACGGCTAAAGGTACGGTCGGGACGCAGGTGCGGTCGAAAACTAAATTGGTGTGTCGTCACGATCCTCCGTGCATCATGATCCCGAAGTGCCTCGCGCGGATCATAGCGGACAGCTACATCCCGTACGAGGCGATCCCGGACTGCGTGCATCAGCCGTGCTGCGACATGATCCCGGCCTGCTGCAGGAAGGCTGCCAAAGAAATGGTCTCTGTTTCGTCACAATATCCTAATGCCCCGTGTCGAATAGTCTAGGTGATGTATTGAGTTCACGTCCAATAAGCAGGGGACTTTTATTGATAGTTGATTGTAAAGTCTAAACACGTAAATGCAAGGGCGTTGGTTGCCGCCCACACTTATACAAGAGGCGACCATCTGTCCTCAGGTGTAGCAACGCATCTGTGACCAACTTCGAGTGAACGATTACTTACTGGACGATTATTTACTAATATGTACCGTGCAGTCCAAACATCCACAGTCTTCTTACACTAATAATAATATCTGATATTCTTATGAACAGGACTTACTGATTTACTATAGTCCCTACTAGAATCCTATTCGAATTTGTCACAAATGTCCATGGGCGACGGTTTTTATTTTATTTATTTATTTATAGACTCACTAAATTACATGCAACGCAAACTTACAAAACTAAACTAGGCCTTATAATTAAATAGCGTACAATTTTAATTACAAATGAACATTAATTTCAACAATGTTTAAGTACTTATAAAAATATACCTATAATTATAAAAAAATATAACAAAACTATATAAAAAAATTGTGATGAATTCTTGATAGTGGCTCTGCAAGCTCGTTTGCCATTAACTGAGAAGTTATTAGATTTTATCTCAACCCTAATGTTCCCCACATAACCATTTGATAAACCATTATCATCCACTAAGCATTTAATATAACGTCACCAGATAGATACTTTATCGATATTAATTTTGTCTCAAAACAAATAATTACCACCGAGCCATTCATCTTGGCAATAGAAATAGCTTTGACTCCATGATGTTAAACTGGCCATTACAAGCCAACTTCTTCTATTTTTACTTAAATCTGTCTCCATATATCTCGATATAATTTATACTATCGCATCTAATTTAGAATGTCTCGTATATTACTGAAAGAAAACGATTTTAATGAAAAGATTTATTCCGCACAATGTTCCGAAACTCAATATTTTAAAACAAAGACCATTCAAATTCATTTAGCTCCTATAACAAAATATATACAATGTATTAGTTTGGAGTCTATTCCGTCCGTCGTTTTAAAACATTTCGACGTAACTAAAATAAAATAAATTACTTGGGAACCCTAAAAATGATATTAGTAAAAGTAGATTTTTTGTTGTAGATAACTTAAAAAATATTCTTGTAAATAAGCAATTTTTATATAAATTTTTTAATGCTAGGACTGGCCCGTGTGACGTCCATTATAATTTTCTATTCAAACTACAATGCAAAGCGTGAATACTTGAACACAATCACGAAGAAAAAAACTAGTGATGGTTGCAATGCTTTGTTCTAGCTTTCAATAAAATAGTGTAATGAATTATGTGAAAAAAACCACAAAACATTTCATATTACTGCTAGTTCGCGTGATCGCTATTCTATTTACAGCTGAAATGGGTATGCATAATTTTCTACTCTGTTTCTGATTCTCATTACGCATTCCTACTTATGTATCAATGAGCGAACAACACAGTTGCAAGCAGTTTTTATTCTGAGAAAGCCGTTATACCAATTTTTTGCTTACTAATTTTTTTTTGTTTTAAAAGTGTTTGTTTACTAGCCAGCGTGGCAAACATAGATTTATGAAGGAAAGAGATGGAGCGTAAAATAATAATTGAGTTATATATTTTCGTCTCCTTCTTTGACGTGGAATCGCTATAATGAGGCAAGAACCAACTTGCTGTCTGTCGGGCTAGTTATCACATATATAAAAGTCTAATTAAAATTCCGAACTCACACATATACAGGGTGTCCCAGCGCCAAGTGACCGCCCGGCGTCTATTGATTATTTGGACAAAACTATAAACAAAATTCCAACAAAGTACAGGTCTAATCGGTTTAGTTTTTTTTTATTAGCTTTTTAATTTTTTTGGAAAAAAAACCTGACTTGCTGCACTATTTTCGACATATTTTTTTTGTTTTTACATTTATTTTCATTCTGTTTTTTTTATTTACCAGTTGTTGTCATAGTTTATCTATTCGAGGTATAAAATCTACCCAAAATTAAATGGAATATATTTTTTAAAGACATTAACTGAATTTTTTTTGAAAAACATTACCCTTTTTTATTTAATTTCGCTAAAAAGTTGGAAAAATGTCCCATGAATATTATTATTTTATCAATTATTATTAAATAACATGATATTACCTACAAAATCTCAATAACATGTTTATAGTTATCTAAATCATTTACAGAACTACAAACTCTTCAAATATGCACCCTATTTTCGATAATATGAAGAGTAGACTTTTAAAACCAGTCTAGTGGAACATTTAAGTGTCTTACTATCAAAAATACCTTTTGCCCTTTGATAGAATAATTTTAAATGTAAGGAAAATGATAAAAACAAGTGCAAATTTAAATCATTTATTTAAAAAAAAAACAGTAATTAATTCATAACATTTTCGAAATTACCGCCATTGGCGTTAATACAGGCTAAGGCTCTAAATGACATCCTTTGACTCGTTATTTGCACTTCAAAAGCTTCGCTCCTATTTCTGTAGCAGCAGCATCAATCCTCTGTTTAAATTGAGACCTTGGAGGACCATGCTACTGGACCACCTCTCTCTCGGTCTCCTGATTTATGGCTCTTGATTATTATTTTTGGGGCTACATGAAACAAAAAGTGTATGCTGTGCCAATAGCTACGAGAGAACAATTGAAACAGAGGATTGATGCTGTTGCTACAGAAATAGGAGCAAAACCTTTCGGAAGTGCAAAGAACGACTGAAAGGATGTCATTTAGAGCCTTAGCCTGTATTAATGCCAATGGTGGTCATTTCGAAAATTTTATGAATTAATTACTGTTTTTTTTAATAGATGATTTAATTTTGCACTTGTTTTTATTATCTCATTTCATTTAAAATTATTCTTTCAACAGGCAAAAGGTATTTTTGATAGTAAGACACTTAAATGTTCCACTAGCCTGGTTTTAAAAGTCTACTCTTCTTATTATCGAAAATAGGGTGCATATTTCAAGAGTTTGTAGTTCGGTAAATGATTTAGATAACTACAAACATGTTATTGAGATTTTGTAGGTAATATCGTGTTATTTAATAATAATTGATAAAATAATAATATTCATGGGGCATTTTTCCAACGTTTTAGCGAAATTAAATAAAAAAGGGTAATTTTTTTCAAAAAAATTTCAGTTAATGTCTTTAAAAATATATTCCATTTGATTTTGGGGAGATTTTATACCTCGAATAGATAAACTATGATAACAACTGGTAAATAAAAAAAACAGAATGAAAATAAATGTAGAAACAAAAAAAATATGTCGAAAATAGTGCAGCAAGTCAGGTTTTTTTCCAAAAAAATTAAAAAGCTAATAAAAAAAAACTAAACCGATTAGACCTATACTTTATTGGAATTTTGTTTATAGTTTTGTCCAAATAATCAATAGACGCCGGGTGGTCACTTGGCGCTGGGACACCCTGTACACATATTGAGTACTGTTGCCTGCAGCTTCGCACGCGGAAATTATACTTATCACCCCCTTGGGCTTTTCATCCTCTAGGAGGTTGAATTTTGAAAAATCCTTCCTTAGTGGATGCCTACGTCATAAGAGGAATACATGTGCGAAATTTTAAGTTTCTAGCCCTAAGGGTTGTGCCTGTGCGTTGATACATCAGTCAATCACTTTTGCCTCTTATATAGATAGGCTAGCAAACCGGGCAAACGTTGTTCTGCCAAAAAAAATTTAGGGGTAGGGGGATGAAAAATAGATGTTGTCCGATTCCTAGACGATACGCACGCAAAGATTTACGAAAATCGGTCGAGCCGTTTCGGAGGGGTTCAACTTCGAACACCGTGACACGAGAATTTTGTATATAAGATAAAATCTCCACACTCAACAAAAAGATCGTAAGCTCGCGAACTCGCAGGTAAAAGCTAATTTTTTACCTGTTTTAAATTTAAAAGAGTTAGAGAAGAGTAATATAAACAAATTAGTCACATGTCTCCAGAACGTCGCAGGGTTTTATCAACGGAGACATAAATATCTTTCTATCAATATTTCACTTCTTTGCGTCGGGAACTTAATGACGACCATCAATCTAGTATAGTGGCAGACGAATAGTGGCAGACGAATTTATTTAAACATTTTGTTGAGGAAAAACGAGACATAATGTGTACTCAATATTCAGTTATCTGGATACGTCGTTATAGGGAGAAAAGTATGAAAGATAATAAATAAATTATTAATAATTTAGGTGAACCCGATCTAATGATTTATTTAAAGTTAACGCTTCCCGCCCACGTCCGATAATCGGCGACCGATTTTTGTAGGAGAAAAAGAGAACGTACTGATAGCAATAGTGCAACGCACACGTCCTACAAAAAGTCGGTCAGAAATAATATGGCTGGAAAAATCGGCCCGATTATCTATCCTACAAAAAGTCTGACGTGGGTGGGAAGCGTAATGGTGTAGAGTAGTAGTGTAGTAAAGTTAATGATGCCAATGATGGATGTTATTTTTATACATATAGGTATCTTTTCATCCGAAAACAGATTTCCTTAGTTAATGATTCACTTTAGTGTATATTTGTATGCGACAAATATTTTTACAGATTTCCTTAGTTAATGATTCACTTTAGTGTATAATTTTTTGTTGCTTAATATATTTTTTGTATGCCGTAATGTAACTGACATATTATTTACATGAAAAGATAAGGATTTGACAACAACAAGTTTGTTAAGGTGTAATAGATTTTGTCGTTATCTTTTTATGTAGATAGACGAGTCCGACAACGAACAAACGGGCCCTATTATGACCACCAAGAAACTCCCCACCTGATGGTAAGTGGCCATCGTCGCCCATGGAAAACAGCAACATCAAAAGGCCACCGATGTGTTGCCGGTGAAGAACAAGAAACATCTTGGAGAACATCTTGTCTTATCATAGGAGGGTTTTGTCCAATGGCCGATATTCGATGGAAATCATTATTGGAAATCTATATCGATACAAAGTCACAGTATCCATATTCTAATGGCCGGACTTTACTTAATTCTATATTTTATCTGCCCACAGGATAAGCTGCCCTCCGTAGAAGATGGAATCTCCCTGAAGCTACCCAGAGCTCCTGTGTCCCATAGGAAGCGGATAATGCGAGCCATCCGGCGGTCCCAGAAGACTATCTGAATCTGATGATCACAATTTAAAACTTGCTTAACAACCTGTTTTAGATTCATTTGTAATGTTAACATAGCTTTGAATATTAATTAAGCAGAATTTACGCATTAATTATTAACAATAAATTAATGAAGTCTTAAATTAAGTTAGCCTATAAAATCCGCACAGAATTTTTATAATCAAAAATAGATATATTTTATAGCCTGAATATAAATCTATGTAATTGATACACGTAATTTTCGAGATTATTTATTTATATTTAATTCACTTTATTCACATGTGTTTAATAAAATGGTTGTCATAGAAGAATATATGAGTCTTGTACAAGTTTGCCATTGCGTTCTTATAGCTATATCTTGGTATTTATTTATTAAATAACAGATATTAATTTGTATTGTAGGTACCGTACTTGTGGTTAAATTGTCGTTTTTCGTAGAAATGCAATTACTTATTCCAGTAAGAAACACTTAACATTCCATGCACTCTGTAAAAATATAACATTTATCTCCGGAAAATTGTTATTATTTATTTAAAACATCTTAAAATACTTAATAAAGTACCTACTACACTTAAAAAAAAACTACCTATTAAAATATCTATACAAATAAATAAAATTAGATTGCCTGTTTGTACTATTAAAATAACCGCTTTTTACTAAGTTCATTTGGATGTATGTACGGGACATATACCAAAACAACATTTTTTACAATTTTTGTCTGTCTGTCTGTTTGTTCCGGCTAATCTCTGAAATGGCTGGACCGATTTTGACGGGACTTTCACTGGCAGATAGCTGATGTAACAAGGAGTAACGTAGGCTACTTTTATTTTGGAAAAAGAATGTTAGGCGATACGAAGTTCGCCGGGTCAGCTAGTTATAAATAATGAAATACACTATACACAGGCATTACAAAGTTAGTTCTAAAATTAAGAAACAGTTTTAACTGGAGAAACAAGTTCACGGCTCTGGTCAGTACTACGACGATAACCTGATACAAAAACCTACGATGTATAAAAAAACACCACTAAGAAGTACCATTATTATCTACTAGCTGACCCGGCGGACTCCGTATCGCCTAACAAAATATTTTTTTTTTCTAAAATAAAAGTAGCCTAAGTTACTCCTTGTTACATCAGCTATCTGCCAGTGAAAATCCCATCAAAATCGGTCCAGCTATTTCAGAGATTAGCCGGAGCAAACAGACAGACAGACAGACAGACAAAAATTGAAAAAAAATGTTGTTTTTGTGTATACATCCAAATGCACTTAAAAAGCGGTTATTTTAATATTACGAACAGACACTCCAATTTCATTTATTTGTATAGACTATAATTATTTCTCCGTGGGGTCCACCTGGGCAGCTACCACCCTCTTCCTCGAGTTGATCTTGGTCTAAAGCGTCTAAACCCACCTTAAAACTAGTATGAGAAAATGCTGAACGATCATCTTTGAGTAAGGTAATTGCACCATTATTAGGCCCCAGCTTTAATTTCCCATGAATTGGGTCGAAACACGACCACGAAATACTAAGTGACTACCCATAACCTGCGCCCATAACATAAAGAATGTACATTATAAACTTCCTACTCGGTTAAATGTATAGTAAATCAGTAATTTAGTAACAACATAAACGTCTCTGTAAACAAATACTTTTAACGTTCATCAAGATACGCGAAATTAACAGGTTTCCGTGATGAAAGGCAGTTTAGGGTCGGCTCACAATATTTATCGTGAATCGTGATTCGTGACAGCTCGAGAGCTGAGCTTGACAAATTAATAATGTCATAGTGTAACAAGAACCTTATTTTTGTAACAGCTTCAAATACAAACACAAAATTGGAAGAAATTAATAAAAATAATAAATTTTGTAATAATAATTATATGTTGTTCTTTTTGTGGTTGTTTGTTGTAACTAATTTAATTGTATTTTAAATAAGTTTAGTAATAATGCTGTTGTACAACTTTAATATTATCTTGACTTGTTGTGCGCTTTGGTCTAAACTGTAAGCACAACAAGTATCTTGTTGAATAAATAAATAAATAATATATTTATTTTGCTTTACAGATGGGTAATCTATACTAATATTATAAAGCTGAAGAGTTTGTTTGTTTGAACGCGCTTATCTCAGGAACTACTGGCTCGAATTGAAAAACTATTTTTGTGTTTGATAGTCCATTTATCGAGGAAGGCTATAGGCTATAAACATCATATATTTTAATAGTTAGTTTTTTCCACATCTTAACGCGGGTGAAACCACGGGGCACCGCTAGTTACGTATATAAAGGACATAACAATTTTGATGGATTTTTGCCTGTTCTCCTAAATAATAAACCACCTTAAAGCTTTAATTACGAGAACATCAACGACAAGGAATTATTATATTCAATTTCATGAAAAAAAAATTACAAGTTCTTACTAAAGAGTCCTGGATTTGAACCCTAGTCGCCCGAATCTACGCTAAATCCACTCTGCTACTGGTGTTAAGTACCTACCAGCATTAAATGACTAACTTGCCTCATAAATAAATCACTAGGCAACCAAACCTCAGCAATTCTCAACACAATGATTAGATTAGCAAACAAAGAAATAGTACGTGTATGTAGAATACTTATTTTCTATTCAATTCAATGCAAATACGGATTTTTGGACTACGCGACATTTTCTCACGATGAAATCCGTAACGTCCATACCAAATTGGACATTTGTCCACATACCATCCGACGAAATTATTGAATCTATGAACCGCTGCTACGTGCGACGGCGAGAAACGATAAATCTATTTTTTACTGTTTTTTTTTTTATCTAATTCGTTGTTATATTCTGAACTACCTAATATCTGTTACTTATGTAAGTAACATGTAACAGAAAGGCATCTAAAAAGAACTTAGATACCAGTACAAGAAAAAATATGGTTAACTGTTCAAAGACACGTGAAATATAATTACCTACATCCATCTTGACGAAAATTTAAATTTTATACTTAAATTATTTCTTAATAACAATAAAACGATATATACAAATTATACAGTATATTGTTACTGAATCAGAAATCGGAATTAAAAATACAAAACGTTACTTAAAAACTCTACAAAGCAACATTACCATTATTGAGGCAAATCTGCAAGAAAAAGAACTCTTTTATCTTCACTCGTCTTCAGTCAAACAAGAGCCTCGTATGAGAGCTCGAAGCCTTCCCTATAAACATTTCTAACTTATAGCCCGCTTAGGAAAATTTCCTAATCTGTAACCCAACTGAGGAATTTTATCATTTCGACCGTCTATAAGAACCAGTTGTACCTGGAAAATAAAAAAAACTTTACGATTTCCACGCAACCAAAAATCTTATCTAAATCCTTGTTGTAAAGTTCAGATTCGAGTGTGGACGGTTGGACAGTTACAGCGTTTGGGAGTTGGAGAGGCGATGATCAAAAGCTAATGAGCAAAGTACGTTGACCCCGACCAGTTTTGGGTCCAATGTGGTTTTGGTATTCCGTTGGTTTGTCAATAAAACTATATTTGAATTAACATACGAGACGTAGGTTCAATTCTGTTGCTATGCAACTATAATATAGTAATTTGGTAGATTTTTTATATTGAAGATTTAAGTAATGGTCCAAAAACACTAAAAAAAGTTTTTTATTTGGTATCTTAGACCATTATAATTCAAAAATTTCCGATCTTCGAAACCCTAAAACCACGGTGACCGACTTATTTTCCTGTGTCCTTAGATGGGGCAGAGGGCGTCCACAGTGCGCCGCCATCCCGTTCGGTCTTGAGCTTCACGCTTAACTTCGCTCCAAGTTTTCCCTATTGCTTTCGCCTCTGCGATGGTCGTCCGCCGCAAGGTCTGCTTAGGACGACCACGCTTTCCTTGGGGATTAAAACTACGGTAGGCAAGTAGAAACTTCAAAATAATTTGTTGCAACGGTCGGGAAAGAAAGAATCAGAAAATAAAACTGTTTTGATTGCAATATTAAGGTCCTCGCACAATACACCAAACTGACCAGGAAAGAATTGCAAACATGGTTTAATAACTTTGTCTCATTGAAATCAGTTTTATAAAATTAAGCGATAAGCACAAAGGGTTATTGGCACGGACCTAAAAAAAAGATGGACGTAATCCCAAGAAATTCAGTGAAGCACCCATAGTAATACCTACCAATTCTCAATTCGTACAAGGAGACACACCCACACATTGACACTTCACTGCTTCAATCGCGAATTAAAAATTACGCACACATGGTAAGCGGGCGGCCATTGCTACGCTTCACTCTCGATTAGACGATGTTACGTCCGTCTTTTTTCAGGTCCGTGGTTGTTGGTTAGAATTAAAATGATAGTTTTGTTATTTTATTTAAAAAACCCCAATATCCCCCATCTCCCTTCTTACTTGAAACAAAGTCATAAGTTACTACTGACTTGTAGCGTGCGTTCCGTTGTAAACAATTTCAATAAATCTAGCCCCGCGGACGCCTTAATAAATATCGTTAGAGCTTTCTAAAAACCGCCGGAATCGAACCAGCTCACATCTGTATGCTAATAGCACATGTACAGTATACACCTACGAACACACACCTACTACTCCACACACCTACGACCGTATCCAATACAAATGTATGCAAACGGCAGACGGCTCATATAAATCTCTTGTTGAGTGAGATGTCACATAAAAATACACGAATCGATTATTTTTCACCTGGCATGTCTATGGTCGTGCCATATTAAAATATTACATAGCTGCGCCAGAAAAAAATCAACAGGTATGGTATTGGTGTTATAATATTTTATGTGCAGTATTTTAATTTTTTGAAGTGAAAAGTTTTTTAGGCGCGATGGGCATTTTTGAGATGGGAAAAAACCATTGAACTCGCGACACCGTTACCGACACCTCGACACCTCTGTATATTTTCATCGTCGTACACTAGATGGCGCTGTTCTTATTTCTGAATTACGCTAATGAGTGTACGTTGGATAAAGGCCCATAAAGGCTGATGGATGGATGGATATTAGAAGCCAGTAGTCGGGTCTCCTGCTTTCTAATTGGCCTGCAAAACATCGTTGGAGCCTTTTGTGTTACCAAAGACCAAGAGCGATGGTAACCACTAACCACTTATCATAAGGTAGGTAGGTCATCTGCTTAATTACCGACTTCAAAATTAGCGATAACTTAAATACTACTCGTCAGATCTCGTTCATATTAAAATGGGACCACATTACAAGCACCTGCTGTGAAATATAAAAAGAGTCATCAAAATCGGTACCCAGTAAAAAGTAATGAGGTAACACACATTTTAGAAGCCGGTTAAAAAAAGCGGCCAAGTGCGAGTCGGACTCGCCCATGAAGGGTTCCGTAGCAGCAAGTAACATAATATAAAAGTTCTTGTAGTTCGTTGTAACTTTGATCAATGTTTTTTGCGGTTTACGATTTATGACGTATTAAAAAAAACTACTTACTAGATCTCATTCAAACCAATTTTCGTTGGAAGTTTGCTTGGTAATGTACATCATATATTTTTTTTAGTTTTATCATTCCCTTATTTTAGAAGTTACAGGGGGGGGACACACATTTTACCACTTTGGAAGTGTCTCTCGCGCAAACTATTCAGTTTAGAAAAAAATGATATTAGAAACCTCAATAACATTTTTGAAGACCTATCCATAAATACCCCACATGTATGGATTTGATGAAAAAAAACATTTTTGAGTTTCAGTTCTAAGCATGGGGAACACCCAAAATTTATTGTTTTTTTTCTATTTTTATGTGAAAATCTTAATGCGGTTCACAGAATACATCTACTTACCAAGTTTCAATGGTATAGCTCTTATAGTTTCGGAAAAAAGCGGCTGTGACATACGGATGGACAGACAGACAGACAGACAGATAGACAGACAGACAGACATGACGAATCCATAAGGGTTCCATTTTTTGCCATTCGGCTACGGAACCCTAAAAATACAGTCGAATTGAGAACCTGCTCCTTTTTCTGAAGTCCGTAAAATTACTCTATTGCCGGAAACAAATTACTATGTTAATCGGTAAGCTCCTTTAGATACACGATAATACACGTGCCAACTACATACCGTTTTAAATGAATAAATGTAAAATCCTGGTAAACAATATTATCATGCTCGTACACATATTGACAGATAGCTCTGCTCTATGTAAATAAATTAATACTTATACAGCCTGCTACGAGTATATGTACCGATCGCATTAACGCCATTGGTCAGCGCAGAGTTTAACTACATGTACATACAAATGGAATTCTTGTCAGTAATTTTATATTTACAGCCGTTACTATACTTTATGACGCCTTAGCTTTGTATCGCGAAAAATTGCGTTCTGTCCAGGTAGTCGCATGTCTCACGCAGCATCTTGCGTAGTAAAGTAGGCAATCTGTCCAGGTAGCAGTATCGTCGCGCTTGCCTAGGGGCCATCCATAAATTACGTCACACGTTAGGGGGGAGGGGGGGGGGGGTCGATGAAGTGTGACATTGTGTGACAAGGGGTGGGAGGGGGTCCTAAATTTTGTGACGTCACATTTCAAAATCGAATAATTGGTATGTATAGGTAAATATTAAAAACAATTAATGGAAATAAAACTTATTTCGGAACTGCTGTTTTAATTTAATAATTTCTAGGTGTAAAATTTCATAATAATTTTATTATGTGACGTCACACTAGGGGGGGGAGGTCTCACAAATGTGACCAGCTGTGACAAGGGGGAGGGAGGGGTCAAAAAGTCATGAAATTAGTGTGACGTAATTTATGGATGGCCCCCTATTGCCTGTCTAATTCTAATTATGCTTGCATACAGTCGTCAAATGAAGCGTCGTGGACGGCAGATAGTTCAATTAGCTCAATACTCAATACTCAATATTTTTATTGCAATGACAGTGGTTACATAGATGGTAGTTATTACATAAAATTTTAGAGGCACATATGAACCCTATTAGGGTATTGCAACATAGTGGGAGCAGTCCGATTTATTTTATATGCATTGTTGTGGTTTTTATAAGTATTAATTTAGGTTACAATAACACTTATTTATTAGATATTTTTTTAACTGGATTCAAAATTTTTCATTTTTTTGTAATTTTTATGTCATAAATAGTTTATGTATCCATAAACGTGGATAACTATTCGTTTCTATTTATATGTATATCAAAATTTCCTTGTTGTTACATTAGTAGATAGTCACATTTGGGTGGTTGCAGCAAAATGTCAGTTAGACCGAGTTCAGTCAGTTTTGCTAATTTGACTTTGCACGCCTAATAAGCGAGGATAGGAGCTCTGTAATAAATACTATGTAAAAACTATGTATACCTTATCCTGCAAATAAAGAATTGTTTGTTTGATTGATTGAGGCTTGCCCTGGCTACAGATGTGCCTACTGCCTATGATGTATTAACACATCTGTATATTATAACTATCTATTCGATTATAATCTGTTGCGGTATATTTTATCTGACGGGACTCCCTCTATATACCTCTATCATCAATCCTATTGTGTTCCATCTCTACGGAATATCGGGGATTACCGAGTAAAACAATCATTGACCATTGATTCACGTTTAATTCAGCTTCCTTTCTTATTACAACACTAAGGTCGGCTGGCAGAGAATGCTTCTAGCATTAAGCCCACCTGTTGTACCATTATTTTTATAAGGTATAATAAAGTTTTAAATAAATAAATAAATAAATAAGAATCGTGTAGCACTTTAATCGCAACTGCACTTACACGACACTCTAGCAAACACGTAGCATATTGGTCACCATCACGTCTACCAGACGTTGTTCTTCCCGAGACGATGATGGTTCCGCACTAGCATCAGTAGCATCTGATTCTCTCTGATTCTTTCAAGATCTGATTGATGATCTGATTGTTTCAAGAGTGCACTATGACAGTGGTATATGTCATTTACTTTCGTCTAAATTTAAACGCTGCTACACGGCTATTCTTCGGTGATAGTCTTATAGAATTGTGGATAGGCTTTTACTAAGTTAGTGCGTACAACATCTTGAATTTCATCCAACTCATAACCAGGTGGGATTGTGACAAACATCAACGTATCTTAAGTATCTACGAGTGTCCAACAAAAAACAGATTTGAATTGGTCAAGAGTTCAAGACCAATCATCAGTTTAACCGGACCGCCGCAGTTCAAAGGGCCGTGGGTTTGATTCCTACCGAGGTAGAAATTGTAATGATTACTTAAAATTTCTGTTCTCGGTCTGGATGTGTGTGCACAAAGTTTTTGTTTTTGTACGTTGTCCATAGCACCCAAAACATGGTATCTAGGATTCAGTAATACGATCCTAACTTCAAAATCGCTGATCGCCAACAATGTACAGGATGTACATCAACCACGGATTCCTCAAGATCGACATTGCCACATAAGATCGACATTGCCACATACGAATACATACGGTCCTGAATTTACCCCATCACTTGATAGGCAGTAAAAAGCAGATGTCGAGATAAGATGCCGATAGCCCGATACCGAATTATGATGCCTGACGATACTCGCTTTGTCTTCGTGGCTACAAAAACTGTTCTTGGAACTTGGATCTGCACGTGGCAGTGGATGGACGGGTTCCAGACAAAGTTCCAGATTCAGTACACATAATGTTCTCTGCCTTTTACAGGGTTCTGTAGTGGTAAAAACGTAATTTCGTCCTGGATATATTTTATTTGTCGGCGCTACATTTAAATTTGAAAGGAAGGAACCGCTAGGGCCTAGGATGGAGGTTGAAGTGAAATTCCAGTAATTTATGTGGGTATTGGTACCTAACGTATCTCGTATACTGACTTTTTTTTAACAAAATTTAAAACTTTTGTTAATTATTCAAAGGATTCCAAATGATTTCTCAATTAAATGCAGTAGATACTATAGTTGATGACGAGTTTCCTTTCGTTTAGGTTTATGAGTACGAAGCTGAAATTAATCATTAAAAATACTAAAATAAACTTCCGCTTCCAGTTATCCTAAGATATCCAAAATTTTGCTGCAGATAAAATTTATTGTTATTAACTGGGATACTGGACTCTTCTCTGTGAGTGGTCCAACACTTACTTGTCCGTTTTTATAACAATTACCGAACCTGACTTTTTGTAACGAATTGGTTATTGGTATACGTTTCTGAAAATTCTTGTTAATTTCCAGCACGCTTTTATTTGATTCCTTTATTTATGTAGGAAATGAACAAAGTATTACTAAGTAAATAAATTTTAACTATTCTTTTTTACTGTGCTAGCAGGAACTATCACATCGGACACAAATCGTGCAAGTCGCATTTGGAGATTTTATGAAGAGGTTTTAACCTAAATAACTTCCAATAGTAATTCCAATTCCAATAATAATAGTGATGACTGTGAAATGGAAGGCTTGATATGACACACGCACAGAAAAATAGCGTTCTTCGCAATGATATTATAATGTAAACAAGAGTTGGATAATTTTATTGTCACTACCGCGCCGACGATGAAGAGCGAAAGAACAGGCAATTGACCGTTCTGCTCGTAGTCGCTCTGTCAACACAAGACGATACGCACGCTTTTGTTGTTGTCAGAACTACTTGACATTGCAATAAAATGCCTTCGTGTATTATATCAATGTGACTGGAGTAGTGAAACAAAAGATAAACGTGTGTGTGTTGTAGCTCTTTTCGGAACAGATTTTTTGATTGATTTGTGAGGGCATAACGTATTTATATTTTTAAAATATCATTGGTTCTTCGTAACTTAACGTTGTATGTTACGTGGTTTGTGAATATGGCGGTAAATCTAGGATATTGATTTTGACGACCCGTGTGGCGCAATGGTTATCATGCCGGATCGCCGTACCAGGGGTCCTGGGTTCGATTCCCAGCGAGGCGGAAATTTGAATGATGAGTTTGAATTTCTGTTCTCAGTCTGGGTGTGAATGTCCTTGTCTAGTGTGTTGTCCATGGCACCCACGACACAGGGAATCCTAGTGTGGGGCTATGAGTGTGTGGCGTTATTTATTATTATTTATTAATTTGCTATAAATTCGATTCAATGTGTTAATCATTCATAAATATATTTTAGCATCCCGCAGCGAATCTGATCAGAGTTTTTACATCTGGCAATTGAATTTTTTTTGACTGATAGTCCATATTCACAGACGACCGCGGTCCAAAAACCGACCGCATTACATCGGTATCGACAAAGAAGCCAAATAACTCGATTTTAACCGGCTCTTCGTTACAAAATTATTGTATAAACTGCAATTAAGTATTATTTATTCTGAAAAAAAAAAACCTGGAACAAAATTAAATTCAGAATCGAATCCACTATGAAAACCACGCCACGCGTCAGTCGGCAACAAGATGAACTGGTTCATAATAATTCGGGAAAGTTTTTCGCATTACTCATTATTTCATTATACGCAGTACTTATTAACTTCGATACAAAATGAACAAGATTCCGATCAAGTTACCATCACCATATTTGACGCACTAACTTGTAAATCAGAATTTTAACTAAGTATTTTGTTAACATGATGAACTTGTCACAGCTTGTAAGGCGATGGCCAGGTTTGAACTTATTTTAACACAAGAAGCAGTTTTAACTTCTACAATATAATAAATACATAATGGTAAAGTGATCGGGTAACCATTATTTAACCATACACTGAGGTCTTCAGTTGCATTTAATTTTTGCATTCCAAAGTAGTAATTCCAATAAAATTAAATTCCAGTATCATAGTCCAAATACCATTTTATGTGGTGTTAGGCCGTTGGGGTACCTACGATAACTAGTGACACAGTCAAATTATTTACAAAATCTGTATTTAAAAAGCAAAAGACCGAAGAAAGAGATTTTATTTCATTGAAATATTTGAAAAACTATCGATACTAAAGTTATTATCCTACCAATAAATGTATTATTAGTTATTACAGAATAAATATTAGTACCTAAAGGTAGTATTATATGTCTCATGTTACAGTGTTGTGTGTACCTACCGACTATTTTTTGGAATAAAATTGATTGTAATTATGTAATACATCGAAATTAATTACAATTGCAAATGTAATGATGGTTACGGTAATCGCGATCTAATTTCAATTGATTGATTGATGATTAATTCAAATGCTCAGTAATAATTATCGTTTAGTAAATAGGTACTACCATGTACATGCTGATGAGACGACTGGCGAAAGAACACCATAGAGGGCAGAGACAGTCATGATAGGGACTGGTTCAGACTACTATCCGAAGGGAGAGGCAAGGAACAGAAAATGGCTTCCAGACCAGCCCACTCTGCACTCTCCTGTCGTCACTTAGGTAGAAACTGTCATTCCTAGTTTATTCTTTACAGTCATGAAAAGAGGTTCCACACGATGCTGTTTGAATCGTCTGTTATAGACGGAAAGTCCGTAGAATACATTCCTGGTTAATTGGCTATTATAACCGAAGTATGATTACCGATATACAGGTGAATTTTTCAAATGGAAGTGGATGACTAAATCTGAAACTATGAGGAATAGCGAAAAGTACTCAAAAGAGTCTCGATGCTGGTTTGCTTGCTTGTGACATATAATCTGAATTTTACCAAGAAAAAAAAACTAACTTCAAAATAATTCAAAAACTACGCGTCAGATTTAGCTCAAATTTAAGTGGGACCACATAACAAGCACCAGCTTTCGTTTAAAAAAAGAATCATCAAAATCGGTTCACCCAGTCGAAAGGTCTGAGTTCGAAAAAAACAGTCGAATTGAATACCTCCTCCTTTTTTCAAGTCGGTTAAAAACAAACTTTAATAATATAATTTCAAACTAATAGTCCGGTCAATTTAGACATTCGAAGGTGCATAAATTCCCAACAAGCTGAAAATCAGTAAGATTGTTCAAAACATAATTATAAATAAATTTTTTATGTTCTCCATCATTCCCGTGTATGGAAAAAAAAAATTCAAGGTCAAAGGTCAAAAAAATGAGTTTTTCGCGATTTTCAGCAAAACGGTAAGTTTTATCATAAAGTACCTCAGACAAAAATTGTAGATCTTAAAATTATCTATAAAAATGTATCAACACTTTTTTTCCTACGAGCCACCGTTTCTGAGATATAACGATTCAAAAACGCGCTAAGTACACTACCATGAGGTAGCAGGGTAAACGTGTACATAATAATATTATGACGATAAAAACTTACAACTTTTTGAATCCTTATATCTCAAAAATGGTGGCTCGTAGGAAAAAAAGTATTGATACATTTTTATAGATAATTTTATGATCTATAATTTTTGTCGGGGGTACTTTATGATAAAACTTACCGTTTTGCTGAAAATCGCGAAAAACTCATTTTTTTGACCTTTGACCTTGAATATTTTTTTTCCACACACGGGAATGATGGGGAACTTAAAATTTTTATTTATAAATATGTTTTGAACAATCTTACTGATTTTCAGCTTGTTGGGAATTTATGTACCTTCACTATCATTTTTTGGTCTAATTTGACCGGGCTATAAACTCATCGTGAACTAAATACGTTTTACTATACGTACGTGGGTACGTACTCACGATATTTAGTTCACGAGTTCAGCCGTGACCTCGGTCCATGCAACTGGGTCCGAAATATCGGCCTACAAAAAATAAAAATCGTGAGTACTCGTATTACCTATAGTAAAACTTTAGTTACGTGACATTTTTCGTTGTTAAAATGTCACTTGAAAATTCACGCCCCCTCCCCCTCGCAGTAACTCTCAAACATGCACTTAGCCAGTACTTCAGTAGTGCCGTAGTGAGTATCGTATGATAATGATTTGTATCGCGATTTACACGTGTCGCTTCGGCACGTTTTCATACACTGTAAGGACTTTGTTACTTTGTAACGTACGACTCATAGTAGCTATCAGTATGGCCGACGTATCTTGGCGCGTCTGAACATAGGCTCTGCGAACTTTAGCGCATGTAAGACAGAGATAGCGACACGAACATGCTAACGTGTGACTGGGACATAAAACGCCGCGTACCGAGCATTGCCGAATTGTGGTTACTGCGCAGCCTTCCGCGCGAAGTTCAGACGCGCCAAGATACGTCGGCCGTACTGTACTTTGTTTGATGTGTTTTTCTTAAATGGAAATCGAATGTGATTAAAGAAAACTTCGTATCTAATAGCTAATAAGTAATAACTTTAGCCAATAGTTATTGGTCACAAAGGCCTTCTGTCTGCGTAGACGCATGCCATACGCACACTATCTTCAATTATCTGATTATGCATGTAGTCGTCAAAATTTATTTTATTTTAATTTTATTTTCAGGCAACTAAAGTCCATAGAAAAAATACACGCATAAAAATATTACAAAGAAAAAATTAAGCGCCATGAATAGTTATTAGGCCGTAGGTGGCTAAATGCTTCAATTTTTATAAAAGAAAATAAACTGAAATTGACAATTTAGTTCTTGTTTAAATTTAAAACTGCCTTTTTATAATTTGAGACAGAAATACAGAAAACGGAAAATATTTTAGGGTATAATACATTATTTTACCTTAATTTCCACCATTTCCACCATCTTCATGAATTTATTTCTGTTTGAATTAATGGTGAACTAGCAAAGAATACATTACACAGTAAACTAAAATTAAGTAAGCCATTTAAACTGTAGTATTACACTATGGTCAATATAGTTTATACATGTACAATCTTTAATTAAAATTAAAAAAAAACCCCGACAGGTTTATTAACACAAAACATAGCTAAGAACACTCGATTTAGAAGTTAGTTTTACAACACTTCGTTGGTTTTACAAAATTCCTACGTGAATGAAAGGAGAATCGGCAAGAAAATCCCAAGAAATGAATACGATCATTTCAACGATTCATAGCTACGGACAGCATTTATTTCATTTCAATTTATTGTTAGATAAGTAGGTACTTAATACTACTTATAGCTAAATGCTGGATATCAAATAATATATTATTTGATGACTAGTGTTGAAAAGGATGAAACTAAAATCGAACTAAACATATACTGAATTAGGTTAGCTAAATGTATGGCCTGCATCTAATAATATTATAATGTAAAATAAAGGTAGATATGTCACTAGCGCGCCGACGATGAAGAACATAAGAACAGGCAATTGACCGTTCTGCTCGTGCTCGTAGTCGCTCTGTCAATACAAGACGATACGCATGCTTTAGTTGTTGTCAGAAGTGCTTGACATTTGACATACAGCGTTAAAATGCCTTTGTGTATTATAACCAATGTGATTGGTGTAGTGAAACAAAAGATAAACGTGTCGTGTTGTAGCTCTTTTCGGAACAGATTTTTAGGTTGATTTGTAAGGGTATAACGTTTCTATATTTTTTAAATATCATTTTCATCAGCCTGTATCTTCAGCTTTGAGGAGAAATTCATGCCTACAAGTGGGCAGTGACCGCTAGACTAACTTAAGGTGATAAACGTTTTTTTGCTCCGCTTTACAGTCTATACGTAGTACATAATTATTTTATAATAATGAGTTTATAATAGACAATTCCGACATCATGTAATAAACTATTTAAATTCATACATCCTGTTTTTCTGATTGACCTTTATCTGATTGCTGTAATTCGCATGATTTTGTAGCAGCAAACTTTTTATTATTTTACAAGAAACGAGTAACCGCCCTCGCTTTGCTGCGGTTTTCTTATTTTTTTACACCTTGGGTAACATTATTGGAGTTTTATTAAGGATCCCTAATTTTTTTGAATATATAATATAGCCTTTGTCACCTGGGGATAGTGTAGCTTCCCAACAGTGATAGAATTTTTCAAATCGGTTCAGTACGTAGTTTCGGAGCCTATTCAATGCAAACAAACAATCCAATCTTTCCTCTTTATATATTAGTTATAAAGAGGAAATAAGTTGACATTCTAGAAATCTAAAATGTAACTACATTTTCTAGAACCGTCTAGAACACACAAACGGAAAAAACTAATTGCTGAGAACGGTTAATTTAATAGACGTAGTTTTATCAGGTATATAACATTGATTTTTTAAATATAAATAGGCGACAGACAAGCAGACGAGCACACAAGGTCACTGGTCACCAGGTCACCTTTACTATGGACATCCACCACATGACATCACCGATGCGTTGGCAATCGAGAAAGAAGAAAATTGAACAAAAGTTCTTACTAGTTAAGAAAAAATATCCATTAATTACTTCTAGGTCATTTACAATACAATACAAATACACTTTATTTGTACCTACACCAAATTAACATACAAGGAGAAATACTTAAAAATAATGTGGCATACAAAAGGCGGCCTTATTGCTAAAAAGCGATCTCTTCCAGGCAAACTTAGCATATAGGAAACAAAAGAAAAAATAACAATAAGGCGTAGGGTGCACTTAATAAATAGCATTCTCTAGTTGTTATTTGCTTATAAACTAAATTGCTAATACTAGTGATGATAATGAATAAGGGAAATTTATATAATATCCTGTTTCAGATATAATTCTTTCACCTGTGATTTATAACAGTGAATTATTTAATTAGAGTTATATCTTTGTTTTAAATTTTGTCATGATATTTTACTTATTTATAATTTTATTTAATTAATTTTATTACATTAAGTAGATTGTTGTCTAGCTGCAAGTGTGTTGAGGCACCCTATAATTATGTTAAAATTTAAGGCCTATTAGAAAACATGGTACAAGCCGTACAAGGTACAAGGTTATAACAAAAAGTACTAAAAATATGTAACCGAAATATATCAGGTATTGCGTGACACAACAAAAATATTTGTATGTGGGTACCATGTTACCTGACGAAAAAGGGCTACCCTCAGCCTGTGCCATGGAACGGGTAGAAACCACGGCTGCTGGTTTACAGGGTAGACAGTCCCGTTTTTCGCGTAGTTCCACATGTCCACATTATCCACATTAGCAGTCGTATTTATTATAAACCAATCGACGCTTGAAAGGCAAAAATTACCAAGCGACATGTTGACAACTTTACACTAGAGCATTTTAAAGTTAAAATTTTAGATAAGAAATCGTAAAAAATCGTCTTTATTAGTCATAGCTACTTAATTCCAATCAATTTTACATGCAGTTTAAATAAAGCGATTTTTATGATTTTTTTTTATATAAAAACTTTAAAATGCTCTAGTGTAAAGTTGTCAACATGTCGCTTGGTAATTTTTGCCTTTCAAGCGTCGCAATGTTATCTGTGTTGGGTGTCCTATAATAAATAAATAAAATAAAGTAATCTGTTTCTGTTAAAAAGTTCTGAGTGTTTGAGAAAAAAAGGCAGAATTTATTTCGTCGCTGGCTTTTAAATTTATTTAGTCACACTTGTTAAATAACTTAATAACGCATGGCTCTCAAAGCGATTTATGGAGTCCTTCTTAGCCACCGCTAAAGGAACCCTTTCCTTAACGTAACTTTCCTTACATTAACGCATTATTGCATTAACGCAATAACGTTTTGCGTTAATGCTTCAAGCAACGAGAGGGTTAACACACCACAGTTTATTAAACGCCATAACAACACGAGTATTTAATCTTTGTGGTTAAAATAAATACCTAGTAGTTAAGGAAAATTACTAATTTAAGCATATTATACCATTTATACGCCAACACAGCGATAATAACGTGGCCATGTGTTACCAAGTTACTGCATATTTATGTAAATATTTCGATCTAATGACATAATAACTTGGTTTGAATAGAACCTACTCGGATACCATCAATAACAATAATTTAATTTGCTTGGAGTTATCCTACACAGCCGCTACTGTTATTGGCAGACAAAGCGTCGAACTCTTCTCGAAGCCTCTACGCCACTAGAAGCCTGCCTAGCTAGTTACCACATTCGCTCAAGTCAGCCGCCAAACGGCTTGGGGCTTGGGAGCCAGTTCTTCTTTCTCCCTCTTCTCTCTAAGTCAACAACGCATTTATGTCCTTGAGCGACTACGGCCACATACCGTCAGCTTGTTAGTAGGCTTGTTACAAAAACAAACCTTAGTTCAGAATTTTAGACGCATCAACGTGACATTTCCTGTATAAATTATGACTTGAAACAAGTTACTTCAAGCACTTGCTGATAATTAACTAATGAATTAAAGTTTGTTAACACGTATGCCACAAATTAGAAAAGCAAATGAGACAACATAATCATAATTAAAATTGAAAAACAATTACATCAAATAATATAACAATTTATACAAAGTGTTACAAAAATTTAAATAATATTATACAGAATGTATAAAATTTGTTACAATATCAATCTTCTTTTTTCAGTGGCATAGTAGTTATTCGAAATCTTCTTCATTTTACTCTTCTTATCTTCATCTTCGTCCTCTCGATGACCGTAGAACATTGGCAAACCCAAGAGCACGGTATGAAGTTCCTACAGTCCATCATACGTAGGAACTCTATACCTCGCTAGTGGCAATCACCAGTTTATCTTCTTTAATATTCTCATTTCACACATCTTCCTTCATCTTCAAGTTACTCTTCTTCGCCTTCAAAAGCCAAAAAAAAGAAAACAATCAACCCAAGTATTTACAAAACAGCATTCAGCCTACAGGGCAAAATTTTGAAATAACAGTTAAATTTAAATAATTAATATTAAGCATTCGGGATAACCGCAAAGGTTCAAAACTAAAAAAAAGAGTTTACAACAAAATTTACATAAACAACTGTATTTATCGAACAGTACGCTTATAATTTACGAGGAAAGTGGTCTTTTAAAGGTTCAAAAATGGAATTTCAAAATTCTGAGCAAACGTTTTTTGTAAAACGCGAGTCATTCGAGCCGTGCGTACCTTGTTATTATATTAAAACAAAATTATCATTTGAATGTAACATCTGCTTCGGAACCCCAATAATTAATTTCCGCAGTTATCTACAATTAGCATATTTTATCCTAGAGACGGGATTCGTCGAGATAACCAGTAAGTTTTCAACCCCTTATAGGTATGGTAATTTTTGTAAACGGCCGTGGGAAAGCTCGGCCGTGTTTTGCATAAGAAATCCTTCATAATAAGTCCGAGAAACGCGGTAGCGAAATTCGTCCACTATTCAAATGCTTGGGAAGAGATTTAGGCGCCTTTACCCCGATTCCTTATTCAAATTTCTTCAGTTATTTACATTTTGACACAATGAAATTTATAGACCGTATTCGGTGGTATTCGTTTAACCACATTATACAGCATGTTCAATTTTGACTCATTTTAATTACAATGGCGGTAGCGAAGTTCTCCGTTATAATTTGGTTCATGTTTAAGTAGTCCTACTTGTAAAGGCATTTAACATTTTGAACATTGAAATATTAAAGTGAAAACTCGTGTTAATCTATCTTAGCCTTGAATTGGATTAAGACAAGTTCACACGGCGCGTTACATTTAATTAATATGTTTACGTTCGTAACAATCATAACTCCTGTAATTTAGAACACTAGTTATACAATTTTATCTGTGGTATATCTAACGTTATAATGTTTATTATTTGATATACGTTGAGTTTGAGTTACATTCATTAATGTTTCCGGATGTACGTTGACGTGAAGGGGATCCACTCTACTAGCTTCCCCGCTGTTAAATGTTACATAACATATAACAACATATTTATTAACTAATATAACACCGTAATAAAACAAGAAAACCCTCAAAGAAAGCGTTTAACTATCTAACGACGCTAATTTTATAGCGTGTTAAAAACGTTTCATAAGGAAACTAATTAACGAAATGTAAAAACGAAATCAGGTGTAACTTTAAAATTAATTATAACCTGTGATATAATATTAATGATATGAAACGATATGAGAACACTATTTCGCGGGTAATTAAAATGTAACATTTAAAATTTTATAATTAACGTAAAAATAGCAGGGTGTGAACTATGCAATTATAATTTATAAAAATCGTTTAACAGATATATTTATATCGCCTGTGTTGTTCACACGACTATAATAATTATAATAAAATAGGAGGTGACGACCCTGTAGCCTAGTTGGTGCCAAAATGTTACAGAGCGGTCTCGGAATCAATTCCCGAACGCAGCAAACATTTTATTTCATACATACATAAATATTTTTCTGCTACATTAGATATACCTATAGAAGTAAAAGAACCAATAATAAGAAAAAGTAATAAGTTATATGCTGGCAATGCGTCGCGAATGACTTTGAAGTTACCATCAGACTCAATTGCTTGTCTATCGGTATGTAATAAACTTGACAAGTGCGAGTTAAACTCGCTCGGAGGGGGTTCCGTACGTTGTTTATGTATTTACAGTTATTTTTCCATTTTATTTATTTTTGCCCTTTTTAAAACCCCTCTTATAAGTTTTCCTTTAATATTATATAAAGAATTATTTTTTTGTATTTTTCTCAAATTTCTACCCTCAGTAGTTACGGAGTTAAGGGAGGAGGGTCAATTTTCGTCTTCAATTTTCGTTCTTTCTTGAATATGCTTAAAAGTATTCGTTGTAGAACTATAACAAAAATATATTTGAGATCCTTACAATAAGCCCTTTCATATAGTTAGGTAATAGAATCAGACGTTACTTTGCGGAGACTAATTACTAACTTAATAAGCCCTTTCATTTGACATGCCATAAGATACGGTTTGCTAAATAATTCTTTTTTCAATTTTGATTTAAAAAAAAATCATTTGTTTTCTTTATATCTTCGTCTTTGGGTCACAAAATAGCACATGAGTACCAATTTGGTCCAGTAGTTTCGGAGAAAACTGGCTGTGAAGAGCAGTCGCCGAGACACACGAGTGATCCGATAGAGGTTCCGTTTTTCGATTTTTCGTTCAGGGTTCCGAACATAGAGTTAATAGCAAATGAATACATACGGCTGATAACTCAAACAGTCCCATGTAAGTACACATATGTTCTATTTTAATGAGCCATGACAACAACTGACATATCCCGGTATAAAATTAGTTGGACGCCGGCTGCCAGAGATCCTAGGAACCTGATCGTATTTCATTAAATTACGTAAACAACTTGAACTCCCCTAATTCACTTTTTTATCAGTGACAACCCTATTAAAACTTATTATCTATTCTGTCGTATTTATTACTATAATTACAATGTTACTAAACCCGTTGATAAATTATTATTTGTATTTTGTTTTTAAAAACTGAAAACGAACGTTCACTGATAAACCGTTGCTTCTGTGTCAGTCTTTTAGAAAAAATATTTTTCTAAATGGAGCACCAAAATGAGTATCTTTGCTTGTATACCATAATAAATATCTAAATATATTGTAGCAGCTTGAATTGGCAAATCTTTTAGTTTATTCCATCCTTCTTATCTACAAGTCAATAGTTAATTACAGATATGTATCAGGAACGCATAATTATAGGACGTTTTATGCTATCTTTAAATTATACGAGTACAGTAAATGCTTCTTGCAAGTTTAAGTGGGTTTTACAAAAATCACTGCACTGCAAAATGACTTATCTCGAGATAGCGTTAATCTGATAAAATGCGAGTTGAAGAATGAACGGAAATAAAAGTATCGTGTATACAGCGCTTTACTCTGAAGAGTAATCATAAAGGTGCGCCCAGATAGGAGTGCCGTCGGCGCCCCGTCTCGCCAAATCCCGCTCATTTTAGGGATTTGCAGTTGAAATTAGTTCGCAAATCTGGGGCTTACTCGACCCCCGTTACAGATGTAGATGGGAAAGGGATGTGGATAAATAACCCGAAGAAACCTTCCGAGATTACGTTGTTTATTGTTTTTTTACGGCGATTTACAAGTTCGTTGGCTCTAACAGGAAATTACACGACACACGAATGCCGCGTCTAATTCTTGAGGATGATGAAAGTGCAACTAATCAAAAGTTATTTGCCGTTTGACTTTGAAACGAATAAAACAATGCAATTACATTTGTCACGCGAGCCGACACCGAGATGTCTATTTGCAGGAAAGTATCAATCGTGACAATCACTAATTTACAGCCGACTCAAGACGAAGTCTCGAGGTACATATCTGACGTTTTTTCACGTCAAATCAAATAATCCTATTTGTGTTGACGTTACGTGAGTCAGTTATGATACGGAGGAGGAATGTTTGTGTGAAAGTTACGTGCGGCGATAAATCTAATTTCCCGAGCCTAATGCCAGCTAAATATGTATGAACGGCTCAATTGAAACGCCACGCGAGCGATCGGTAAGTGCGAGTACGCACGGCATAAAACACAATAGCTCCGTACGAAAACGGAATTTGAGGAAAATTGATACTCGAACGCGATCCAGTATGCTAGTCATGTCACGGACGGTTTGTATTGTGATTAATCGCTTGTGTATATTTTTGAACGCGCTTGCTATTTTAAGCGGAACCGGCTAACTTAGATATGTGCTACACTATACCTAATATCATTCACAATAGTTACGTCATTGACTTGTCTCGATTAAGCCAAAAATCCCGGAAGATTACGCAACAACTCAAAATTGTTGCATAATTTGACAATGATTTTATCGTACATTTATTTTTTGCTGAATATACATGTGTGTACCGGTTATTTTTTCAACTTTCCGTGTGGATTATAAATATTGTATCTGGAACTTAAAAAATTGAAAATATTTAATAACATTATGCAGATGATAAGAATACACTTATGACGTTATATCACGTAGAGATTCCAATACCGTAATGTGGATGCCCCCTTGGTTGCGTGTATTCCGACAGTTTACGCATCTAGCAGCGCAAGCTCAATAAATACGCGTTTGACGGGACGCGTATATCACCGCTCTAGTTGGGAAAATTTTATTGATATGTAACTAACTAGCTTACGCTATCCATCTGGAGTTGAACCTCAGCGCATCAGTAACAAGTGTTGAATCAGAGGCCTCATTATGTTGGTTATAAAGCTACGTACTTAGAGTATCTAGACTTTCTACGTAGCTATTCGCCCTTCAGAACTAAGTTGCTCATAGCAGTGGAAGCTTCATGACAAAGTTACCAAATAAGGATTGTCATATACTATAGATATAACTATTTAAAATGCGCGCATACAGTAACTACGCATTGTCATGTAGTATTAAAGTTAAGTGCTCTTAAAACTCGATTATAATATAAATATTAAATTCTATTTACTACTATAAGTTTGTTATGCGTTAACTACCTACTAATTTATTTTTAATTCGTATAGAGTTTCTATTTATTTATCTATCTAGGCAATAGAATCTGACAGTTCGACCATCTGCCTCGAAATAAGTAAGGAAAGAAGCAAGAAACGCTTGTTAAACTAGCCACGTTAAACGAACCTGTCAGTGCTGCCATCTATGCCAAATGGAAGCGTCTAATGAAACACGTTCACATTGTCACAGATTATATTATTGATAGAAGTCGAAGTCTGAATAAATAATTCCCGGTGCGTAACTAACTGATGTGAGACTTCATTTCAATTGGCAATATGGCGGTCATTAACAATGACTTGCACGACGAGGAACAGTCGAGAGATCGCGTGATCCTTATATAGGTGAAAACGATAGTAAACTACATCCAATTCAATTAACATAACAATAAATTTCATTGTCTCTTTGTTTTTCGACTGAGCAATAATTATTCAGTATTGTTTAATACAATAGTTGGCGTTTTATAACTTAATTGGTCCTCTCTACAATACAATTTATAATTACGTATGGGTTTTAAATATAAAATGTAAAGCACCTTGAGATGGATAGATGTACAGTCGACCTCAGAAGCAGCTTAACATTATAGTACTTTGTAATAGTAACTGTTTCGAAGGTTTCCTAACAACATCTATGACAAATTCAAGAAATGTAATGTGACAAGGTACTAAAATGTTAAGCTACTTCTGAGGCCGACTGTACAAGAATTGCGTGAGAGAATTGTTATGTCAAGATGTCTCATAAATAGTCCATCTGTCATTCAATATAAAACACGAACTAACAAGTTATTTCCTTATGTATCATTCGCGCATATTTCTTGTTCACGACACGGGCCATTTGCGCGATGAAAAAGCCGCTTTTGCCAAAAGCTCATGCATGCCAGCTTTTATGGCGACGACATTGCCCATAACATATTCAAATTTTTATGGGAGATATTAAAAAATGATACCAACAACGCGTGAATTGCTTACTAACTGCGCTTGCTGTACTTCGTACGTTTTACTTTTGCAAAGTGAAACGTTTTATAAAGGTTACGGTTTTAGTTTAAAATCTTTATAAGTTTATACCGCCGACGTTAATCCTTGTGAGGTGACATTTATTACATAGCTGACCTTTTGGTTATCTTTATGTTTAATGGTTAACAATAAGGCTGCTTTGATAATTTCTACCAATAATTTTCTCTAAGCTCTAACTCAAGTATCATTAAACTAGGAACGTGAATTACCTCCTCTAGCGATTATTACAAAATACCACGATTTACGAGTACCGTAATAATTAAAAAAAAAACGAAATAGACCTTGATATTAGTACGAATAAATATTGTGATATTGTAAAATAAAACAAATGTATTCCAGTCTTTACTACAATTTTATAGACACACAGGAAAATACCTAATAAATTCCAACGGTTATTTAAAATTCTATTTAATGAACATAAGAGCTAGTGTTACTAGAACCGACCAGTATAAATTGGTCTCCGTAGACTGCGTGCCTGTTTGGTGCTAAATGAAAGCTGTTAAGGCCCTCGAAACAGCGGAACAAAAGGCGTGTGTAATTATGTGTGAAGTTGCAGTTTAGTCCGATCGTTTTACTTCTCCGCCGTTTTATTTTGAATTATGACCATTTCGCAAAATGCACTGCCATTTGTCGGGAGCGCGAACAGCCGTTTTCGGTTATTTCAGGAGCCGTTTAATGGCTGCGTTTTAGTGATCGTTACGCTATATGTTATGTTTATGGCCGCTAATAAAAATGTAAGAGTACTTTAGTACTTATATCCTGCGATGATCTACAGTGCACTAAGTTAAAAGTGCATTTTTACGCCGCTTGTATTTTATGGCGCGAATGATGCGCAAAGTGCATTTATTGCGGCATCGTGGGTGATATTTGACATGGTTATCTAGGTATTTGACTTTTACATTCGTTTCGTTTTCATTGGACGCTAGGTATTTTATTTTATCTACCTATCCTATTTTTATTTAAGAAGCGACACAAAACTATATTTCAATATCTGATTATAGTATTTAAATATACTGAAGTACCTATACACGATCAGTATTTTAATGCTAATTAAAAATTGGCAATTTTGTTGTTTTAGAATGTCTTTTTTACAGTAAATATTATTACAAAAAATGACATTTTCTAACACGAAACAAATATATTAAAACCATGTTTTAAACTGCCAGAAATTTAATTACAGAATTAGTAAATATCGGGCAGTTAGTCCTGTTATCTGACAATTCCGTTAGGAGTCGCCGGGTGTGGGCTCAGGGAGGGATCCACTCATCGGAAATACACCATTATCATACCCTCCGAACACACTACACTCACAACGTCCTGTACCGAACAATTCTCGGTCCTATTCCCACACGCTAACAACCAATAGCCCGGCCACATGTGAGTACATGATACATAGGGTAGAACCCCTTGGATTACCCCCGGGGGTCATTTTTACCCCGAGCGTGTTGCCACCCACTCTACTCATCATTTGATATTTGAATTACTTATAAGCAATTCCGTAATTTAATTTTTTTTTGGTTCGATCTGTTTGGAACGGGATGATTTTTTGCTTCAACTTATTATTGACTTGGGTTTAAGATGTCTTTGGATGAATAGTTTGCACAGTAGGTTTAGTTAGACGTTAGAAATAAACAACGACAATTTTATTTATAATTATGAATATAAAAACTTAAAAATAATGAAACTTACGAATATTAGAGAAAATAATTCAAACTACATACTGCATCTACATCCTAAGATTTTTTCGTTAACCAAAGGTCAACTGAAAACAATTGCTTAGTAATAACATGTCAGTCTTTTATCACTTGCCCATGCTTACATATTTCGGTCCTTCGTATTTACAGAACTACAAATAAATTATAAAAATTAGAAGAATTTCGCAAACAGTATATTTTTACTCACGTTTTTTGTGTATTCAGTTTTTTTTATCATTGGGGTGCAATTGCTGATAGTTCACCCGCAGTTTAAAAGATTATGCTCGATTTATTTAACTGTCCTTTGGGGACACGGGACCAATGCGGCGTGATAATTCGTTTTGTCGTATGCGAGCACTTATGAGGTTATTTTGCAATACTGGGTAATAAACACTCCTGGAGTTTTTTAATAGCATTAACTGAAATGATAATTGCTTATAAAACATGTATTGTTGAATATGTTTGAATAAATGTCTGAGTTGGGCTTAGTTTGGAAATTAAACCTTTACAAAACAGCCAAATTATAGCGAACTATCGAACTTTTTAATACGTAAAAATTTCAACGATCTAAGAACAGTCCCAAACTGGAATCTGCGTCATCATCACTGGAATAATTGGAAGGTATTGGACTTGGACGTAATGGAATTTCAAATTCCATCTATAAAACGAACGCCTCGGACGTTCCTAATTCGAACCTCGCCCACGCATCGATCAAACGGCCGTGAAGGGTCCACAGACGCGTTAAACGTAATTCCATATTCATATCCTATCCACACGTTATAGCCTCAACTTACTGATGACACGAGATACGCAAACTAGGACACGTTAACGGTGATGGGTGCGTACGATAGGCTAGTTTTACGCCAATATTTTTGCCGCAATGGTCCGATCGATGCAATGCTGTATCGTAAACATAATTAGGTATCTATTGGATGATGTAATGATTGTTATGAATAAAATATATTACAGGTGGGTATCTTTGACCTGGTGAAGTAATAACGTGATCAGGACAGACTTTCCGATCGAGGATCGATCATAATGCCAGAGATATAGGAAAATATTATTTCTTCTACACGACCAAAAAAAGGAAAATGTGATGTTTTTAATGAGTGAACACAACACAATACATAAAAAAAATTCAGCATTACGAAGATACGTAAATTTAAATTCCTACTTTTTATACTGCGAACACATTTTTACTGATAATTTATATTTTTTTAACTTGTATCTGGGTGGAAAATAAAAGTCAATACGCCATGCTACTTTCGCTCGTACCAGTCGATAATTTGTTTTGACATTTCTAAACGTACGACCACTTTTCCCGCCTACAACTCGAGTTCGAATTTCGAAGGGGATCCTTTAATCGCACAGATAAAAAATAATTCGTACTAACAACACACAGGAGTCAAATTCGATCGGCAGAATTAGGGTTCGCAGTTTCGTAGTTAGCGAACGCAATCGAGTTTTCGCATACTTATTATATTCGACACCCCTTTTTGCCCTTTATGGTACAAACGTAGAATGGCCGAGGGCGATCCCCTAACACGCGTGCCAAACAATATTGCGTTTCGTTTCACAAAAACACGTTCGTGGTAAATCGATAACTGGCACAAAAAATGGTTTACGGATTTGGACGCGTGACACTGCGAGAATGAAGTCGTCATGTCGTTCGTGTTACAGTTACTTTTGTGGTTTGCGTTATGTTATCTTGACAGGTAACTGAGGTAACCTACACAGGTATAGGTTACTTGCCGAAAAGAACGTTTTTCTTACAATTAACATACGTTTTTCAAATTTAGTTATTTTTAACCGACTTCAAAAAAAAGGAGGAGGTTCTCAATTCGACTGTATTTTTTTTTATGTTTGTTACCTCAGAACTTTAGACTGGGCGAACCGATTTTGATGATTGTTTTTTTAATCGAAAGCTGGTGGCTGTCATGCATCTGACATGGCATGGCTGGATCTGAAAATGGCATCCATGAGAAAACCACATAAGTCGTAAATTTGTGTTAAGATGTGGGCGGCAAATTGACGAATAACTCAATATCACGCCAACAGATTTCGATGATTCTTTTTTAATCGAAAGCAGGTGCTTGTCATGTGGTCCCACATAAATTTGAACGAGATCTGAAAAGTAGTTTTTGAGACTTTGAAGTCGGTTATTTTTTGTTAGTAAAATTTAGATTATTGATTAATCTCTTCACCGTTAAATCAAACTTTGTGTTCCTCCAAACTCCTCTTCAAGTTAACCTATAGTAACTTGTTTTATTTCTATGGAATGCTCGCATAGGATATTATAAAGTTATAGAAATTCTGACTACCCAAGTACCCACCCGCATTAAGTCATCATTAAGGTTATACTCTAATTTATCCCATTTCATTCAAGTATCAGCTTAACAACTAATATGATTCCGTCTTAAAACTGGTTCTTGTCATTTAACCTTTAACAGAACTATAAATTAAAATCGTCAGATGTAACTATTATAATTATCTACTGACGTTCATAATAACATAAGACGTTTCGATATCTAATGGAGAACCTGACAAACGTAGCTAAATTGATACTTTGACTTTTAAACGAGAAAAAACTGTTGTTTATTACAAGCATCGACCATCACAAAAGGTGCTTAATTAATAACGCTCGTATTTATTTAAACAAGTACACAAAGCCCCGTATTAAAGATCATTGGAAAGCCACATGTCATTAGGGTATCCACGGCGCGGACTAATTATCTATTAGAAAATACGTAACGCTCCCGGGGCACAATGCACAAAGGCCATTGTGTGGAACAATGGCATGACTCACTCGTGACGTACTGAAAGACAATGAGACGAGCGCCAGTAAAGGCGAGTAACGGAGGCCGATGATTCCCTAGACAACGGAAAAACTGAATCATTCCCAGTTGCAATAGGTGTGGAATGATATGTGTCAGGAGGTAGGTACTAATACTACTTAGATACCTATTGCGAAATGAAATATAAATTACACGTGCCCGAGCGGTTTCATTGTTTTCGCAAGTTTCACAACCCTACGTTCGAATCATCTCTAACATTATTAAACTTGCCTCAAAAGTTCTCTTGTCTCAAAGATGTTACTGACTTCAAATGGTTGATTAATAAATTGGTTCGTTAATTTAACATGATTAAAAACAATATTTTTTGTAATACGAAACATATTTCACAACATCATGTTTTTATCCCATCTTATTATTTTAGTAAAAGCGCGAACGCGATAAAAAAACCGATTAGCAACCTAATTCATAGAAAACAAAGTTGTACACAAAGCCGCGAAGATTTACGATAAACCTCGCCTAATTCATCGATAAACTATACAATAAAACAGAGAAAACTTTTATAAGTATCTATTGTCTGTCTATTCTGAAAACAACGATATTACAAAAGAACCCACTGCCATTGAAAGCCTTAAAATATTTTTATAATCGATAGATTAAAACAAAATAAAACTACTCACTCACCACAAGCACAGCCCGCACCGAGTTGAAAGGCCTGAACCTGAAACAAAAGAATCATCATTAATACAAAGGCTTACGAAAACAAGCGAAATTATTTGAGAACGCATCTGTAGCGGCCGCGGACTGAACGCGGCATGAATGGAATAGCCGAAGAAAAAAAACAAAAGAGTAAATCAATCGTACGTCATGAGAAGAAAACCCATCAATCAACCGCGCAACGTTCAAAAATGGAATCGAGTGAAGCGTTTTTTGTTCCAAGTTCAAAATACCGACGACCTTGCCACGGTCAACTCAAACGCTTTATCCTAGTCCAGATATTTTGTACCTATTGTCTTTTTTTTTTCTTTGCAGTGTGGCGTACACTTAGTACGAGCCAGTATCCGAATATCATTTGGATGTTGCTAACTCACGTAGTACTTTTACGATTATTAATATTAAATCTATAAAAAATCAATCATGCCATAATAGTTTTTGCGCGAAGTTGCACGTGAACGGAAATGTTAGCACATTATGTTTAAAAGAAAAAGTAATCAGGAGTGATTAATTTGAAAGTCGCAAGTCGCAATATATTTAGACGTGACTTTTTATACAAAATTACTTTTTCGATGCTATTATATATTTTTAACCATTATTAAAGATGTGACAGATAAGTAACTGCTTAAACTGCTTTGTAAACATAATATTTTTATAAACTTTTAAAATCAAAAAAATTTAATCAAATAAAATTAGGGAAGCCTCACCATGAACAATAGTGGTGTCGTCCGGCGAGGATTTTACAATCCACATTCAAACTGAAGTGTCCGTTTTATAAGAACTTTTGAAGGTTGTAAGGAGCAAGGATCTTCGAGGATCGGCTGTTGTCCTCGTAACAATTAGCATGAAGGTGCAAATTACATTTATTTCGCTTTTTGTCGATACTGTCGACAGCGCAGCGCCATGTGACCGTGTCACATTCAACGTGACAAATAGCCGCCAATCATTGTGTTTCAAACTTAGAACGAGTTTCGAATGACCGAGTGCACTGAATGTCACGGCCCTAGTCCGTCCAAACATTTTTTGTCAGGGTTGTAAGATCGTGAATCGTGATGTCAATGACTTTCAACATTTTTTCGGCTGATGCAATGTCACGGACGTTTTGCAGGAAGTTGTTTGGACACTCGAAAGTTTGCTTGAACAAGTGTACGCTGTGAGTGATATTAAAGGTTTAGGGGATCGAACGGAACGTCTTATAAGGTGCTACACAAAGCAGAGCATGACTCACAACTCACAAGACACTTGTTTTTCTGTCGATGATTTTGCATTATTTTTTACGGCCGTGCAACGCCCGGCGTGACCTGCTCGACCTACTCTTTGTTAGGGCTGTCCTCTATTATTTTTTTGTACGTAACCCCCCCTCCCTAGTCCTGTCTGCAAGTAAATGAACGCTACAGATTGTCTCGATAAACGATATGCTCGTATAGTGGCGTAGTCCGGAGTTGGTTAACAAAAACCTGTATCAAACTGATTATGAATTCAAATACGTATCTCAATCGCCTTCATCGATTCAATATAATCTATTAATATATTTTTACGGCCTTCCACAATCGAATATGTCGAACACTAAGAACGGCGATCATCATCCAGTTATATGTGTAGGTACATTTAATTAATGTTCTTAAAAAATAAACTTGTGGAACTTTCCAAATAGTTGCGTTATCGTAAATATGCAGTTAATAGCGCGGAATGGAGCTCCAGAGATAAACTAATAGGGGAGGCACTTTGGAAATAATTAAGACCGTAATTATGAGCCTCTATCAAAATAGCTGAGCGCCGTATCGGACTGAGAATCTTCTAGAACAGGATTTCATAAATTAAAAATCATGTTAGGTATAATATGTTATATTATTATTCTATCTTAACAATTACTTGTGGACATTATTTTGTTTGAGTATTGAGTTTGAGTTGCGTTTTTTGAATGTAGAGTCAGATATGAATGTTTTATTATTATATACCTACTTATCACTTATCAGCTTTTAACTGCTCCATGGTAGACGATATGGAGGCGGAATTCAACAAATAGCTTGACAGCTTGAGTCAATTATATCAAAACACGTACCCAAATCAAGGACACGTAAATCGTAATAAAACTACTTACCCTATCTGGTTCTCACGCACATTCACTTAAGGAAAAAATAACATTAGAGTAAAATATTGCAAATACGGGAACCCACGTGATCTATTAACGTTTGAATGACTAAGAGAAAGAAGCGCCAATTAATTAATACCAATTACAAAATATACTTTGAACGGTTGGAGTCCTCCCTATCTTCAAATCCCTAACGTATTATGGTCGTACATTAAACACAAAAGAAATGTTGAGAAACCACCACATACCCTACCCAAATATCTAACGGTCAAAAGGTCGCTGCGGACCTGTGGTACAGATATATGTACACATGTATGGAATCTCTTTGCACAACAGTTCTATTCGATCTATAATAAAGATCCTATCTCATGCCCTTTATCAATCTGTGTACCGCCCACAACAAACACCTTGACATCTTTAAAGGTTACTGAACGACAAGTTTTCAGGGTTTTGAAAAGACTCGACGCTAGGAAAGGAGCCGGCTCTGACGGGATACCAGCTATATTTGTTGTGAAATGTACAAGCGCACTAGTTAAGCTACTAACTCTCATTTTCAATAGATCGAAAGGAGGCTCTAATAGTACCCTTATTCAAAAGTGGTGCGTTAATTACGTTCAAAATTAAAGATCAATCTCTATATTGATTTGAGATTGTATTTGGCAAAGCCTTCGAAAGCACTCTATGTCTAGTTCTCACATGGCATTTTAAACAGCACCTCGAGAACACGGTTTCATGAAAGCGCGTTCCACATTAACTAACTTGACTTACTTTGTCGAGGATCTCGCTGGAGGAAAAGACAGAGGACATTCTTAATATGCAACAAATACGGACTTCAGCAAGGCCTTCGACAAAGTTAGCCATGAAATACTACTCAATAAGCTTTCATCACTTGGAATAGCCGGCGTTTTTCTTAGATTGGTAATGATCTTACCTAACAAACAGGCAAGTGGTTGTTGTCGGTGGCCACAGATCTGACCCATTTACAGTTATTTCTGGTGTCCTTCAAGGGTCTCATCTGGGCCATATATTGTTCAATGTATTCACTATTGATATAGGAAAATGCTTCCAAAACTCGGAATATATTTTCGCCGACGACTTGAAGTTTTATAGAAAGGTCGATTCGGTCGTAGAAAGCATCTTACTTCAAAATGATCTGAATACCCTCGTATCGTGGTGTACCTCGAATGGCATGAATTTGTATATCTCTTAAATGCTACACAATCCGCTTTACAAGAAAGAAAGTAACAACTCAGAAATTCTACCACGTAAACAACGAGTTGTTAAGTAAGGTTAATCACATCCACGACTTGGGTGTCATTCTCGATACCAGCCTACGCTTTAATATTCAAATCAATAATATCACTGAAGGGGTGTCAAACTTTGGGATTTGCATTACGAAATTGCGAAGACTTCACTAAACCAGGAACTAAAATCGCAATTTATATATCATTGGTTAGCAGTGGATTGGAATACTGCAGGTACAACGGGATATTTGAAGCCAGCATCAGGACAGACATTACGTGGAATTAAAAAATAGAGTTTAGTCAAGCTTCCAATGGTACGAATAAATTAATTTGCTTTCGTATGAAACGAACCAGTTTTAATATAAAAGTAAATAAACCTTAAAATATCCATTACTTCACATACAAAATGATTTAGATGGAACTGAATACTGGTTTGTAATGTAATGACATCCGTAATAAGGCACAATTCTTGAAACTATTATTTGATAAAAAGTGCAATTACTTGTGGAAGCAAGCGAGTATGGGACTTCACGGGAGGTCTGAGAATACAAGTACTCGTATTATACCTAGAATTACTACCAAACTATATTGTATAAGTAAGATGTAATGATATATTTTTTTAATGAAATATAATAGTTTCAGAAGTTAAGTAGTTACATTTTGGCAGCAGTAAAAATATGTTAATTTAACTTAGAATTTGGAAACTTAATAGAAAATTTAATGACTGCATTTGTAGAGACTCAATAATACGAAAGAGCACAACATTTGCAATATAACCATAATTGTTATTTAACTACTATATTCGCAGTGACCGAATCGATCCTTACATCGGAGAAACATTACAATCTTTTGACGTAAATTATCCAACAAAGTACCAAGTTTGTTTTCACAAACGATATTTATTTACGAACGTAAAAACACGTTGTCGGACCAACTCCAAACAATCTGTTAGCGCCGTGAAACGTATAAACGGACCCAATCCCACGGTCGGTTTTTTAGAATTGTTTTAAAATAAAAAGTTGTTTTTTCCTAGACCGGTCCATAGCAGGTGCAGGGATCATCCCACGCAACATTGTAACATTTTATCTTTAATCCTGTGAGCGCAACTTAAGAGATAGTGATAGTGTATAGTCCATTATATTAGACAAGTCATTGGTCCTTTTTAACGTAATTTGTATTTTAAAAATAAGACTGACACAAAATGAAAAGGATTGAAAGACAGGTAATCACTTAATGCCAAAACTTATTTCTGTTTACCATTTATTTATTTTTTTAAATTTATTTAAACACATATCTATGAATTTAAATTCCATAGGTAGTGCTAAGATTGTTTACCAAATACTTAAGTCACGTATGAAAAACGAAGTACCTATAAATTATTTGTACTTACTAGATACTTGTAATATCAAATTGGTACTTTATACGTATATTAGACTAGCTGACCCGGCGAACTTCATGTCGCCTAATGTTTTTTCTAAAATAAAAGTAGCCTAAGTTACTCCTTGTTACATCAGCTATCTGCCAGTGAAAGTCACGTCAAAATCGGTCCAGTCATTTCAGAGATTAGCCGGAACAAACAGACAGACAGACAAAAATTGTAAAAAACGTTGTTTTGGTATATGTACCGTGTATACATCCAAATGCACTTAGTAAAAAGCGGTTTTTTTTTAATATTACAAACAGACACTCCAATTATATTTATTTTTATAGATTTACTAGCTGACCGTTTCGGAGGAGTTAAACTTCTAACACCGTGACACGAGAATTTTATATATAAGATAGATATATACCTATAAAAAATGTATAGATGTCATTAGATGTACAGATAAGTTTTTTATTTTTTAACTGCACTGGGTAAGCTGTTTCAAATACATCTTTGTAATTTCTGACTAACGCCTACACTAAGTTCAGAACACTGAAGTTGAGACAGTTAAAAGCAAAATAAACTTTTGTTTCTTGCTACTTGTGGTACCTCTGTAACATCATAGATACTTGTGATGATATTTTATTATAATACTAGCTGACCAATCAATCCATTTTTTCTTACATAAGAACCTTCTCCTGGTAATAACGAACACATCAAAAAAGAATTAGCGAAATCGGTTCAGCCGTTCACGCGTGATACTTGACCAATGGAAATATAGATTCATTTATATATAATACGAGTAACCGCCCTCGCTTTGCTTCGGTTTTCTTATCTTCTTTACAACTTATTTGAGTTTTATTAAGGATCCCTAATTTTTTTGAAAATATAATATAGCCTATGCTACTCGGGGATAGTGTAGCTTCCCAACAGTGAAAGAATTTTGGAAATCGGTTCAGTAGTTTCGGAGCCTATTCAATGCAAACAAAAAATCAAATCTTTCCTCTTTATATATTAGTATAGATGTGTAATGTGTATAGACTAGTAAAGAAATACCTCCGGAGAAACACATTTTTGTCAGGAATTAGATTAATAGAGCCTATGGCCTTCCTCATGAATGTGGCTATCATACACAAAAAAAATATTCAAATCCGATGAATCGGATTGAATCGAATTTGAATAATAACAACACAAACAACATAAACGAAACAACACAACAAAAAAACAGCTTATTACATTAGCTTTATTATATTATTATAGATACATACGACTATAATTAAATAATTATTGTAATGTGACGCGGTGTTAGATTTATTGCGATGACCACATCAAAGCCCTTTAACACAATATGATGAATAAAATAATCTGAATAAGAATTAAGTTTAAACTAACCATTACCATATTAATGCAATAACTTTGATTAAATCAATAAAAATATAAAAGTTGACCAGCTGTTACATGAAGTCATCCATATGGAGTAGCAGGTAGACCGATTCACATGAGTTTCTTTGAATCATCACAGCGGCATTCAGTGATTTCCTAATAACGACCGTATATAACTACACAATATGAAGTTGAATTCTATGAATCGCTCAAAGAACCAGCGAGCAAGGTGTGTAATTTAAAATATATCATCGTGTGTGATTGTATGTACGAACTACGAAGTGACAAAAACTAATCGAATTAACAGTGATTCACTGTTAGCGGAGCCTTTGATCCGTCGTAGCAATTTCAGTTACCACTTTATATAAATGACATTTAATTCTTACATTGGTACATGTGGCAACATTGATAGTCTGTGGAATTGAATGCTTTTGATACTGTTCTAATGGTGTAGTAACTGAAGCGGGCTTGGGTTGAGGTAGCTACGAATACTATATGGAATTACATGATAGCGTATATAAAAACACAAAACGTATTTTTAACGTATTCTTGCAAGAAGCAAGTATTCTTGAACCTTGTTTTTTTTACTATGTGTTAAATGTACCTATGTATTATTATTATTTATTATGTAAAAGTCGATTTCAAAATTGGGGCCAAAAACTATGACAATAACATTATTTTAATTTTTTTATTGAATTCGTAAAACATTGTTTTTTTAACACTTATTTGAATTAATAGTTAGATTTATTAAAAATGTTGACTATTCCTTATTGATTAATATATTCTTATTATTTTATCATCATTGACATCATTGATATCAGGGTACGATAGTGTTCTGAAATGTATTTGGCGACGGTTACACAAATGATATTTAAAAATGTCACTGATTAAAAGCGTTAAGAAATCTTATTTTTTTATACTATTGTTGCAACAATTTATTATCTATCTCAAAGAAACATATTGAATGATGTGAGAATAATATGTCATTTTTCTGGAGACTTTCGAACTAATAAATTTGTAATAGGCTCTCAAGGGAGTAGTCGATTAGAGTATTTTTTTTATATTTTTACCTAATATAAATAACGCTTCACAATCATAGCCCCACACTAGGATTCCCTGTGTCGTGGGTGCCATGGACAACACACTAGACAAGGACATTCACACCCAGACCGAGAACAGAAATTCAAACTCATCATTCAAATTTCCGCCTCGCTGGGAATCGAACCCAGGACCACTGGCGTAGTGATCCGTGGTAACCATTGCGCCACACGGGTCGTAATTTGAGTATATTTAATATTTACTTAACGAGAATGATATAATTAGTGCTTTTGGCCCCAAATTTGAAATTGACCCGAAAGCGATGTCTCCTCAGTACCTAAGTAACTTTTAATACTCTGTACTTTAATACTCTGTACTTTAATACTCTGTACTTTAATACTATGTACTTTAATACTCTGTACTACCAAAATATAAACCAGTTTCCCTTGCAATGTAATAAAAATTTAGTGTTATTTCACAGGAATCCATTCGAAGTTATGTTAATAACAGATCAGGGTATTATCTTTTTTTCCAAATCATAATATCGAATATCACATTCCCGAGGACATTAAAAAGGGTTTACCCTTCGAGTCGCATGCGATCAAATTAACGTTTATCCTCTCCTAAATTTCAAAAGTAAAATAAATAGGTTATAACCTATTTCTGAGTGCAGCTAAAAAATAAAAAGCCGGTCGATACCTGCACTTAACCTCTACTGGAACGACCCCCTTCAAAAGTACGTCGTAGGGTTTGGAGTACACTGGGTGATAAAAATTTTAAGGAGAAGACCTGTTTTATTAAGTTTTAAGCTTATAGCTAACATCGTTTTTTTTATAATCGTAATAGTATATTGACGTTGATTTAAACAATAAATTTTCGCACTGTAAATGTAACCGAAACAAGAACAATTTTCGGTACAATTTTGTGTGCACAAAATATTTATTTTTTATACGGTTTTATTTAGCTTGCCCTGTTTGGGTTAAATCTTGCAAACCTAATTAGACCTACTTCCACTTTTCCTTAGGAGTTGAAATTTTACACATTGCTTTAGTTCCGAAGACAATACATTTTTGTGACAAGCTTCATCTGATACTACTCCCAGGTTTGACTCCACCCGAGGGAACTCCTTAATGGTTAACAGCACAGTCCCAATTTTTTTTTTCAGTATCTACATTGACAATATAAAACCGTGTATTTAGTTTTTTTAAACTATTACTTGTTTAATATTACTAGTCATAAAAATTATCAAATAATTCTAAAGCAAAGTATGAATCCAACTTATAAACGAAATATAAACAGATCAGTGTACCACAAACCTAACTCCACTCGTACCTCAACGCTTCCAAAGGATCGCATTATTTACATTTTTTGCTTTAAAATGTGGAACAAAAAAGGGTAAAGTATAAAGAACGCTCACCAAATGTCCCCTCACGACAGGTTGGGTAGGAATATCCAATTTATGTTGAAATTTTGTATTTCCGACAAACAGAAATCTGGAGTGCGTGAGCATTTTTTAATTAACTTCATTTCATTGAATATTTTAATGAAAGTTCGGAAAGAGGGCACCTGCAGTAAAATTGCGCTTTTTGTGGCGTCGGCACCGTTTATGCGGTAGGTATTCATAAATGAGGATGCGAAGATAATATTATTATTGTAAAAACACATACTACCTATGAGATAAGTAACTTATATATATTTCGGTACCGTTGAGGAGACATGTCTGTTGTCATATTTTTATTTATCGTTGCTGTAGGACTGTATTGAGAAAATAGCTGACCCGACGAATTCGTATCGCCTAACAAACTATTTTTTTTTCTAAAATAAAAGTAGCCTAAGTTACTCCTTGTTACATCAGCTATCTGCCAGTGAAAGTCCCGTCAAAATCGGTCCAGCCATTTCAGAGATTAGCCGGAACAAAAAGACAGACAGACAAAGTTGTAAAAAAAGTTGTTTTGGTATATAATGTACCGTGTTTACATCCAAATGCACTTAGTAAAAAGCGGTTATTTTAATATTACAAACAGACACTCCAATTTTATTTATTTGTACAGATGTACAGATAGGAGGTTGCCGTCAAAGTATTGAAAGTTAGCGATATCTAAGTTTGTGATGTTCTGGCCCAGAGGAGGGGCAAATCAAATTTTTCATGACGTATATGGCCATTGTCTTAAATTCTATCGGGAATGTGGACATCAGTGCATTATAGAATATTTTTAATAAGTAGGTAGTTATTTAAACTAACGCTATGAATATGTTACCGGATATCTGTATAATGCAGGTATTCAACACAATTCCTAGGAAATGTGTATAATACCTGGGTCGTTTTGGCAATGTATTAAATTATATGAATATTATTCACCATTACATAGTTTGCCTAGGTAATGTATACGTTTCCCAACTACTGTACAGAATACCTGCAGGTCCACCGGCAATGAATAAAGTTAGATTTGGGTATGTGTAGTCAACTTGGATGGAGGTTGGAATTAAGAATTTACTTAAAAACACACTCAAAACAAATTGTAACCTGCGTGAATAGATATTTTTTTATACATTTTAAATTAATGCTTGACCGAAATCACACTTGATGGTAAGGAGAGATGCAGTCTAATGGCTCCTACACTACACTGCTCGCCTACGCAGCTTCGGATTTTTCAAAATTGGTGACAGAACCGACTTAGTCAACCCCGACCCCACGTGGTACTAGTCTGCCCTACCCCTAGAGTGAATGTAAACCCCGGAGGCGCGGAGGGAGAGCAGCCCCCGCCCGCTTTAACCAACTGCAGGCACCATGTGAGCCGAAGCGGCTGAGGCTGGTCGCCGCAGGCGACCAAAATGCCGAAGCTGCGTAGGCGAGCATGGAGTGCCTGCAGTTTGTTACGCAAGGGCGGAGGGGCTGCACTTCCCGCAACGCCGGAGATATTTGGAAGCCTTTTTGTGTATCAAAAACCCCTAAATTCTCTCTAAAAGTGCATATGTCACCGGAAGATAACAAGAACCGCAAATTTACAAACCTAGATTTATAAACAATATACAACTAAATGAATATTACTCTAACTGAAACATTCGCTACTTGAAAGTTGGCCTTTTGAAAAGTGTCATTATAAAAGGCATACCAACTGTTAGGTTGGGAAATAAAAAAAAATGTGATAAGTTGGCAAATGATTATTCGGCGAAATAAAATTCTGCGAAACGTTAGTTGGCAAGTGATAATCGGCCAAACAATTTTCGGCGAAAAGGCAGAGAACCGTCTTTTACACACATTACCAACTACGCATGGAGTATTGTATATAATGCCTGGGCTAAGTATGAAATAAATAATATTCAAAACGTTACCTGAACGTTTTAGATATTCTATACATTGCCTAGTTATTGTATAGAATGCTGAATTATACAGATATCCGGTAACAAATACATACCATGTGTGGTGAATCATGTATGGTGTGTAGGTAGATTCACAATATCCAAGTTATACGTATGTAATTATGTATATACAAAGCTAGCCGCGTCACGATATGAGGTCCAACACGCCTCATGTTTCGTGCTTTACCGAAAACGTGGTAAATGTTTTCCAAGCAGACTTGTAATACTATGTTATTATGATAACGAGCTGGTAAGTAATTTTCGTGACGTAAATACATAATAATATTAGTCTAGAAATGTTTAAATGGCAAGTAAAATTCGGTAAAATCTATCTATACATTTATACAAATAAATAAAATTGGAGTGTTTGTTTGTAATATTAAAATAACCGCTTTTTACTAAGTTCATTTGGGTTTATATACGGTACATTTAACAAAACAACATTTTTTTAAAAATTTGTCTGTCTGTTTGTTCCGGCTAATCTCTGAAATGGCTGGACCGATTTTGACGGGACTTTCACTGGCAGATAGCTGATGTAACAAGGAGTAACTTAGGCTACTTTTATTTAAAATATAAAAATAGGCGATACGAAGTTCAACGGGTCACCTAGTATTTAATATGAAATAGGTATTATATTATGACGTGGTTATTGCTACTTTTGTTAGAAAAAACGAAAAATCTTGTACCATTGATTTTAATAAAATCAATTAATAGCTTAGGTTGACGTTGACTATTTTAATTCAAACAAAAACATGGTTGTGTTTCAAATAGTTTACCGCACAAAAACCGCGTATTGGTCTTCTATCATAATAACAGAATTGTCTGCTCTGTTATTAGTGGTGAAGCCTGAAGGTATTGCTGTAATATGTGTAGGTATGTAGTAGCTATATGTATACCTTGATATATTATATTTCATAGCTTGATAATGTTGCATAGGTATATTTAAAGAAATACATATGAGGTACCTGTTTACTCCGATTTTCTTTGAGATACCTCACCAGTTCAGTTAGCTTATTTTTCACCAGTGTCAAATGCGAGTTCACTATCCAAAGCTAAGAATGCCAGTATAAAAATAAAATCACTTTTACACTTGACAATCAAAAACCATGCGCGATTCTCACAAGCTGATCTAAATAATTTCTACATACAATCCGTCAACTCGAACAAGGCGGCTTAATTAGCCTCCGTCCGCTGCGTTTGCGCAGCGAGGGAAAAGAAAAAAGAAATTAAAAAGGAAATCCAAGATGGCGTCACATCTATCAGCGGGGGAGCGATTAGTTCGCTTCGGCCGCCACGCCCGCGCAGTGATGGATCGAACAGAGGGGTTCTCGATACACACCACTGCCTTTCTCTTATTTATTTTATTTGTGCAATACGAACGAAAAATTAAGCACTTAGCCCGACTACGATGACAGAGATTGTGCGATTTTCTCCAACTAATTGCATCGTTTCTTGGCGTGCACGAAGTTTTACTCCATTTTTCGAACTCACAATTACGTGGCGTTTTTTTATTTATTTTTTACACGGGTTGTTAAAACTACCTAGGTAGGTTAATTCAGTTAGGCTCTTAGCTACGTAGTTGTTATGGAATTTAGGGCAACCTATTTTGTGTTCAGGTGTCCTTTTTAATCGTAATAAAAATGAATGTAATCAATCATACAGTGCAATGGAATTTTTCTTTGAAGTTCTTTACAACATTTATAAAGTAACTATTATCGGTTCTAGAAAGACGTATCATAAAAAATAATTGGTCTATTACGACTATTACAAGCACATACGTGATCGAACAAGTACCAAACGATTCTTTAATGAGAATGTAAAATTTTATTGCCCACTCTGATTCTGTACCCACGAATTAATTTATGTTTTAATTTTGTTTAACGATCGCATAATTCAATTGACTTGTAATTTAATCGATGTGTGTAGATAATATGAGACACGATGTATCGAATATCGATATCGGGTAAAAATTAATAACTGAAGCAGTAATTAATGGTCTGCGTTAAACGAGTTTCGTTTTGGGTTCTGCATAAGCTTCTACGTTATATTCTTTTTTTATTTTGTTAAGTTTACGGTCATTTATGCGGAACATGAAATAGGGCAAAGGGCTGCACTGAATACCATAATGAAATACCTATGTGTTACAAATAGGAACAAATAGTTACATACATTACAATTAAATTACTTTTTATTGTGTCGATTCATTGAACAGTAGACAATGCAAGTATACAAGTAGAGTAACACAATACAATAAAATGATAGTTATATTATTCTATTTGTTACCTACAGTTGAGTCAATACCCCATTGCATTTAAAGCTTATTAGAATCATCGAGACATTGCTATTTGTAACGTCTAAAAATACTTTCATAAAATTTAAACAAAATTTATCAAAAACACGGCAATCCCCTTCTTAGGATCAAAATAAATTAAGATGGTACTCGTAATAATGGCGGCTCTCGTAAATTATTTATAGCGGTCATAAAACCAGACTTCACAGTGTTAACGACTTGCCACATTACGTCACATTCACTCAAGTTTTTGTCACGCCCACTTAAATAATTAAATATTATTCCTTTTTAATTATAAAACGTTCATACGCAGGTTTTGTAAGTTATCGAATGAACTTTAAGGCGGTATGTTGGTACATAGCTACTTGAATGGGTAATACTGACAGCTAGTAGTAAAATTTCATCAGCGTTTCTGTGCTTCGGAAGGCACGTTATCTGCTTTGGTTTTTATCCCTAGATATTGATAATTAAAGCATGTCAGTCAGCCTTTCTAGTGTCATAAGAATTTTAGACTTTCGGATTTTATAACAGCGTAAGGGCTTGTTTCACAATCTTCAAGTAAGTCCGAAGTAAGCTATTCGTTGGTTAAGTTGACATTTCGTGTATGTAAAATGACACTTTAACGTCACTTTAACCGGCGAATAGCTTATTCAGGACTCTACTTGAAGATTGTGAAACAAGCCCTAAGTCTAATACCCGAAGTAGAGCTGAATAAGGGAGTACACTAAGTCTCTCCTCCATGATGATATCATAAATATCACTATTGACATCATGTCAATAAAATGCCATTTGTAATTAAAGAAATAAAAATTATTTCTTAATATTAAGCTAGTAGCTATTTACGCAAAGCTATGCGACTAACCATCGTAGAGTCAACTTACCCTGATGATGCTCTGTTTCGGGGCGAAACACGTGTTGGTGCTGGTATGTATGTTGGTATATACGTTTAATTATTGTAGTGCATGTTTCCGTTGTGGGAGGAAGGGAGTTTGAGATTGTTGCAAAGTACCTAGACTACCTAATAGGTACTAGCTTAATAACAATGGATTTCCGCAAAGTAACGCCTGATACTATTAACTATATTTCTTAATAGTTTTTTTTTATTAAAATGAAAGCATATCAAACATAAACACATAGCAATGATGTAAAATAGTAAATAAACTTGTCATTCACTTCCGAACTGTTTCTAACGCGTCGCTAGAAAGGGTATTCGCTAGTTGTCTAGTACGCGCATTAAACGCACAATGAAGGACTTAGCATAAGAATGGAACAGCTGGCTCGACCATCTGTATACCGTCTTACAGTTATTACCATACGTTTTGTCAGTACGTGCGTACGTGAAAATGTGCCTTGTACCGGTCATTAATTGGAACGTGAGGATTCCAAGATTAACGGTTCGAATTCGAACACAACTGTTTGGCTTTGAGTTTTAGATGCTTTTTAGGGTTTCGAAGAAAAATCAGAACCCTTATAGTTTCGTCATGTCTGTCCGAAGCAAAGCGCCGAGACCCTTAGTGCCAGAAAACTGTAATTTGGCGTGGATATACATATTTATTAAAAGTCCAGAACCTTAGTATAAAATATTGAAAAACATTTTTTTCAGGGTACCTCCCCTACAGGTAACGTGAGGATGAATTTTTTAATCATCGCGTACCCTATAGTGTGAGGTATCGTTGAAAAGGTCTTCCAAAAATATGATGGGTCTTCTAAGACCATTTTTGGAATTAGGGGTCCGTTTGCGAAATATCTGGCTTTGAAATGCTAATTTTGGTTAGAGTTGGATTTTGATTACGGTTGGAGTTGGACAAGTGAAAAAAATCTCAAAAATAGGTTATATTATATGATGAATTTACAAGGAAAACTATCACGGCTATGTTAGCATAAGTAGTTAATGAGTAATAGTCGATATACTTACTACTTCGGAACCTTACATTGGGCGTGGCCTTACACGCACTTGTCAGGTTTTTATATTTATATAACTTGCTTTGTTAGTTCATTTGTTACAATGTATGTATGGGTCAAATCTTGCAAATTGTATAAGCACTACTTCCTCTCATCCTACGGAGTTATTTCACAAATTGATTTGGTTCCGATGACAATGCATTTTATGATAATGGCAATCTTATTTATGCACGCAGGTTCGCATCAGGGTTGACTCCAGACGAGGGAACTCCTCAGAGTCCTCAGCGGCTAACAGCACAAACACGAAATTTTAAAAGCTTGTTTTTAAAAGTATTTTTAATTTTTTTTATACGAGGCAATAATCGTGTCGTAAAGCCAAACCTACGTATCTCAACAAATTAAAATTTATATCGTTGCACACATAGAATTTCAACGAGCAGTCTTTAAGCATGGAAATATTTTGGCAACTTGAACATACCTATCGACTTTGTAACAAACAATGTGTATGAGTCATTAAACTGTTAATTTATTCATGTACCTACTACTGTACACTGCCTACTACGGGTACTAGCGTAAAAAGAGATTTGAATATTAAACTCATTACCTGTTTCATGTGTACAATTGTCTTAGTTGTACATGTGAAATATAAGCAAGAGAATAAGTTATAAACGCTAACACACTCATACGCCCGCATTAGGTTATTACCTGTGTCACGGGTGGCATGGACGACACATATAACACATCACAATCACACCCATGACCCGAGTACAAATGTTTATCTGTCACATAAATATCTGCCCCGGCCGGGAATCGAACCCGGGACCCCTCGCTTCGCAGGCAGGGTCGCTACCAACTAGGCTACAGGGTCGTCAAAGTTAAGGTAAGTTAAGGTAACCTTGATCATATTATACTTATGTATCCATGTATGATCATGTTAAGGTAGTCATAATCTGGTGTTGAGTGGCTTATCGCTACTGACATAATTTAATGGCTGCTACCATAGCTAGCCTATACCTACGTTGAATGAGATGAATGACTTTGTCACGTCTGTGACTTTGTAATGTTCGTGTGACTTTGTCACGTCGACAAGTCACATCTGCAACTCATTCTCATCTCACATTTTCTACAGTCTTGGTAAACCACAACGGATTCGTACACCTTGTATTGTTTTGACTATATAGAAAATTTCATTTTTTTGTTAGGCTTTTGATTAGGCCACTGGGATCTAATTTCATAGACCTAACAGTAAATAAATAAATACCAAGTGTAGGACCACTGCCAAACAAGACGACTTACCTTACTCGCGTTTATTCAATGACTGCTTCGTAAACAAAATTATGGCAAAGAACATTACGATACTTTTATTATTGTAAAATAAGTTGAATTGTAAGTTTTTAACCGACTTCAAAAAAAGGAGGAGGTTCTCAATTCGACTGTATTTTTTTATGTTCGTTACCTCAGAACTTTGGACTGGGCGAACCGATTTTGATGATTCTTTTTTTAATCGAAAGCTGGCTTTCATGTGGTCCCATATAAATTTTATTGAGAATTGACAATGGCATCCACGATAAAACCATATAAGTCTTAAATTTGTATTATGTAAGTGCGACAAATGGACGAATAACTCAATATCACGCCAACCGATTTCGATGATTCTTTTTTTAATCGAAAGCAGGTGCTTGTCACGTAATCCCACATAAATTTGAACGAGATCTGACAAGTAGTTTTAGAGTAACTTTGAAGTCGGTTATTTTTTGTTAGTAAAATTTAGATTATCATACATGCGCTTATAGTAACGATAAGATGGATGGTTCTAATTTATTTACTTCATTGTATTGATATGAATAACTTCTGAGTCATTTCGTGAAATTTAATTTGATAAAAGTTTATACTTAACTACCAATGAATTTATTGTTATGTTTCGTTATGATGAATATCATAATGGCTAAATAAAAAACCGTTGAAAGCCGGATTCATTATTTAAACATTATTCGTATTATAAATGCGTACACACCTTGTTATGTATGTAGTATCTATGCTCATTGTATTATATGAATAATGGTCAAGTAATAATTATAATTTAAAACGCTTTTGTGGCAAAATAAATTAAATGCATATTTAATTTAAAAATAATGTAGGGACATCTATTGAGTATGTCTTAAATTACGAATTTAATAATCTAGTTATTACTAACCTTAAACTATGGTACGAACCACTTTTATAGTCCTACTTTTATAGCTATACCGTTGTAAAGCCAAAAGTTACCACTTACCACCATTTACGACCAATGGCAAGCAGCAGCCTTAAAAATAAATAATTACAAAAAAAACTAAGTGTTTACAGAAGCATGCAATTATAAGTTAATTCAGGAGCATTTTAGTCTTTTAATTGCAATTAAGCACACGGAGAATGGCCATAAAATTATATCGCAATTAAATAATTGAAGTGACTAGAATTATCTTTTTAGCGCAATTACTGGGTGGAAATTGTCGCTGACCGAATTGCGCCTTCTTTTTGTTGAATGTTTTCGCGTTTTATGTCTTACTTTATGCTTTCTAGGCTAGCACTCTGGTAATGTCGAGCATTTTGTATCTAACCATGTAACCAAACTAAACAGGTACATAAGCTACATAGTATAGGCTATTTTTCTTACTTAAATTTGATTGTGGCACCCTGCTGATATTCAGCAGCTGAATATCTCTGAAGTACCCTCAACACCCAATGTAAAACTGTCGGTTTTTATAATAGCAGAATAATCAAAAATTAAATTGTGTGGTTTTATTAAACCACGATACAAGCATTGAAGTATTATTACAAGCATATAGAACCGACACCACGAACACAATGTATGTTCCAATGAATTGGCGCCGATCGGCTTCAATTTTCAATGGATTCGTTCGATTTTAAAAAGGAGAACGGGGGCTCAATTTTGAAAATAGAACCTCCCGGCGGGACACATTTTGTTCGAGATGTCTGGTCTATGACATTATACTTCAATGGATACAAGTAAAACTTTTTTTCGGTTTGTAGGCATTTAACTTACTTGACTTAGCTTATTCAAATTGCGTTTTTAATCTTAACTTAATTATTGAAAAATGGGAATGATAATGGGAAATCAATAGAAGACAAAATATTCAATTATAAAATTTAATTTTAATTTGCTTATTACAATACGAAATACATAATTAATACAATCAAATGATTGTATGATCAACAATCATGACCTTCATTCAGTGCATATACAACAATATCCACCGGCAGAAAGATCTAATAATTCTATTAAATTCACTATAAAAATTAAAGTATGTAAACTCACCGAGATATACATAAAAATTAAACTATGTAGCTCTCGCGATAGAATAAAAGTTTCTCTTTAATAAAACCGAATTAATGTTAATAATTATAGAATACCAATGCTATTATTGTTAAGTTAGTTAACTTTTATAAATAGCGCAATTAGCCAATGAACACATCGACCGCTATGACGACAGTATTATCGAAATTCGAAACAAATTACCCAGATCAAAACCAGAGATGTAAAGGAATAATTACGTAATTTTGGGTTACTCGTTTTTGTTACACGAACGACGGAAGTTGTAACAATTTTAACGTTTGTATTTCGAATTTAACAACTTATAATACAACGTCATTTGGACGTGCAACCACTTGTAAAATTAGTTCGATTTAATTTGTTTAAATTTCGAATTACTTTTTATCTTTTGCTTGTTGATTGAAATAATAATCTTAATAGAATGAAGAACGCATAGGCAGTTGATTTTTACATTATTTTGTATACGAGAATATTATTCACTTATCTGTTCGTTTCACTGTAGTAATTTAATAGACATTGGATAACTAAGAATAAGATGATTTTGTACTGTATTAAGTAGACCTTCTAAAATACAATTGTATATTATTTATTACTTTTATTAATTGTATATTATTTATTATAAACCGCTCCTTAGTACAGAATTTATATGTGATTCTTGAATAAGGAGCGATTAAAGTAACCGTTAGTGACTAAGTTGGGGCGAGAGTGTCTCCTTGCATGTGCCATTAACATCGCAAGACACAATGAGACATCATAAACCCTCTATTCGAGAAAAGCAGATCTTAGTCTCACAAAAGTAAGTTCAGCCGGGCTGGGAATAAAACCCGGGACCTCTAGTTAGGTAGGCAGTTAGTTACCCAGTAGTTGGTAGTGGACAACAAGTCTATACGTCGCAACAGACAGAAATAACTACTAAGTTTCATACTAATTTAACCATTCCTTTGGCAACAAACGAACAGCATAAAGTATTTATACACAACAAGGAATGGCAATAAATTTTGACGATCCATAAATTTACGACCACCGAACATCTTAACAAATCCTTACAACCGTGAACACATTAGAATATTTCAAAAATTCAAAATATATCACTAACATTCTCTCACATAAATTATTAAGCTTGCATACACATCTATGGGAACAAGGGAAACAAAGCACAAATCTTAATAAATGATCACATTCAAATAGGGTCGGAAGACATTTGAATCTCGTGAACCCTTTCACTGCAACACCTGGTCTTTGGGACCGGAGTCAAAAATTTCCTTTATCGCATTAGCATAATATTTATAATATCACAATGGGATGTTTTATTCAAAGTAGCTTACATTCCTGTTGCATAATGCCCACGGTAGCTGCGTCATTGTACGAGATAAGGGGTTGTACTGTAACAATAGGAAGTCGTGTGATGGTGGTTTGTAAGACGCCTTCAAAAGGAGCGAGGCGAACGAGTAAAACGAGTCAAGTTAGATTTAATTAAAGCATCGATCTTCAGCTGATTTTAAACAAACTCGTAACTCATGGCCGGTCTATCAACGTGGCCGAGACGGGATATTTATACATCCTTGATTAGAATGTGTAAGGCATTACTCTTAGTTTGACACAAAATTTATTGCCGCGTTCATTGCATTTCAAGATTTGTCTTGACTATTTTGCAATTTGTAGATAGTTGTTTTATGATATACGGCCAGGGTTCAGAATTCAGATAACGTTACCTTAGTCACTTTATACAGTGATAACTGATAGCTCAAAGGCTCCAAATTCGGCATTCATGCTGGCACTGCGAGTTGAGATCCAGGGTGTATCGTTTTGCGAAACAGACAATAAAAACCTTTGAATAAGAATTAATGGTTCCCAATTTTGAACATTTATCTGTATAGAAACAATGAAATGGACCATTACCATTTTCGATTAATAAACCTTAACCCTAAAGTATCGGTTGCATCTTTCGAACCACTTTCGAGATCATAAAAAATCCTTTTAACCCCACAATAGATAGCCGGCTTTTGTCTAAAAACCGTCAAATGATACGCATTAGGTTTTTTGTCGCTTTATGAATACATTTAGAACAGGAAGGATGTGAAAGTCGGGGGTATCAAAGACGCCGTATGGTGAAGGGTTAGGGCGTTAGGACCGGGTGTTGTACAAAGAAATAATGGGTGAAACATTGCATTAAGAAATGAATTATTGCGGCCGTTTTAATGCTATCCATTCAGTTGATTATTTTAGGATTCACTTGGGATCTGCTTAAGTTTATAGATTTTTTCCAAACAGGTTATCGATTTAACTATTGTGATATAATACAGATATCTTATCTGCGAAATTTGCCGTGACGCAAGTAGCTTCGAGTAACCTTGTATTAGTTTGAAGGATTTTGGGGCTTACGACCTTACAAATGAGATGTTTTGGCATCAGAAAAACCTAACTAAATAAACGCCTTCCCAAACAGCCCTTTACAGATCCTAGCTGGATGTAGGCCTGTCATAATTGGCATCAAACATTCCTAATTTTTTTAGTGTTCCATAGTCAAAATACTTAGATCTTTATAGTTTCGTCATGTTTACTTTCTTATTCTGTGACTGATAATTGTAAATGATTGACTTTTGTTGTGGATTTTATGGTTTTTGGTAACAATGGATTATGATGACCACTCAATACCATTCATACCACCATTTCAATAATTGCTATAGAAAATATTTAAAAAACAACTGAACAATAGTGATTTCAAATAGTGAAATTATATACAAAAAAATGTAATAATATTTATGACAATTAAAAAGAATAATAGGTAATATAATGGGAATTAGAATAATTTTTTCTCTATTGAAAAGAGAATTACGACTATTTCGTTTATATACCGATTTTTTCGTTGTACACATGTATAATATAAAATCGAAATATCGTTTCAAAATATTCCGTACCTATACCTAATATCTTTAGCGTTCGATCACATTTCAAACCATGACAAATATATAATCACTGGCCACTTGAAGGAGAAAGTTTACGATAAACAAATTGATTGATGGAAGGGATAATACTTCAAGTAAGAACTGTCATTGACTTATCTGTTTGATTAGATATGTTTTGGTAAGAATTTCTCCTTTTGAAATATCAGTTCGATACGTCTTTCTGGTCGCACTATACTTAAGTGGTCGGTAAATTAAACCTAATAATCGCGTTTTATTGTTAACAATAAAAATTATTATGTGATTGAATATAAATAAAATATTATCTTTATTAGATTATAATAAATAGATAGTCCTTTTATTATATTGTAATAAGTTTTGAATTACTGTTTTATCTTATATAGTAATTGAAGAGTCATTAAATATGAATTCACTCTCAAACTTTCATTTGACTCGGAGACTTTCGGAGGGTTAAAACTTGATCTTTTTAAGATAAAACGCAGTAGTTTTATAAGGAGTCATCTCAATAACATACACATATTTATTTTGTTTTCGACTCGGAGGCGTGATGAGTCATGTCATAACATTTCTGCGCAAACACATTGAAAAAGGTCATTACCACCTTTATATCTTCAATACACAATGGCAGTCAGATGTTTTAAACAGTTTTAATTTTATTGACATTTGTCTCTTTGTATGTAATTTATTTTATGTATTTGCATTGTTTGTTTTGTATGTTAATTAATTTAAAATTGGAGTTAAGTTTTTATGTTTTTGTGAAATTCGTTTTTTTTTTAATTTAAAACAACATATTAATTCCAATGTAAGTAATGTATGTTATTATGTAATAAAAAATCATGAATATTTGAGCCGTATTGGGGCGGCTTAGAATACTAACCCCATTCCCACGCCGGATGGGCGTAAGAGGCGACTAAATCCGGCCTGCTGGTGGTAGGGCCCCTCGAGGGATTATATTGGTAATATTGATTTTAATTGTTAATTAATATCTACCATTATTATTATTATTATTTCTCCATACTATTACAAATAAATGCATTCATTCATTCATTCATTCATTCATTCATTCATTCATTCATTCATTCATGGGGTTCGCCTGGATAGTTACCACCCTTGAGCAAGAACCAGCCGCCAAACGACTCGTCGTGTTCCGGCTGAGGGCTTGAGAGCCAGTTCTTTCTTTCTTTTTCTTCTCTCTTTCTTGGCCGGCAACGCGTCAGTTATGTCTTTGGTGTTGCTGATGTCCATGGGTGACGATAGCCACTTACCTACCATCAGGTGGATCGTCAGCTCGTTTGCCGGCTATTTCTATAATAAAAATGAATATCATTTTTACACGCTTTATATTAGCTTCACCTGTATGTTTGTTTGTTTGCGTGGAGTATTAACACCATGGTGTCAATGAGTAGAAGGGGTAATATCTTTAAAAGCACCCCACGCTTTTTTTACAATTACACGATTCTTAATTCAAATTTATTTTCTAGTTATTTTTTAGTTGGATTTTATATAAAAGCATGTGTTTTAGTTTTTTTTAACTATTATTTTTTATCTTTACACGCAAATAATAAAAAAATGTGAGTCCCTTTGGTGATACTTTGAAGGCACAGCGCCTAAACCGCGACCGTATAGAGACAATTTAATATAGGCCTTATTTTGACTAGCATATTTAATATTAAATACGTAGCTTCGATGGAGGCCACCGGGAATCGAACCCACGTTGTCGGATACCGCTCGTGACCGCTGGACCAACACCAGGGTTTTAAAACGTGTTGAAAACTCAAGCGATACTAACAACGATGACGTCATTTCAGTATTATCTATTGTCGAAATCGTTTTTATTTGCGCCATGAGTAAGTATTTAGCTTTAGATGATATTACATATTAGTTATTACTATATCAATATTACAATATTTTTTTGTATTTACCTGAATCACGGAATAATTCCAAGTAAAAACAATCTGAAAAAAAGAAAAATATATTGTTAACCACTGATTAAAATACAAGTCAATTACAAATACATATTTATACAACAGTGTGATGGACTAACGGGTCAAACCATTCATACCATCATCAGTCATCATCATCATCACACAATGTGTAAATTTTTCCCTTGGTTTTACTTGCTTCCTTTCGCTTGACATGTACGGATGTAAAATGGGTTTTTTTAATAATGTGCCTAGTAACAATAATAGAGATAATCAATTTTAGCATCTATAGTATTAGATATACTATAGTACGCTAGAACAATTCATGTTCAGTATAAAATAGAATATTTATTTATTCACTTTCACAAATCAAGATTGTACACAAATAAAATCAAGATTTTGTTAACACTGATGCTGCAACGTCATCTTTTTTATTAAAGTTAACAATGAAATTAATTCACAAAGATGTATTTTTTTAACAACTACAAATAATTTATAATACAAATTGATGTTTGTAACTGGGCCACTTGCCAGTAAGTACTGTTTAGCGAATTCTAGTTTTATAGCCTTTTAATTCTGTTGTCAACCGTCATAAACCCACCACCGGTGAGCATCCGCTAATAGTTCATTACACGAAGGAGGAATAATAAACCATTGAGGTATAATTCTTATTCATTCTTTTTTTCATAGCTGCCCGGACAGACTTCGTTCTGTCAAAAGTTTCTTTTTTTATTAAAATCTTCCGTCTATCCTATCTTTCAAGTTGGATCAAACTGCATACGGTGTGCTTTGATTAAAATCGGTTTTTTTATCGAATAGCTCTGTGTAAAGTTGAGTATCTTGTGTGAAAGTTATTATTTCTTTCTGTATCAACAATGTTTAGTTTCACTTGAAAAGGATTTCGAGTCCCAAAACTATTAAGAAGTTTAGGAGTCCATCGCGGACAAACAACGTGACACATAATTTTTATATATTAAAATATAAGTTAATAAAATATTGTACCATTTTTTTCATTACATATATAGAATAAGATCATTAGACTAAACCATTTAGTCGACCCTGTAGCCTAGTTGGTAGCGATCCTGCCTGCGAAGCAAGGGGTCCCGGGTTCGATTCCTGACCGGGGCAGATATTTATGTGACAGATAAATATTTGCACTCGGGTCATGGGTATAAGTCTACGTACGCACTATGCGGCTAGCCGGAATGCAGTCAGCTGTCCGGCTAGCCGCAGGATGCGGTTGCAAGTGCGGTTAACCGGGCGGCGGCTAGCCGTACTATGTAACTTTTAAACATAACCGCAAACTAGCAAACTGCAGTGCATAGGCGTAGTGCGTACTCGTATAGCGACCGTCCGGCTAGCCGTCATCGGGCCGCAGCGCTCCGAGCGACCGGAGCGGTTGGCCAGTAGCCGCATCGTAGTGCGAATAGATAATACGGTTTACAATTATTTACATACAATTTTGGACTTCCAGCTAACCGGACGGCTGACCGCATTCCGGCTAGCCCCTTAGTGCGTACGCACGCTTATTGTGTTGTGTTACATGTGTCGTCCATGCCACCCGCGACACAGGTAAAAACCTACTGTGGGGGTATGAGTGTGTATGCGTTTATTATTTATTATTATTAACCTCCACACTGCCCGTACTACAGCTCTTGGGGATTCACAAAAAACCAGCGCTGCAGGTCTTCTACTATATAAACTGCAGCGCCAGCAATTAGGCGAAGCAATAATCCTCGAAATATACCTGCTGTATAATGTGTAAATTGTGTAAGAAACATATTATCGACGCTTGAAAGGCAGAAATTACCAAGCGACATGTTGACAACTTTACACGAGAGCATTTTAAAGTTTTTATTTTAGAAAAAAATCGTAAAAATCGCTTTATTAAGCATTGACTATGACTAATAGGCGATTCTTTACGATTTTTTTTTCTAAAATTTTAACTTTAAAATGCTCTAGTGTAAAGTTGTCAACATGTCGCTTGGTAATTTTTGGCTTTCAAGCGTCGTTATGTATCACTATGTATTAAGCCTTATGTCTGCACTGCATCGTATTGTAAAATAAAGTATTTCTTTCTTTTTTTCTTTCTTTCTATAATGTACCTACTGGAGAAGCTTCGACAAAGTGTGTCAACAGATGGTCACAGGACACGCAGGTGAGGGTTATTTGTTCAAGGAGTGCGTCTCTTCCTAACAGACCTTGAGGCCCACTGTTTGCGGTGTTTTTTACAACAAAGTATAATTTTAAACGCTTTAATATGATATAACGTTCTCAAATACATCGAAATATGATACAACCTCCGATTGTGGAACAATTTTATTATACGTATACTTTATGTAATTGAACAAACAGACAGCTTGGCTTTGCTGTGAGTGAAATAATAATATGTATCTGTCTTGCAGTGTATAAAGTATTATACAGTATTACAGTACTTATATCCTAAATTATCCTACCTAAATAATCAAAGAGAACATTTAATTGACATTTTGAAATAATAAGACGACGTTAAGCAGTATATTTACGAGGGAGCCGTGGCTGGTGGGCGGCGAACGGGTTATATAGCCAGTACATTTACGCAAATATACAGACGTAATCAAATCCTTAATACAAAACAATAAATTTTCATTCTATAAACTATACTTAAACTTACTATGGACTTACCCTAACATGAAGACAATATTCGTGAACAATAGCATCGTTAGCGCAACCAATTTGACACACAATAAAACAAAGTCTCAACATAAAATAATCGTACCGCCGTATAACTTATTAATATTTTTATCATGCTGAGGTGTCAACCGATCTCGCTCAGCCATCCGTCTTTGTCTAACTCGGCTTATCGGGTACAGATATCTATGGAGCCCATACATTATTTATTTATGCGCGAATTTGCATCGTCTTTCAAGGGTTAACCCGTGGGTTGTTCGTGCGTAATCATGCTGCATGCGTAAAAAGTTTCGCATTGTTTTGTCGCATAATATTTTAGGGTTACATCAGTTTGTCAATCTGGCGTCTGCATGTTTGACAGTGTTTGCATGCAATGGGTTAAATGTAATTAAAGTTAGTAGTGTTTAAATCAATATAATTTACTGCTTATATTGTTACGTTTTATTAAGACTTTACTTTAATCTTTTTATAAGTGAAGCGTCAAAGCTAGCTTGTTTATTTCCTTCGTTCGAAATACGTAACGAGGTTGAAAACTAAGGAAAAAATTGCGATTGATACTGTTGATACGGAAGATACGTCTCACTATTTAGTACCGTCGTTCCAGTAGAGCGGTGTTTATATTTCAAATCTTCGTTTCTTTTTAATAATAATTTTGACCTTACCACGCAATGTGATTAGATTAGAAAAACGAGTTTCATAGCCGGTTTTCGTACGTTATAGCTCGTGTTTCTTAAAAGCAAAATAGAACTAAAAAATATTACGTGTTAACTTACTAGCTGTTTCGCAAATTTTTACTTTTTTGAACATAAATGTATGTATTCCAGCGTTCGTGCGTGTAAAGAAACTCGATCTTAGACTTGCAAGCGAGTCGGACTCTAAGCAACATTGTTTTAAAGTAAAAACTAATTAAGGATCAAATTACTATCTTGACTTCGTAGAACGGAACACAATATCGCCATAGACTAAACTAGAAAATTATATTCGAACACTGGCCGCTTTTTATTTTCTCTTCCAAGAAAATATCCCATTTTCGTTTTAAAATTTCGTTTTAACAAGGTTTTTCTAACGTTTGGTTTTTAATAGATAGTCTCTAGAATATTTTTTAATTACATTGAAGAAAAGGATTGAAAATATGTTATAAAGTATCATCGTTTAATTTTAGATAGTTTCTATAAACGGACCTAAATATCCAGAGATTATGACAAATAATGTGCTTGCGATATAAATACTTAGATACCATAAAATTATTATCTTTTGGTAAATTACTTTTGTAAGAATGAATTGAATAAACGAGTTCCTTAAAAGTTACGAAACAAATGTTTCATCTATAGAGAGCAAAGACATAGACAAATATGAGAACTTCAACCTATCATTACAATAATAGCCATAAATAACATACCGCGTCAATATTTGGAAAGAAATTAATTGCTTTACCCTCGTAACCGTATCTTGCCTTAATTTTTTACGAGAAAAGAATTACTTAAAAAAGTTATATTAATTAAAAAAATATTGTATAGGCGGTCTCCTTATTCTCAAAGATAGATGAGTTGAGGGGCATTAAAATACAATGAGACGCAAGTTGGTAATAAAAATGTATAGAGGTGCACTTAGTCCGATTGTCCCTTTGTTAGGTGGGCTATGGGTTTCTACCTCATTGTGTACAGGACGGTAATGAATTACTTGTCATTTTACGACCAAACATGTTGTGACGTACGACAATATAGAGTACACTCATGTTTGGGAAATGCTGGAAGTAAGATGAGCAAAAAATGCTTTAATATTGAGTTGATACTTGATACAGGTATCGTTTAAATATTATCGGTATTTATTTTATTTTATTTCAAAATTTATTGTGATTTTTGAACTTATCGTGACAACGATAAATTCATTAGGATAAAAATGTGCATTTAACTTGAAAATTTAGGGTAAGGATGCCGAATATGAGATACCATTTTTATTTTTGGCCATAAGACATAAATTATTGCACTAATCACTATGAAAATTGAAATATTTGATAGGGTATTTAATGAAGTTTTTTTATGAGAGACCGTTTAGTTCTAAGTATAATATTTTTTTAGTATATCAAAAATATAAAAAAGTTCAGAAATTACGTCTCAGGCAAATGGTCTCCTATTATGAGATACTGAGGGTTGCTAATATGAGATGGTATCTCATACTAGGTTCGTTATATCGTTGGTAGAATTCTTGACAATATTTTTCTAGCTCTGCTTCTAAATAGTCAGGAAAAGCTGTAGGTCTTCTCATATGAACCTTTTGGCATCTTTCTTAACATAACGTTGTTAACATAACTTAACAGAATTTCCTTTTGATCGACGCCATCTAGAAAAAAGGATTTTTCAAATAGTCATATTTTTATATATCCTAATATGAGATGTCTCATTTTAGGAGCCCCTGCGTGTCTCATATTAGGAAAACATCTACATTCAACACAATGGCTGCCTATTAGGTATTTCTTAGTAAAGAAAATGCAACAAAACTGCATATCGTAAAATTTATGATATAATTGATAGAATGACGGTAAATTAAAATCATTTAGTGTAAATAATACAGTTGTAGCATACCTTGTAAACATTTGATGAAAAAAAATTGATTTTGGGGTTTCGTGAAAACCCACGCGTTTGTGTACGCGTTTGTGTAACCTAATTTCGCCTTGGACTGGGAAGCACTAACACACGTTTCGATCTTTTGCCACGTGGCTTCTAGCGACAGTAGCGCCAAATGGCTGCGGCAATTAGTTTTGGCCAAAACCTAACTATCTCATATTTGGCGACTATCTCATATTCGGCATCCTTACCCTACAAATTTTAACAGACTTCAAAAACCCTAATCAGTTCGACTGTATTTTTGAAGTTATACTTCTTTAGGCGCGTTATGAAATAATATGTATGTAAATAATTGCGTTATGGAAAAAATGATGAGAGTGAAATTTTAAGATTTGTAACACGAACGGTGACACAAAAACGACGGTAACGAAAAACGTCACGCACGTTTTTAAAAACGCTCGTTTTGAAAAAATTATTATTATTATATTTATTATATTTGTTTCTTGAATATTGTTACCGCTCATTTACACGCGCGTGTCGCGGACCGTCTCGTGGCGCGTCCGTAAGCCACGCCCCCGACGCGCGTGTGAACACTTAGGCGCGCGCCTAGAAAACCGCTCCCGACGCGAGCCCTGCGAGCGCGAGACGCGCCGCGGTTTGGTCCGCGAGCGCCCTGTTCACACGCGCGCGTATGCGCGCGTCTCGCGGATTGTCTCGTGGCTCGCGCGCGCGTGTAAATGGGGTATTAGAATACTGTTTTTGAGTATTGTTTTTTTTACAGTGTTTCTTATGTTCGTGGTTCTCTTTGTGTTACTTTATAAAGAGCTAAGTTGTATTCATAGATGGCGCTAGCTGCTCATTTTACTCTTCATTTATTATGTTAAGAGATGACTAAAATTCATTTTCATTTAAAAATTAACATCAACTACAACTACTTTAAATTTTAGCGCGCGTTTTTATCTTCAGTTACAGCCAAAACTGTTAATGGTATGAAACGTTTATTTTAAATATAATACATACTTATTATAATCCGTCCAGTTACTGGCCACGCTCGTTCTATTCCGGGCCATGACAACATGAGTCACAATCACGACAACAACATGTTTTCCTTCCTTCCACTCTTGTTGATCACACGCTAATTCGTTATACCACTACAATAATTTGGGTTTGACACTTACACTATTAAAAGCTCTTCCTATCCTACTATCTTACTAATATTATAAATGTGAAAGGTTGTGATGTTTGACTCTCACGCAATAGCTACAGTACGAATTTTTATGATATTTAGCACACAGTTAAACCATCATCTATACAAATACATAAATAAAATTGGAGTGTCTGTTTGTAATATTAAAATAACCGCTTTTTACTAAGTGCATTTTTATGTATACACGGTACATATACCAAGTATTACATTATTCTAAGTACAATATTACAAAGACTAGCTTCGCGGTTACAATGTTACAGTACCTATGAAGTTTCCTACAATGAGTTATTGGTAATAGATTACAAAAAAGGTGTAAATAAAAGCTGTACTTAGATTTCATACTTTTAGAAAAATAATAAGTTGGAAATTAAATAGACATACATCAATTACACTTACATTTTAGAATTCACACAACTTGACAAAAACAACCAAAACAGGATACATTTAAATCTGTTAAATAACACGCATCTTTCGGGACTATATACTTAAAATCACAGCCAGTAGTCCACTTAGCTATAATAATGTTTTTTTTATTTATTTATTTGGGATTAATAGAGGAGGTCATACGATAAAACTAATTGAAACAAGTGAATTAGTAAATAACATAATAACACGAATACAAAATTCAAATCGATCATAATTGTAATACTCGATTACTTAATGCATACAAACAATTAATTCCTTAATATACCATTTTAATTATCATTTTATTTGAATGGGTCGCGTGCGAAACGGTTATAACCCTACGGCTTCTATCGTAAAGGATCTAAGTTACGTATAAGCATGGTCTGGTTGGATGGATGACCGCTAGTGACGTCATATACGCCTCAATCCAACAACAAAACCTAAAATAAGACGATAAACTTAGGTTGTTATCTTTAGATAGCGGTTACAATACATTAGAACGAAGCTCGGGTTGATCAATAACCCTTTCATAGATATGTTACATGGGGTCTGGGTTGTCTTTTTAAAATATTTTTATTATTTCTTGTTTATGCATAAAAATAGTAGAAACAGCGATAAAGCAGAGAAACAGCGATTACGGGAGAAGAGGTGTGGCTTACGCGAGAGATGGGACCAGACTGACTCTTGGAGTGGAGACAGAAGCTCGTGGCTGCTGGAAGGTGCAAGTCAGCACCTTCTGGTCCTATCAAAGTATAACTCCTGCATTACAGGGTTATAACAGATAGTACTAAAGAAGCTTGGAGTATTGTGGTTCAAACTGCTCCAGTCTCTCCAACTGAGAGATGACGCATACGTAGGCCCTAGCCGTTACATCTTCACGCAGACAGAGCATACCTTTGATTAAAGAAAAAGAGAGGATAGGAAATAAGGTCACGTGATCTGAAGCCAAAAGTTTCTCAAATATGGCGTCGACTCCGCCCACAAAATAGCGTTGTATTTTTCACATATCGATATAATATTTTAAATATATGATGAAATGAATATATTTGATTATTTAGTTTAAAAAACACAAGAGTTCTAAATCAAATATAGTGTTATAGAGTGAGATATTATTATTTATATGATGTTCCTACTACTTAACACATTGTTTTAAAAAACCTTAAGTAACTTTTTCAATATTTAATTAAACAATATTTTGAATAAAATGAAATCTAAAAATTTAATCTAAAACGATTAACCTTAATATTGGCTTAAAGATTAGAGATTGGCTGATATTTATTTAGAAACCCACTGAATTACGCTTGTCGATAGTTTATATAACGATATTTAAAATATTTTATTCGATTATGAATCGATACAAAACATCGTATTAAATTATACGTATAAAATATAAATAAAATATAAAATATGTATCATGTTTTATTTATTAAAATATTTCTTTCTTTTTTTCTCTTTCTTGGCTGACAACGCTTTGGTCGCTGTTATTCATTGGCCGCGATACCCACTTACAAGTATATTTAATTTCATGAATCGATATTTGGACTATTATTTATATTGGGATATTCATGACGAACCGGAGTATCGATACATAAAACACCCGGATTAAACATTCATATTAGAAATTTACTTTCTAATTGCTAATTCTAGTTGCCTTCTTCTCTCTTTCTTGGCCGGCAACGCATCAGTGATGCCTTTGGTGTTGCTGATGTCCATGGCCGACGATAGCCACTCACCATCAGGTGGATCGTCAGCTCGTTTGCCGACTATTTCCATTAAACATTACACTGCGATACGATCCATATCGATCTAGAGATTTTTATTTATTTATTTATTTATTTAAACTTTATTGAACCATACAAAATGTATTAGTACAAAAGGCGGACTTAATGCTAAAAGCATTCTCTGCCAGTCAACCTTAAGGCAGTTGGACAGCAATGAAGGCGGTTGCAATTAAAAATTATTAAAAATGCATAAACTTATACCTACCAATATACATATAAATAATAATAAAAAAACATGAAATAAATAGTAAATTTAAAATATATACCTAAAAATATACATATTTAAACATAATATACATATATATATATAATTAAAATACATAATACATATACTAATAATATATATATATAATACATTGTATATTAATATATAATAATACAAACCTATAATATTATTATAGTACTTTATGAAGATGATGATGTCTGTAAACCACTGCGATGTTGTACCAAATTACGAAAATGAGCAAGAACTTTATTTTTGAACGAGTATTTGCTAGAAGCCCGCCTAAGCTCAACGGGTAATGCGTTCCAAAGTCGAATAGCTTGGATAGTAAATGAATAAGAAGAGAAACCAGTATGGTGAAGAGGAGTATGGAGAACCAGCGTATCTGTAGAACGAAGCTGCCGATCATGGGAGTCACACAGGAATTGAAACTTATGTTTTAGATATTCCGGAGCAAAATTATCAAATAAAATTGAAAAAAGTGTTGAAAGTATTCTGACTTGTCTTCGTTGACGAATGGGTAGCCAGTTAAGTTGAGAACGGTAAGAAGATATATGATCAAACTTACGAAGACAAAAGACGAAACGGATACAGTTGTTGATAAGACGATCCAACTTATCAAGGAGATTCTCATTAAGGTCAGGGTAGCACACATCAGCATAATCAATAACGGGGAAGATGAGAGCATGCACCAGAGTTATCTTTACCTTGACCGGGAGAAAGTTTCTCAAACGATTCAGCGCATTCAGCTTTGAGATTACCGATCCACTAATTTTTTGAATTTGTGTAGACCAATTGAAATGACTGTCAAAATGAAAGCCAAGATTTTTAACATGCGGCGAATATGGTATATTGGAACCATCAAACGTGACAGACGGAACAGTACTCAAATCTAGTTTACATAACTGACGAGAACTACCTATAATTATAGCTTGACACTTGTTAGGATTAACATGTACTCCAAACTTTAAAGACCATTCATGTATTTTGATAAGATCCGAATTAATCTTATCGACAGCTATATTTAAGCACTCAGCATCAGCTTGAGTGTATATTTGTAGATCGTCAGCGTACAGATGGTAAGAGCAAGTTAGGAAGGAAGAGATGAAGTTAATGAAAATAGAAAAAAGAATAGGAGATAGGATACCACCCTGTGGTACGCCAGATGCCAAATTGCACCAGTCAGAAATGTTATGTCCATTTCGGACAGCCTGTTGGCGACCACAAAGATATGAAGAGAACCACTTTAAGGTAGAAGAGGAGAAATTATGATGTTCGAGCATGGCAAGGAGGATATCGTGATCGACCATATTAAATGCATTACTGAAATCGATCAACACCAGTACTGTTATCTTTTGATTTTCCATGCCATCTCGAATGTCTTCAGTGACTTTTAAGAGTGCTGTAGTGGTGCTGTGACCGGGTCGAAAGCCCGATTGAAAATTGGATATGAAGTGGTTATTGTGTACAAAAACAGACATTTGTTGGTGAACGGTCGATTCCAGAAGTTTTGATAAGAAAGGTAAGATGGATATAGGTCTGTAATTGCAGAGTTGCGATGGGTTTGTGACTTTAGGCAACGGAATAATTAGAGCTTTTCGCCATAACGTAGGAAAAGTCCCCGACAACAGAGAAAAATTGAGAATGTGCGCAATGACCGGAAGAACCTGATCGAGAATTGGTATAAGCATGCTACGACTCACATCGTCACAGCCGACTGCTTTCGATTTAATGGATAGTAAAGTTTTCCTGATATCGTCAATGATTCTAGAGTATCGATACAAGGCACCTGGATCGAACATCCCTAGAAGCAACTGTTATCATAAAATGGCGTCCGAAAACAGGCTTCAAGGCGGAGCTTAGATAGATTTCTTTAAAATGTTGCCAGAAAATTGAAATATGCTACATGTATTGTACTCTTTCTATAAGTATAAATTGTGGCGTGTAAGAACAGGACAGATGTATTTTTGGTATTTCGGGTCATATTTGCATAATAAATGTATAATGAAAAAATGTATATGCAATTTAGGGCATATCCTCTACTTTTCTTTAATCAATGGAGCATACGCACCAGGAGTCTCTCTCTCTCTCTCTCTCTCCCTCTCTCTCTAGTGGTAACTGGTGTGTGCGTTGATCCGGAGAAGGAGGTCTTGGTTCGAAACATCGAATCCTGCACCGCTTTCAGTTATGTATTAGAAAAGTATCACTTGCTTCAGAGAAAATCTGCACACCCAAAAATCTCCATAAGGAGCCATCTATAAATTACGTCACACGTTAGGGGGGGGGGGTCGATGTAGTGTGACATTGTGTGACAAGGGGTGGGAGGGGGTCCCAAACGTGACGTCACATTTCAAAATGGAATAATTGGTATGTATTAGGTAAACATTAAAAAACAATTAATGGAAATAAAACTTATTTCGGAACTGCTGTTTAAATTTAATAATTTCTAGGTTAAAATTTCATAATATGTGACGTCACACTGGGGGAAGGTCTTACAAATGTGACCAGCTGTGACAAGGAGGGGGGGAATGGCCAAAACCTCATGAAATTAGTGTGACGTAATTTATGGATGGCCCTTAATGTCCTTACATGTGCATTTCCGACAAACAATAATGTTCGGTTTACACGTATTAAGTAGTTAACTAAATTTGAAGTAAATTAATACGTGTAAACGGACAATTTAGTAACTAAAATTTAGTAATCAAGTAGACAAGTAATTTAGAAATTTTTCTATTTTCTGTTAAGTAGGTGGGCGGGGCTTATCACTTAACACGTTTGGACAAGCACTGTTTTGTTAAAATTTAGTTAAAATTTACTAAAATGCTTAAATAATTAAGTAGAATTGTATGAACTAAAGAGCTTTACTAAATAATTACGTTGTGGACGCGCACTAAAAATTATTTACTTAAAAGTTAAAATTTATAATATTATAAAAATAAAGTCATCTACTTAACTACTTAATACGTAACCGGACTTAAGTGGATTATGACTTGAACCCTTCACAGTTTGCCAAGGATTGCGTATATTGCGATAGTAGTATAGTATTGGGCATTCTGCCCCACTTGTTCGCTCAGGCATCCGCCTTCGCGTCGTGGGGCAGAATGCCCAATAAGATTTCTGGTAATTAGGGCTTATACATTTTGTTCCACTGTTTCACTCTTCTATACGCCTCCTCCACGTGGAACAGAATGCCCAACACTGTTTCGGGTAATAAAGCGTTATACCGCGTTGTCGATGAATGAGATCTTCAGTGTACTTACTAAATACGATAATAAATGTTAATGTGATGAGTCTAATTACTCATTATCAATCAGACTACTGCACACTCAAATCATGAAATTTGTAAAACAACCACAATCGCTGAGTTTTAACACAATCTGTGAAGAAGTTTGTAAGGCTGATTCTCGTCATGGCGAATTATTGCCTAATTCAATACGATGCATCATATGCGGGCCTTCCAACTGTGGAAAAACAAATTTGTTAATTGGTCTCCTTTTACATGAAAATGGCTTGAGATTTCAAAATGTTTATATTTATTCGAAAACTCTACAACAACCGAAGTACATATTTTTAGAAAATGTTTTAAATCTTATACCTGTTATTTCACTTCATAAATATCAGGGAAATGAGGAAGTATTAAGGGTTCAGGACGCAAAACCAAATTCTATTATTGTTTTTGATGATGTCGCTTGTGAAAATCAAAATAATATGCGTGATTACTTTGCGATGGGAAGACACAAAAATATTGATGCTTTTTATCTGAACCAAACGTATAGTAAAATTCCTAAACAGTTAGTTAGAGATAATGCGAACTTGATTATACTTTTTAAGCAAGACGATATAAATTTAAAACACGTTTATGAGGAGCATGTTAACACAGATATGACATGGACTGAATTCCGCGAAATGTGTTCGGAAATTTGGAAAGAACCCTTTAATTATGTTGTAATTAATAAAGATTGTTCTAAAAATAAAGGATGTTACAGAAATAAATTTGACACTTTTGTGGTATTTGATTAAAACAAAAAATATTTAAATCAATTACTTTTATGAAATCGTTATTCTTTATACGACGGTCAATCGATCACTATCTTGCTATCATTATGGAACAATCAATGAAAAGAAAAATTGTGAAGGCTGCAGCAGCTGTAAAGAAAAAAGTAAAAATTATGAGGAATATTGACATCGATAATAAGCAAGCATTGGAGACAGTTTTCAAGCCTGTGACTAAACCTCTCAACTTAATTGCAAACTCAAATAATCATTCTCTCCTTCCTACTGTAGACGACGAAGAAACTAAAACACCATTCGTAAAAAGCATTATTCAAAAAAATGTTACCCCTAAAATTAACACTGCAAAAGTCATCGATCCAGACGAATCTCAATCTGACATCGAAAGTGAATCTTCATATCAATCAATAGAAGAAAGCAAACCAGATCACGATACATCATCCTGGTCAGTATCATCAGAAGCATTAGAAGATATTCCATTTGGCGTCAGAATAGAAAACGGAAAATTAATGTTAGGTTCAGCTTGCGTAACAATTGGTGATGATTATATCACAGTAGCTGGACGCAAATATCATAGTACACCTGGTATAAAACAGTTGCTGCTAAAAAAAGACGTTGATTTAAGTTTAGTCACAGACAATGATATGCAAAATTATAAATCAATGTTACTTGACACCAATGCACATCGACGGGACTGTGATCCAAGTAAACCAATAAAGAGTAATAAAGGACAAAAATATTTACAAATTGTAAAACCCCTATTTAAACTTCAAACACAACACAAAGGAAAAGGTCTACCTTTAATGAAAACATGGAAAACAAACATAGATTATGTGTATTGGGACGATCCAAATGAATTGGTGGAGAGGTTGAAATTATTAATTGCGTCTCGAGATGCTGGCAATACTGGATTAGACAATGAAATTATATCAATTATTGAAGAATTGCGTGAAAGTAAAATTATAAATAATTGAATAAATGTTTGCTAATGATGGATGTTTTTCATTACACTACTGACCTTCGAATAAAGTACACTTTCAACATGAACGTGGATAAATTCGGGCACTATATTCATAAAAGAATGCGTCTGTCTGAACTATTTGACGTTTATGATAACGCTTTAACAAAAACAGAAAACGGAGAGTTTGATTTAAAATCGTCAAGACTTAGAGGAATTAAATTACCCATAGAAGCAGACGATGCTGTGAATAAGGATTATGTTGATAATTTTCAGGATAATTTGATAAAAGAATTACATAAACTGAATGAGACATTGCGTTCACAAACCATGACACATATTCAAAATTTTGTTGAAGCTACTATAAAAACAAAGATATCAGACGTTTTGGCTCATTTGGAAGATAAGTTTTATACCAAATCAGAAATTGATAATTTACTTAAGAAATCTTCGTAATGATGAAACAACAAATAGTTAACGAAATACACAAACAAGCACGAAGAAATTTTCTTCGAAGACCTGTTATTCTAAAGGGAATAGATGACTTATGGCAAGCCGATCTGATAGACATGCAAAATTTAACAAAGTTTAATAAAGGTTTCAAGTACATTTTAATTGTGATTGACTGCTTTTCTAAATATGCTTGGGTGGTGCCAATCAAATCAAAAAATAAAATTTGTGTTACCAATGCATTCAAATCTATATTATACAATAGTCATCGAAAACCGATTAATTTGCAAACTGATCTAGGGACAGAATTTTATAATAACATATTTCGGAATCTCATGAAGACAAACAATATAAACCATTATTCAACGTTTTCTACCAAAAAAGCTTCGATTGTCGAACGATTAATTAAAACTATCAAAAATAAATTATATAAATATTTTAGTTTAAATGGAAGTTATCGGTGGTTAGGATTACTAGAAGTTGTCATAAAAACATACAATAATACGAAACATCGTACTATCAATTGTAAACCAATCGATGTAGATAAATCTAACGAACCTTTAATTAAACAAAATATAAAAAAATCCCATAAATATATATCACTAAGGAGTGGACTAAAGTTTAAAGTCGGTGACTATGTTCGAATAAGTAAATACAAACAGCATTTTGAGAAAGGGTATACTCCTAATTGGTCAACTGAATTATTTACGATAAAAAATATTAATAACACAGTTCCAGTTACGTATCACCTACAAGATCAACGTAAGCAAACTATATTGGGAACATTTTACGAACACGAGTTGCAAAAGACTAAATATCCTGATGTTTATTTGATTGAAAAAGTTATAAAAAAGAAAGGAAATAAGCTGTTTGTGAAATGGTTAGGTTTAAGCAATGATGAAAATAGTTGGATTGAGAAAACTGCAATTCAAGGCTAAAATTGTTATTAAATAAGAAGTTTAGTCATATTTGTTTCATTGCAACTTTGACGATGCAAGGAGGTGGGCTAGTTAATAGTATCATTAATAATTTACCGTTTGAACTTCATTTGCCTGGTTACAATTACTGTGGACCTGGAACAAAACTTCAGAAACGTTTACTACGGGGTGATCGAGGGGTGAATAAGCTAGACGACGCTTGTATGCAACACGACATAGCATATGCAAAACATACAGACCTACCTAATCGTCATAAAGCTGATTTACAACTTCTAAATATGGCAAAACAACGCCTTAAGTCAAAAGATGCTTGCAAAGGCGAAAAACTAAGTTCATGGTTAGTGAGTAAAGTTATGAAAGCCAAACTTAAAACCGGTGCTGGCGTCAAAACGTTTAAAAATTTTGTATCTAAAATAAGATCAAAAATCAAGAAATTTAAACACAACGATAGTAAATCTTTAATCGACGCTGCTTATTCAGCAGCTAAGAAAGTATTTCCAAATAAAAAGAAAATTCGAATACCACGTGTAATACCCATACCAAAAACTGGAGGCATTCTACCTTTGATTCCAATTTTTGCTGGTTTATCGGCATTAGGGACCTTAGCTGGAGGTGCAGCTGGCATTGCGAAAACCATTAATGATTACAAATCCGCTCAGAAAAATTTGCAAGAAACACAACGACATAACAAAGCTATGGAGGGTGTAGTATTAGGCAAGGGTCTATACATTAAACCGCACAGAAATGGTCACGGATTATTTATAAAACCCTCAAAAAACTGAAATGTAAGCTACCTAATCGTCCTCTAAGTAATATAGATATAATAGAGTACGCATGTGACATCCCTCACTTCAGAGGAGTTTTTATGCGAGATCAATTACCAAGAACACCAAAGGAGATCGAATGTGGTATTGTTAATTTGGACGAGTCTAAGAACAAGGGGACGCATTGGGTGGCTTATGTTAAAATATATGACTATTGTGAATATTTTGATAGTTTTGGCGATCTGAAACCGCCTAAAGAAATAATTCGTTATTTTAAGAATTGTAATGTTTGTTATAACTACACAAGATATCAGTCATTTAATACAGTTAATTGTGGTCATTTATGCTTAAAATATCTATGGCAATTTTGGAATAAAAATGTATAAAATATGTATCATTCTTTTATTTTCACCATTTGCAACATGTCACTCACTTTGTCGATAACAGGAAATTCATCAAGTTTATCCACGTACTATCCAAACACTCTGCAATTAGATGGAGAGTATGAATGTGCTTTATTGCATATCTCAACATTTAATTCCATTCCGAATATTGATAAAACTAATAATAAGTTATTCTATGGATCTAATGACGTTATTGAAATCCCTGAAGGGACTTATGAATTACAAGATATCAATGATTATTTAAAATCTGAAATAAAGGATGCATCAATCAATCTACAGTGTAATAACAACACATTGAAAGCAACTTTGTACTGTACAAAAGATATTAATTTTTCTAAGGAAAATACCTTTAGAAACTTGTTAGGGTTTAAAAAACAAATATTGAAAGCAAATAAATGGCATGTGTCACAGTTTCCAGTAAACATTTTACCAACAACCGTGATCAGGGTTGAATGTGATATCGTAAGCGGCTCATACATAAACGGCGAATCAAGTCATATTATTCATGAATTTGCATTAAACGTACCACCTGGATATAGGATTATAGAAATACCTAAAAACGCAATTTACTTCCCCATTAACCAGAGCAACATAAGCTGCATTAATATTAGACTTTTAGATATAAATAATCATTTAATCAATTTACGTGGTGAAGAGGTACAGTTGTATTTACATCTTAGAAGAAGAAATGATTGACTATAATAAATATACGCATCAACCAACTACACGTATCAGTTTGAATCAAGAAATCAATCATACAAGAGCTCGTAATAAAAAGAAAATAAAATTAACGAAAAGCAATACGGCATTCTTAAAAGCGATCGGCTTATTAAAATGAATATTTTAGACGTTTTATCGACTCCATCTTACGACAATAGTGTAGAAGGAATTGAATATCATTCTTACAAACCCTACGTAACTAGTTTTAATAGAAATGATGAAATCCGCATACCAATCAATCAACAGGATCTATATGTACTACCATCAGCAAGCACCTTGTATTTGGAAGGGAATGTTATCGTTAGAAAACGAGATTCTAAGGATCCTGTCACCAGTGTTCAATTTACAAATAACGCTTTATTGTACTTATTTCAAGATATACGGTATGAGCTAAACGGAGTGGAGATTGATAAAATAAAGAATGCTGGCGTTACGACCACCATGAAATCTTTAATATCAATGAACGAAAGTGAATCTAAGATAGCTTATTCTTGGGGGTGGAATATTGATGGTATAAAAAATGGAGGTAAATTTTCTGCTTCTATACCACTTTGTAACATAATGGGCTTTGCAGAAGATTTTAAAAAAGTTGTGATAAATAGTAGACACGAACTAATATTACTAAGAAGTAACACAAACTTGAATGCTGTGAAACTCAATACCGGTGAAATTGTAGAAGACGTTCAAATAAATAAAATTATTTGGCGTGTACCACATATCAAAATATCTGACAAAGAAAAGCTTAATTTTTTGAAACTGTTAGAACGAGATAAACCGCTTCAAATGATATTTAGAAATTGGGATCTGTATGAATATCCAGCTTTACCTAAAACTACAAAACATACTTGGGCAATTAAAACTTCGTCACAAATAGAAAAACCAAGATATATTATTATTGGTCTACAAACAAATAGAAAAAATAATGCAAGTTCTGACATGTCTCAGTTCGATCACTGTCTTCTTCGCAGCGTTAGAGTCTATCTCAATTCAACATACTTCCCTTATGAGAACCTAAACGTTAACTTCGCAAACAACAACATTGCCTTATTATACGAACAATATGTTAGATTTCAACAGTCATATTATGGTCGTCGTCCAGAGCCCTTGTTGAGTGAGAAACAATTTAAAAATTTAGCGCCGTTATTTGTTATCGACTGCTCTAGACAAGTAGATAATTTGAAGACAGGTCCGGTTGTGGACGTTAGAGTGGAAATTGAAAGTGATTCTGATATACCAGATCAAACCGCCGCGTACTGTCTTATATTAAACGACTGCATAATTGAATATAAGCCACTGAGTAATACTGTAAAAAAATTATCATGAATCAGGATACCATCATAGTGGATATTCAAGGATTTAAAGATCAGTACAATAATTTTATAGTAAAAGAATTAGCATTCGCAACACGTGATTATACACAGTTATTCTTAATAAAACCCCCATATTTATTCAAATATTTAACAACTGATGAAAAAAGACAAGTAAAGTGGTTGGAAAACAATAGAGGTATTCATTGGAACGAAGGACACATTGACTATAGAGAATTTCATCGTATAATCGTTCCCTATCTAGAAAACAAAAATATCTTAGTAAAAGGTTTGGAAAAGGTTAAGTGGATAAAAAACATTTGCGAAAATTGTAAAGTGTCAGATCTTGGTGAAGACCAGTGTCCTAACATGTTTGAATTGCATAAGAAATTCTGTGATAACAATTTAAATTGTAATGTACACACAAATCATTGTGCTTTAAAAAATGTGTTATGTATAAAAAAACATTTGGGGTGGCACTAAAGTGATATGTTTTGGTTTTATAAATAAAAATAATTTCTTCAGTAAAAATGCATTTTTATTTTTTAAACATCTTATACATCTAAGAAATAGAAGAACGCAGGTGAATCAATATAAAATAATAACTTACAATAACAGTAGTATCTTTATTAAAAATCATTGTCTATTAAAGATTTCGATATTTTCTTAACTAACGATTCTGTATCGTCCATAACACTATCCATAGCATCCTTAACAATGTACTGCGCACTTATCACAACGTTCTCACTTTCACTATCGCTGCCGTTTGTTTGAGAATTGTTGTTGCAGAGATCAATAACAGAAATTTTTATTAACCTAATGCCTCGTCGTTGTAATCGGATCATAACAAAAGATTGTGTAGCGTTATGTTTTTTCAAAGTGTCTCGGCGACGTTGCTTGGACTTTTTCTCTTTCGATAGTTTGCATTGCTCGGGTTCACAGTGATAGAGCTCGGAAAATCCTTCGTAAGGATCCTGAGCATACTGGCTAAACACAATCTCTGAATCAGATACCTGAAACAAACATTATCCATTTTCAAATCTGATGTACACACACTAATATTATATCACATTCAAATAACTACTTTACTTACCGTGGACATAATTATTATAATAACACAAGTACTAGGTATAATAATGTAAAAACAACTTCTCAATTCTATTAATATTCCGCAAATAATAAAAAATAAACTAACTATCAACTTTATATATTCAAATCAATCTAAAATTGTTAAGTTAGCATTCAATCAAGGCTATAAATTAGTTGTTTGAAAATTACTCTTTCGGATATAGTTTTATAGTTCAATTTATTAAAAGAATTTAGTATAAATTATAAACTGCAAGTTTGCATAAATATATCATACCTTCCCATATAGTGCGATGAACTGTAACATGTCATAACATGTTGCGTGTATCAATAATACATACCATTCTGGAGCATTATTATTATTACGTTATAACCTACAAATAATTATCATGAATTGTGAAAGCTAATTTATGTATTGAGAATAAAATACAATATAAATATCAAGGAAATCCTTCTAAAGGCATAGGTAGAAGCCACCTTCGGTAAAAAAAAAAACTACATATATTAATAGTTTAAATAGATCAATAAAACAAAATTTATATTTAACAAAGGTTGTTTATTTATAAGTATACAATATTACATAAAAACTTACTAATTACTTCTATAATTTACAATCTTATTTATGTACATTTAAGTTGTAATGTAACTTGGACATTGACTGAATACAAATTATAGGTTACTTATACTCGTAGTTATTGCAAAATCAATTACAGAAATGTTTATTAACTTTATTATTCTTCATATACTTACCTAAGTACATATTTTACTAAGAACATTTACATAATCTCTACATAATATTATAATAATAAAAAAGAGATGATATTTACATACTCACTAAAACCAATTGCGAATATCAATATTTAGAGGTAATCTAATGACCTTTTAAAATTGAAGAATGTCCCCACGCTCGGGTTGCAACATTGCAATTTGATATAGCACGTTTATCATCATTACTTGATAGTGCTATTTTATTCACACTTTGTGTAAATATTTCATGCTTAATTGATTTGAATAAGATATTTTTTCGATGGATAACATCTCTATTAAATAATACATTCTGGTAATCATCGATAGTTAAATCACGTACCACGCAGGATTTAATTCCTTTTGCTTTTTTAATTACATTATTCATAGTTTTTAATGAATATAACTTAGACCGCAAGCCAACAAATTCAGTAATAAGTTTACCTCCCATTTCATCCTTGAACAATCCTGGCACTTTTTTATTAATCTGAGGTATCATGAATTCATTTTGTACGGTATAGTTGCTAGTATCAAAGTACTCTAAAAAATTACATTTTAAGTCTTTGTAGAAATCTTCTGTGTATATTGAATAAACAAAAGAATCCGTATCGGTGTAGCATAATCGTACTCTGTCGCCATAAAAAGGTTTAACTATATTATAATGAAAATGATACATATGTGATTTGGATAGCTCTAAAACAGTAAAGCCTATATAAATTGGTTTATCCAAAATGAAATGATCGGGGTTCATTTGTATTGCAACTAAGTTTTCCGATAAAACTGATGCACTATGAAAATAAGGATTGCTTACGAGTTTTTCAGCGCAGGTAGTTTTTTTTGTTTTATTATTTGAGCTATTCCAAGAGTTAATTAAATGAACACTCACTCTTTTTTCGGTATTTTCTAATGTTTTCCCAAAAACGCTGTTGTTTAATAATTTGAAAAAATCCTGTTCAAATACACTTTTTGCGTTTTGTCGTAGTTGCGTATTTAGTTCAATATATTCCTTCAAATAAGCACTTTGTCGAAACGTAATGGCTCTGTGTATTTTACGTAATATTAATCCATGTTCAATACATTTCTTTAAATGAACATAATGAATCACATAGTTATACTTATTGTAAAGATTTGAAATAAGTTTTTCTGTTTTGCCCCCTGGCGGTATGCATTTTTCAGCACAAAAAGGTAAATCGTTGTGTAATATATGTAAGGTTTCAGGGTACAAAATATCTACTTCTAGTATAAAACCCCATTCTGCGTTGTCGCTAACATTTACTATATCTAACTGATCTATTTCGTTTTGATTTAAAAATCGAAAACCTGAGTGAGGTAAATATTGACCCATACTATAGCCGTAAAGATTGTTACAGTCCAAATAACTTATGAAACAGGAAGGTTTTGTTGCATCACACGAAGGCATATATTTATTATTAGCTTTTGCATAGCGATGAGAACACATACATAAACCTCCTCTAATACCGCTTTGTATCATTCGTACCATAGACAAGTCTGTTATGAGTTCTAATTTAACTCCTGTTTTTAAAAGCATTGCATCAAATGATAAACTAGGTGCAGTAATATAAAACGCAGGGTCGAGTTTATAATGCAACTTACAAGTTTTTCGAAAATTTTCAAATATGTCGGTAAGTAAAAGTACGTCAGTCTTTAAATACAAGTCAGTATATTCACCCAATGTCTTTATGTTGAATTTGTGCCATACCAATTTAGCGTGGTCATAGTCCTCCTGTGAAATATGTTCATTGCTTATCGAATTGAAAAATAAATGTTTCGATGGTAATGATTTTTCTTCATAACATTTCCAATTGCTTACATAATCGTAGGGATAAATGCCTTTTCGTGTAAGTAGTAGAAACTGGTGATTATCAGGGAAATGATACCGCAAATTAATAAAATCCTCAGTTTGCATAGTTTTCGACAGTTTATCTAAGCTAGTGCCTAAGAAATGAAATGAATCTAAAAATCTAATCTGTACATAGTCGTTATCGTTGACATGCATAAATTTTGAAAATGAAATATATTTTTCTTTGCTTTTAGGTATGATATTTAATTTACCAGGCGTTTCACCTAATTTTTTAATAAACAAGTGACAGTCGTATCCTGACAAATTATGAAAAAATATGGGTATGAACATGGGTATCTTATATTGTAAATTACAATGTCGATGGGCTGCACCACGATATCGACCAGTAATATGACAATGATCTCTGACTTTATTATTCCATAACAGATTTTCACATATGTGGCATTTCCTAGCTTTTTTAAAATCAATAGCGTCTTTTTCTGAAAATATAATCGAGACATTTTGGGTCAATATATTGTAAATTCTCTTAATGTCTTCAGTAAGAAAATCTATAAATTTGGAAACACAATCAATTCCACGATACGTTTTAAATTCATTGAAATTGTCATTGCACGATGAAACAATATTATACGCAAAGGCTGAAGGAATGTGTCGTTGTAAGCGAAACGTATTTGTGGTATCAGATTCATGGTTGGAAATTGGTTCAAGTAATGTTTCGAAATCGGCATAGATAGTGAATGGAACGTCTTGTTTTCTATTATAATTTTTAAATTGTAAATATGAACCTTTTTCAGGCAGAATAGTAGCAACCCCTCCACACAAATGACTATCAAATTGATCTTCACTAGGAAAAAACACTAAACAGGTTTCGCAAAAATATAGTTTGCCGTGATGCTTAGTTATTTGACTTTTAACGAGACGAGGTAGATCTTTAATGAGGCAATAATGAGATGAATTACCATTTTCTAAAAACAGTAGGTGAATTATTTTGGATTTATGATAGATTTTATCGGGTTTATATAGAGGACCTGTTATAGTCTTACTACCTCTTAACCCGTAAATATAAATATTCAAAAAAGGATTGTTTCTTTCAAAAATATTTATATCTGAAAAAGTGATTGGAAATGAAATGTCATTTAAGTTCAAGACATCACGAAAATGAGGATATGACGTGACTCTCTCAGGATGCCGAGTACTTGGATATAAAGCAGCAACTACACACCACAAAAAACAATACCTGTCATCGTTTTGAATATTCAAACACGCTTTCTTACTCTTTATAAATTTCGGTAAATCTATAAATCGTGATCCACTAAGAGGTTGATATTTGTTAATATTAATTTCTAAATGTGAATTATTTAAAAACGTCCATCCACTATCTCTTTCTTGAAACTCTTCAATTTTTTTTAATAATATTGTTATAACTTTTTCATAGGTGGACTTGAAACTGTAATTTAAATGAATGATAAAATTTTTTGTCGCAAAAGATTTCAACTCTTGTAGATCATTCTTTAGCATTAAAAAGACTCCGAAATATTCAAAATTTATTTTAACAGATAAATGTTTTTGAAGCGAGCTATCTATTAAAGATTTAACTTGATCATGAATATTTTTTAAGAAACATTCTGGGTAAATATTTGCTTCGGGTTTAGATGTAGTAATCCGATAACTTGTAATACGTCCTTTGAAACAGGAATGTATAATTTCAACGTTGTCATTGATACGAATAGTACTATTATTTTTATGTCTGTTACTTCGCAAATGACTAATCCAACAGCGTGAATTCACATCAATGTTGCAAACCGAACAGAATGGCATTTTTAGAATCACAATATCTAACAATAAAATTATTATTCAGAAATATTGAGTTAACTGCTAAGTATTTATTACCAAGTAAGACTTTATTACCAGTTACTGCAGTAGGTCTTCAAAACTTCACATCGTCAATTGCATCTCTCAATCTCTGATCAAAGTGATGTGCTCTGGAATAAGATACGAACATAATTTAATAACACATACTAATAATACCTAATTTTAATACACTTTTAATTAGTTTGTTACGGTAATAAATCTTAAACAACATATACAAATAATAATCACTAAGACACAGCTACAATTGATTTTGTAATAGAATAGATGTCAGAACATTAATATTATTTTAATGTGGAGATCGAACCCACAAATTAATACTTAGCCCACGAGCAGGGCGAGGAGATAATATTATAAGCCACTTTTTCATTCATCATACTTAGAATTAATTCTTTTAGGAACCGCGAAAGTACTCAATCAGATAAAAATAATGAAAACTATCATGGTAATATGAATTAACAACTAATTACATACCCAATATTCACAATATAATAATGTCGTCTTTGTTAATTATGTCTCAAGTATTAGCATTCCCTCGTTAAGTAGGTATTTCTGTATCTGCAAATGTAGTCAACAAATAAAATATTTGCTTCAAACCAGCACCTCCGCTGCCTCACAGTTCATAATAAGTGATGGTCTGAAATAAAAAACACTTATTATAATTATACTGATAACGACAACAAAATTTAATGAAATGAATATTACTATTTAATAGAATATAATATTTAACATAATAATTACCTTATAAAAATTTTGCGACCGATTTTACCATTATTATAAATACTTATAACTTGTACTCACAATCAGTAATCGAATTAAATTTAAATTAAAATACACATTTTGCGTGCAAATAGGACCAATACCTATTGTGTTTTGTCAAAACAAAAGTGTCGTGTTCCATCCGGTTGCAGTACCTAACGATATTTTGCAAGATTTTTCATTTCAATCAGGGTTGACATCCAAATGCAAATAATTATGTATTATTATTACCCATTTACTTAAACAAAATGTTGTATTTATTTCTTAATTATTATATACAAAGTTTATCTACGTTAAAAATAGGTATAGATTATGTATTTAAGAGTGCTAATGGTCTGTTAATTTACCGGATTATTCAATATTTTCTCGATATGTAATTACCTACACAAAAATATAAAAGACTCAATGAAACGTAAATAACAAGTCCTTTTAATCATATATTTTGATTTTTACAATTTAAGTTGCGATGTTTTAAATTTATATCGTTTGTCAACCCTAACAAAATATCATATTTTTCAACACAATACTTGTGATTATTGCACACCTATTTAAAAGTGTTATTCAGCAATACGAATTTTTATTATTACGCTGCTAATTTGGTTATGGATGTCACTTCCACATATTTTAGTGTAAAAATGGGATCATCAGTCCATACATAGTACGTAGCATGTATGATAATTATTTTGGTAGCCCTAAGTCTTTGTGTTGCGTTAGCAAATAATGATTCTAGAAAATTCTTAGTTATAATTTTTTTACAAATGTAATACGTACAAATAAGAAATGTCTCAAATTGTGTATTATTTTGATTAAACACACTTACATTTCATTTAACAAATTTACATGTCTTTTCTGACTTATAAGCTAACGTTTTCGGAGCTCGGTACATCAAATTCTAGCCTCGGCTAGGAACAAAGTACTCCTACAACGACTACAGTGCGACCAGCGCCGAGTGCCTCCACTCTGCAGTTCAGTCCATAGAACAGTGGTTGTACTGGTAATTATACTTCAAGTGGCTGCCATTTAAAATGTAAGTCTTTATCATTTTTATTAATTTTCATATTTTACTCCAACCAATTTATATTTCAGATACAACATGTAGCCAAATACTTTGACATTTTTTTCACTAACTTTATTTACTCATAATTATTATAATCGTCAATAGATTAATTACAAGTGCGAGTAAATAGTTTTATTATTACTAGTTCAGTCCAAGTAGATAAACATTAACTTAACATTTTATCCTTTTTCAGCATAATAATATTTCAAGTAATAATAACTAATTAAAATTTAACAATTTACAGGTCGGACTCTGAGTGCGATCAACGCAGCAATTCTACAGATTTTGAACACAGTGCCGAGCTCCGGCGAAAACATTCTACTCCTACAAGCAAGCGTAAATCTACGAAGAAATCGCCTGCCATTATAAGGTAATCATACTAAATTTACATCTACTCGTTATATTTAAATTATAATATTTCAAATTTTGTACTTACGTTCGATATATTTATGTGGCGTTGCGGTCAGTGGTTGATTTTTTATTATACATTCATTTTCGTGTCAGTGTTCGCATAATAATATGTAATCCATAGTAACACTACACTTTTATAACTTAATATTTTTTTACCAACTACTAAGAATTTATGTGGTCTATATAAAAATGTAAAGTTACAGGAGATAAAAAAATACATTTTTACTGTTCAATGATACTCATACGGTTACTGAAATAGTATGATATATAAATATGGGAGATATTTTTTTTATTTATTTTCAAATAACCAGTGCCTATGCGCTATTACTACAAATGTCGATCAAGTTTATGTTTATTCTTGTTCAGGATTTATTTTAATATCTAATCTTATGATTGCACAGAAAAAAATTTTCTTTCGCCTTCGGTAAACTTGACTTTTGAGGTAGATTAAATTGATTCTTAATATTATTTAATTGTTACTTTCACTTACAAGTAACAACAATTTATTTACATGACCATCACTACAATTTTTGTATTAATTTACATACTGCAATGAGCCTGTATGTATTCATTGTGTTATTTTTCGCAATGATTTTGAAAACCGACACCATGTAATATCAGTAAGTTATTGTATACTTATACGGATTATTTGTGTTTGTTACAGAAAAAAGGGGAAGACTGTGGACATATTCAATCTTAGTCGTGATGGCGGCAAATCCAAAGATCCTCCATCGCGCGTGCTGTCCACGTACTTCGTCAACAGGGTTGCAAACGGCAACGAACGTCGGGCGATTAACACAACGGGGGACTACCTTATCGATTTAAAAGTATATCAAACCAACGATGCGCGCAATACTGATGCACAAGAGCTCTGGAAGAAAGCGCTAGTACGGATAAAATTCCAGACACAAGACGATACACCGCAATGGCGAAAACTTCAATCTTTGGTGCACTCGGTGGATGAACTGTGTGAGGACCATCCTACATTTATATCAAATGAAATCTGTAATTAACGTTAATGTTATAACTATGAATAAATAATTTTTACATATTGTTTTGTTTCCTTTCTCAGCTGAACCCGCGTTATTTACAACAACAAACAGTTATTTTGCATTTCTAATTATGAAATTTTAATGAAGCATTCTGTCCCACGTTACCAGAAATCTTATTGGGCATTCTGCCCCACGACGCGAAGGCGGACGCCTGAGCGAACAAGTGGGGCAGAATGCCCAATACTATACTACTTGCGATGTTGCATACCTCACAGCGCTATTTACTTTAACAAATATCAGTGGCTCCTCCAGATCGCAATTACAACTCCAGCGCAGCCATTCCATTCGCGATCTATCTAAACGACATAATAAACCGCATAATATCAGTTTGCGACGGACAATAACACAAATTGTGGCCAGCATTGTCTCATTAAGTCTGTCATAGAGCAGAGTAATACAGAGGTCGTTAGCTACTGACCACGGTCATTTGTACGTACGCTGACCGCACGGTAATTGGATGGATAACAGAATAATATTATAGTTTTGATCTAGAGATAAATGGTTTGTAGGTAATTTGCTCGGGGTAGATGGAGTTTAATATACATAATATTTTTCATTTATGATGCTGCTCAGTAAAGCGTTTATAGTCCTACATCGTTATATATTGATAGCACTGGTTTAAAATCATATCACTATATTTCTGAAAGAAATAAATGCATAAGTTAATGTTTATTATTAATGGATATTTTTTATTTTATATTACAAGAAAATCTACGTAATGGTTGTAAATAACTTGAATGTTTTTATTTTTAATAATGCTAACTTGGTTTATGATCTTACTTATCAGTTAAAATGAGCTTCTTGATCAAGGATTAAATGAATGTATTTAACAAAAAGAATATGTGAGCGTGCAATATTTTAAATAACTTGAAAGACTTAGGTAAGAAAAATGAGACAGACCATGATGAAAAAAGTGCTTAAGTCTATTTTTAACCGACTTCAAAAAAGGAGGAGGTATTCAATTCGACTGCATTTTTTAAAATGTTTTACTTCAGATTTTGATGATTCTTTTTTTAATCGAAAGCTGGTGCTTGTCCTGTGGTCCCACTTTTTGAGCTAGATCTGACGAGTAGTTTTTGAGTTATTTTGATGTCAGTTATTTTTTTATTGGTAAAATTCAGATTACAATTATTCTGACACGAAACCATTTTGTTCATGATATTGGTAATAACCAGCTACGTTAAAAAATAAGTTAAATAAAAATATAATAGAATAGAATATAAATTATGGCATAATTACACAACTAATAAGTAGATGGCAATCACTCTGAGGACTCAACATGAATAGGCACAAAATCCGAGCAACCACTGTACCAACTTTCCTCTTCACAATAGCGAGCTTATCGGAAGGATATTCAACAAACAAGTTAAATATGCACTCGAACAAACTAGTTAATACCAAACCAGTTCTTAAACACCGTGCCTAGATCGGATTTAACGCTAAAGCCTGCTCGACTCGCTTTGACATCAATACATGTTATTAGCTTAGCATATCTCATAGCTACCACTGTACCGTTCGAATATTGTCCTCTGATTATGAAACCCTTGTTGTATCTAGAGTTCTTCTGTCTGTTTCTTATAATAGCTCTCTGGCATTTTTTTTATACTGAATAAGTCAGTGCTTGACCATTCTCCGGCATTCGTGCTTCTAAGGAAAAGGGTCCGGTTTGATTCGTGAGGCAATCGTTTGTGACTATAATATGTTGATGATGTCATATATGTATATGTATGTCCATGCATCCCGAATACAGACACAAATCACAAACACACTTACGAACACACACGTTATCGATTGGCAGGAAAATTCAAAATAAAAATTTCACAAACAACCAAAACTTATCAACATAAGACACCGTCTAGGAATCGAACCCAGGACTTTCGCTTAACACATCAACCGGAATACTTTCCGTTACCGTAACTACTGATTAAAATAATGATGCGTTATATGTTACAGTGGTTGTAATTGGGTTATATTTTATGAACAACGGTCAACGTCAATTACCGGTTACAATTTACAAGCGAACTACAGCTATCATTAGTACCGGTTTATATGCATGCCTTTTATTGTATTACGAGTAACCGCCCTCGCTTTGCTTCGGTTTTATTATTTTTTTACACCTTGGGTTACATTATTGGAGTTTTATTAAGGATCCCTAATTTTTTTGAAAATATAACATAGCCTATGTTACTCGGGGATAGTGTAGCTTTCCAACAGTGAAAGATTTTTTTAAATCGGTTCAGTAGTTTCGGAGCCTATTCAATGCAAACAAAAAATCAAATCTTTCCTCTTTATATATTAGTATTGTAAATAAGGGAGCTGGAAACATAATAGACACTTTATTCACAGTGTCGATTTCAAATTTCTATTTATTATTTCTGAAAACATATCTAAGTTTTTTTAATGTTCTAATTCAATGTTAGGTAGGTAAAACTACATGGTAAAATAAAAATCCTATTCAATATTATAAATGTGAAAGTATGTTTTTTTTTTCTTTTTTCTCTTTCAAGCAAAAACTACTGAGCGGATTTTCATGAACTGATGAATGAAATTTTGGACAAAGGTAGACATCATCTGGAATAAAATATAAGATACTTTTAACCGATTTAAAAAAGGAGGTATTCAATTCGACTGTTTTTTTATGTTTGTTACCTCAGAACTTTCGACTGGCTGAACCGTTTCGATGATTCTTTTTTTAATCGATAGCTTGTGCTCGTCATGTGGTCCCACTTAAAGAGCTAGATCTGACGAGTAGTTTTTGAGTTATTTTGAAGTCAGTTATTTCTTTCTAGGTAAAATTCAGATTATTACACCGGATACCATATAAAGTATGAATGAGTTATCTATATGTAATGCTTACCTACAGTACAATGCTTTGTTTGCAAAACAGGACCTTTAAGTAAAGGCTAGAGTTCATATTTTGTGCAAAAAAGGTAATACACGTTTCTTGAATATCGTTATTCTAATAATTCAATCGTGCTTGGAGCTATTTAAATCAGCATTTTTGAAAGTTGCTCATTTGAAATTATACTAATAATTTAAATGACTATCCAGTTTCAGATATTTTATACCGAAAAAGTCCTTCTTTGAATTTAATTCGATAATTAAATTTTCAAATCCGTACTAAAGCACTGCGTTCGATTACTGGGTTATACAAATGGGCGCCAAAGTAATTTATGTTCGATCAAAGTACTTGATTTCCAAAACTGCTACCACAGCAATGGACCTTGAATTTATTTCGGTAGCTCGCGAATCGTAATTCCTAAATGCATAGTTGGTAACATTGTTGCAAAGTTTTTGTGTCAATGCATTTGCCGCAACGTTGGCATCTCTGTTTATTTATAACACATCGTTACTTTATTACATGTCATTATAAGCTGTATTCTGTTGGTATAAAAGCTACAATTGCTTCCTGTTATCGCAGACATAATTATACTGTGCATCCTTTTAAGATATGACATTGATTGTCCTGAGGTTTATTTGTTTTTACTAGGCTTCCAATCAGAGACGTGAGTTGATATATTTTCAAACAAATATCAGTAACCTGTTTGCGAGAATAATTCTACAAATATAGTGGAGTATGATTCCTGTTATTAACACTATCAAACTTTTACAGATTTAATGCAATGAAATTGAGAAGTGCCATTTGGTATGACAATATATCAAAAGGACATAACTTAAAGATAACGGCCTTGTAGCAACACCAACTCTTAGATTAATAGTTACATTATTATTTAGTACCTTTTACCTCATGGAATTACAATCAGATCTGCTTTTATGAGGCCACCCAACAAATATTCTTAATAGAAATCTGACAAACTTCATAATCGAATAACGAAGTGTAACCTGTCATTTAACAATTTCGCCGCCCATTTTTGATTTATGTTTTCTTGAAGGCTAACTAATTAACAGGTTTAAGTGGTATTATCATACTTCCTAGCGCCCGGGGTAATAATGTATTATATAATATGTAATTAGTTGCCGGGAATCGAACCATCGATGCTTTTAAACTAACGATCCTTTCCGCCCGCGGCTCAATTTATTAATATCCAACGATCAGCTGATATAAATCTTTAAGTCGTGCAGGTATTAATCGGTACTTTCTCAGTTCAAAGTACGTCATCAAGTAACATTACGTCTCAGAAACGCCTTGTGAGACAGGTGGGATAAGTTATACTTAAAATAATTACTGGATGCATTTTCATGGTTCAGCTAGTTGAAGGGTGTAAAGCAACTTACAATGAAGTCTTAATTAGTACTATGAAGTGTAGATGAACGTAATTTTTTTATATAACTTATGCCGTTGAGATTAGAGACGAATTAAAGACAGTGCACCATGCAACGTGCACGCCTTGACAAAGTCAGACTAGACGTCTCTGAGAATATTATGGAGAGATATTAGATAGGTATAGAATTTTCTGGAATTTCTAGTTTCCATAGGATGTTTTCTTGTAACAAGGCAAGTAAAAACAGTGCACCGTGTACGCCTTGACAAAGTCAGACTAGACGTCTCTGAGAATATTATGGAGAGATATTAGATAGGTATAGAATTTTCTGGAATTTCTAGTTTCCACAGGATGTTTTCTTGTAACAAGGCAAGTGACTAATTATTGTAAAGCAATCTGCTTAAGGACCTGAATACCTACTTATTCTAGGAAGAATTACGTTATAAAGAAATTGATCCAGAGCGAAAGAATTAAAGTTCGTTCCTCCCAGGGACAGAAAGATAAAGAAGGTGAAAGTTTATAATAAAAAAGGTAGATAATGACTACAATATGTCATTACAAAACTTACGAAACGCTCACGCTTGTAAGGGCGATCACTTCCCAAAAATTAACCAATCGCCCGAGGCCCTAAAGATAACAGTCAAACATCCAAATCACGATAAAACATAAGGCCAAACAACACGTAGCCTACGGCTACAATAAATTAATAATACAGTGTTCAATAACGTAATGGTCCATGTTTTTCGTTCTACACCCAAATTATTGGCGGATAAAAACACTTTATGTGGGCGTTCGATTGCATATCTCGTGCGGCTTCTACAGTAATCGAAGTGGACGAAGACGATAGTTGTTAGGGGTTCCGTCTGTCATGGAAAGGATGCTTTTCTATGTTACTAACCGACAAAGGAGCGACAATTCATGATAAATCTCTTGGTAAGTAGCCACCGTGTCACCCAGACATCAGCAACATTAAATGCTATTTATTTAATTATTTATTTATGTATCACACTTTACTGCACACCAAAATGAAGTTAGAAAAGCTTTACAATGTTAACATGATTTGTGCACAAAAGGCGATCTTAAACAAGGCTATGCGTTGCTGACCAAGAAATAAGAGAGAGAACTCAAGCCAAGGCAATCTCTTCTACTCGTGGTGGATTCTGCTGAACAAACGGGGTCTTGGCTTCAAACCCCTACGGTTAGACTTCGCTGGTCTTTAGTACAACCCAGTTTATTTTAGAAGGGTGTTCTGGTCGCAGTGTCAGAAAATGAGAAATAATGCGGAACCTCTTTTTCTTCCGGCAAAGTTTACTATTGAAGACTGGTGTTACTGGTGCCCAGGGAGGCAGGGACAACGGAGACCACTTGAAGGAGTGTTCACTTCGGGCAACTGTCGATCATTGTCAGTTTTTAACGCTAATCAAAGGGACATGAGGTTCATAAACATTCAGTTACCCCAGAAGTTGAGCGAATACTCCAACAACTTCGACGAGGAACTTCTACCTATAGAGGACGCTACCCAGTTCAAGTTTACATTTTAGGTTCTTCATATACCGGTCTGGAATTCTGGATTACGGCCGGATTAATAACAGGATTTGTAATGAATGCGGTGCGTATAGATTATTGTACAAAACTATTATTTACCTTACTAGTTATAAGCATACTTCTCAAGTTAGTATGGTAAACTTATCACAATGACTTATTTAATTCCGTGATATTTAAGTTTACAGACCATCAGTGAAAACTGTGGAATATAGAAAGCAAAAAAGATGAGAAAAGACATCTCTGTTTTTTGAGAATAAAAATTCTTGAAACATTAACATAAGATTTATTGATTAAATCCTTCACACCATGATTGACAGTTATTAAAAAACCTTTTGTTCAACCAAGATTCAATTATACGTCTTAATTGAAATTAAATCTACACAATGCAACTTGTTGTTAGCACAGGTTTTTTGGTAGATGATTCTCGGTACGCGTAACTATTGTTCGTGCAGAGTTAAATAGACTTGCAGTTAATTGAAGATATTCGTTAAATGGGTAAGTTATCCTTTGACACAAATAAGTTATGCTTTCCATAAAAAAGTGTTTTTATTGTTCTCCATTTTAGGCACACAAAAGTGCTGAACCTATTCCGTTGCGGTTTTGTTTAAGGCCACCTGCTAAATGCGCTAGGTACTTATGTAATTTGTCGGATAGTAGTCAAGTCAATTATTGTGTGACAGTGATCACAAAGGTGTTCTTCATATCAACGCTTAAAAGGCAAAAATTACCAAGCGACATGGTGACAACTTTACACTAGAGCATTTTAAAGTTTTTATTTTAGAAAAAAAAACCTAAAAATCGCTTTATTAAGCATTTAAACTGCATGTAAAATTCATTGGAATTAAGTAGCTATGACTAATAGGCGATTTTTTACGATTTCTTTTCTAAAATTTTAACTTTTAAATGCTCTAGGTAGTGTAAAATTGTCAACATGTCGCTTGGTAATTTTTGCCTTTCAACTGTCGAATTATAAGCAAAGTAGCGCCATCTATTATTACTTAGTATTTTAAATTGCTTATTTTATTTCTTAAAAAAATATTAAAAAAATGTGACTATACATACTCTGTGGTCAAATTGGTCCTGTTGCACCAAAGAAAGTGCCACATTTTAAGCGCGCAAATGCCCTGTCCATAATTATTCGAATAAAGTTAAACTTTTAAACGAAGCAAAACGAGCAAAACTTTTCCAATACAAATAGTTTTGACTGATCAATCAAATTCATAATAAAGAGGTAATGTTGGTTTTTGGAGAAAACTATGTACGTACCTAAATATAAATATCGTTATTTCATTACGATTTTATATAGAAATACAAGTAACAACAACATGTTTTTTATTTTTGTTTTGGTTAACAAAACTAGATGGCGTTCTGAGTACATTTTTTTGTGCCCGCGTTTTTTTCATTTGCCTTTATAAACTGAGTAAGTACATAAAACTATCGTTGTTCAAACGAATATTAACATACCAGCCAGTCGCCAACCAGCCTACTCGCTGAACCAATTCTACTGTGATTGTGATTACAGTTGTTTTGGTGTAGCTTATAAATAGCAATTATCTGTGATGCCAGCGAGGCATTGCTGATGACCGGTAATGATAGGTTTCTCATACAAATGACTCGCTATCGTTATTGCCGACACACTATTCTAATATCCTGCGTTCAGTAATTAAATTGTCGTGTTCAATAGGCAATAAACTAAATTTATAACGCATTTCATTTGTAATGACGACTTATTGTGTAATAATTATTTTCTACTTCTTTTACAATTTAGTTAAGATATTTTTTCATCCATGGCACATTAAATTTTTAACATTAGTTTCATTCGTGCTCCGTAAATTCTTGACATTTTATGACAGCTCAATTTTATCCATGGTAATTAATTCTAGATACATTTGACATTTTTTATACCGAGGTGGGTATGGGTTTCAAAGATATTTTTTTATTTAAACTGAATTCTCTATAGATTAAGAACCAATTAATTTTATTCATCGACTGTCAATAGCCTGCACTAAAATCACATGAAATTGTCGACCATAATTTTATTCGTTCTATTTAAATTTTTAGCCAAAAAAAATACGACGAAGAAAATTATTCCAAGTTAGATAAGTTTTTATCTAGTAGGTAGGTACTACTTCTAGAACATACACTTTTTTCTATTTATACAACTGCATACGTTTTTCCTTTATTTGTCCGCGTTGCTTCGATAAGGGCACCGGTTGAAATAAAATTATCACAGCAACAAGATAAAATATGTGGCGGTTTTTATCAGCGAATTTGCTGTTGTCAAGCGAGCGATACTAGTGCAACTAAGTATTTATAATTTAATTGTTAATAATACCTATTTATAACTTTGTTATTTTGTTGCGTATTTCTATGTATTAATTACTGCTATTTGTTAAGAAATATCAACTGTTGAAGCTTAGCTTTGGATATACGCACGTGCTAATCTATTATTTTTATCTATAATATTAATACTTGAGACGGAGGAGTATAAAATTGTCGAAATTAAAGTTTACATGGTGGAGTGCAGAAATCTAATATTTTTATATATTTTGCATGAAACACAAAATTTATAAAAATAAACAGTAATTACACACTACCATTCGTTTGACATACACACACCGCTTTGGCCGCAGAGCGAGTGACGAGACGAGTCTTATGTTCGCCGAACATTGTTCGGTTTACACGTATTAAGTAGTTAACTAAATTTTAAGTAGGTAAATTAATACGTGTAAACGGACAATTTAGTAGTTAAAATTTAGTAATCAAGTAGACAAGTAATTTACAAATTTTTCTATTTTCTGTTAAGTAGGTAGGCGGGGCTTATCACTGAACATGTTTGGACAGACAATTTTTAGTAAAAATTTAGTTTAAATTTAGTAAAATGCTTAAGTAATTAAGTAGAATTGTATGAGCTAAAAGGCTTTACTAAATTATTAAGTGTGGACGCGCACTAAAAATTATTCACTTAAAATTTAGTTAAAATTTAGTTAACTACTTAATACGTCTAAGCTGGACTTTAGTAACTACCAATAATGTGTTCACAAATTCAAAAAATATTGTGCTTTAGGTTTTTTTACTTAATAATGTCTAGGTATGTGCCTAATTAATTACCATTGTTTATTGATCATCAAGTAGGAATATTATCTTAGTGAGTGATGTAAATACTTTCTAAAATATAATAAAGATTTTCAGATGTGATAAATTTTAGGAGAAATATTTTGTGATGCCGTAAACATTCAAAAGGAAATGGAGACACTTAAAAGGACATGTTAACAATAAAATTAATTACAGGTTATTTACTATACAAAAAAATTCATTAAAGTTTCATACAAATAAGTAACACTTACCAGTAGTGGAATTTTTCAGCAACATTTTCTATCTAGGTATTTTCTTTTAAATATCATTGCTACGGCATTTGCCGTATCTCGTTCCTAGCAGGCAACTCCAACACTACATCACTGGTCTTCACTTTTATGTCGATTTATTAACACAGTGTTTTTTTATAAATTATTTTTGAAATAAAAACTATTATTCAACGATGTCAAATTAAGCTATTTTATTTTCATTTATTAGAAGTCCTCAAATATTGAAAATGTTTTTATTGAAAATTTCATAAATGCGTAATTATTTCGTAAACGTTCACATAAGCGGCGTCACCAAGTCCTAATCGCGATGTTTTAGTAGTTAAGCCTCTGAAATCCTATTGGAACCGAGTCTTATAAGTCCCAAAACCGCTGAGAGCGCGTCGGACGCATGAGTTTGAAGTGAAAAAAACAAGTGACGATGTGTTCGCGCGTCGATTGTCGTCACGAGAAGGACAGCCAGCACGAAGCGACACGAGCACCGACCGCGCCGAGCCAACGGATTGTGTAAACGCGCGGCGCGCCGCTCGCTCGGCTCGCGCGGCAGGGGCGCGGCGCGGCGGCGCGGGGGAGGGTCGCTCCCGCACGCACACATCCACCCCCGTACACGTTCCCATCCATTACTAAACGTTCCTATTTTGAATACGCGACGCGCCAATCTAGCTCCTATGCAATAGGTATACGAACTCGAGGGACGTAACGAACGGACCGCGACCGACGCTGAACCGCGAGAGGGTTCACCTCGCCGCGCGCGCAAAAGAGACGAGACACCATCGGTATTTGAAGCGCGTAACGCATGTGTGTGCCGAAATCCGAACGCACGGCAATAGTGCGGAGTGCGCTAGTGTCGGACTTTGTAAGTACACGTAGATGAGAAGTGCCGTGTCTTGAAATTTTAATAAAGGAGTCTCTGTCATCTCTCACATTTTGAATCTGATACTTTAACCGCGTCATGTGGCACGTACGTTTGTACTGTACGATGCTATGACTTGTGTAAAATTATTAAATAATACAGATTTACGCTTACAGGGCAAATTTTAAGTTAATAATATTTTAAAATATATCGTATTGATAATGAAAAAAAGTATGTTTATGTTATGTTCAAAAAACTTACAGAAATGCCAAACATAAAAATATGGTAATTATGAATTCTCAACATTCAAATCTCACATTATACCTACTTAGGATAAAAAATATCTTGAAAGTGCGATTCAACAGACCAATAAAAATATAGACGAAAACGTGTTTCTCTCTCATTTTAGCTAGACGTCCATTATCATGTACGATTATAAGTAGCTATATGACGTAGTTATTCCGAAGAATACAACAATAAAATATAATTAATTCGAAAATGGCGTTTAAATTTCACAGATGTAGTATGGCATTGACAAGCGATTGGCCTCCATGGCTTAGATCAGTTGAGTGTAAAGACCTTTTAGTGGGATTCGTATTTAATATTCTGAAGAGAAAAATATGCGCCGACAGAAGCGTAGCGTTCCACCCAGACCCACATCAGAAGTGATCAAAATAAAAAAATTTAAATGCTTAGTCCTGTGGAGATTTATTTTGTCTATTGGGTCTATTGAATATTTAACCAGTTTCTCTAAAATATCTTTATACGCAGTTACGACTTTTATTGGATCGCTCTCAATGATTTATTGATCGGTTCATTGCGAGGTGTGCACAGGTGTTACGAGCCTAATTTGTTCGCCATTGATTTATTTATTCGATCGACCGACTCCCTGGTTTCTCTATCATAAACTTAATTACGGGTATGCGTTGACGGAGTTTTTTAGAAAGTTGACCGGTCGGCCATTTGTAAAACAATTATAAATTTAGGAACACAGAGATGGAACGAGTTTTCACTTTGTTTCTTTATCAATACTTGAGTTATTTTAGCCAATCTGGACATTGAAGACATAGTTTAGAGCTTTCAATATTGTTAACTTCAGGGCAATAGATTGATTTAAATGATTATGTTTTTATATAAAAAAAATCATGATTATAGTATTATCTGACTCATTATCTTCACTTTTTCGATTTTTGAATCATGAAAAGAAAATCACTATTATATCTCTTCTTCTCACTTCCGCAATAAAAAAAAAAACAAAATTAATTATTATAAATATATATGTAGGTAGTTAGTGTTATTTGTGAGTTTCTAGCCAAAATATAATCAGATTAGGTACCTATCTTATCATTCTTATCACATGAAAATCTCGAAATCTTTTAAAACATCCCATTTCAAACTTTCAAACAGACATGGACATGTAGGTATGCACTTTTTATTACTCTATCTTCAAAATATAAGAAGACACTTTTTAGAATTCCGAAGTAAAATCAGAACCCTTATAGTTTTGTCAATGTTCGTTCGTCTGTCCGTCTGTCTGTCCGTCTGGCTAAAGCAAAGCGCCGAGACCCTTAGTGCTAGAAAGCTGTAATTTCGCATGAATATACACATTTATTAAAATTCCAGAATCATCGAATAAAATATGGAAAAAACTCTTTTTTTCAGGGTACCTTTACCTTTACAGGTAACGTGAAGATGATTTTTTTCGTCATGTATCCCATCGATGTATGGGATATCGTTGGAAAGGTCTTCCAAAATATTATGGGTCTTCTTAGACAATTTTTGGAATTAGGGGTCCGTTCGTGAAATCTGTGGCTTTAAAGAACTAATTTTGGTTAGAGTCAAGTGTCCCCCCCTTGCTGGCTAAATGGTTGGAGTTGGACAAGTGAAAAAATTCTCAAAAATTGGTTATATGATGAATTTACAAAGAAAACTATCACGGCTATGTTAGCTTAAGTAGCCCGGCATGTGCTACAATGCAAAAAAAAATTGTATGGAAAAGTCATCGAAAAAAGAAAATCGAAAATGTGCTAAATACATTGTTTTAGTGGTCTCAAACCATCTTCGCATTATTGCCTTTCAAATGATACCAGTTTGGGGCACATCGGTTAGTTTCAGGTTTCAGAGTCTTTAAAGGACTTCCGTACAAATTTTTTTTGTGTTTTATATATTAAGATTACACAAACTCCTTTATTTTATTAATTAGTCTGAAGATCGTTTCAGAATTTCAATATTATTAAAATTTAAAAGGTATTTTACAAATTAAAAATCGATATTGTTACAAGTATAACGTTTATTTCAAAATTATGATGTCGTCTTGATTTTTTAACTTTTTAACATCTTAAAAAATTAATTCCAAGGATTTGTGAACTTTAGTGTCAAATGAATTGCAAATGTTGATTTGAAGCTAAAATCTACCTGCGTGGGTTTTAAATTTTATATAAAATAATATCCTAAATTCCCAATTCAATAGAAGTTTCTCAGGTTGAAGGGTCATTTTTAACCAAAAATTTTCTAACAAATATTTTCAAACTCAAAACATTAATTCCTTATTACCTTATATTCATCAAAGATTTTTTTATAAATGTATTCATAAAACGATGTCAAATACAGTAATTGGAAGTCAAAACGAATTGGAAAGTATGAGAAAGAAAAATGATACCTTTAAATTTTTTTTTTCATATTAGGGATACAGCTTTGGTACAATCACTCGAAAAAAATTAACTGCTTGTGTCCGAGTATAGTTAGCAAGGAATATGTCATCAGATTTTGAGCCATTTTCAAATCACTTATGGGTAAAGTAGTTTTAAAAGTTATTCAATAACAATGCTATCTCTCACCTGACGCGTTATCGTTATCGCGATGATAACGCGACTACAGATTAAGTATAACTGACAGTGACATTCTCTGATAATACTAAAAGTGTATTTTAAACTTCTGGTGTGGAGACGACAATACAATCGTATTGAATGTAATGCTTCTTGATAGTAAAAATATTTTAAAATGTACAAACAGAATTAGAAATAGTAAGAAGCTGCTTGCTCAAGACTTTTTTGTCTTTTTTTAGTGGGTGACAAGTTCTTGTACATCTTTGATATGCCAATGCCACATGTAATAATTAGGTACCCCTATTAGATACATCTGCTTTACTAGCTATTTTGTTTTTTACTTAACTTATTTATTACTCAAAGATTATTAATTTAGTGGAAGTGTGTAATATGTTTTATGAAGTTAAAGGATGTTAACGTTAAGGAGTTATGAAGGAATCAGAAAAAATAGTTTTTTTTTTTTCATTTATTATCCATTTCATATTTAAAAATATCTTTCTTTGAGTTTTAACCAGCTAGGCTTCCTATAAATTATTTAATTACCTATTTACAAAGCTATAACTGATAAAGTCATAACATTGAAATTTAGAACAGTTAAAATCATTATTATATTTGATTGAAAATATTGAACCGCGGATTTTTTTAAGCAAAACAATGGCACACCTCAAACTTTTATACCGTCATATTCAAAGTTTCGTTTTCGAAACAAAATATTTTTATTTACCTTTCAATTCCTTTCGAATCTTCACTCGTAACCGTTAATCGGTACACGTTCCCAGTTCCGTACACAACTCACACATAGGTACACTGAATATTTTTGAAACTCGCCATCACTAGTCGCGGCGTGCACACATTCGCTTATTAGTCGCAATCATTAGCGTTATTGTTTTTGTTGGTTGCGTCAGTGGTCGGTCGCGACGTACCGTTGCACTGCAACTCGTCACATAATGCTCATGCTCACTAACCACCTCTCTTTCCCCCATTATTTCCGCACCGGCTTTTTACAGAGGGCGCAGGCGCCCCGAGCATTTTTTAAACCGCGCCCATGTTTCTGTAATTTCTATCGCGGTGCGCACCTTTTAGTGAAAATAGCTTTTTTTCGTGCATTTTTTCGCGACATCCCTGTCTAACAGACTACGCTCGCTAATTTGCCGTCCCCCTCCACCTAACGGTCGTCGTGAGCTCTACTCTAACATAGAGGAGATGCTTATACATTCTCTTTCTAGTGACGCCGCGACGCCGGTGACGCCAATTATTTCGCTATCCTCCACCTATTTAACCTAAGTTCAACAAACCATCCATTGCATTTTGAACCTTATGCAATGCACACAAGATTGTCTGCACCACTTCTATTGTGTCGTTGCGACTTTATGATCTAATGCGAAATGTGTAAAGTTCCGGCCATTTTTGCGATAAAAAAATCGTTTGCATGCACGTAACCACGCCTTTGTATACACATATTGCTGTCTATTTTACTCCTTTTTTATTATTCATTTGCGTTCTCGCTCTATCACGCACACATCGACACTCCTAGTGAATGCTTCGGGAAGCGCCGAGAAAGCGCCACCTAGCGGCGAGTAGCGGAACTTTTAGGAGAAAGGGGTTCGTTTTTGAACTTTGCTTTCTCCGCAAGGGTGGCAGCACTGTAGTGTAGGGGTTGTTTTCTGATCTTACTTAATTCAAACTTTCTCCGCGGGATGTCACTGCTGTACCATACGACGATTTACAGGGACTGCGCGGTAATTCTTGTATAAGAACGTTTGCGTGTCGTTTTTAAATTGAATCATTTATACCAGTCAATTATGGAACCGGCTTGACGATTGAGGAAAGAATGTTTCGTGTCTACTTACAGTTTAATCAAAAGAGATTTTGCTGAAAATTAGCATTTTATTTGCGAGTTTGCTGACATAGCCAGCAGGGGGCGTAATCCGGTCGGTCCAGGAGGGCGCAAGACAAGTCGACCTACCAGGAATTGATAAACGATAAGATATAAAACAACTTGCAAGATAAAGTTAAGCAACTTAAATTATTTATCTTGTTCTTATTGTTTCTACTTTGTTATTTTGTGCGCATGTAGTGGAAACAGGTTCCTAGTAAGGAAAAATCGGTGCTGTAGAAAATGGTTAATGACTACTGTCAATACAAGCTACCAACATGTAATTGTATAATTATGTAATTTTATCCGTTCTGTCTAGGGAGGATACTTAATGTTTCGCTAAGTCGCTTGGATTAATTACGGAAGTTGTCTAAATAATATCCTTACTATTATATCTTACATTAACATTTTATCAATTGAACATTTATTAGGCACCTACCTATGCACTTATCTTTTACATATTTTATGCAAAACAGAGTGTGGCCTCGTAACTATTCTCATACTTTTTGTATTTTGTGTTTTCATGGAGATTTAAAGGTCCCTAAAACTTTTTAGTAATAGATATTTTGGGACTTCATTTTACATCGAATCGAACTCTTTGGCAAACAAGATCACAACCAATAAAAATACAAGTATCCTCTTAAAAATATTGATAATATTTTTTTCCAGAATAATTTCAGATAATTTATTTATTACCTAAACGTTTGTATTCTACTAACCAATCTTGTTTTCCTTGATAGCTCTGTTTGCCACTAAATTATATTTGAACGCCCTGATATTGCAATATCGACGTAAATGTAAATTTACAACCAGGAATTAATGTAATGTCCTTTAACAATAAACGGATAATGGGAAGGCGGACCGGTAGATAGATACGAATGCAGTCAAATTCTCAAATTCTTGAAGAACTGGGGATTTTGCATAGAATGGCTGTGAACTAGGTACAGTTAGCAAAACAAACATTACAAAAAAAAACATAAAAGTGTGGTTTTATGAAACCACGATGCAAGTGAAACTTTTTTCAGTTTGTAGGCATTTAGCTAAAATTTTTAGAAAATTATTCGATTTAGGGTATTAAAATTGCGTTTTTAATCTTAACTTAATTATTGAAAAATGGGAATGATAATGGGAAATCAATAGTAGAAAAATTATTCAATTATAAAATTTAATTTCAATTTGCGTATTAGAGTACGGAATACATAATTAATACAATTATTTTTATGATAGACACATATTAAAAACTAAGAGCAATATTTATTTCAATAATTGAATCTCCATTATTATTTTTACTCCAGGGCCGGCTGTAATACGACATACGATAGATAGACGAAAAATTTTGTGTCGATAGTTTCACTTTAAAAATTACCTATAATATTTCTTTAGGCACTGTAGGTAAATAGGTATACAATGTGAAATCTGTGAATCTCATTTAGAGCGAAAAAAGTTAAGTATAGAATAATAATGGTTTCAATTTATCGAATGGGATCTTAAACCATGGTGCTTGTATAGTTTTTAATCTAATAAAGCTTAATTTAATACCTACCATGTTGTTTATATTGATTTCACCATTTTTTTAGATACATGTACGAGTATTATACTTATTGTACAATCATGTATGCTTTTCATGTTGTAGATATATTTCTTAGGAATTACGATCTTAGCAACAACTTTAAGACTTATTTGCGTACTTGAGAATAAATTAGTAGGTACAGAATAAAAGAAAAAAGAGAATACTATTTAAATGGTACTGACCATTATATAACAAAAAACGTGACTCGATGTTCTAGAGTTGGTAATTCATAGAAGTTCCAAAGGAGTTAGAATATCAAGATAAAGATAATCAAAAAATATAAAGAAAACGATAACGATTACCAAATAGCTTTATATTTTGTTGCTGACCCTACTGTTAGTCATTTAAACTGATAACAAATTGTTCTGGGACCCACGAGAATGCTCAAGTAATTGATTATAATTAATTTGAATGACTATTAATTGCCCCAGATCATGTTTATATTATAACATTATCTTGTTGTGGAAATACTTACACATCGGATTGTATTGAATTATTGTTACCCAAAATATTTAAGTATCTTTTGTACGATATTATAATTAATTAATATAGATATTAAATAATAACTATTAAGATACTTAATAAGTAACTGGACTACAATACCTTCTAATTATGAAGTGAAATTGTTAAATTGTACTTTTTTATTTATGCATTAAATAGTATTTGTACCTACTTATTTAAAATAGCATAATCTACTTGAGAGCCAGTTACTTTTTTTCAGATATGCCAAATATCATCTATCGTTTCCTTCTTGGCCGGCAACGCATTGGTGACGCCCCCCGTGTTGCTAATGTCCATGGGCGGCGGTGCTCACTTACTATCAGGTGACCTCGTACTCGTTTGCCTGCTCAAGGCATAAAAAATGTTTACATAGCGAGTATCTATATTGTTGTCAAGTCAAGCTAATTGTATAATTGAACAGATTCTATATGCTATTAACAATATAAATCAATGTTATTTACTGGAACCTACTGAAATATTTCCGCAGCGTTTCCCAGTTATCTACAAATAAAGTGGCGTATTTCTCCATAGATCGGCTCATTTGACGTGAAATACGCATTCGGCTAAGACACTCACATTACCTATAGTTAATTGACTGGGGCCGAGAAAATCAGCGCACTGGCACATTATTTCTACTGTCCGTCGACCGTCGACCAGTGGTAATACCACGTGAAGTGTAAAGACGCGACCATATTGTGTTCCTATCTGCCCTATAACAAACAAACAAACAAACGCTAACAAACTCATACCCCCGCAGTAGGTTTTTACCTGTGTCGCGGGTGGCATGGACAACACATATAACACATCACAATAACACCCATGACCCGAGTACAAATATTTATCTGTCACAGAAATATCTGCCCCGGCCGGGAATCGAACCCGGGACGCTACCAACTAGGCTACAGAGTCGTCAATAATGGGCGCACTGGAATAGAGGAATCAGAGGACGTAGTAAGTACCTACCAGCTACTACGCTATATTCTGAGTGTGACTCTTTTCGTCATGTTGGTCACTAACTCCGGATTAAATCAAACAATTTTTTACAGGGTTTTTGGTTATTGGTCATGATCCAGTGAAGGGGTAGGATATGTTATGCAATACATAAAATCCCAGAAAAACTTTATCTAAAAATCTACCGTTTCAGAAATAATATTCATTTTTAATGATTTCTTGAAAAGTAGAGGATAAGTCAATTCAAAAGTGCATGAAAAATAAATTCTAGCCCGGAATCATATTTTTTATTGTCTAGAGTTTTATGACACTCTAATCAATAATTCTAAAGTATGAAATGAAATAAAACTAATACTGATTTTGAGATAGACCTCAAAAGCAAAACCCCTGGAAAGTTTAAGAATTTTCTTAATGTACTTCGACGAAAAGGCAAGTTTTCTTAAAATAAGTCCTAGTTACTACATCTGCAGATTATTAAAAAAATAACTACATATTATTAGCTTTATAAAGAGGTACCACCAATATACCACCTATTTGTATCTTTTTTGCTATGCTTATGACGGAATAAATATTTCTTCTTCTTTTTCTTCTACTGTTGTACTCTTCGTGTGTAAGCGCTCACGCCACACGCTGCCTTTCAAGTATAGGAATGACATTAAGTGCAGAAAAATGAGCACGGGACTATTTACATGTCAGTCCATGTGAGTTTTATGACAGAAGAATTTTTAACATGAGTCTCCTAGTTTCTAGTCACCTAACTTTCCTGGGCGTTTCATGGGCGATGTTGACCATTTTACTATCAGTTACATTATAAAGTCCATTACATTCTACACTAAAATTCGTGAGTATGTACGCTTTACACTTCAAGCATTAAAAATTATGAACATTAAAAATAAATCCAGTATGAACATGTCTTTACAAACAAGTCTGTCTATCTGCCACTGAATCTCGGAAACTTTGTTACCTAGAACAAATTTCAACGAAGGTGCGCGTGCGCATAAAAACTACGAGGATGGCTCGATTCCGCATGTCTCTACTGGTCACATAAAATGTAAATTATTGCTTCCGTCTTAACCTAAACCGTTTTTCTAATCGTAAAAACCTTCGAAGCTTCGGCTCAAACCTATTCTTGCAAGAAAAGGTAGCCACAGATCTTGTAAAATGTCAAGATAAATAAATACGGATAAATATTGTATTTACTTCGCCTTACAAATAAGTGACGCTGAATGTTTCATGAGGTTTCCATTGAAAATAATCATTTTAGGTGGTCGTAAATATACGTGGTGCGGTTTTTATCTCGATCTCGTGTTGGTTCTCGTGGGTGACGGACTAACGGATAGAATGTGCGTTTTAGATTGGGTGTGGTTCGTTGGTAGTTGCCATGGAGTTATGTGAAACAACGCAATTGTGGTTAGACGTGAGTTTACTTAAATTTTCGTTTTGTGTACTTCTGTGCACATTCATTACGTTAGTGATGTGATAAGGTATTTAATAGACTTCGAGGTAATTTGGAATGGAGGTTAAAGTTATTTTAAGCAAGCGTTTGTAAGTAGAGGTTATATGGGGCTTAATGAATGATGTCAATTAAAATTTTCACTCACTTTCTGAAATAGTTTTAAGCTCTTCTTGAAAAGGCTTGGCTTGAAAGGCTTGGACATCACAAATAAAACATCAATAACCCATGACCAAATACAAAAATTTATCTGTGACAAAATGTGCCCCGGAAAACGAACCCGGGAACCCTGGCTTTACAGGATCACTACCAACTATGCAGAGGCAATCATCATCTACGCCTACCATAATAAAATGATCATAATAGTAATATCTTGAAACCTAACAATGCTCGCTAAAGACAGTGACTAAGAACAGACCACATCATCATTAATATGCACGACGACTTGCATGCATGCATGTTTCATTCGCTGACAGATGTGCATTGATTTCATAATGCAACGTTTATATTATCTGTCATCCATTTTAATAGCGTTAGGACGATACACCTGACAGTATGTGGGCACTGTCCCATTGTTGCCCTGTCATGGATAGACATGGCGCTTGAGGTTTTCATGTCATCATTGGATCGTCAGCATTCAAATTACAATATACCTACTAATATACTGAGGTCAGGTTAAGTCACTGTTTCTTTATGGACGTACCGCTTACCATAGGATATTAACGATCTGCGTGGCGCAATGATTAACATGCCGGACCGCCCTGTGCCAAGAGTCCTAGGTTCGATTCTTAGTGAGACAGAAATGTTAATGATGAGATTGAATTTCTGTTCTCAGTCTGGGTGTGTATGTTCTTGTCTTTCTGTGTTATCCATGGGACGGGGAATCCTATAGAAAAAATTAAGGAAGTTATAGGGGGGTTGAAAATGGCCTGAACTGCTTCGAGAAGAGGATGGTAGCCGTGGCGCTTTTTTGCTCGACTTGGCGGGGGCACTACCGTGCCCCCAGATTTATTTTAGTCAAGTGTTATCAGACGTAGGTAACATGGAAAAGTTTTGTGACTAAACATTTGTTATCCATAGAAACAAAGAGATAACTATTGCTATTTTTAACCGATTTCAAAAAAAGGAGGAGGTTCTCAATTCGACTGTATTTTTTTTATGTTCGTTACCTCACAACTTTGGACTGGGCGAACCGATTTTGATGATTCTTTTTTTAATCGAAAGCTGGTGGCTGTCATGTGGTCTCATATAAATTTTATTGAGATCTGACAATGGCATCCATGATAAAACCATAAAGTCTTAAATTTGTATTAAGTATGTGCGCGACAAATGGAAGAATAACTCAATATCACGCCAACCGATTTCGATGATTCTTTTTTTAATCGAAAGCAGGTGCTTGTCATGTAATTCCACATATTTATGTGGAATTACATGACAAGCATCTCATTCAAATTTTTGAATGAGATCTGATAAGTGGTTTTTGAGTAACTTTGAAGTCGGTTATTTTTTGTTAGTAAAATTTAGATTATGTTACTGCTAATGTAACTTAACATTTCTGTGCGACAAACGAATATGAAGTAAGTGTTGGTTTTGCTACTGTTTTTTACAAGTAAGATGTAAAAATGGAATGTGTAAAATTTCAGTTACTTAGGATAAGAGGCTGGCTTCAACCCATTAACGGCCCACTACTGAGCACGGGTCTCTCCTCTTGAGGAGGCCTAGAGCATACTCCACCACGCTGCTCCAGTGCGGATTGGTGGAGGGCTCCAGTGAGGATTGGTGGAGGATAAGAGGAAGTGGGTCTAATTAAGCTTGCAAGATTTGACCCACACAAATAGAGGGCGCTAAATAAAAACGTTTATTTATTTATTTATTTATTTATTTATTTATTCATTCATACTAACATCTAACATTACAGGTTTAATAATTCTTGAAAAAAAAATAACCGACTTCTAAATTAGGGATAACCCAATAACTACTCGTCAGATCTCGCTCAAATTTAAGTGGAACCACATGACAAGCACTAGCTTTCGATTAAAAAGAGAATCGTCACAATCGGTTCACCCAGTTGAAAGTTCTGAGGTAACAAACATAAAAAAACAGTCGAATTGAGAACGTCCTCTTTTTTTGAAGTCGGTTAAAAACAGGCAAATATCTAATTACTTTTACATTTATCGTCGTCACAACCTAAGCGAGTATGGAAATATATTATAATTATCTTAGTAAGTATCGAACCACGAAAATAAATATTCTTATCATATAGATTATAAATTGTCCTATGACGTATTACACACAAAATAACTAATACTATACTTAATGTACAAGGGTTAAAAAATATAATACAATAATTAAAATATATTATTATTAAAAGGAGTCCCTTTAGGCAAGGTTCCGAAGATACTGGCAGCGTTCCCCCTTTGAATAGCAAGACTAAGGGCTTGTTTCACCATCTTCAAGTAGAGTCCTGAATAAGCTATTTGCCGGTTAAAGTGACGTTAAAGTGTCATTTTACATACACGAAATGTCAACTTAAGCAACGAATAGCTTACTTCGGACTTACTTGAAGATTGTGAAACAAGCCCTAATTCTTTGTCCGAGGTAGCTGCCAGCTCTTCGGACTCCTGTGATGTCGACTAATCTTTTTGTTATTTCCTTAAAAAGCCTTAAAGCGCTAGGACCCCACGGACCAAGGGTCTCGACACCGAATGGGACAAAGTATTACATTCTTACATTACTCTGTATCCCGTATCTCCTGGTACCATCTTTTCACTCGCCTACGTATCTATTGCTTAAGTAATTCACCACATATATATCGTAGTCAGTAGCAAGGAAACGCTCGTTACTCTAACAAGCCAGTGGTTATAAACCGTTTAACCCTAATTACGTCGAGATAAAGGGCTCCTACGTGACGTTATGCCGCTTTCTCTGTGCCCGTAGTGATACTAGTGATGTACTCACTGATGGTCACACCACACTACACTTGGAGACTATGAAATTATCAAGTAGTGTTTTTATTACTAATAGCTGTGATGAAGTATAGTAACAATTTACTTGTGATGAAGTAAAAAATGTTTAAATTTAATCAATTTCGGTGGCTCGGATTTTAATTCCGGTGGTCCTTTAATAATTTCGGTGGCATTTGATAATTTCAGATGGAAATATCTCATGAACTAACAAAAATTTTTCGATCTCTAGTATATGATTAAGTAGTACTAATATTTATCTATTATTTAAGCCAAAAAAAATTATCAGAAACAGCAAATTTAAATTCGCCACTGTAATTAGGCAAAATTCGCGTTTGTTGAAATTGACCCAAATATTATGTCGCTCAGGAATGATGAAGCTTAGGGACCTACTGTTGGTGAAAGAATTTTTGAAGACGGTCTAATAGTTTTTGAGTTTAAATGATAAGACTGCTTGGACATGATTTTTTTTTATATTAAATATTACAATAAGTAGTATTAAGTGCTGTCTGTAACTGTGAGTAGGAAAAAAAAATCCCGGGAGTTTCTTGACGCTTCTTCTCCCGGAACCACTCACGGTAGGGATTTGTTGAAGCGATGGCGTTGAGTGACGTTCGAAAAGTGTTTGTAACAAACCTACTTCGAATAAAACTTATTTCATTTCATTTCAAAAACTTATTTCATTTCATTTCATTTCATTTAAAAAAATATCGATTACAAACAAAGGAACTTAAAATCAAAACTTTCCTCTTTATTAGGGTGGCGCAAAAGTTGTCACGCGATGTTCTTTGGCTGTAATTTTTTTAATAAATGAATAATTTTAGTTTTAATAATGGGCTGTGTTTATTTGATATCTTATTTTTTTTTCAATGAGTAGAAAAAATGATATCAGCCAAATTGCCGCCGTCAGAATCGATGGTCTGATTTATGGCAATTTCCATCACTCTAGCCAGAACTTCCGGCGATAGGTTCCCGCATTTATGACGGATATTCTCTTTGAGGACAAGAGTCTGTGGCTTGTTGACATAGACTCGTGACTTCAAGAAACTCCACCAAAAACCCAAAAGAAGTCTTGAACGGTAATATCGGGCGATCTTACCGGCTAATGCATAATATCACCAAAACGAGAAATTTTATTATGATTATTTTGCGTTCTTGAGGAGTATAGCGATTCATGTCTTACTATGGTGTATTTTGTATTTGCTTAGGTACTTCCCAAATGTCACAGCAGAATTGATATTTACCGCCATTTGCAAAAATTATAACATCTTTCGATAGACTTTTTAACCGACTTCAAAAGGTTCTCAATTCGACTGTATTTTTTTTTATGTTCGTTACCTCAGAAATTTGAACTGGGCAACCCGATTTTGATGATTCTTTTTTTAATCGAAAGCTGGTGGCTGTCATGTGGTCCCATATACATTTTATTGAGATCTGACACTGGCATCCATGATAAAACCATATACCTAAGTCTTAAATTTGTATTAAGTAAGCGTGACAAATGGACGAATAACTCAATATTACGCCAACCGATTTCGATGATTCTTTTGTTAATCGAAAGCAGGTGCTTGTCACGTAATCCTACATAAATTTTAACGAGATCTGACAAGTAGTTTTAGAGTAACTTTGAAGTCGGTTATTTCTTGTTAGTAAAATTTAGATTATGCGCCAGTCTTTAGTTTAGATTAGTACCTTCGAATGAACCAAAAAAACGAAAAGGATTAGATAATCAACTAATGCCAACTGGAAGATCTGTCGGTAAAGATTTTATTTTGCCGTTCATTGCAATAAAAAATCTAAACATTGATGAAAAAAAATCATCATAAAAATTGCTTCATACCATATCATAATAATTATGATCTGTGGCCGCGAAGGAAGTATTGACGGATGGTATTATGAAGTACTGCGGTGTCCCACATGTGGTGCTGTAAGCCTCGCATACAGTTGCGATTGTTAATATTATATTAACAGTCGATGAGTGAAGCCGATAAGCGATCAACGTCCGTGGATATCCGCATCACAGTGTGTGTTGACGATTAAGAAAGACTGAAACCGCTTTATTACTCTACCAGGACTAGAAGGAACTCGATGTGGTCACCGGCAATGGACGTCAGAAAAGAAAGAAATAAGAACTATCTCTCAAGCGCCCAGCCGGAACGCATCGTTTGGCGGCTGACCAAACCAAGAGGTTTCATGGAAATATGATAATACTAGCTGCCCGGACAGACTTCGTTTTTATTATTTTGAGATGTAAGCAGCTATCCTATCTTTCAAGTTGGATCAAACTGCCATGGTGTGAAAATTTGATTAAAATCGGTTAAGTAGTTTAGGAGTCCATCGTGGATAAACAACGTGACACATAATTTATTTACGTATATTAAGACTAGTAATAATATTGATAATAAATTAATTCTAACGATGTCCTACCACGCATCAGTTGAGCTGGCTTCTGTCGCCTTGTACGACACCTTTGTCTGCTAGAATGGGTTTAGTATTAGTTATCCCGCCACCAAAATGCAGCCAAACTACAGCAGCCTCTCTAAATGTTATTGATTCCCAAAACGTTCACATAATTATGAAGGTTGTCTAGAAGAGATCGCTAAATAGTGATAATACTGCCTGTTTTACCTATGTATCTTTGTAATTAATATTTCTGAAAAATGTTAGTGTGCAATAGGGTTGTCAGATGGTCGGGAATTTTTTTTGCCCCGACAAATCCCGACTTTTTGAAGTTTTGTCCAGATATTTCACTCTTGCCATCTGGCAGCCCTAGTGTGCAGTAAAGAGGATTTGTATCGTATTGTATTGTTGGTACGATAGCTGAAAATAATCCGAGTCGTGAGTCTGTAAGCGGCCTAGTAAAAACATTAGCGCTCATCAGCCATCAGATGTTCCGGCGAACAGTGAGCCCATTCTACTTCAATATTAACGTTAACGCTAACTCTGGCCGGCTCGTGTTACCGTAGTCCGTACAGTGGACCGTGGACCAATGACGTTAATATCAGATGTATTACATTGTGCATACTGTTTAGCCAATAAACCATGCAGTGTATGTTTTGTAATTGATTTTGAATTTTGTAATCAACATTATTTGTAATTTGTTAATAATTTTACTTTGTATTACGTAAACAGTTTGTGTTGGCGTAAACTTTTGGGGCGGCTTAGAATACTAACCCCAATCCCACGCCGGATGGGTGTCGTAAGAGGCGACTAAATCCGGCCCGCTAGTGGTAGGGCCCCTCGAGGGATTGTATTGGTAATATTGATTTCAATTGTTAATTAATACCATTATTACTATTATTATTTCTTCATGGGGTTCGCCTGGATAGTTACCACCCTTGAGCATGAGTCAGCCGTCAAACGACTCGTCGTGTTCCGGCTGGGGGCTTGAGTGTCAGTTCTTTCTTTCTTTTTCTTCTCTTTTTCTTGGCTGGCAACACATCTGTGATGCCTTTGGTGTTGCTGATGTCTATGGGCGACGATAGCCACTTACCATCAGGTGGATCGTCTGCTCGTTTGCCGGCTATTTCCATTAAAAAAATATATAGCCGCTGTTTACGAGCATAATTATACTTAATTTGTAAATATATTTCTGTTTATATCTTTGAATCTTTAACTAGATATTGATGAACGATGAACTGTTAAATGTAATAACCTCAAAGTCGTTTCAGAATACTAAATGGGTTCACAGGTTCCTTCTTGCCAAAGGTAAACATAAGAAGAAGTTGTAGAAGAATTGTCCGCAAACTGCGTGAAGAGTCCGACTTGTCCCTCAAAATGCTCATCAAAAATCAGACTCATTTCTTGATGACAAATTATGAATTTGTATGTATGAACATGAAGTTCCAGGTCATTTTAATGACTATTCCACCAGTAAAAATAATTTAGGGCCTCGCGTGATTACCACTGCTAGATGAATAAACTGCAAATTGTGGCACACGCGTCGCGTAATTAGCGCGTAACACCCACTAATTGAGGTCAAATTCATTTGGTGCGGCTCGAAATAAACACCAGATGCGGGGTCGAGAGATGAACTCTCCAAAACTCGACTGGATGGATGTTTTTACTATTTATGTTTTGCATGTTTTAATAAACAGTAGTAGTAGTAGGGTTATGTAAATCTGGTGAAATAGTTTTTTTTTCAGGGTGGGGGTATTAGGGGGGTAAAGCCCCCCTCTAAATCGTCTACCTCCACCCGTGACAAAATTCAAATAAGGTAACAATAATAAACAAAATCGGTTGAAGAAAACAACAATCTTGGATCTTCAGCTGCCGTTTACCAATAACCAAAATAAGGAATCCAGGTAGACGTGAAAATCTACCACCAAAGCACCAAGTTCCAACAGGCAAAACTCCAATAAAAAACCTTTTCTCTTGGCTTCGTCTACTAATCAGCGTGTCGCAGCCACGGAATTAAAACAAAGACGGACTTAACCCAACAACAAAATCAGTGAAGCACCCATAGTAATACCAACTCTCTATTCGTACAAGTACATACACCCACACATTGACACCATACTGCGTGAATCGCGAATAAAAATTACGCACACATGGTAAGTGGGCGGCCATTGCTATACTTCACTCCCGATTAGACGAGATTACGTCCGTCTTTTTTTCAGGTCCGTGGTCGCAGCATTCTGCGGATTTCTGCGACACCTAACTATTTATTTATTTAAATTGGCAGTGACCAATGTTATCAAACAATTCTGGATATATTTTTTATCATCATACATAGTCTTTTATCTGAACTGAGCTATAGCTGTATCAAATCATAAGATATAAAATATTTAACCACTTTTGATACAACTATAATAATTTCTAACGTACTAATTTTGTTTAACTTGAGTCGCTTATATTAAAAATATATTAGTTATATTCACTGAAGTATAATGTCATAGAACAGACATCTCGAACAAAATGTGTGTCCCGCTGGGAGGTTCTATTTTCAAAATTGAGCCCCCGTTTTCCTTTCAAAATCCAACGAATCCCTTGAAAATTGAAGCTGATCGGCGCCAATTCATTGGGACATACATTGTGTTCGCGGTGTCGGTTCTATATGCTACTAATAATACTTCAATATATATTACCCATATTCAAATGAAAGAATTGTCCCACAGAACAGTTTGGCAAACTTATTGCATATATCTTTGAGAAGTGACGGAGTTCTTGGCTCTCGTCAACACAACACTGGAATCACTGGAATGTCATTAATGGTATCCGTAGACTCCGAAGTGTACCTTTACCTTGGATACTCTATTTTATGGGTAACTTCAGTACAAAATTTTATAGTCCTAACTCCAAGGACAGAAAGTCTAATTTTCCTTGACAAGGATCTAATAGTTGGTGTTGTATTGGTATTTTAGTGGCGCAAATCAGGTATCGTGATCACGGTATTATTTATTCAGTCATGCAAAGCCGTGCATCAGAATTATTGACGTTTAAAGATGCTACGAAACGAGGTCAATGAACGCTACCTCAAAGACATGAGAAATCCATGGAATTTGGTAGAAAAATAGGTATGCATGTGGCCAATCTTTATCTCAGAGAAACAATTATAAGAGAGGGATAGTGTACTTTAAAAAGGAAAATGAAAACACTAAATATTATTGTTACAACCTAGGTATAAGTGGAAATATTTATATCTATTTATTTAAGACAATATTACATTAATAATGTACTTACATAAATATAAATAGGTACTTATGTTTATAATGCTTTTCCTACATATTGGCACTTACATGTTTTAATAGTAATTTAACGTGCCCCCACGTTCATGTTTAAATTAGACGATCTACACTAGATTTTGTATAAATCGGCGCTAGAAATAGTCTATTCCCGCGTATTAATGATCTGAAGTAAAATAATGTGATAATTTGAATAACTGCATTAAAATATCAACCATATTGTTTATGAATAAATCTACAAATTGCCTGAGGGGCAAACATCACGACATGTAGGAGACTATTAACTTTAAGCACCTCGGGCTGAAATTTATGTTCATTTCAATCACGTTTTTTGCATACGTCCGTTATTTAATTGTCAATATATTTTTACAAGTAATAGGTAATTAGTGTTAAACTTCTTTCGGTAATATCCACTCATTAATTATAGCAAGACATAATTGGCATGTATAGCTTTTATCACTTAAAAACTAATAGCAGTTTGAAGCACAGTCTGCTCCGCCGGAGGGCAAAAGGTGACAACTTAGTATAATATCAGCAGTAGTCCAGTTGCTGGTAAGGGGCCATCGATAAATTACGTCACACGTTAGCAAGGGGGGGGGGGGGGTCGATATAGTGTGACAAGGGGTGGGAGGGGTTCCTTTTCGTAACGTCTCATTGCAAAATCGAATAATTCGTATGTATAGGTAAATATTAAAAAACAATTAATGGAAATAAAATTTATTTCGGAACTACTGTTTTAATTTAATGTTATGTGACGTCACACTAGGGGGAAAGGTCTCACAAATGTGACCAGCTCTGACATGGAGGGGGAGGGGTCAAAAAGTCATCAAATTAGTGTGACGTAATTTATGGAGTGTCCATAAGTCCTTAAAGCTAAACGACAACAACATAACAACCAGATCGAATGAATATCGCCTCTAAAACACAAAAACGCTTGTAACCCCTTTTAAATTTATAGGTTGCTTTTCGCATAACTTGGTCGATTACTAATTAAGATAGGTGTCATTTGATGTTGCCGTGTCTACAATCACCAGTGACCACTTTACATCAGGTGGCCTCGTGTGCTCGTGTTCGCCTATTTCCTTAAAAGACTGAAGCAAGCCATTGCGCTAGAAGTTTCAATTTAAAAATATTTTAATTGCACTTGTGACTTGTACAGCATCCGTGGTATTTGGGATGTGAGCGGAGACCGACACGCTGCCTGACTAGTTTTTCCTCTAGAGAGCAGGAGATTAAATATGGACAAAACTATGCTGAGTTCGGATTCTTTTCAGATAAATATCACTTTGGCAACATATTGTCATTTCGCATATTAGTGAGTTGACGTGTGTGGTCCATTTGCGATATTGGTAAACTTAATTACCGTAAATTATCCATAGACCTGTTTTATGTGTATATTATACTAGACAGGCTGTTCAGTACTAAAAGTTTCGACATCTACATTGACACCAGATGGTGCCAACGCATTTTAGTCGGCTGCGAGCAAGCGAGACAATTAGATGTCATTTTTGAAAAACCTCGACAATTTCAGAACAAATAATAACGCATATTGTTTATTGTGCACAGTTAAAACGTCTTCATTGCTTGACTTTATTTCTCCTCTCATAATGTGAGGGGTATTAGGTCATATTACGTCTAGACTATGGCCTATACCCCTCACATTGTGAGTGGAGACCCCGAGCCCAGCAGTGGGACAATTATTATGGGTTGTTGCTTTGCTTTGCTTTGCTTTTACGTCTACCATGCTCGCCAAGTGCGGATTGGTAAACTTCACACACCTTTTTTTGTGAACTTTATGGAGAACTCTCGTGTGCAGGTTTCCTCACGATGTTTCCCTTCACCGAAGCAAGTGATAATTAACTTCTAATACGCACATTAGAGTGTTTTGAAGAACTGTTTGATTTAATACCTGCGGTTGATTTCCGTCACCGCACATCACGTACCAGGTTCCATCAACACCACCTAAATACCTGGCGTTCGTTCACAGTTCGGTTTTCACGTAATTTCCTGCCACGGACATGTAAACTGTGGAACAAACTTCCTGCATCGGTGTTCCCGCTAAGCTATGACATGGGGTCCTTCAAGAAGCGGATCTTTTCTTTTCTTCGAGGCCGGCAATGCATTAGTGACGCCCCTAATGTTGCTAATGTCCATGGGCGACGGTGATCACTTATCATCAGGTGACCCGGCTGCTCGTTTGCCTGCTTAAGGCATAAAAAAACATAATATTTGAAAATTAGAGGTGCGTGCCAGGATTTGAACTCGGGCCCCGTCATTCGGGACACCAACGTTCTAACTGCTAGGCTATCACTGCTTCTCTTCTTATAGTTCTCTAACTTTAGAATATTTAAGTATTTTATTCGAAGGATAAGATTCTATAAGTAAGTGGGTACATTATTTGTTACTAATTATATCTTAACATCTATAACGAATTTCCTATCCTTGTCTCAAATACCTACACATTCATTATATCAACTCGCACAACAAGTTCTTTGATTAAACAATAAATTATCCGCAAGACACTTTATCAAGAGAATATCCTGCCCACACTGAGAGCGCTGCAACGCGCTTTTCAATTAGTTATGGTATAAGCCTTCTGGCCTCCTACCCTCGTCTTACCGGAGACATACCTTAGGTGTGAACTGACAAATTGGTTTACATTCTTGTTATAAAGATCCAACTATAATAAATGTTTCAGATTCCGAAGTATGCTAACTAACTTGACAATGATTTACAGGTACTTTAAACGCATTAAGTTTATTTAGATTTAATTTTTAGGCGAATTTTAAAACTATACCTCTGAAAACACAGCAACATCAAATGAATTTAAAACAATGTTTATGTAAAAACTCATAAAAATAAAAATAAACTTTAAAATCATTAATCATTGCATAACAGTTAAGATGTTTTTTACAAAAATCGATAAACCCAGTTAACGTTTTACTCCTTAATAATGATGTACCTACCATGCAAGAGATTAACGAAGCTATTACTTAATTACCAGATACGCCAGATATGCCCTTGGCAACTGCAAGAAAATAAAACAAGAGGAACGAAATTATTGGAACCGTAAGGAACAAACCATAGGCTAGCCACCTACATAATTTTAGAATACCTAGAGTTTTGTCAAGGCCCCGTACTCAGAACTCATTACGGCACAATGCCGTAGGACTCGGAGACCTTTAATTTACCGCTTCTAGTGTTGAATTATTTAAAATGAGTTTTAAGAAGTGTATAAAACATGTGTTTACGCACTGGCTCATATTAAATTGTTTAAAGAAAATTATGTGGTTCTTGTAAATGTTTATGATAAGTTAGGTACGGGAGTTATTATTATGCAAGTTCAGAAAAGAATAACTGTAAGTAAGAATATTACGGTGGTCCAAAGACATTTAAGTATTGTTTTAACTGTAACTAAAAATTATCACCTACGAAGTAGACAAAAATGGTAAAGGAATTCGCAAACGATACGTGACTTGTGACTTGTGGCACAAAATATATCTGTGAAAATTATATTTAATCTTAAGCCTTGAAAGTGCTCACATAATGGGACGGAAATAGCTCAACAATGCAGACAAGCAATAAAATTCTTATTTAAAAAAATATTAACTTAATTATAGTTTCTGCTACAAACGCTCATTAATTAATATACACTCTATTAAATAAATGAAGACCAATATTTAATCATGATACACCTAAAATATTCAGATCATGTATTAACTTTACCATTATATGCAAATGTATCATTTTTTAGCAACTCACAGAAATAATGCTTAAAAAAAAATAACAGTCACCACCCTTTTTAATTTATTTCAATACTTGATATCTTTTGTTATGACACAAACTAATCACAACCTCACAAAACAGATAGTTTCACTAATTAGTTTTACTGATACGCAATCCGGCAGAGCTTCCGCACGCAAGGACATCTAAGTGTAAAGTGTCCGGTACTGCCCAGCGCACGTCTATTTATGGGCACTGGCCCCTCCACGCCATTATCTTCTTAGAAACTGCCAACACATTAGTATGTTAAGATATAGTTTAATACAATACTCTTTATGATTAATACTAATTTCTAAATAAGCCTTCGGGTCTCTACTTAAGGTTGGGTACACTTTAGAATGAATAGCGATGATTTAATCCTCCATCAAATAAACAAGTCAAGCAGTTTTTCAAAAGGATAACAATCGTTTTAGTCCTTCTCCAGTCCTGTTAGTACATTTAACACTACAATTTCATTACTACCATATTATTCATGGCAGTCTTTGTTAGTTTACGGTTCAAGATAATACTATGTGTATATGTTAATAATTGCCTGTTCATTTCAAATTAAACCGTATCATATAAGTTGACGATAAGAGAATTTCCCATGTTTAAATTCTTTGTCTAAATTGGTTATCTGAATTGTATTATTTGGACGAACCATAATATTAAACATAATATTGCTATGCAAATTTCAGTTGGTATCACAAAAACCATAAGCAATTAAAACGTTTTTGCTCAAACAATAAATTGAATATTGCCCGTACCCGTTTTATTTTCTGCTTAAATTAAACACGTTACTAGGAATCGACCAAGTCATTTGTAAGGCTTGGCGTCTTCGTCTCGTCCTTTAATTAGTCACTGTAGCTGTTTCAGACTTTCGTGGAAGAACTAAATTGAGTCAACAGTTTAATCTTCTTTTATAGCAAGGTCTTCTTTATCTTGATCCTAAGAAATATTATATGTGAGATGATTTGTAATAGTCTGTGTTATGAGAATGATTTTGTGTTAATGATTCAACAAGCGGACGGATTATCTGATGATCATCGTCATCGTCCGTTTAATATCCGTAATATTATACGTGTTGATTGCTAGAAAAGAATAGGTGAATCCACTGTCTGATTCTGCGATCAAATTACGTAAAAGTTAACCGTTGATTAAAAAGGAAATGTGAAGGTAATTGCTGGGAAATAACTCTGTCATGGTGGAAACCCACTGTCCTCGAACAGAAAGATCTGACGTGGCCTTAACCACAGCTTTGTCAGATACTCAAAAAAACCCACAGAACCAGGAACAGAAGTCTTCGAGCTGTTTACGTATAAATCTTTCACTAAAATTGACGGTGCTCCATTATTCAATTTAATTCAATTCATTTATTTGTATTAAGTACATTAAGGCACTAGCTTATTTGCTTGTGTATGTTGGAGGTATTCTAGTCTTCCTTAGTGGTCAAGTGGAAATTGAGAGATTTCACATATTATGTATAATCGACAATAATACAAATTTTGTCTTGCGCTTACAATAGTTTCGAGAAAAAAAAATCGGTACTTCATAATTTCGTTAAGTTTCCGCAAAATTACTGCGACGCCACCGTTAAATAACTCTTCTGTTAACGGTTCCACGAAGGACACTAAATATAATTTGAGTGCCATGCTGAGTGATGATACATAAATGTATTCCTTGCACAGATATGCAAGGAACCTGCAATCCTTAACTGAATTTCACGATAAGTGTCCATTGGATTGCGATTCAAACAGCACTGCGCACTTCTTATTCAAATAATATCTTTATTAACAACCGGTTGCGTGTTACGAATGCTAAATGATGCAGAAATGATTGTCCCTTGCTAATCCACTTGCCGACAGAGCTTTGCTGTTTGTAGCGGCCAATCTACGATCATTCAACCTGAATATTCGTTTACTGGAGCGTATATCCTCTGGACAAATCCTAAAGAGCCTAGTGTCATGGATGTCAAGCTATACTTTGTACTAAGATTTGTCACAGCTCGCATGAATAAAGCATAGTTATTCTGCTTCATCCGAGAATCGAGCCAAGATATTTCTGATCGAATATCAATAATACAGACATTCTGTTTCCCAATATGAAACTTATTACGTATAGCTTCGATTGCATAAAAACGGTGCCTCAATATCGTATATAGAGTTCTTTAGTGAGCTGGAACAGATATTGTATGATATAGTATGTATATTTTTTGATGCATTGTCTGATGCAAAAACTGAATTATATATTTTTTATGTTGTGAGCAGGCAAACGTGCAGATGGCTCTCCTAATGGTAAGTGATCACATATGGACATTAACAACACCCAGGGGCGGCACCAGCTCGCTGCTGGCCAACAAGGAAGCGATAGGTCAGCTTCTTGAAGGCCCCTCTGTCATAGCACAGAGGGAACACCGATGTAGGAAGTTCTTTCCAGTTTAAACGTGTTTTGTTTTCCGAATCAGGAAGGCTATTCTCTTTTGTAACTTGACAGCGGAGTTTCAAAATTGACGTTCGAGTTCTAGGATCACTTCACTTCGCAAGTGCCGTACTAAATGATTAGAGGATGACATATTTATTATTCTCGATCATCGGATTACGTCACCGTCGAAGCTCGTGTCCAATTGTCATTCGTTTATTCATACCGAGGCGAGGCCATCTTTAGTCGTTTGACGTTTGAGTTCGAGACTCCCTTCACTTCGCAAGTGCGTACCAAATGATTCGAGAATCACATATCAAGATCTCGGACTCGAACTTCAATTTTGACACTCATCGCGGAATCCGCTGTCAAGTTACAAAACTGAATAGCCCTGCAGATGCATGTTCAGTTCTCATCTCTTCAAACATTTATCTTTTTTTTTTTGGATTTTAACTGCACAATTAACAAGCAAACTCACTAGCAACTGGACTTGTTATTATTTCCTCAATTATGTCACGTTTATCAAGCCCATTCTATTCATTAGTCTATGGTATGTCTATTTTGGGTACACAATAAACCCACTTACTTTCAAAGCAAGTGCACTTCATTAGCAGTGAATTACGCTTGTCAACGTGGTATTAATCATCCGGCTGTCGGATTAACAAGACCCAAGTGCAATAAATAGCTCAGTGCAATACTGCGAAGCACTGGAGCGTAGACACGTCGCATTGTAGGAGTAACGAGTATGAAGGAGTACGGGGTGTTATCTTCATTCATCTTTGAGTAAAATTTAACCTCCTTGTAGATCTCTGGGGCGAAACACTTCAAAAACAGATAGATTTGTAGACCAATTCATTTAAATTTAACAAAATCTCTTCCAGAAAATCTATAGCTATACGGTTGACACCTTCTTCTAATTCCCAATTTAAATCCTCGTTTTACTTAACTGCTAAAGCTGTTAACATAATAATAATAGATTATAATAATAATAGAACATAATAATAATAGAGCATAATAGATTATGTGCCAGATAAAATGCGTCGCATATACTTATCTTTTGTGGTTTACCCTGCTGAACAACGAAGTTATGGTACATGGGCACTCCTCTGGAAGGTCGCTAGATCCTGTTACTTATTTAAATCCCAACGGTACTCATACATGGTAGACTTAAGACACCTGGGTGAATTAACTCAGGTGAATAAAGTCGACGTCACCGTGATTTTCCGTATTTTGGATGCAGTTTTGATGATCCATTAACAAGTAGTCACTTTCTGGTCAAGTCTTTGGTATTACTGATATCCATGGGTGTAAGGGATGTCGGAGCCGGTTCTTTCTTTCTTTTCTTTATTCATCAATCGATGTCAATACTAATGATAACACCTGCACAACAAATTCTTTGCCAGCCAGAACGAAATACAGGGTCCTTTTAAATATACATTATTTCATACATGATCTTAATAAAATTGTTAACTCATCTTCAATGCGTTTGTGCCAGAAAATATTAGCAATTTAAATAACACGGGTATGCTTGAGGATTGACAATGTCCTCCATTTCTCGCTAATCAATTGATTTGAATAATTAATGTTAGCTCCCGGGATATAAATAGTGAAGCCTATTTATCACTCGATGCGATGGCAGAAGGCCATTAATTTTATTATAAACGGCTGACTAGAAAATAAAATAATATATAAGTGTACTAGACTTCGTTCTGTCAAAAGTTTTTTTTATTAAAACCTTCCGTCTGCCTTAAGGGAGATGTAAGCTATCCTATCTTTCAAGTTGGATCAAACTGCACACGGTGTGCAAATTTGATTAAAGTCGGTTAAGTAGTTTAGGAGTCCATCGCGGACAAACAACGTGAAGATAGTCATGCACTCACCCATCAGTGGCTGGTTAGTATTAAGGGTTTCGCTCTCTACTTCGACTCAAATCATGGGAAAACATGGAAATTGGGAAGAAATAAATTAAAATGATTGAATTGCGTAGCTATTAAAAAATTATTAAGGGAAGACCATTTTTCGCGTTCTTAAACGGTTAGATTCAAGTAAGCTTTATTTGTTCTTCTCTCTCTTTCGTATTCCAATAAAAGAGTGACTATGAAAACATACATACACATACAACTATAAAGTCATCATGATTTCTATGGGTTATTATAAAACAAACCCCATTTTTACAACCCATTTTATTCTATAGTAAAAAATAGCATATAAAATATTTTTTATAGTTAAAAAAATAAACGTATATCTAAAAATCTGCGTCTCTATAAACGCACTCAAGTGCAACATTATCCTAGTAACGTTGTGACTTAGTAATTCTATTGCTCAGGGACGAATGGCTAACGATCTATCAAAATGATGAAGTGCCATTATGGGTTCGGAGTACATTTGTTACATTTGAACCGGTCAAAGCAACGCGGATATAATGTAGAGCGCGTTTTGTGGATTGGTAGCCACATATTAGTAGCCCCACAAATTGGTAGCTGAAACCTGCTGATAAAATGCTTCGCCTATAATTTATTATATAAAAAAATATTCATTAAATAAAAAATATCGTATGATTTTTCTTTTCGTCCTTAAAAAAATAAAAATGCAAGGCGCATAGTTTGGTCTGGCGTAAAATAAAAATTCAATATTAGTAAACCTATTTTATTATACTACTTGATATTTATAAACTTTGCGTATTTCGAGTCTCAAGATACTTTAAAATTAATAAGATAACTCTGAGATAAGTTAAAATAATTTGGAAAATAAACCCTAAAATTGGCTAGTAAATGATTCATACAAAGCATACAAACTTCATAGACTTCATATATTTGTATGTGTGATGCTGACAGGATTTCTATGTGGCATTCCATCTGTGGATTACACAGCGACGTATACGGAGAAATAGTCCGTGTTTAAAATAGGATTAAAGAACTAATTGAGGTTCGTAATGGATGTCAACACATTGAAGACTAATGAGATGAGTGTAAGTAATTACGATTTTCAAATTGTTGTAAATGGCTTCAATCCTCTAACGATTACTGAGCACAGTCTCTCATCTTGAGGTATTTTATTCAAGGTATATCTCTTCTTAATTATACATTTCTAATCTATTCGACATTAGGTAGACTTCCAACATTGTCAATTCGCTGCACGCTCAAGTTATACGACTACAACCCGCGAATCGCTCAACGCTTAATAAGCGTAGCTTCGACCGTGTCCTAGAAGGGAAAGTCACCTAGCAGGACCAAAACGCCCGTAATAAGCCTTGCTGAAGGCCACGAGGCGTGTAGTCGTAAAATGACCGTTGTCGGCTCTAGGACAACCAACGGCAGGTTATCGGTGTAAACCGCTACCGTTAGACGCAAAGCCGTATAAATCACTTAACGATATACATAGCGAAATACCAAAGCCATAGATAGATAACTAATCTTGTTTTGAAAACGTGCTGATGAGAATTTCGACGCGGAATTGCGAATACTTCTCTTGTATTTTTAAAAAATATTGTGTTTAAGAATGATTAAAAGCCAATCATGGCTTTTTTCCATTGTTATGGGAAATATCAACAATTGAACACGCTGACATATGTATTTGAAGCTATGGAGATTTTATGCATTCGATACTATAAAATGAAACTTTTATTTAATTTTCATTTAGTGTGGGATAAAGTTGAATAATTATTCCTAGATCCTGAATCCAAGCATGGTATTGATAGAACTTTTAACAAATGAAACCAATTTAATAATGTCAGGTAAATCAGGTAAATCGTTAAATCGTTCATAGCCTTATTTAATGATTAATAACATTAATCATCAAAGATGTTCAGATAAGTAAAAAATACTCTAGAAAAAACAAGTAATATGAAGGCTTCCAATCAATCAATTTGTCACCAGTGGTGACAAACGTGGTGGGGACAAATGGGAATAACCCATCAAAATCATTTATGCATGTAGGATTTTTTCAATACACTTATGAAAGTATTTTTTGACTGACTTCAAAAAAGGAGGAGGTATTCAATTCGACTGTATTTTTTTATGTTTGTTACCTCAGAACTTTCGACTGGGTGAACCGATTTTGATGATTCTTTTTTTAATTGAAAGCTGGTGCTTGTCATGTGATCTCACTTAAATTAGAGCTAGATCTGACAAGTAATTTTTGAGTTATTTTGAAGTCGGTTAATTTTTTTCTTGGCAAAATCAGTAAAATTCAGATTATTTATTCTACCACCATTTCGGAAAGGTGCTTTGTCATAGAGGAGAAGAAATGGTGTCAAAATGTGCAATAACTAAACATACTTACGTCACACTGAAATAATCATGTTAAAACCACGCGCACCTTGTTAAACAGTACTAGAGCAACAATTTAACTGGGAGCGATATTGTTAAGAATTTAGGGAATTTGCTACAGTCGAGCCAGCTCAATCAGAGCGCCGCCAAATACCTCAGTATCTAGGTTTGTCCGACAAACCACGACAACTTGACACCTCTCGGACCACAGAAAGAAACAATCGAAAACTGGGAAAATATCAGTGCGCACGGATCTTGCCAGACTGGTCCTTAACAGATTTAGTGTCAGTTTTGATCAAGTTATTCGTACATTGCAAGATTGGCTACCCGATTTGGTGAAAACGGAATACCTTCAATACTTGAGATAGAGCTCGAGGCGTGCGGACGATAGCCATAATGTAACCCACTAATAATTAGCAACGTTGATTTATGAAGCCGCATAATAAAGATACCGATCTCATTACAGTAATTCTCATTTATTACTGAGTACAAGTCAATTTATACGAAATCGATCTGGTGTGAGAGATACCGGGCATGGCTGTCGGGTAGTCGTCGGTTATTACTAGGGGGTATAAAGAGTGGTATTAAGAATGACCCCATTACTTTTATACACTGGCTTCAACCTATTAACATCACACCACTAAACACGGGTCTCTCCTCTTGAGGAGGTCTAAAGCATACTCCACCAATCTCCAGTGCGGATTGTTGGAGGATATAATATAATGTTTTTTGTGCCGATAAACGAGCCAGCTTGATGGTAAGCAGTCATCGGCATCCATGGATGGATATAAGTAACACCAAAGGCATCACCGATGCAAAACGGAAGAAGACCATATTATTTTTGGCTATCCACAACTTCTATCTAAACTTAAAAACTTAACGGTCGAACTTAGAATAAAAGGTGATAGCTATCCAGGCCTAGAAACCCCTAGAAACCCCCAGCGTAGAAAACCCTATCGCACGCATGAATAGGTGTCGTCGGTATTATGCTGGGTTCTTTCAGCTTTACCTCAAAGTACAGCTTCGTATGTACACGAGGGTGCATCATGTTATACCAAATTTTGGACTATCGAATAACTTCCTTCGTCTTCTTTACAGATTGAAAAGATCACCTTAGATCAAGGTTCTGAAATTAGTGGTACAGAGTATACTCATCTCAGTTCTCATCATTGGTTGCCACTGCATTAATAACTAATAAAGTCGCCTTGTTTGTTGGTGCGTTTGAGATTGCATCAACATGGTAATACAGCGACAAACAGCATTCAATAAGCTGCTAGGGCAGACTGATGAACTTCGCTGATAAAATGTTTAATAGCAGCAGCTTTAGCATAGATTTGCACGTTTAATTTCATATTTTATTTAACTGTATTAATATTGAAAGTTAACTGTATTAATATTGAAAGTTAACTGTATCTTCCAGGATTGGAATGAAGCTTCTGCTGGTTTAATTGTTGTTTCAATAGTTTTTCAAGATGTCTACAGATCTGTTTTTTATAAAGTCAACAAATAGACGAACCAACTGATAACAGTGATCTATCGACATTGGTAAACCAAAGGTAACAACGATGCACGCGCAAACTGAATGAGCTTCCTTCTGAAGTATTACCGGAGCGCAATGACATGGGGTTCTTCAAAATGTGTGTAAAAAAGTTCTCCTTTAGGGTTGGCGTTGCAGTGGAGATTCCTCTGGTATCCTCTAGTATTGCTCATGTCCATAGGCGACGGTGACCACTTACCATCAGGTGGCTCGTCTGTTTTTTCGTCAGGCCCTTAGCATACAAAGATAGCGGAAAAAGTATATAATAGTTGGGATCAAATGCTTAACTTCTCTAGGGCACAAAAATATTTTCACTAGCGAATAGGCTCCTTACTCAGCATCACGTACCTACATTATTATTTCGATCCCGATCCATTGACATACTTAGTTCTTAGTTCTATCACTTCTATCTCAGATAGAGGTATATTTGTTTATCCGTTGTATGAATCATTTAAAGCTGTAAACATGGTAGTAGGTAAACACGCCACATCAAGTCATAACCATGAAAATATGCATAAAACATTGATGATATGAATAAAAGACGAATACCGAGCGATTAATGAATATTAAATTAACTTGGAGACACGTGTAGGCGGTGTTACATAATTATAAAATAGGTAAACAACGTACACACATAAACAAATACAGCAAGAAGACAACAACGACAAACAAATTAAGGTCGGGAAAGAATTATAAGGTGCTATCGAATTATAAGGTACTATCGAATTATAGGGTACTATCGTTCTGCCCGCGGCTTTGCCCGCGTTTTCCGGGATATTAAGTACCCCGTATGTTATTACAGATCATGGTCTACTTTTGTGCTAAATTTCATCAAAATCCGTTCAGTATTTTCGCGTGAAAGAGTAACAGATATCCAAATAAACTTTCACATTAATAATATTAGTAGGATTACTGTGGGGCCTGAGACAATTAAGTGAATAAATGGTACGCGAATTAAGAAATGAAATTGTTATTGATTATTTGGTTCATGCACATTGAGTTATAAGTATACATAGAGAAGACATCTCAAACAAAATGCGTGTCCCCGCCGGGAGGTTCTATTTTCAAAATTGAGCCCCTGTTCTCCTTTCAAAATCGAACGAATTCATTGGCTATTGAAGCCGCGCGGCGCCAATTCATTGGAACATACATTGTGTTCGCGGTGTCTGTTCTATACGCTAGTAATAATACTTCAATGTTCATGCATGAGATTTCTCCACAGGATTTTACTTTTAATCCCTTCAAACCTCAGAACGTATCAAACTTACCAATACCTTTCGAATTCTCTGCAATCTTTATCTTCCTATTGACCACGTTAATAGTTTGCGATAAATGTGTTTAAGACCAAGCATAAACCTTAAAAGGCCAAGCTTTTAAACTTGAGCTCAAATCTTTACATCTTATGACTGGGAGAGTATAAAGATAAAACTGCTGAAGTCTTGAGATAAGACAGCTCTGGCTAAAGGCATTACAAGATAGTTAATCGAGGTTAGTGTTTATAATCAAGGATAAACCCAAATTTGTGGTATTAGTATTTTCTGATTGAAACAAAAAAAATATACTATTTTGGTCCATTTAATCCAGATTGTACATGCTTAAATTAAATTTTTATTACACCTATAATTAAACTCTCAACAATATTGATTATTAGTCTTAACTAGTCGTAAATAAAAGCACGAAGCAATATTTTTTTTCTTTTTACAATAACAATCCAACACGTTTACGTAAGAAACCCACATTTTGAAAAATCTCACGTGAGATTGGGGGATGGGGGAGGGGGTTGAATAAAATCTCACAACATCTCACCAGGGGGGGAGGGAGGGACAGAAAATTTGAAAAAACACCTCACGTAATTTATGGACGCCCCCTTATTGGTTTTTTTTTTATATTTTTGGGTCCATCATATTTAGGCAAAATAAGTTTTTTGAAATTAACTTTAGTCACCTGATTTGATCCCTAATGGACTCACGGCAGTGTATAAGTCTCTCATCAAGATTGAGGAAACTTTGATCATGCTCCATTATGCTCACGTGTAGACAGAAAAATAATAGAGAAGTGCTATCTATCGAATCTTATTTACAGCTTGGTCGCCTAACAAGTAGGTAACTGGTACTTCCACTGATACGAAATTGATTCTACAATCAAGAAATTTCTAGAACATTACACGTGAACTAACTTATCTATACTTACATAATATTATAAAGAGGAAAGATTTGATTGTTTGTTTGCATTGAATAGGCTCCGAAACTGCTGAACCGATTTGAAAAAATCTTTCACTGTCGGGAAGCTACACTATTCCCGGGTGACATAGGCTGTATTATATTTTCAAAAAAATAGAGATCCTTAATAAAACACCAATAATGTAACCCAAGGTGTAAAAAAGAAAGAAAACCGAAGCAAAGCGAGGGCGGTTACTCGTCTGTCATAGGTATAATCGCATGCCGACCCAAGACCTTTCCAAAGACAAGGTCATTAAGCGAAAGACGGCAATCATCATCTAAGTAAACATCCCAATAACATAACGAATGTCAACGATAAGTAAACAGCGCGATCAGGTGTGATGAGTCACCGCAATCTCGTACCGCTTACAGTTTAATGAGATCCGCATCTGAATGCGGACGGTCCGATTCCTGCAGTGATAAGGGTTTCAATTAATTCCTTTCCAATCCAATAATCAGAGACCGCTGCCGACAGTGCTTGCGTCGTATTGACGGCGAGTAGGCTAAATCATAACTTGTGACTATCAGCGATTAGCGCTTTGCTCTTAACAAGTACCCTATAGAAAATAATAATAAATAAATAATAAATAACGATTTCACACTCATAGCCCCACACTAGGATTCTCTGTCTCGTGGGCGCCATGGACAACACACAGAGACAAGAACACTCACACCCAGACCGAGAATAGAAATTCAAAGTCATCATTCAAATTTCCGCCTCACTGGGAATCCAACCCAGGACCCTTGGCGCAACGATCCAGCATGGTAACCATTGCGCCACACAGGTTGTCAAAAAAGATCGTGGTCTACTTGTATGCTTTTCATGAAAATCCTTCCAGTAATTTTTGCGTGAAAGAGTATCAAACATCTATACATCCTCATAAATTTTCACATATTTGCAATATTAGTAGCAAGTAAGATACCTTTGCATTAATTTTTTGTGTTGTTGTATCCTAACGACACGAAATATTGATATTGTATTATCAAAAACTAATCTCAACAATTAAATTTGTAATAACCCAGACACGCACGCAAACTCGTGTGTTCAAGGAAGGATAATTAAAATTGTAACAAGCGCCATCTAGTTTTAACGATGACAATTGCTTAACAATTTGGTAAACGGTAAGTCATTGTGTAATGTAACATTGTACAGTACTTTGTGTATCGTATCAAATATGACATAACTATTAAAAAATAGGGAAAGCGAAATTATGTTTAGTAACTTATTTAAGTTTTTGCAAATTTACAACACAAGATGTGTCATAGATTATTTTCTGCATAAATAAACAGAAAAGTACTACATTTGCGTGTACTAAAAATCCTGGTTAAACACTAGATATTCGATTTTGAAGTGCACTATTACTTTACCGCTAATTTCCATGTTTTCCCGTTAGATAACTATTTGATATTTCCTTAATAGCTCCACTCGCTTATCGTTTGTCCGTACTCGGGCAGGCAAGTCAATTCTGTTCGGATGTTATCCTTGCTCCTATAATAATATGAAACATCGGAGTTATGTTTCACAAGCGAATGGCTATGAACTTCTTGTATCTTTATAAGAAAACAAATCGGTACTTAAAATATTTAGCCTTGCCTAGTTACCTGATGTTGAAAATTTTAAATTAGTAGTAAGTAGGTACTTAAAAATTAGTTAGATGTATGAAATAAATATGGTTCAATAAAATAATAGCAAAGTACAAAATGCAACACATATAATACTAAAAATTCTTACGTTTTATTTTCTCGCTGACTCCCCCATTTCGAATTGGATTCCCAAGCCTTCTGCCATTCCCATTTCAAACTGGGTTGAGCCTTCATATTATTATTTAAGATATGTGCGCATGCGCAGCGAGGTTGCTGAAGGTTGTTGTACAAAGGCCGCTAAGAAGAATTACTCGGCAATACCCGATGTTATAATAAGGTTCATGAGATGGCAAAATTAATTGTGAGCGCATAATGAAACAGAGTTGAGGGATTATTGCAATTTGTTATACATATATTTAAGACTGTAGGTCCAGAGTGTATAGGCTTTTACTAAGTGCATTTTACCATCATTGACTTCATTAGCTTACCGTCAGCATCATCAGCATCACCACCAGCTTAATAAGTATAAAAAAAGTTTTGACTGTATGGCTCTTGTTGTTGAATGGCGCCTTTACAAACTCTTTAAAAGCAGCGGAATTTGGATAATTCAGCGGGATATGCGAGGGAAATCTTGATTTTTAACCTTGAACGATTTAATCTGTAATGTGATGATGAGATACGAGTAGCTACGATATAATAAGTAATAAAGCAATGGGTTGAAGCCAAACCCATTAATGGCCCACAAGTCCCACAACTCACAACTAAGTACGGGTCTCTCCCCTTGAAAGGCCTGGAGCATACGGGTACGAATGAGCAGTTTGTGCAAAGTGTCATGTCAACACTAACGAAATCACATAATATTGATAAATTACAAACAAACAGAATGTCTTAATTCTCAGTTTAACTTGATAAATCTAGCCACAGCCAGTCTCGTTAAACTAAGTTGTCACCGTATCACGTATCGGCACCACATTCAATATTCAACTGGACTTACACGTGTTGAGTTATTTGTTGTGTCCGACACGGACGAATGCAACAATGTTGCATTCTCGTGTTGTCTTTGTTGCAGGTTAATACAGAACCCGTGCTTTGGTAGAACTTCCTAATCCTAACGTTAGAAATGTTATTAGAAAAAAAAATTAATTGCGATTAGAATAAGGTATTTTCTAAATAGTGAACCCCGTTAGCCTTAAAAGGGCTCTCCTTGGAATCCAGTTAAATTTAATGTTGATTGTTGTTGATGAATGATGATTTATAGACAAAAAACTAAAAAATTTACTTATGTATGGTTTGTCCACTTTTATTTTTTTATTTTTCCATAATGAATTTTTTTATATAATTGGATTCCGTTGTTGCCTATCTATCTAGTCATCATAAAAACATAAGGATTAATGTCTTTTACTGATCTGAGATTTAGATTTGTTAAATGTTTTCTGCATTTCTATAATCATCATAATTCAATCTGATTTCGTAATTTGCCTGCAACACGCGTACCAAACGCTTCCGTTAGATCTACGTGGTCTTGTCGTGAGACAATGGAATGGAATAATCATTGTATTAACTGGCGTGACTGAGTTAGATTTAAAAGAATTCCACTCTTTTTTCTCAAAACTTGACCAACTAGACGATTGAATCCTCATTATTGTTCGATCTGATGCAATAATCTAAGAAGATTCTTCTTGAAGATCCGTATCTTATAATGAAGGAAGCGAAATCCTTTTGGATTAAACTGTTGTCCGTTCGTCTGTCATTACTCTTTTTATAATGGTATTGGTATCAAATACTAAAACTTCTACAGTTCTTTCCTTTTGTTACAAAGATTTAACTACAAAATCAACTCTACTATCTAGACCTAGAATCAAGAAACTTGGTAAGAATAACGCCGCTGTGCATAAATATATGTATATCTATATTATATGTATATATTGACTGGCAGAGAATGTTTTTAGCATTAAGTCCGCCTTTTGTTCCATTACTTGTGTAAGGTTCAATAAAGAATAAATAAATAAATAAATAAATCTACACATAAATAACTTTGTACAGAATCCTCATATCGCGAATCGTAATCACCCTTATCCGTATTTTTTATCGTTTCTAAAGCCTGTGTCATTTTCAATACATTGTTCATCGTAGAAAAAGTTTTTAATTGATATGCAATTAAGACCCGCATACTTACGAACGATGTAATTGTTAGCTCGTGGTCGTCTCGTGATAGATTTACCAATGACACGAGAAAGATTAACATCGTGTTAATGCTTCCAACACGCGAGATATTTGCATAGACTGGAAATGATCGTCGATGCACTAATGATTAGATTAGATTTGAAACGTAAATCCTGGTATATTAGTTATCTGGAGTAGCAGTATTTTGTTTATCTAATTCATTTTTATCGATTTTATCGTTAAATATCTTCGTATCATCATTATAAGGGCCATTCTCAAATAGTGACTTCAAAGTATTAAAAAAAAATTGTTTTTGATATGATTTAAAGTGGTCTCAAATGAAAGGTATCATATCCCATCCTGTCCCAATTATGAGCCGAGCTATTTTCACAGTATTTTTCGCGAAAATAAGGAAAAAAGAAAACTCACCTCCATGAATGTGACACTGATCCATGGTAGTGACATATTTTTTTAATTTGACATATTTTAATGAGGTATTATTGAATAAATCTTTCTTTTTATTGAATATTTATATTTTTGTAATCATTCACTTTTTTTAAACTATGGTACACTACGTACCTAACACATCTTATTATGTAATATTTGTAATGTTAACATTTTTTATATGAACTCAAATTATCTAATCAATTCTTAAACAGTCTTCTTCTCTCACATGATCACAACCGAGCTATTAAGAGCTGGAGGACCCTTCTAGTGGCGCTCCAAAAACTGTTCGATTACGTCATCAATACTGGAACTACCTCGGAAGCGTGGGGCAGAAGTGTGGTGACACTGTTCTTCAAAAAGGGCGATAAAGCCCTTTTGAAGAACTATACAGGCTCATTGGACTTCTGAGCCACGTGTATCAGCTGTTTTCGAGGGTGCTCACAAATCGCATTGCACGCAGTCTGGACGACTTCCAGCCTCCCGAACAAGCAGGATTCCGAAAAGGCTACAGCACCATAGACCATAATAATATACACGCACTGCGGCAAATTATACAAAAAGCCGAGGAGTATAATCTGCCGTTATGTGTTGCCTAAGTGGACTATAAGAAAGCATTTGATTCTATTCAGACCTGGGCGGTACCAATTTCTCTCCAGCAGTGCTGGATCGACTACCAGTATATCGAGGTGTTAAGTGTTTATACTTATCTGCCACCATGTCCGTCAGAGTACACGACACAACAACGAACCCCATCCAAGTGCAAAGAGGTGTCGAGCAAGGGGATGTCATATCCCCAAAACTGTTCATCGCTGCGTTGGAATACATGTTTAAGCTGATGGAGTGGAAACGACGTGGCATTAACATCAATGGCGAATACATCACACACCTGCGATATACCGCTGATATAGTCATCCTGGTGGGTTCCCTGGAAGAACTTGGTACAATGCTTGGGGACTTGAACAGTGTCTCACAACGGGTGGGTCTTAAGATGAACATGGACAAGACGAAAAACATGTCAAATGTCCATGTCACACCCATATCGGTTGTTGTTGACGGCGCTGCGCTCGGAGTTGTAGACGAATACATTTCAATTACTTGGGACAAGTGATCCAGATGGGTAAGTCCAACTTCAAGAAAGAAGTCACTCGTAGAATCCAATTCGGATGTGCTGCGTTGGGGAAACTGCGTGAAACTTCAAGATATGAATCTAGTCGTCCAAAACACTACCTCAGTGCCTGAAGTTGAAGGTGATGGGGCAGTGTGTATTTCCAGTGATGACATACGGCTCGGAGACGTGGTGCTTTACTATTGGTTTAATCCACAAGCTCAAAGTCGCACAGCGAGCTATGAAGAGAGCTATGCTCGATATTTCTCCACGTGATCGCATCAGAAATGATGAAATCCATAGACGAACAAGGATAACCGACATAGCTCAACGAATAAGCTGCCTGAAGTGGCAATGGGCTGGACACATTGTTCGAAGTACTGATAACCGTTGGGGATGATAAGTCCTCGAATGGCGCCCACGTCTCGGAAAAAGGAGCATAAGACGCCCCCCAACTACGTGGCCCGACGAACTGAAGAAGACAGCGGGGATCCGCTGGATTTAGAAGGCTCAGGACCAGTCAAAGTGGTGCAAGTGCAGCAGTGGACCTCCATGGGCTTATGGATGGATGAATAGATGGAGACGACTCAGCTGTGCAAACTGTGATAAAGATTGTTCTCATTATGGCATAGGAAAATATACTTATTCACGGAGAATATTCGACGTAGAATCTCTTCCTGGCTTCTTTTCGAGGGTGCCATAATATCAACCTGTGTCAAAAATATTCTCATCAAATTCATTCAACATCAAATCCAGTAAAAAAAAACCATAGTACTTTCATGGACAATCTATCACCTCCGTGGATATTCGCAATCCACGTGGATGACGTCTATGGAGGTGACATTTTAAACGTAAAAGCCGTTTTATTATAACCTCAATTACTGATTATAAAATACGATGACATACTTAGATAACGGTTACAATGGCTCAACATTTTAAAGTACCCGACAGTAATTAATTAAATAAACACTGCCCCATATGTAATCCACAAACGTGACCAAAATAGCGTGCCAATTTTTGAAATATCTTACTTTAGAGGTCCGTGCTCCAAAATTATTATCCAGAAAATGTCAAACTGTCAAAAACTTTCAAGATGGCGTTGTGTTGATTGTCTACAGTCGTTCAGAAACTGTGTTCACAGTTTTAATGAATAATAGCTGCGTTCAAAAAGTTTCCCCATGGAGGTGATCATTCATCCATGCACAAATGTTATACACTACGTAAAATTCTATATTTTATATAAATTGTAATTATTTAATGTTTTCTATAAAGTTTATTTCATAGGGTATCGTGGAAGAATATAAATTAGCTTATTTATATGAGAAAAATATATTTTATTCAGGTCTGTATCATCGTAAGTCGTCTTTGCACACGACATGGAGGTGACTTTTTCGTCACATTTTTGAGGATTATTTAAAAATATATTTATATATTATTATTTTTATTAAAAATCCTATCAGTATTAACTATTTTGATTAATTCTACAATAAGAAACATGCAAGTAATTCAATACTTATTTTTTAACACCAATGCACATCTTTTTTTCGCAAAAATGAGAATGAGCCATAATTATATTTCCTGGAGCTCTTAATGTTTTTTTTAATTAGGTACAAGATAATAATGACACAGAAAACGCATGATAAAAATATATACAAGGGTGAGTTTATTTGTACCAAAATCTCTTTAAATTAACGTATCTGAAGGGAGAAATAACATGTGAATTCCAATGTCATGAACGTGTAAATCGAGATCCTCACAAATTACACTTAATGTTCTAGTGACTAGTCTATCAAATCGGCCAAGTGTTCAAAAGGCAGACTTAGACATCTCATACAACATTGTAGACAATTCTCTGTAATGTAACGTGGTTTTAATCACGAGTTCACGCACGACGTTTCCCTTCGCCGAAGCTAGTGATAAATTAAATTTTAATCTGTGTGTTGCTTCAAGTAGATATTATTAATGACTGAAGTTAAGGACAGCCAAAATGAATTCGCTTTTAATACTTATCTATTTTTTTAATTAAGTTTAACTAGTTTGCAAGTGCACCAAGTCCGCAAGCAAATACTTAATGAATAAAAGTACCTAACTAAAGATATCCACAAACATACGTGTCAACCACATTGGAGTATTATTACTAGCTTAAAGAACCGACACCGCAAACACAATGTATGTCCCAATGAAGTGGCGCCGATCGGCTTCAATTTTCAATGGATTCGTTCGATTTTAAAAGGAGAACGGGGGCTCAATTTTGAAAAAAAGACCTCCCGGCGGGGCACACATTTTGTTCGAGATGTCTGTTCTATGACATTATACTTCAATGGTCAACCAGCACCAATAAGTACTTACATCTTCTTCCATAAAATTAAGCATCATCAGACTTGATGATTTTTAGTCATAAAAACACCAACGCGTTGCAAGACAGTGAAGAACCCGATTGTTGAATTGTCAATCAAAGTACATTGAAAAACCTACACTGTTATTTTTTACGAATAAGTACACCATCTTTCAACTGAAGTAAAAAAAACTAATAAATATTATTATGAACAATCTATGTTTTTTTATGATTACGAGTCGCCTATTCTGACTGACACATAAATATTTTAAACCTTTCCCTATACTTTATTAATGATCTATCAATTCATATAAATTTATGTTGTTTCGACAAACACAAAGACTGGTTTTATAATAGTGTTGTAAGATGCCAACCGTAAAATCAATTAGGACTATAAATAACAACAACTAATGAAGATGTTTTGTCGTCAATTTAACGGATAGCCATTTAGACGTCGAGTGATTCTTGATTATGTCCCATTGTTCGCTTTCTTACAGTAAATTATTTTGTTAACAATAAACTTTCAAAACTTTTTTAATATGGGTATTAAGGTCGTAAAAAGTGCCAGCCAACATGCAAGAGTATTTTTCGCTTTTTCATAAATACCATAGATGGCGCTAATGGTTGCGAACGACTCGAACGCTAGTCTAACAAAATAAACTGTATACTTACTATCTCGATAACAGATGGCGTTAGACGGCAACCGCATGTCCTGTAAAAGAATAATAATTTCTTATTAGAAGTAGTTTCAGTCTTTTTTTTAAATCCATTATACTTATAAGAAATTTTTAGAGGTTTTAAAATCTTGCAAGTATACATATTTTAGTATTTATTGGAGTAGGACTTCAATTCACATATTTTAATTTTTTCAGATGTTTTTATTTGAATAACTTCCTACGTAAAACATTATACAGAAGCGTTGACAAAATTTTATTTGTAAATTAATTAATCTAGTAATTCTTTTGTAGGTACTTATGGCTGAATTTGAGCCTCCGTGTGGTACAAAAAGAAATTGCTGATAAAGAGTAGGAAGACGGACAAACGGTAAGTTAAAAGGTAAAACAAAAGAAAAAAATATGTACAAAAACAGAACAAAACAGAAAACTACACAGGGCAAAACTTTTCACTATATTCTAGAAGGAAAGTGGTAACATGCCTGGTAGATATAAACACTTTAAAAAGAGATATCCAAAAAAAAAATTCTGTCCTTGTGACTTAAGGCTCTAACTTAAGAGGGCTAATCGGTCGGTCAGTTGACTCCGTAGAACTTTAATTAAATAAAAACTTTGGTTGCATAAACTAAAAAAAATATTATTTTATTTTGCAACATAAAGACGCACCTTGTGTCTAAAGATCTTACTTATACATAATACAAACATTTGAAACATATTACAAAGAATATTAAAATAATATTAATAAACATATAAAGTCCAATAATTTTTTTTTCTGCCAACTACTAACTATCCGCTTTATAAAGAGTTCTTATGGGCACGGTCTTCAATATTGCATAATTTTTTTATATTGTAGGTACGTACTTACCAGTAAATCCAATTAGTAAAATTGCCACTGAATCGATTCCATTTGACGGTACAAAAATCGATAATAGCTAGCTATCGATAAAAAAGGTCATAAGGAAGCAGCTGTCACCCCACGAAACTATCGAGGGTTGATCCACCCCTAAAAAATAATCGATGGGCGTTGCTCGCTCGGGTGGGGTCTCGGGGTCACACACGATACCACTCGTATTTAAAAATTATGGGGTGGCGAGACAGTATGTGAGTATTTTTTAAGTTTTTCCTCAAAAAGTGCTAGCTTGATATTAGTCAAATTGGTTTGATATTTCCGTTGTAATTATTTTAATATTTCCGAGGGAATAATTACACTAGGGTATGGGACTGGTAAGTGATAGTGTAATTGGATTTTTTGTGACAAAGTTGATATCAAGGTAGCTATTATATTAATCTATCGTTAATTAAGATTGTGACGGTTGTTATTAGATATAGTTTCAAGTGCTTATTACCTAAGACCAATGTAGCTCTCGCTTAGCTTCGGGAAACGTGATGGTAATGTCAAATCAAATCAAATCAAATCAAATGTTTTTATTCAAAATTGGTTTGGTTTACAAACACTTTTTGAAAGTCATGCAAGTTATGCCAATGCTTCAGACAAAGCCCTACTGTGAGAGGGCCCGGGAGAAGAAGCAGCAAGAAACTTCCGGGTTTGTTTTTTTCCTGCTCACAGTTACAGATAGCACTTATCATCTACTACAATCTATATCCATAAAACTCATGTCCAAGCAGTCTTGTCTTTAAAATAATCATCTAATTTGTAATATCCTTTCGTCATAAGAATGCTTTTAATATGAGTTTTAAATTTAAGGTAAGGCATTTCTGTAAGTTTCGATGGAATTTTCTTATAAATCTTTACACATGCACCCATGAACGAGCCACTAGTTTTACATAGTCTAAAATTTGGTACAATCAGTTTAGCCTTGTTCCTCGTATTAATATTGTGGATGTCACTCTTCTTAAGAAAACTATCGTAATATTTCTTAACATACAAAACATTATCCAATATATATTGTGACACCACAGTTAAAATATTAATTTCCTTAAAGAGATCCTTAAGCGAGTCCCTAGGCCTGAGGTTGTAAATGGCACGGACTGCTCTTTTCTGTAAAATAAATATAGACTCAATATCTGAAGCTGAGCCCCACAACAGTTTGTTGTTTGTTTTTGTTTTTAACCGACTTCAAAAAAGGAGGGGGTATTCAATTCGACTGTTTTTTTATGTTTGTTACCTTAGAACTTTCGATTGGGTGAACCAATTTTGATGATTCTTTTTTCAATCGAAGGCTGGTGCTTGTCATGTGATCCCACTTAAAGAGCTAGATCTGACACGTAGTTTTTGATTTATTTTGAAGTTAATTATTTTTTTCTTGGTGAAATTCAGATTATAAGGTAAGTAACAGAATTGTCTTTGAAAGTGCGTGATTTTAACAGGCGTTTAAAAATATTTCATGTTTAGGTACAGAGGTGCCTACCTAAACTTTAAAAATTACTTATTAGATTAAATCCGTTTCGTTAAAATCCGTTTAATTAAAATCCGTTTAGTTAAAAATAAAGCTTTTAGTAAACGCTCATTCGCTTTACTAACTTTAAGTAAAATATTTCCATTCAAACAAATACCTAGCTTACCTTATGCAATTATTTTCCGTTTCAATCAAAATGCAAATCACGTTTTGTTCTAAACAATGTTAAAAACAAGCAATATTATTACAGTCACGGCCTAATCAGTTGTAACGTTTACCGCCGCGGGTATCGAAATGATTGGTAATAAACTTAGATTCATTATAAACGAAATAAACTGTAGTTAGGTCTCTGAGTGACAAAGCATAAAGCTCCAGGCTCCAGGCATGACTAACTCAAACGCGCGACATTTACATCGCTCTGATCAATTCGACAAATCATTTCGTGTAGGGTGACATGGGTTTTTTATCTTTTCTCGGATATAATTTTTTTGAAGTTATATTTCTTATGTGATTTGCAAAATGGTTGTGTTAAACGTTTGCGCTACCATGGAGGGGATATGAAAGCATTGCCAGCACTGGATAGATGGCTCTAGCTTCTTATTATCTTTTAAAATTTAATGTTATTACTTATACAAATCTCACAGAGTCTCAACAGCGCGATTCAGGTTCGTGAACAACGTAGTTTTTGAAAGATAATTAAAATTGATACACGTTATTAATTTAAAGAAGTATAACTTCTCACGCGCGTACAAAAGTACACGCACCCTTTTTTTAATGAAAAAAGTAAAGGTAAATAGGGTTCTTGCCTTCTCTCTTTTGGTTTGTAACGCATTGGTTTATTACTCCATGACGATTGATGACTTACACCAAAGACTAACAGATGTTTCCCCTGCTTGTTTATCGTCTATTTGCATAAAATAATGAAATCAATAAGCAGCTTTGTACTTAGCAATAACGGGATGGTGATTGATTTTAGGGTTAGTTACTTATTTTCGGGATCACAATTAGTACTTAGCTTTCATAAAAAGCGAAGCCCTGGCTCAAACATTAGCATACTGGTGATATTTTAATGTCCCTGATTTAAAACTAGTCAAGTTTACACCACCATTGTATATTTGTCTTGATTGTTTACCCTTATTATAACCATGTAACTTATACCCTACCTTAAAACCTAATCATATAAGCCCAAAGACCATGGCCACCGCAATACGTAGGCATCACAAGTTACCATTCCCCGGCGTCCGTGGGCCCGACAGCGAACGGGCGGGCCTACCGGGTCCACCGGGCCGAACAGGCCCGACATTACTCATTGAATACCCGCGTCAGTCAGTCAGAAGCTGACTCCATTCAGCCAAGACTGGTTTAATTTGCTTATAATAGAGCCGCAGGCAACAGTCATTCTTAAAGTTACAACTTAATACCCGCTGTATAATTAATGTATACGATGAATCTCACGTGAAAGTCATTCAGAGATGACTCGATCATAGATAGGTTTTAAATGTTAAAAGTAGTTTCAGTTGAGATATTGACTTAAATATAAACCTACTTTTAAAGTATTTCTAATAGTAAATATCGATAGATAGATACTTACCTATAAATAGCTTTAAATAAACCTGTTAACGTACCTACATGGAATAAAAATATTTAGATGGTACATTATTAACGGAAAATATCTTCGATGAACGATGGTCAGAAAAAATGTATCATTAGAGAAAAGGATAGCAAGTCTCGTCGAAAAATTTATTATAAATATATTAATATATGAAATATTGAAGTATTTCTTTTATACTAAACCTTATTTGTTGCGGAAATATTATAATACGTTTTAATTATATTTCCCAACAATATAGAACAGTACAGGCAGTCCTCGTACTTACGACATGTTAGGTTCTCGAAATACGCGATGTAAATCGAAACGACGTAAGTCGACACATATTTTTTTCATATTATGTTTACATGTAAAACTCAGGGTTAGGATCCACACGGACTCTAAATTAAAAAAAAACTGCATTTATAACAAAGGATATACATACTTTATTACCAAAAGTAAGTTTTTAAAATAATTACATATGCACTTAATGAAATTGCTAGTTATTTTTCCTATGCCGGAAATCGAAGCAAACGTATTACTATGTTTGAGGAATAGTATCAAAATATTGTTGGACGTAACTTGAAACGACGTAAATCGAAACGACGTAAGTCGAGGACTGCCTGTATTTCAAAATCAGTCATCATGCCATATTATAAATTAACTAATCGATCAAAATATGAAAACGTTACGTACCTACCGTACTAGTTTACTACAACTTACATACCTACGCTAACTACAAAGCATAATACATTACAACTGGCTGTTACAATTTTTTACGACTTGTATTACTCATAAAAAAAACACTACACATTCGGGGTAGCCAATCATTTGGTCGGGGCACAAAGGAAGTGGGCAGTTCCCGGATTTGGGGAAAAATCCTCGAATGTGAACTAAAACGGGGGCGTTCAAGCTTGAAATTGCGTGTTTGGTCCGCGAATAGTGCTAGTAGTAGCCCCTCATTGGTTTTCAAATGGTGATGTAGATTTGAAATTAACGAACCATGATTATTATAGTTTGTTTTTCAATGTTTGCGTTATATTTTTTATGATTAATTATATCTAGTTAGTACGAAAACGTGGTATTTTAATGATGTCTCTTTTTTTTATTCGTTTATGTAAATTAAAATTTAAACTCCTAGTTAATAGACTATTTACAATTAATAGAGTTATCAAATAACACTGTCAGAAACTACTTCGCTTTGTGGATAAAAAATAAAACGTAAACAGTGAAAAATATAACGAGATATTTTTATGCAGACTGTCTGCATTTTAATTTATTATCTATTATGTGCAAATATAAAATAAGTTTTACAACACTCGTATTAAATTATATAAAGTCCGTTTCTAAGACAGTCTTTTTTTGGTAAAATAATAATATAAATAAATAAGTTAAATCTTGGCACTACCTACATCTTATTGAAATATTAATTTATATAGTTAAAAAAAATAGTAAATCGAAAATATTTTTACCATTAAATGATAATAATTTGTTCTTAAATCTCCTTCATTTTGTGTCTCCCTTATTTTAAATTGTAAGTAAGAAAATCCCGATTTTTTAACATCGTGTAATTATAACTACTTATTACCTACTGATCGATTAAGTCACTTTCTTTTGGTATGTAATACAGGTTAGTACGTACATTTAAGTTAGGCGACACACTTATATTTTCAATCAAGCGAATCTATTTCTATTTTTAAACATGTTTTTTTAAAGGTATATTTGTTGCTACAACAGGTGCTTACTAATATTTATTTTAGTAGACTAGTAACGATTCGCGTTTTTAGTAAGTCACGACATGACTTAACCAACACAATGTTTGTCGATAAGCCAATAAATCACTCGAAAGATCAATAAGCGTATTGATCGGATCGAAAAATCCCACCCTAGCGACATCTGGAGGGTTTTGTCAGTCATTGTGCCATTCAAAGAGCGAATTTGCATCGCAATGGGCACAGCATTTGCATATTGGGTTACAGATTTAGTTTTTGCATGACAAATGGGTTATTCAATGGATTTTTAAACTACCTGGATTTGAAAGGTGTTCCATTGCTTTGTAGAAGTTTTTTAATGGTTTTGAGCGGGAACTTTATGCATTTATTAAAAACGCCGAGCTTCTGCGCGTGCGCAGCGATTGTGCATAAACAGTGATGTGTGGTGAACGTGGTGATAGTGATTTATAAATGTTAGTCTTAAAGCCTTAGTTAATGTTAGTCTTATGACGACCCGTGTGGCGCTATGGTTACCATGCCGGATCGCCGCACCAAGGGTCCTGGGTTCGATTTCCAGCGAGGCGGAAATTTGAATGATCAGTTTGAATTTCTGTTCTCGGTCTGGGTGTGAATGTCTTTGTCTATGTTGTGTGTTGTCCATGGCACCCACAACACAGGGCATCCTAGTGTGGGGCTATGAGTGTGTGGCGGTATTTATTAAAAAAAAGCGTATGTCTGTTGTTCGAGAGTAGGTATATACAAGTATGTGCATCGTACGTGCATCATGTCACCTTTCAGAATATTGTAAAAAGTATGTATTTTAAATCTTCAATTGTTTTGGGGAGAAAGTTAAGTAATAAAGGAAAAGTAAACGCGTGGAAGTTATCTGAAGTAACTTTTTAATCTAAAATATCCCCTATATTTAATTTTTTCGGGAACATACCCGACGGGTAATGGGCAATCTGGAATTTTGTCCACTAAAACCTCTCAGTAGCCGTAACGTCCTTCGGAGAATCATCGGAATCTCTGCAGAGCGCGTTTGTGTGTCAAATGCCCCAACTCAAAGTCACTAACGGTTACTTAAATCGCTCCTTGGTACAGAATTTGTATGGTGATTCTTTACTAAGGAGCGATTTAAGTAACCGTTAGTGACTCTGAGTTGGGGCGTTAGTGCTAACACTGCCAACGCCAAGTGCACTTAGGCCCGTATTAATAAATCATGATTCGGTTTAATATGCTGTTATGTGTAAGATCGTACGTTAAAATGACGTTTGTAAGACCTGTGTTGTTGGGCTGATATTGGTTTATTAATATGGACCTTAGTGTAGTAAATAGTGAGTTTCGGAATTAATTTTACCTAACATTTGCCATAATTATTGACAACTGGACCTGATTGCCGGAGTGGCTCTTTAATTTTAATGCTATGGTCATTGATAGGTCTTTATAACATCCGCGTACGTATTATCAGGAAAATTTACCTACTGACGAAATGAAAGTGTAGTTTTTATTCCATTTTTTTACTTTATTCAATTTATTTTATACAATTTTATTTTTATATAATTTCTTACATTATTTTGATTGCCTACCTACTTATCATGAAACCTAATTATTTATTTTGCACACCGTGTGCAGTTTGATCCAACTTGAAAGATAGGATAGACGGTAGGTTTTAATAAAAAAACTTTTAACTTTTAACATTACGAAGTCTGTCCGGGCAGCTAGTTAATTATAATTTAAAAAAATAAGGAAAGAAAGAATACCGCGTGACGTCGCGTCGTCTTTATCACGGCACATCATTAAACGTCATCACGGTATGAATTGTGGATAATCTTTTGAAATCTACTGATATTTATTTGTTACGTATTTCTTATAAAAAGGTGCGGAAGCTAAAACAAAAAGGTTTGCATGATGAAAATAAAAATTGGTTTTTATGTTTATTTTAAAAGAATTCTAATCTTCACTCCTACAAAGTTCAGTGCATTCTGTTCATAGTTGAGTGATACTAAGATTAATTACTAGACTTAATACAGTAGAACCTCTTTAAGTCGAAAATCAAGGGAGACGCCAAAAAATTCGAGATAAAGAGTTTTCGACTTATAGAGAATTTCGAGTTAAGCGAATTTAGATTCGACATAAAGAGGTTGAGACAAACGACTTGCTTCGCTAAAGTTCAAATGAAATAAAAAATTATACAATTAAACATCTGACACCAAGCAAGCAAACACGTGTTAACGTGAGTCATAAGTTCGTAGTAATTCTATTCATTGTATACTCCTAATGCTTTCTAAAAAGCAATGGTGTACTTACACTGTCGGCGAATTCTAAAGTCGGTAACTTATTTTTCTTTGAACTATAGAGGTAATAAAGGTCAAATAATCAAGTTGTAAAGGTTGTAAAATAAAGTAATTCGAGATACAGAGGTAAAATTTAAATTTTCGAGTTATGGAGGGAAAATATGTACCAAAATTGCTTGGAGGGACTCACTGATTATTTCGACTAATAGAGGGTTAAGATTTCGAGTAATAGAGGTTTTGGTGTATGAAGGGAAGGGAACAAAACATTTTTTCGAGATTTGGAGGTTTTCAACTTATCGAGGTTCGACTTAACGAGGTTCTACTGTATTAGACAATCTATCATAGAACATAGCATGCATATGCAATAAAAGTCTGTAGGTAAGTGTAGCTAAAAACAAAAAAAAAACAATCTAAAAAGGTGTTGGTAGATTTATGTGGTAACATTTAAGTAATTAATGACTGTACAGTTCGACAGACAAGTTCCGACATCTTCATTATATATGTCGGTAATACTTTCCCTCATTAATTGTGATACATTAAACATCAATACAATATTCTCATTAAAATACGGTGATGAATACTAATTGAGTTTAAGTATTGTGTAGTAATGTCAATATTGTTTAACACATGGACTATGTGATGGCCTATGTGATACTAAAGGCAGCACTAATGTATGTCACACCTGGTCACATTTATGAGACCTCCCCCCCCTAGTGTGACGTCACATATTATGAAATTTTACACCTAGAAATTATTAAATTAAAACAGCAGTTCCGAAATAAGTTTTATTTCCATTAGTTGTTTTTAATATTTACCTATACATACCAATTATTCGATTTTGAAATGTGACGTCACAAAATTTAGGACCCCCTTCCACCCCTTGTCACGCAATGTCACACTTCATCGACCCCCCCCCCCCTCCCCTCTAACGTGTGACGTAATTTATGGATGGCCCCTAAAGGAATGCAACTTATAACTAGTACTGTAACTAAGTACAACGTCTAAAACCAATTCGTAATTAGTCTCACCCTTCAAAACTAATGTAACAGAAACAGTTTACCTAATTCGAAAATATTCAATTAAATCGACTAAAATCACCTCCTGAGAAACTGTTACAAGCTTTAGTCACCACAAACGCCTAACAATACCATCTTATAATTTGATACAATTTGCATATTGAAATTCAATATTAAGAATTCTTCTAACCCTTTAAACGCGTCCGGGCGGTCTCAGCGTCCCGCGCGATTTTTAATAATCATTCAAAATTCCTCGATTCAATCGAACCCTTAGCTAACGAAGTTATACAAACTCGTATGCAAATATAAATCATGTAGCTACAATAACACAATACCACATTGAAATACTCTCAGGTGCTCCGATGAACGCCTGTCACAATGGATGTAATAAAAAATGATTCCCATTATTATTGCTAACTCGGGGGTTTGAGAGTAGTCTATTTAATATGCGTGTGAACTTTTCTTATTACAACCTTGTGAAGATTGTAAGACAGAAGGGTTTTTGCGTGATATAATTTTCTACGTGCGTTTTTAGACCAAACCCCTATTATAAGGTGTTATGTTATGTTATCGAGCAAAACAACGAACGAGCTATTCGATAACAATCAGTATAAAATTTTATCAGGGTGTTTACTTAACTTGCCTACTGTTTTATTTTTTCTTACTAGGATCTTCGTTGCTCTTACTTTCATTTAAATTTATTGAATTTAATATACCTTGTATGACTAAATCACGCTTCAAACTATCTATTCTTCACAAACTTGTATTACTAAAATAAAAATAATGAATATTAATTCCATAAAATAGAATAAGTAAATAATAAATTCATGTAATTATGAAGCTACTTCATAGTCAACATTGACGATAATTAGCAATCGATTACAATTTACATGTAATACACTTTTACATCAGTCAAACTATGAAATCTTGATCACAATTATTAAACAATATCGAAGTATTAAGTACGTTCCCACAGTTCAAACATCAATTTACGTGTATCTTTGATATCGCCTCGGCACAGATTGCATTAACCCTTTAACGTTCACTTTCTACGCAGGTGTTTAAAACATCCCCGAGACTTCCTGCCCTAAATGAAAGGGTTAACTGACAATTGTCGATTTAAAAAAACGAACATCCCTTTGTTAAAATCTCAGGTGGTGCAAGATTTAGTTTTTTCAATACACGCAGGTTGGCGTGAAAGTAAACTGCTGTGAATTTTAGATTTTTTGTCGATTAATTTTATAGTGGTTTTGGGGATTCGGTTTCGTTCAATCATCGCTACAAGTAAAAGTTTTGGTTGCAGTGTCGAATTTGAGAGTTCATGGGTAAGTATCCATCCATCCATCAGCCCTTGGAGTTCCACTGCTGGACATAGGCCTCCCCTAACTTGCGCCACTCTGACCTGTCCTGAGCCTTCTGAATCTAACGGATGCCCGCTGTTTTCTTCATGTGGTCAGTCCACCTGGTCGTGGGGCGTCCTAGTCGGTAAGTATGTGGGTAAGTATATTGTTTATTTATAAATTGGAAGTAGGTAATAGGAGACAATTAACGACACCTGGTTTCATCTCAAGCGTTAGAACTTTAATATAACGTAGAAAGTTCAAGATATCACTTAAACTAGAAGATCACTTCCTGGATATAAATCCTGGAAATAAATAACTTCTAAACTAGTCAGGAATAGTAGATAAGTGTAAACTCAACCGCAACACCTTTCCCCATAGCCAGTATTATTATAACTAAAGTCTAAACAATCAACCATTCAGTTCATAAAAGGTTAGCAGCCGGCAAAAAGTTAATTGGGAAGCAATTCGTGATAGATATCGGTTTCTAACACAGTTTATTTATGTGAGTAAAACATTGACATGATGGTCTAAACAACTCGCAAGGTGGTCGTTGCTGGTGGCCACATCGCATTACATTACGAAAGATCTTACGAAAGCTTTTTATAAATATCTATGGAAATACAACGTGTTTTTATAATAGACGAAATTTGACCATAATTATTATGATTGCAAATTATGTATGAATCAATGTCTGAACAATGGAGACTTTGGTGTGTAAACTCTGTTTTTTCATTCCGCAAACCGATTTGACAGGCACTAACATAATGTCAAAAGCTAAAATAATGTTGCCAGAGAGCCGCTCCAGGATTCCGGTTCTTTGAATCGTAAGATATTTATTGTTTTTAGCGGTTAATTTTATTGTAATTAAATTTAATCCTGAATTAATAAATATGAATGAAAATGATTGTAGATATATCAACATAATTAAGTTTTAATTTAAAATTTTCTACATATGTAACATATTTTTTTATTTTGAATCATATTTTGTTTTGATAGTACCAACCAAGGATATTATAGTTTAACTGAATTGCAATCTTCGCAGAGATACCTACCTAAAGACGAATGACGTAACATTGAATGACCATTTTCGACCAATCACAGGCCGAATTGAGGTTGTCCTTTATTATTAATTTATGTTAGGCACATAGCGAAAAATAATAAATCTTTTAAAATTACTGAAGTCGAAAAATTATTTAAATAAGGACTTCAGCTAGTGATACCGCAGCGATGGAGTGACAACATTACACGTATTAAAAATAGAAAATGAAATGTGTAACGTAGGCCATGTCATCGACAACATGGTCGAATATTTTATAATAGAAGTTGGTAGCGATTCGGATACCTCTTATGGTTCTGAGTATCTAACTCTGTTAATTTAACACTGAGTCTGAATAAATTATATTCCATAAAATAATCTGCCTTTTATTTTTTAATACCATTTGTATTTATTTCAAACATAAATATCGGAAAACAATCATAGATCGTAAACACCTTTCCGGTTGAGGTACATCACTATTTAAAAAGTAATAAAATCGTGCAACACAGGAAACTTTGTTTCTTTTTCTTCTTTCTTTCTTGGCCGGCAACACATCAGTAATGCCTTTGCTGTTGCTGATGTTCATGGGCAACGATCACTTACCATCAGGTGGATCGTCAGCTCGTTTGCCGGCTATTTCCATAAAAAAAACTTCATTTCAGTTTGCGGACTAAAAACAGATTATAACAGCCTAAGAGCTACTTAGGCTATTTTTTATTAATTTATTAATTATATATTAATATAATGTAAAAATATATTGTACATACGTAGGTACAGCTTATTTCTAATAGAAATATTTTTCAGCAAACCTAGAAATAGAAATTATAAAATTTATAATTCATAAAAAATAGAAGATACCGTCGGTTACCAAAATAGACTTCTCAGCAACTAACTGTACCCTGCTAGCGATAAGAGCCCGAGTTTTTGCTTAGAGCTACAAGACCTATTAAATGTCACACTTAGAACCTTGCGTGTCCATTTACGTAGCTTCAAACGGTAATAATTGCTTGTCTAAGAGTTATACCTGCGGTGCGTACGTGATGAATTGCACCCGGCTGACTCGTGACGTGTTTGTATGTATGTATATAACTATGTATGTATCACACAAGGTGTTATACAGTATTAAAATTATATAACCACCATAGTAAAAATGATTGTCTGTGCATTATATTTCTTTCTAGTAACTGCCCCCGCGTCCCTTCGTATAACCCATGCGTTGGGATTCTTTAATTTGACATTATATTTTTTATTTGTGAATTGATGATTGAAAAACCAAGATTTAATGTTACCTCGAGTCTACTTTATTTCACCAGAGAAAACCGCATACAAATCGGTTAAGCCGTTTCTGAGATTAATGGTAACAAAGAAACAGTTAAAAAGAGAAAGGGACAAAAATAAAAATAAAAATAATTATAATGGGATCTTAATCAGATTACTTATTATTACCTTTTGTTCATTCAACTCGTTTCCATTATACACATTTTTGCAAATCACACTGTATTAGTATACAAATATCATTGATTTTTAGTTCCCTTGTCTAGTATTTTATTAAAATATTACTATGTGAATGAAATAAAATAATTCGCTATGCAAACCACTTGACTTGAACTAATCGATCAGGCATTTTTTTTCAACCTCATCGATAAATATTCCTAGCACCAAATATGGTCCTATAATAATAAATAGTGATACTTTGCAGCTTTGTACAAGTGATACTTTGTATCTGGTATGTCGTCTTGACACGTTTGAGTTAATTATAGGGATAGTTAATAATAAATGCTTAGTATTATGTGACTGCATATCATTAGCGGGTTTAATGAAGTATTTGTAGCTATATAATCATTCCTGAATATGGTGTTAGCGATGGGTGAAATAACCATCTTGGTTGAATAATGTATACTAATATTATAAAGCTGAAGAGTTTGTTTGGTTGAACACGCTAATATCAGGAAATACTGGATCGAATTGAAGAATTCTTTTAGTGTTTGATAGTCCATTTATCGAGGAAGGCTATAGGCTATATAACATCATATATTTTGGTAGTTAGTTTTATCCACAAATTAACGCGTGTGAAACCGCGGGGCACAGCTAGTTACTGATATTCTTTGTGGTGTTACAGTAAGTATCTGGATGACTGAGCTTTATTCGGTATTTTTTGATAAATCGTGTTTTTTTTTTTAATTGACTTAGTGTTGCTTAACAACGCCATCTACTGAAGTAGCTTTAGTGTTGTAACTCGCCAATAGATGTCAGGAAGAGTCTATTGTAGCAGATTTTCATTGCCTGAAAACACGAATAAAACGACATTTTCTAAAAATGAATCCTAGCTAGATCGATTTATCGCCTCCGAAACCCCTGCATACTAAATTTCATGAAAATCGTTGGAGACGTTTCCGAGACTCAGATTATATATATACATACTAGCTGCCCGGACAGATTTCGTTGTGTCAAAAGTTTTTTTTTATTAAAACCTTCCGTGTGCCTTAAGGGATATGTAAGCTATCCTGTCTTTCAAGTTGGATCAAATTGCACACGGTGTGCAAATTTGATTAAAATCGGTTAAGTAGTTTAGGAGTCCATCGCGGACAAACAACGTGACACGTAATTAATATATATTAAGAAGATATAAGAATTGCTAGTTTAAAAGTATTAGATACAATGTCTTAGTATAAATAATCATTTGTACTTATATTAATAGTTGTTATTGACCATTTATACCAGTAACAGTCTATTAAGGGATATACTTTTAATATTAACCATCACTTTTATAAAAATCTATTTATACTATAATAAACTCAAATGGCATCACATGAGAACTCGTTAACGGATTCCGATGTAAATTCGTATTAATACTTATTAAGTGCTCATATTTCGCGGCATATTTTATAAAACTATCACGGGATTTTTTATAGAAACAGCTGAAAAACGAGCTAACGATCGACAACAACACCAAAGGTATCGCTGCTGCGTTACCGGCCAAGAAAGATTTATGTTGTGTTATGAAAACAATATTATTACGGCAAATTCACAAAAAAGAAAGCAAAGATGAGGCTTCCTAACATCCTTCTAAACTGGAAATGCGTCAGTGAAAACTAAGGTTATATTCACAGTTACGTACACAAGAAAATATGAAAAATAAACGCTTACATAACTGTATCAAATTGTAAACTTAAGGAACTATCGAATCACAGCTGACAAACTCATTTTCAAACGGTAGCATATAATAACAACAATAAAATACAACCATTATCCTCACTAGTGGGGCGAACGCACCAATTATGGGACCTCTGAATTTATCTAAAGAATAAGTCGCGCTTTGTGCGGCCGTTTTTGCTATTGTGTTGGTAATTTATAATTGTGTTACTGTATTGTTTGTGTACCCGGTGTGGCGGTGGGACCGCAAATACCTTGTTAGGCGCACTAATGAAGGAATGGCATTCCTGGTATCTGGCCACAGTGGCTACTGAAGTCAGTTGCAATTACTACCGCAATTATCCTTAGAAAATATCTAGAAGTAACGTTAGAAATTGAACTTGAAATGGCTCTATTCCTTATTTTGATATAAAATGAATAGGTAAGAGTATACATGTTTCCGGATAGACTAGTTTGGCCTAGGCCGAAAGCACAAAGATTTTTCGAAAAAATATCAATCGGGTTTGGCCAGTAGCATAATTAATTATATGGGGCCAACCATAAATTACGTCACACGTTACGGGGGAGGTCGATGTAATGTGACATTGTGTGACAAGCGGTGGGAGGGGGTCCTAAATTTCGTGACGTCACATTTTAAAATCGAATATTGTATTTTGGAACTGCTGTTTTAATTTAATAATTTCTAGGTATTAAATTTCATAATATGTGACGTCACACTAGGGGGGAGGTCTCACAAATGTGAACAGCTGTGACAAGGACGGGGAGAGGGGTCAAAAAGTCATGAAATTACTAATTAATGTGACGTAATTTATGGATGGCCCCTAAATAGTATTTGAGAAAAATATATTTTCGTTCGATGAATAACTATAAAATCCCTTAACGTTTTAACACTGTTCAAAATTAACAATGAGTATTATAATTTGTGTATAGATTAAAATTTCAAGAAAGAGGTGTCTTTGTTATTGTAACCCGCTTAATAGCTGTTCCACTGTTGGGCCTAATCGACCACGCTGGCCAAGTGCGGATTGGCAGGCGTCACACCTCTCAGAACTCAAAGAGAACTCTTTGTAAACCTCAACATGTTTTATTTACGAAAAGAAACCCACAAGTAGCTCAGTTAAACGACATTTAAAAATACAAACATTTGAGATAAACCCAATTACTCGGTCGCTATTTATCTATTTGTCGTACCCTTGTTGCAATTTTAAAACAATACTTTTAAATGTCAACCGACTCAACAGTTGTACGTCACTAGTCACATTTTAGATCCACAGAAGGCCCTTAAACTAGACACATAGGCCATATTACTGATAGGGTTTTGAATGTAAATTGTGATACAATTAATACGCCCGTCGTGCCTCAGGGTGCCAAGGCAGGTGCGCCTCATTACTTAAGGCTCGCCTGGACTCGGACCAATCAACATTGAATTTTTATTCGTGATCCTTTGAAATGCGAATGACTGATACGTAGGGTTGTACATTGAATGGCGATATTGAATATTTGTTTTTGTTGTGTAACGGGTAAGACGGTGCAAAACAAAATATTTTTACATATTGAATTATTTTAGTGCAGTTATCTATGTAAATAAGTCATATTATGTTTCCTATAGATGCATTTAATTCTCTAGCGATTAAGTGACAAAAAACACGTAGTGTACGTACCTATTTAAAACCTGTCACACTCAGTTGTTAATCAATCAAGTTTTGGACGCATTCGCAGAATTATCAAATCAAATCAAATCAAAACAAATTTGTCAAACGTCACTTGAAAATATTATAATATCTGACTAATTGATCCGTGCCACTGAAACCTTACTGCCATGAAGAACTTACACCTTAGGTAGTACCTAAGTGCCGTGTTATCCTAGTATATTATGAAAATCGTCAGACCGAAACCCTCTGTTATAAATGCAAATCCCCCTGACAAACTGACAGCAATGACCATAAACATACTATTTCCAGTACTGTTTCTCTCCCGTTGACAATAGAAATTAATCCAAAATGCGCCAGTTACACAAATCAGAGGTTCCATTACTAAATTGGAAACTATACTTAGTACGATATAAACGAATAGACGTAAAAAGAGAGACGTAAAAATATGAGTCAGATTTTAAAAGAACAGTGTCGCGCCAATCTTTAATTAAATTTCAATGCGAATCAGTTACTTTTCTTGCGTTTTGACTTATTCTTGTCTGTTGTACATTCTGCGTCTAAGAGAAGAAAGGGGACATAAGGATTGAGATTAAATTTTTTGAACAGTCGGTTAAAATGATGTCATGATATCACCATAATTTTACTGTGATAGGTACCTACAAGTATTCACACTGTAATATACATATGTATTTCTAACCGACTTCGAAAAAAACTAGGCAACTGCGTCAGTCAGGCCACGCGCAATGTAAGTTTCCGAAGTTGTAAGTTTATCGACTATTACTCATTAACTACTTATACTAACGTAGTCGTAATAGTTTTCCTTGTAAATTCGTCATGTAACCTATATTTCAGAATTTTTTCATTAGTCCACCTCCAACCGTTTAGCTGGCAGGTGGGGGGACACTTGACTCTAACCAAAATTAGCACTTTAAAGCTAATATAAAAAAACTCATAAAATATAAAAGGTCTTTAAAACCTTTTCAACGATACCCCACACGTACGCGACAAAAAAAATCTTCCTCACGTTACCTGTAGGGGAGGTACCCTGAAAAAAATACTTTTCAATATTTTATTCTACGATTTGCCAATTTACAGCTTTTTAGCACTGGGTCTCGGCGCTATGCTGGACGGACGGACGGACGGACGGACATGATGAAACTATAAGGGTTCCGATTTTACTTCGGAACCCTGAAAAGAGGAGTATAATTTCATTTAACATTTTGTAACCTTAGAACCCCGTCATTTATTAAATGATCTGGAACATTCTTTCTTTTTCATTTATAAGAGTATGCTTCCAAAGTTAGATTTTTTCATGATGATGATTGGATCTATAAATGTGGCAATATCATGTGATCCGTCTTCAGTTACCTCTTCGAAGCTTGGTCATATGTAGGTATACCTATATAAACTTCTTGGATAGTACCACGGACCTAAAAAAAGACGAACGTAATCCCAAGAACAAATTCAGTGAAGCACCCATAGTAATAGCAACTCTCTATTCGTACAAGTACACACACCCACACATTGACACCATACTGCGTCAATCGCGAATCAAAAATTACGCACACATGGTAAGCGGGCGGACATTGCTAGTACCTACAAAGACATACTCGTATGTAATCAAAGTCTCGGCTAGCGATACCAAATCGAAACTTATTGATTGTCGTGATGTATTCCGTGTTTACGTCTTGTAGTGATACGTTTTACGAGCGGTGTCTCCAAGACCCGCACTCCGCGGCTATAAAAACCTAATAAATTGTACGATTTAGATGGTTCGAGTCATGGCTTCAGCGATCCGCGTACAGCACATTTACCCTAATATGTTTTGCATGTGGATTAGTAGTTGAATAGGGAAACAAGGTAATTTTGGAACATAAATACACGGTTTAATACTTCGTCCGATAATCGGTGACCGATTTTTTGTAGGAGAAAAATAGAACGTACTGATAGCAATAATAGTGCAACGTACTCGTCCTACAAAAAGTCCGTCAGAAATAATATGGCAGGAAAAATCGGCCCGATTATTGGTCTTACAAAAAGACTGACGTGGGCGGGAAGCCTTCATAGCAATAAATGAAGTGACTGGACTTCCCTCATCCGGAGCCACAACTTACGCTCCAACTCAGAGTTACAAACAGTTACTTTAATCGCTGCTTAGTAAAGAATCACCATAGGAGTGATTTATGTAACCGTTATTGACTCTGAGTTGGTCCGTTAGTCTCTTCTGAGTTACTTTCCCAACCCCTCTAATATATTGTTTATATTGTTATGATAATAATATATAAGCTAAGGATCTCTTTGTAATACATAGTTCGTTCTTCTTCAGTTATTTTACGACTTATATTAATAAACGTCTTATAAATAGTAAAGCTGCAACAAGTCATTTCCAAGGCCCCTTCTGACCACCGAACATTACATTTTTGGTGTCAGAAGTGTTTTAGTGACATTTAAGGACTCGTGATATTAAGTATCTACTCGTACTTATAATTATGACTAACGAGAGTACAGTGTTCATTAAATAAAAACGCTTTATTAGAAGTACCTAAATAATACATTACCTGTTACAATTTTTAACCGACTTCAAAAAAAGGAGGAGGTTCTCAATTCGACTGTATTTTTTTTTATGTTTGTTACCTCAGAACTTTGGACTGGGCGAACCGATTTTGATGATTGTTTTTTTAATCGAAAGCTGGTGGCTGTCATGTGGTCCCACATAAATTGAGATCTGAAAAGTAATTTTTGAGACTTTGAAGTCGGTTATTTTTTGTTAGTAAAATTTAGATTATTTAACCTCATTTTTACTCATTTTAATTTTATTAATTTCCATTGCCTTATTTCCAAAACTAACAAACTAGTGAAACTCATAATAGGGAATGAGCAAACCAGAGCTTTGGAGTTTACAAACAGCGCTTTAACTTGTTCCGAGTTCACTGAAACAACTGATTCTCTCGGACACCAGTTGCGACTAGGTTCTCTATAATTATGCAATATTGAGGATAGTCTACTATTGAAAAACTTGCTTGTTTCAGACGGACCTTATTAAAAAAATATAAATGGTAATAATCTTATCTGAATAAAATGTTTGCAGCAATTTTTCTTGGAATTAAGGTTTTACTTAATTCTCAAATACGTTAATACTCACTTATCGTTCCTATTAACGCATTAATATAAAATTATTCAATGTATTAATTAAAGTATTTAGGTAACTTGACGAAATTAACTACAACGATATTATTTTGAGCGGTGCATAATTATGGTGTACTAATGTGATTCGGAAAAAACATAAGAGGGGACATAAAGCAAACTGCCCACATTATATTAAAATCATTCGGTACTAGATTAAGTTTTAGTAACTTGAAAGAAAAGATGGTAATATTACATTATAATCTCGATGTCAGAATAGTATTATTATTAAGGTCAAGGTAATATTTATGTATTAATATTATTTATGTATTAATTGTTTTAACACTTACCTATGTAAAAGTATGTACATCTACTTGCAGAAATATTTCGTTTTATTTTTTAAACATGTCCCGAATTAATTAGTCTCAATGTGGGCAGCCTAGCTAAACGCGTACCGGCTACCCTTATAATATCGTTCTGCAAACTCCGGAATAATTTCACTTCCACTGACAATTTCGCTGTTCTTTGTAGAAATCGTTAATGGTTCCAAAGTAATGTACTACAATGATTGTTTAATAATTCTTAACAAAAAATAACAGTCTTCAAAATTACGAATAACTCAAAAACTACTCGTTAAATCTCGTTCAAATTTAAATGGGACCACATGACAAGAACCAGCTTTTGAATATATAAAATAACATCAAAATCGGTACATCCAGTAAAAAGTTATGAGGTAGCCAATCTTTGTCAAACCCAAAACAACAATAGTCACAGCCATATTCTCGTGTCTCATTGTTATCCATTTGGGCAGATAAGGAGCCCGTATTGGTTCTGGAGTCGGATATCCGGTCCAGACGATTTCAGATATCCACTTTGCTGTTGCTTTACTGTTTTGGTACATTTGTCGGATATTTTCGTTCACACCCCCGCACTACTCAGTTCGAGAAACCGATGGATTTTATTGATAAAGCATAATTATAGTCCGTTTTTAAGACAACTTACTTATAAAACTAATAATAATAATAAGTATAAGCTTGACAATAAGATAAGATAAAATGATAATCGCTAACTTACCTAATAACTATTTATTAATTTTTATTTTACAAAAAAATTTTTGACAAAAATATTTTTGGCAGACCTACATACATTTTGTCCATTCAGTACCTTCCTTCTTCCATACTAAAATATCGCCTGCTTACACACAATGCCACAAATCTCGGCCGAGACACAAATCACAGAGTATTACGCGGATGATTTACATATCACATGAACGTTCAGAAAGCATACGCAGGCAAATGTATCTCGAACACGACAGCACTTTATGAGGCCGCGTTTTCAGCCTGACAGTTGCTGGTACTCGATTGGACTTGGACAAGTGTATATGAAATGACAAGTGTGTATAGACTTATCTCTGGGTTTAAACTTAGCGATAAGATTCCTTAATGTAGGATTTATTTACAGAATGTAGTTACAAACTTTTACTGTACCTATATTGATGAACGGTAAAAAGTTATGCTTTTGTAGTTGATTTTCGGTAAAAATATTTAATCAATGAACTGCATGTGATAAGGTTTTTGATGTGAAACATCTTTACGCGAGCGGTAAACCTGATTTTAGACTTGGCGAACGTGGCGACGCATTTCGATGTTTCACATCTGTCCGTCTCGTCCGTGTCCGTGTCCGGCCGTCTCATGACAGCTGTTCTTTTTTATATTGAAATCATATGATGAAAATTATTAGGCAATAGTACAACATGACATTTAATAACAGCAAGTTTGTGATTTGAAATTCTGGAATCCAGCCTGTAGGTCAGACTTCGAATCCTACAAATTAAATCCTAATAGGAGGTAGTACAAAGATACCTTATACTATACCATTATATTATCTATAATGAACAATCATCTAGCTTTAGGCAAAATTCGACTAAATATTGTGTATCTAGTTTCCATACACCAAATCAGTAACGCATCTACTATCAGTCACCTCACTCGTAGCAAAGACCTAAACTTAACGGTGGAAACGCAATCAATATAGGTTACGCTGTATCCACAATAGTCCATTAACTATTCCAGTAAACCCCAGTTCAGTCGACTGTCTAGAAAGCAGGTTGGAAACCACAACTCACGACCACTAACTTCCGTGCTAGGCATTCATAAAAAGTCATTACTAACCCCGGGATGTACGTGTTTATGCTAAACTAAATTGCGTTATAAAACTTAAGTGCAGTCGTAAATAGCCTGAACGCATGTTGGGCTGCAACGTTTTGTATAAAAAGTAAAGATCTGGTGGTTACCGACTTGCCGTTCTGAATAAGGTCAAACTTGCAAAGCCGTCTAAAGTGGTAAGTCAGTCACTTGCTCGATTACTGGACAACAAAACAATAACCTGAGTAAACCAATAATATTGTGGGTGTCCCGTTTTTTTAGTCAGTGCATTGATGTATGACTACTAAATATTGACTCTAAAAAATATGAAACATGAAAATACCATACGTAGTTCTGAATTGTTCTGTTAAATTAACAATTAAGATGTAATATATTCCATTGCATTGTAGCAGTAATAGCCTAGCGGTTAGAACGTTGGTCACCCGAACGAAGGGGCCCGAGTTCAAATCCTGGCACGCACCTCTAATTTTCAAATATTATGTGCGTATTAAAAGTTAGTTATATAGCTTCGGTGAAGGAAAACATCGTGAGGAAACCTGCACACCGGAGAGTTCTCCATAAACCCGAGCCCAGCAGTGGGACAATAATATTATGGGTTGTTGCTTTTTTTTTAATTGTATTTAATCTATTCATTGTGATGTTTATATTAGAGGAAATCTCAGGTGAGGTAGAATACCCTGCTGACTGATGAGACAATGTACTATGACGTACAGTTTTATAGTTTCTGGACCTCTGATCTATTTTTTGATGAAAACGACGGCTGATACTGAATCCAATCTCAAGACGAAAGTAGATCAGGGTGACATCATGTCGTGGGTCTTGGCAGAAAAATGGTTCTTGGTGGTAGTGTGAGGATTTCCCATGAAGCCTGCTTGAGCCAAACGACTAGTCGTGTTCTGGCTCTTCTTGGCTGGCAATTCATCCGTGATGGAATATCACGAATATCTTACTTACCATCAGGCTCATCTGCTCACTTGTCAACTATTCACAGAAAAAAACGAATCAAATTAGAATATTATTTCAGTTGGTTTAGTCATTTTGAAGGCAAATGAACATCATCACTAGTCGACTGTAGATTATATTTATAAAGATGTCCCTAACCAAAAGAGATAGGTACGTAGGTAAATACATCCTTTTAAGAGAGAAAAGATGGCTGCCGATCTAAAAGAACATAGCATCCATAACTACAAATTGCGTCTACAATATTCAGATATTCAACAAATAACAAATGCAAGAAAATAAATAACGATGTGTGTGTGTGACACCCAAGGGCACTATATCGCGAAAATCACGCACACACTCGAAAGTAAAACAAGATTGTCTCGTACGTACGACAGATATTGAGGCTGTGTGGGTGATCTAAGCCTTTCCTTGCGCGAGTGTGGGTGTGATTTCTTTACGGCTGATCTGAATTTTTGTATGTATTGGTGTACTTAGGCACACACATACGAGAGCGGGTCGGTTAAGGGGGTGATAGCACGGAGCAAATATTGTGTTATTTTTGTAACCGTTAGTAGTATTATTATTTGGTATTTCTTTGGTAAATGGCAGGATGGACTTAATTCCGTTGTCCGCCAAATTAAAAACCCATAGAAAATAAGGAGCAAAAATCTAGTACCTACTTTTTCGGCAATGCATTGGTGATGCCTTTGGTGTTACTGATGTCCAAGGCGGTGTACACTTACCTTCAGATGGAACGTCATTTCCATTATCGGCCAGTTACATAAAAAATGCAGTTACCTTCGGTACAATTGAGTAATTTCTATTAAAAGCGAATTAAAATTATTATATATTTATATGTGTTGTTTTATAAAGTTTGGATACGATATGTGCACTCTATATCTAACTATCTTCGTCAATAACTGTAATACGGTTACCGTAACCGTGTTTGTATCAAAAAGCTATCTACAGTTGCGTTGGTTCATAGGAAAACATCGAAGTTTCTTGAAGACTTCCCCTTAACGCTATGACACGTTTGCTTGTGTGAGTAAAGGTAACCCGTACAGCATTAGTGTGACTTCTATTCAATCTTCTTACGTTCCATTTCGCAGGGACATTTGATTCCATCTCTGTCGCGCACAAAAATCCCGTATACGGCCGTCTCATACTATTCCTAACGGGCTTAGAACCGTGTGATATATTGTATTGAATGGATTTTTCGTTTCTCCAAATGGAATTTCTTGAGACCGTACCTGACATGAAGGATGTTAGATCAGACCACAATTTCCTTTTCCGTTCCGCCGTGGAATGTTAAATTCGACTGAATTTGATGATGGAATATGTTTATGTTACTTACATCAGCTAGATTGGATGTTTGGAGCCGAACGCCGAACGCCAGTGGAAACAACTCTCTCGTCTAAGAGAATTTTCTGAGCCATAATTTTCGGAAGTAGAAACTGATGAGTTGTATTTTTAGTCTTGTAGTAAAGTGGAATTGGCTTCATAAAAATACTGGTGAATTAAGGCACGGGTCTCTTATTAAATTGAGGCTGCTTACATCGACATGCTCATAGGTGCTAGATAAAGAAGTAGCCAGTAGGCCTACCCGTTACAATTTATTTATTTATTCATTCATACTATCATCTAAGATTACAGGTGACCCTGATGCGTTAGTGTAGTAATAGTTTTACAAAAGAAAATAAGAATCGTATCAAATTATACAATTTAAAACCCAATTTTACAATAAAAATACATAATATTATGTATACCTAAATAATGTCAAATTATGAATTAATACAATCCAAGTCATGCAATCGTAATTATCATCTTCAAAACTATGTTAAATTAATTACCAATGGTAACTAAAGGTACTAATGGTAACTAAATTACCAATGTCAAGTGTCAAATACAATTAATAATAATTACGTCCAATTTCATCGTAACTAAAAAAAAGTCGTAAAAAATAAGTTCGTACATTCTCTGAATACTAGCAAAAAGAAGAAAAACTAAAGTCATCGCAGCACTGGCTTTCCTTTCTCTTCTTTCTTGCTCGGAAACTACTATCAGACGCTACAAACCTGAACCACCAATAACACATTTAAGTTATAATTCTTGGCAAAAAATAACCGACTTCAAAATTAGGGATAACTCAAAAACTACTCGTCAGATCTCGCTCTTTAAGTGGGACCACATGCCAAGCACATGACAAAGACTTTCGATTAAAAAGAATCATCAAAATCGTTTCACCCAGTCGAAAGTTCTGAGGTAACAAACATTAAAAAAAAACAGTCAAATTAAATATCTCCTTTTTTGAAGTCGGTTAAAAATAGTGTCAGTATGACTTCAATCATTAATTCGACAAAATTCCTCCAAAATTATTGACAGGCACAGGTAAAACGAACGTAAAGTTTACACTTCACAACAAGCTTGAATAATTTGAAGAATACATGACGGGTGTTCTTATTCATAAATAAAGAACAAGCTAAACTACCCCTTTGTACAACATCGACATCGACAACGGGGTCGTACGTCACGTTATAAGGTCTCCTTTACTTCATTACCGTGACGACGGGACATTCGCGTCACGTAGCCAAACACGCAGCACAATCATACGTGATCACTAAACGCTGAACATCAAAAAAATAAATTCAAAAGAGACGAGGAACGCGCATACCCTTCGGGTATTCCAGAAAATTGGTGCCTCCGAAGAATGGGGAATATTTTGAATTTTTATTATGTACTATTTTCTATTCCGCTCCCAAGGTAACCCTTCCTGCTACAAAGGGGTCTCACAGACCCGGAGACATTCTATAGGTGAGGGAGGGAGCCCCCTAACCACCCTTTGCCCGTTTGGGGAATGATGCCACCCTGTCCCATCTCGTTTCGTTGTGAAGGATTTACCAAGTAGCACGTGTAATATACATATGTAGAAAAGCCTCCTTATTCTTGACATATATATTACTGAATAATTCGACATGGGTTGTCTTGGCTCCCTAATAAGGTCACTGTTTGGAAAGACACGCTTCTTAAGGATTATCTGTAAAGGAGTGATGTTTCTTTGTTGTGTGCGAAATTATCATTGTTAGCATGTAATTCTTGGTTTCGGGTCGGAAAACGTTGAAGTTAGCGCGGCGGTGTATTCGCAGAAACGAAGCGTTAACAAGTTACCGTGCAAATAACTGTGTCTCGAATAATGATATGGATAACGAATGTTACAATGTTCCCTATTATTTTCGTGAAATATACGAGTAAGTAATAAGGTGTACGATGTCGAATGTTTAATGCTATTTCATCACGAGAATAATAATATTTTCAATCTTGGTTTGTGACGTTCAGGGCGTGGCATTGTTTGTACTATAGTAAGTACTAAATGTAGTAACATAGTAGGTTTGTTAGTATAGAGACACTAAAACTGGCTGAAAATAAATAGACATTTATTTTCATGAATTAAGCCTAATGGATTACTGATTAACTTGACAGATTACGACAATATACAGTGTTAATTAGCGACTGAATGTTTTATACTACGAGTATAACAGGTGTTATTTTAAACACGTAGTTTTTACAGCAGACGATTTACCTGGGTGAGTGGTCACTTTCGCACATCGACGTCAGCAATACCAAAGGATTATTGAAAGGAAAAGATTGATATAGCCGTTCGTTACTCGTTCACGTAAAAACTACTGAACCATTTTTGATATAATTTAGCCCACAGGTAGACCATGATTTGGTATAGGACATATTAACCCGAAAAACGCGGACAAAGACGCGGGCCGAGATAGTATAATATAACGCTGAAACTTACTTGTCCAATGTTTTTATTGGAATGAATACACAATCACAAAAATTCAAAAATATTACTTAGTTGATTTATAGCGCTAGTAAATGCGCCGTCTGATAGTTTTTCTCTAATATCTTTCACGTCAGACATCGTTCAGTAACAGTTTTATTACAAAGCAGAAATAGATTTATATCTTAACCCTTCCAATGGTTGTTACGTGACATTGGCATATTGCAAATATATTGACTAAGCTAACCTGTCTACGACGGCCATTATATCGCTGGTTGCAACGATGAAAACGATAATTCCATCAAAATAAAGATAAATATCGTTATTGGAAGCAATCTAATTGGTACGATGTTTCAACTAGTCCCCGTGCAGATATTGGCTTTGCTCATCACGAAATGTTATTCTTACATAAATTAATGTGGATTTCAAAAATATATACATTATTTATGTCTTGTAATATGTGTTTTGATGTTATAATATTGTTGTTGATATATTAATTGATCAATGACGTTAAATTGTGATGTGAAGGTGTAGGTTCTTTACACGTGTTAATAATATCTTTGTAAATACAATCACAGCCGCCTGCGGAAGACTCGTCTCGCAAAACTTAATCATAAACATATGTTTTATTTAAATGTTCCAACCATCCCAGGGGAACTTATAAAACCTGCCCTATCATCTTGTCCTGAACATAGAAAGAAACATCCAAATATCTTCACAAACCGTCACAGCTTCGAATTTAAGGCCTGTTACCATTAGTCATTGATAAAAAAAGGTATTAATAACGATTTATTAATCAGGAGTGGCTGTTCACATGTTCAAACCAAATCGTGACTTAATGTGACTAAAAAGTCAGAATTAGAAATTCGGCATCCCGTAATTTTATGGCGTAATCTTAATTTTTTGTGAGTGTGTGTATATGGGCATAAGAATGTATGGAAACATATTGTTTTAAATCACGATCCTAAAAAAATAAAGATACGTCCAAGTGCGAATGAGCATAATTATTGTCTGGAATATAAAATTCTTGGCAAAAAACAAAATACTTTTATAAATTGTCTCAAGGATTCTTATGTTAAAGAAAAATCTACATAATATTCTACGACCATTTTCATGACAATATATCTGTCTATAAAATGATTCATTCTATTCAGATACTGATAAAGAGAAGTCGTATAAATTATGTTTTTATACTCACAATTCACGTATATTAATATCCACGAAAAAAAATTCAAATTGATATTGCATAAGTAATATATTTAATTCAAATACGTTATCGAAATAATAACGTGTAAGAACTTGAAGACGATCTCTCGAAATACGCGACCCAAAGACAAAAATCAACAAGTGGTCCAATCTTAACGCCTCCCCCTATTTACTCACTCATTACGAGGCCCATTAGACCCCGACCTACCCCAGCGCGTCTCACGTTCGGAATTAAGGAGAAATGAGCGTCTTATAAGTATTTTAAGAAAATGGAAAGATCATTCGTCACCCATTTCCCTACTTATAATATTACGACTGTGATCGGCTTATGCAATATAAGACAATGTTTTGTTTTCTTCTTTGTACGAATAAAGCTTTCGTATTAATTTGTTTCTTAAATCTTTTAGTGACCATCTAAAAGGGTGGCATCTCGAACGTAATATTTTGAAATTTTTGTCATCATCAAGGCAATTAAGATAGAACTCTCTAGAAGTTTCCTAAATAAGTGTATATTAAAGTAGAAATATTGCATAGTTCATTAGAACTAAGCACGAAAACATACAAAGGGTGAAGCTGCTTTGATTTACTATTACTATAAAATCAACCTATTCACACAATTCCTTAAAAAATCAATGCAATAACAAAAAAAGGGCGGAAACAACTTCAAAAAGGGATATCTGTATTACTTACGCACTTGCCAACTCTCTCGAAGTTCGCGAAGTTCAATTAAGTTCAATTATTAAACTTTTCCCGGTTGCATAACGCCGTCCAAGACGGTATAATTAAACGCTCATGAATGGGAACGAGAGAGAGGTCCGTGTGAGGGAGACAGCGTCGTCTAGAGGACGTAATCAGTTTTACGGTAAGCGCAAATTACGGGGTAGCTCGGGGTGAATTAGCAAGGTCGTTGGTTTAAACTGTGCCATCAGCTGATAAGGAGTCGCGGCGTCTTAACTTTGTAAGAGTTTATGGAATTTTTAGGACGTTTTTGTTGTGTACCAGGTTTTTGGGGCAGGTGTTTAAAAGGTTTATCGTGTCTTTAAATACGCTGGTGATCATGCTTAAATAAGATTGTAAGATTTTATATAGGTGATGAAATTGTTTAGTTCGGGGTTGGTTTATTACACGATTTTGAAATGTGACGCTATATCAACGGATTAGCAAATATGTAGGTTGTAAGACCCTGGGTATGTTACTAGCTCTAGCTTGTATGATATTAAACAAAGGAAAACCTATTTAAAACACATACCTAACCATATGAGGAAAGTCTGAGGAATTCTTACCACGTAGCTCCAGCGCGGATTTAGAAGTCACAAGGTATTTATGCGTATTGTTTTAACATTATCTTAATTCGAAGCTCAGAATCCTACAAATTTTCCGACTAACCGTCACTCAACTACCGACCGTATTCTTTACCCGGCTGATAAAATCGATAACACAATCGTCCAACCCAAACCAAAGAACCTAATACGCATTTCTAATGACAACTACCACATAATGGCCCAATAAAAAACTTGGGCAGACATTCACGGCTCGGCTGAACCATTTCTCTGGAAAGAGCAAACCGACAAATTACAAATGGAAACAAAACGGGCCGACGACAAAGGAAAGAATCGAACGCCGTGAAAATTTGAATAAAGAATCATTTCTTTTTTCCTATTTTTTCCATTCCTTTTTTCCTCCGCTGTCAATCATTTGTCTGAGGCACGGGAATCGTTATTTTCTTTGTTGATGGATGGGATTCCTTTCAGGGTACTTAGTGATATGACGGTTCATATCTTGATACGGATAGGGTATTTTAATTTGTTTGAGCTCACTATTATCTTTATCTGTCATCGGGTTACTAACAAGTCTTACTCAGGCTGGTAAATGAAGTTAAGTGCAGAGTAGCGGAGTTTGTAAAATTTCGGGAAAATTATGGAAAACCTAGACACAGAGCTTTGTTTTTGTTTTCGTTACATTTCGGATAATTTAAATCTCAAATTGGGATTTTATTTGAAGAAAAATAGAAGATTATTTTCTTCTTAAGTCCGTGATTATGTGAAGTAGGTACTTTAAAAGATATACTTGCTTAATTTTAAATTAAGGCAGTCTTAATAAGACGTTAAAAGTTGATAGAGAAGATGCGCAATTTTTTCGGATATTTGTTTCTTTCGGCTACGATAAACCCCATCCCTAATTCGTATTCGTTACCCCCTCCTCGGATCGGGTGTCTCGTGTAGACCTCGGTAGTTCATATTTCATTATTTTTATCTCCGAGTGTGTGAAAAGATAAAGGTATGGATTTGAAACTGTTATTCGAGGCAAATTCATATTCATGACAACGGCACTTAATTCGTTTTACGGCTCATATAAAAGTTTTCCCTGATTTACATTTAGATATTGTATTAAAGGTGTAAAAAAGATAATTAGAGAATCTTAAGAACATAGTAATATTGAATGATTGCTATAATGTATTGGAAAACGATTTTAAAAAGTAATTATTGCAATATGTATAATCAATCATTATTTTAGAGTGTTGAACTGTAGTAACTTTCTTGTTTAATTATGAAGTAAGTAAAAATTTCACAATATACTCGTATGAAAAAATTGTAGACGGAGCACATATTTCTGTCCTAATAGGTTAAATAAAAAAAAGGTGTTATTTAATTAAAATGTACATTAAGGTACAAAAATACATTACGGTTCTACCGAAACACAGTTCTAGATCAAACCCTAGTAACAAGTCGATGTAACGCGAACAATAGATAAACAGAGGCACGAATTCCCAGTGGATAACGTATGCCCGATCTTGTAATATAAACAGCCGCTAACCAAATACAAAGGCCTGGGAATACAGCGCTGTAAGACAACATTGAATTTCCATGTCGAATGCCCGATCTACATGACTAGCGGACCGGTTGGCTATGTTTCGAATAAACCCGGTAAGGTACTTGCTGCATTGCTGGCGAATAAACGAATCGTCGTTATCGCCACTCACCTGTCTCTTTAAACTTGATCCTTTAAAAATGTAAGGTCTTTCTTTCTTTTTACACTTTTTTTACTTTATATTAGCTGCACCTGTAATATCTAAAAAAGCACCCCACGCTTTTGTTACAGTTACACGATTCTTAATTCAAATTTATTTTCTATTTTTTAGTTGGATTTTCTGTTTTTTAGTTTTTTTTTTAACTATTATTTATTTTTTCTTCTCTTTCTTGGTCGTCACTGATGCATAGTGATGTCTTTGGTGCCCTGATGTCGACGGGTGACGATAGCCAGTATAAGTGCATACACTCGCTGCATAAGTCTCAGCACATACCTACCATCAGATGGATCGTCAGCTCGTTTGTTGGATATTTCACTGTTGTTATTTTTGGCACACTTCACACATATGTATCTTCGGTGACGTGTTTTGATTTTCTTTCTAATCTAGCTTCTGCTTTCGATTTAATCTGCGTGGAGTTACCATCCACACTTAGAAATATTTTAGAAGTTCATTGGGATAGAAGGTATTTTATGTCTTAATCCAGATAATACGCTAGCTGAGCGTAAAATTGCATCAAAATCTGTTTGTTTATAATATTAATAGAGTAAGCACACAGGGCAATCAAAAGCATAACAAGGCATGATGACATAAGACGAAATGATTCATGAAACCTCTTAACGCTGTCAGTTACTCGCTGTGTGTGAGACGATGGGTTACAGTGGAGATGTATTGCTCATGTATGACGCTCTGATTATGGAGGCGTGTGTCGCGAATTTTCCATCTACATTTTTGTTGACTTCGATGAATGTTCAATGACCTGTCTGGAAGAGAAAATAACAATGATATTCTCAACCGAAGAAAGTTCTTAAATAACATTTATGGAATATTTTACTAGTCCTGTGGGTAGACATCATTGTGGTAGACTTTTTTATATTTTTGATAATTTTAAATCGAAAAATCTTCCGCAACTTGCTTTTCTTACAAAACGTGAGTCAGTAAGATTAATTTATTGTTTATTTGAAAAAACTCTACAGACCTACTTACTCATATTAAAATGTATTGTTGCAGATAGCAAAGAAATAAGAATTGAGAAATCACAAAAGTGGATACAAGAGGAATACATGCCTCAGGAATCGATCCCGGGACGCCTAGCTGAACTACTCTCAACTTGTCTACAGTCGTCAGTGTCATTTATTAGAAAATTGTTAAAAATGGTTGAGTCTAGATTAGAATGGGTCTGCTCTGATTGTCAGTGTTAGACCTACTTAAAATAAGTAAATAAATAAACGCTAACTCATACTCCCGCAGTAGGTTATTACATGTGTCGCGGGTGGCATGGACGACATATAACACATCACAATCACACCCATAATTCGAATACAATTACTTATCTGTCATACAAGTATCTGCCCCGGCCGGTAATCGAACCCGGGACTCGTCGTTTCGCAGGCAGAGTCGCTACCAATTAGGCTACAGAGTCGTCATTCAAGTTAATGCTTATTTACAATCCACCTGATGTTATGTATGTCTATGTATATTGTAGTAAAACGCACTTATCTAAAAAGCCTATCCACGCCATAACACCTATGAATATGATTGCCTAAACAACCCCATTAAAATCCCATAACCTGATAATCTCTGCAAGTATGTATCTTTTTTTATGGAAAGAGTCGGCAAACGAGCTGACGATCCACCTGATGTTAAGTGGCTATCGTCACCCATGGACATCAGCAACACCAAAGGCATCACTGATGCGTTGCCGGCCAAGAAAAAGAGAAGAAAAAGAAAGAAAGAACTGGTTCTCAAGCCCCCAGCCGGAACACGACGAGTCGTTTGGCGGCTGACTCATGCTCGAGAATGGTAGCTATTCAGGCGAACCGCATGGAGAAATAATAATAGTAATAATGGTAAGAATTAAAATTAATAAATGGTGTTAAGAATTAAAATCAATATTACCAATATAATCCCTCGAGGGGCCCTACCACCAGCGGGCCGGATTTAGTCGCCTTTTACGACACCCATCCGGCGTGGGATTGGGGTTAGTATTCTAAGCCGGCCCAATACGGTATCTATTTAATTACATTTACATCTAGTATTCAATAGCCAAACAGCTAATTATGTGTATGTCCTAACAATACTAGCACCATAGTTACCATTCACGTAAGCAAACCGATTCAGACTCCGACACGTTACCGCCATAATAGTATAGAAGTCGCCGTCAGATGGCGCTCTCACGTACCACGGCGGGCCACGTGATCGGAATCGAGAATGGAATCGAAGGGAGTTTTTACCTAGCTGGATTCGAAGGCTCTTTAGCAAATATAAGCGGATTGTGACTTGAATAAGCAGCAATTGTCAGAACTGCAACTGAATAAAGAGTTTGTTAGAGCGAGGGTAGTCGTGTATTTCGAGGTGAGAAATTTAAAAATAGAACGTTTGAATTGAGCGTTCAATGTTCATTTGTTCATCAAAAGGTGTGTCTACACTACACTACACTACAGTGCCTACTGAGTGATAATCTTAAGCTTCGCATCACGGACGTAAAAAAAAAGACGGACGTAATCCCAAGAACAAATTCAGTGAAGCACCCATAGGAATACCAACTCTGTATTCGTACAAGTACACACACCCACACATTGACACCATACGGCTACAACATTGACACCATGGCGAATCAAAAATTACAAAATTACGCACACATGGTAAGCGAGCTGTCAGCTGTCAGCTTCACTCTCGATTAGACAAGGTTATGTCCGTTTTTTTTTAGGTCTGTGCTTCGCATCTGGAAATGTGATATTGTAACGTTTACGCTTACGTTACGTTTAGGTTAACGCTTCAGAAATTAAAATACCACTGTTTTAGCCGTTTTGTGATGGCTTCAGAATACTGACCACAATCCCATGCCGGCTTCCGGGTGTCGTTAAAGGCGACTGACACTGAGGCGTTGCTCATGGACATAAGCGACACCAAAGGCATCACTGATGCGTTACCAGCCAAGAAAGGGGGAAGAAAAAGAAAGAATAAAAGAAGTGTTATCGTTAACTTTCCGTAAAGCCTGCCTCTATATCATCCTTGCTTGATTCAGCCGTCAAACGACACGTCCTGTTCCAGCTGGGGGCTTGAAAGAAAGTTAATTCTTTCTTTCTTGCTTTCTTTTCTCTTCTTCCTTTACTGGTAACGAATCGTGATAATGTATGATGTAAATGTTAATGACGGGTGATGTTGTCCTCTTGCTATCAGGTAGCTAGTCCATTCCTTTCAAGGTAAGTATAACATATACTCGTATAACAACATAAAAGAGGTAGGTAAGTACAAACGTGAGAAGTACTTACGTTGACGTGAGAGCTCTACGACAAATATCGTTTATTAAAGTAAAATGTAGAATTTCTAAAATACCATTATATTATTTTAGCCGTATTTTTTGTCTAAATTTCAAAACTTTTAAAATGCTCTAGTGTGAAGTTGTCAACATGTCGCTTGGTAATGTTTGCCTCTCAAGCGTCCATATGTAGTTTGACGGATTTTTTTTCACAACACATTCCTCCTTACCTCTATTCTCCATGGGTAAGATTTAATGATGTTCATAATGCCACTGGTACAGCTCTATCAAGCAGCAAATTAAACTCTATCAAGATATTTTTGGTACAAAAAGTAAACAATGAAGTCTGGTTAAAAAACGTATTTATTTGGTGAGTCCAAAAGCTATTTAGGAGTTGCTGTCATCCCTGAGTCTATATCCAATAATTGGTATTCTAAATAAGTAAGTGTTGTAATAAGTTGGCCGCTAAGTATTTAGAAAACCTTTGAAAAACACAAAAAAAATTGAATTTTTTTTTTCATAATATATTATGAAATATGTAAAGAGAAAACTTTTGTATTAATAAAATACCTTTAACTTAAATTAATGAATCAATACCTAAAATTAGGTAGAAAGTAATTGTTACGAAATCTCATATAACTCACAATTTAATAGTGTAGTGAAGTGTGTTCATTCAGATATACTTTTTCGTTAGAGATCAGGTATCAAATAAAGTTGGTTATAATTTTGGGATGGGTGTATGTTAATGAAATAGCAAATTAAAGTTTTAGAAATTGCTACACTATTAAGAAACAATTATCTTGATTTAATTAACATTTTATCCCATATCTTAGTTTACTTTTCTCGCTAGATATTTATAAAGTAATTATCATAAAGATGTGGCCTGCTTCCATAAACCCAAGCTTCATCAGTACCTTAATACGTATTCGTTGGGATATAACATTCAAATTCAACGCGCGCCTCAAAATGTTTATAACGTCGCCACCCCATACTAACACTCAAAAATAGAACAAGAAAAATCATAACACGCTCGAGTACGCGATACATTTCTTCATATCCTTCGTATTTCGAATGAAAAATGTGCAAAGAGTTGACTGCTCCAAACGACTCCTTTCTTACACCCCTAAAGGGGGGAACTACAAATCCGCTAGAACGAGACGCCGCTATGCGACCGACAGGGACGACTCCCTAAACCCGAAAAGATGGATGGTACACACAATGTCACTGACGCTATACTGAAATTGTATATTTTATATTCGGTATAAAAAAGGCTGCCACAACATACGATATTAAAAAAGCGGTCCGCATGTGAAATATTTTCCCCGCAGTAGTTATATTGTTGAAGAATTTAATCTTACGATGACATAGGATGAGTGGGTACTTAAGTAAAGGATTATTGGAATGTCTCGGGTTTTGGATTTTCTTGTTGAGATTTTTCGCGGGTAATAAATAATGCCAGACTCGATTTTGAGCTGGGTAACAGCGTGTGGGATTTGATCAGGGATTATGTACGAGTACATTAACGTACTCAGACATTATTGACTATTGGGTCCATATCGTACAAAACATCCTATTTGGATATAATAAGTTTTTGTTGTAATACTGTTTTGTATAGTCTATGTAAGTATGCTCTGAACATAAAAGCATAATCGCGGGATGTGCGTTTAAATCTTGCCCATATCGAAGTGGGTTGTAGTTGTTACTTGTGATTAAGTTTCAATCTTCAATGTATACCTAGTTTTTCTATTAGATTTTACTTACTTAGTGAGAACAACTCTTACTATAATTATTACATGAGATGCGTTTAATAAATTAAATCACTGAGCAAGATACATAATTCATTACACACTTATAAGAAAATCATATTTATGAGCACCTGTTTCTTCGATTTTTATGGTTATTTTCCGAAATGAAAGAAAGAAAGGAAAGATTATCGCTAAGAAGTCGATCCGTCATTGTTTGAAATAGAAATATTACCTACTCAACTTTTTACTTGAGTGTCTATAAATATAACTATTGATAGCTAATTCCGTTACTAATTTAAACTTCGTTTCACATATGTCTACTTCAAATGCCATAGTGACATAAAACAAAACATGACATTAGTTAGAGGTATTCAGTGACCATTTAACAATAACAACTTGCAGTTAGCTTCATATCAATCAAAGAGATCTATCACTATTCCCCCTTCCCTTCCCCCTCCCCACAGTATCTCCGACACGCGCACACTCTCGTAATCTTCAAAGTGAAGATCACCGAGCCTCGAGGAAATAGCCCTATAAGCTTATCGCCTCAAGCGATTACTGATGGCTATAGAAAATATTACGACTACAACATACCTGTACGAAAGAACGAGCTTCTTGATGAAAGGAAATATTTTGTTAATCAGTAATAAACGCTTTTATGTGAAGAGTATACAAACATTAAATACACACTCGAACTAGGTTTCTTTGATAGAACTGTACCTATAGAACACCTTTCTATAACGGTTAAAAATGCGTATTACGTGCATTCTATCTATCAATCTATTAAAGTATTTTTTTAAATATTGTTAAGGCTTCCCGCCCACGTCCGATAATCGGTGACCGATTCTTTGTAGGAGAAAAATAGAAAGTATTGATAGCAATAGTGCTTCCATATTATTTCTGACCGAATTTTTGTAGGACGTGTGCGTTGCACTATTGCTGTCAGTACGTGCTATTTTTCTCCTACAAAAAATCGGTCACCGATTATCGGACGTGGGTGGGAAGAATTAAGGTTAACTTGATTTATTTTTATATCATTCAGTGGAACTAGATGCGACTTGAAACAAAATACTAACTGATATTATTTATTTATTAAAGCTCGTATTTGGAAGAAAAGATCCGACAGTCAGTAGGTAGCTGTATTAAAATCTAGTGGATACCCGGTGTGTTCCACTACGCTAAAATTTTTTGTATGGGAAAAGTCGAAAATAGAAAATGTGCCTAATGCATTGTTTTAATGGTCTCAAACCATCTTCGCATTCATGACATTCAAATGAAAACAGTTTGGATGTGCCCCAAACTGGTTGGATGGTTTCAAAGTCTACGTACCTACAAAAATTTTGTTTTTATATTGATATACTATCCCACCAACCCACAGGCCAATTAGAAAAAAGTCAAAAGCAAAAAAAAAAACATTTTAAATTGAGAACCTACGAAAATAGAAAATGTGCCTAATGCATTGCTTTAATGGCCTCGAACCATCTTCGCATTAATGCCTTTCAAATGAAAATAGTTTGGATGTGCCCCAAACTGGTTGGATGGTTTCAAAGTCTACGTACAAACATTTTGTGTTTATATTGATATACCATTCCACCAACCCACAGGCCAATTAGAAAAAAGTCAAAAGCAAAAAAAAAACATTTTAAATTAAGAATACCGTTTGAGTACCGCTGCTTACGTCATACGACATTGCCGCTATCGGCGGTAGGAAATAGCCCTATAAGGTTATCTACGGCTCACGCTTAACGCCTCGCCCGGTTTCTTACTATCTATGATGATAAATGTGTTTACTGTTGATTCTCGCCATAAGTATGTGGGAAAGGTATTGCATAATGTGGTTTTAAGTTATTATGTTTTACAGCTTGATATCTTAGTTATCTATAGGTAAGCAATTGAAATATAATCTTCAAAGCGAAACACATATTGCTGTGTGTTTGAAATTAATTGACAATTTGTGGCTAGACAGCTACGTATTCAAAATTTATTTTGAAAGTATTCATCATTATAAAATGAAAGACACAAAATAAAAAAAATAAAAAAACTTTGAGACGAGACTACATGGACATGATTTTGATATAAAGATACTTAGTAGTAATGTGTATTAATTATCTTCATCAGGACAACTATTTTTCTGAGAAGTTTAATGTCTGTTTTGTTGAAACGACAGGGAATTTATACGACAAGGATTTATTGATAAGTTTTAATTCAAACTGCAAAAACCAATGCTACTCTAAGGCTGTTTGTAATCTTCATTACACTATATTTAACTCCTCTATTTTATGCTACCCTGGGATTTATTAACACACTTTTCTCCGGTTAACACCTTCACTGCGTTAGACAAATTTGATGACTTTCAGTTGGTGCGGTATGGGGTCTATTATATCCGAAGCACGAATTGTTCCTGGTGCGTTGCTGGGTCGAAAAGATCCGTTTGACTTCCATCTGTTTAAGAGGATTTATCTTTATAGGTATAATGATTATAGTGTATTTTTTTATAGCAATATATTGACCAATAAACACTCAATAAAAGGCTGAAATCGTAGGTAGATGCACTGAATGGTTTCTTTGTAAATAAAGGGATTGTCTGGCGGATCTTTACGACCCGTTCTCCGCACTGGTTAGTAAAATTGTCGATACATTTTTAGTGTTGAGCATGATAAAGAGACATCGATAGCGATAAAATAATGCAGTTTGTAGGATTTGTAATGTGTGACTAGTTGACGGGCTAGTATATACATTGATATATTCCACTTACCGATTATTATTTGTTTTGGGGAACCTTCGCTTACTTAATTTTTCTTAGGTTTTTCACCGTTACATGACTTAAACAACATTTTTCTGGATAGCTTCATGTTACATACACAGACAGTGTTACATACACTGTACAATACAACTGTATAATATAACTGTACAATATTCTTCTTATTTGCATAAAAACTCATCTAACCATACAGACCTCACTAGCTCAAGTAGTATGTAATCTAGTGCGGCTATAGGGTCATCGGGCATCGGGTCGTTAAGAACCGATAAACGCACTAGATGTAAATTTTTTACGTTCAGTCGGCATCGGGTCATAAGAACCCGATGCATTTTTTTTGTATTTACATTATCTATTTAACAAGGCAATTCCAAAACACTAACCATCTCATTCATAACCACAGGGAGACCAAATATATGTGTCCCGCACCAGCGGTTGGCACAGTAATTTTTACTCCGCACCGGAGGAAAGTTGAGCATCGGATATAATCAACCCGCTACCGCACCGAACGTGTTAAATTGCAATTTAGTCCTAAATTCAAAAAATATTAATTATTCATTGCTACATTACTCAAAAAGGCTAACATTATTTTCCGTTCCACACAGCAATGTACAACGAACTAGTATCTGATAAAAAAATAGTCGCACCAGCGCCCTCTATTACACCAAACAAAGGTATTTGAATATTAAAACCGTTATTGTTAGTCAAATTAGAGCAGATGCAGCATCGCGGTACACGCATCTAATTGGGTCCCATTTGCATAATAATGTGCGCGACGCGGAACTAGCTTGCACCTTTTATGTGATGCAAACTCGAGTGACTGCCGATGGTGGTAAGAGCCACAAAACCATCGTCATAATGGAGTAACCATAGTCTTAGATCTTCGTAAAGCTTAATTGTAAGCAAGTTAGATGAACGCTCTAACTCAGAGTCACTAACGGTTACTTTAATCGGTCCTTAGTAAAGAATCACCATACAAATTCTGTACCAAGGAGCGACTTAAGTAACCGTTAGTGACTGAGTTGAGGCGAAAGTAATTTTTTAGAGGGGTCCTATTTATCTTAAGAATTTTTTTGTTGAAATAATAATTTTAGTTAGTTTATAAAAATAATTAATACCAAACAGAAATTAATTTTGGCATTAAATTATTTATCTTTGAATTATTTTGAATTTGTGTCTGTCTTTTCAATTACAAATTATGAAAAAAGATACCGTAAGATTGAGATTGAATACTAAATAAAGCTTGAATAAAAAAAAAATCTGTAATTTATTTTATTTATTATAGTAAAATACAAGCTTTTCAAAATACTAAGCCGTGGTATTATTCTGTTTCCTAAGCCTAGCGCACAAGATGCGCGGGTATCGCGGGTATCGCGGGATATAGCAGTAGCGACCGGCAAAGGGGAAACTTCATAAATCCTTCGCCGCGCCGTCAGCCGCACACCCTGTATTATATTTTTGTCATGTGGAATGGAAAAACATAATAAATTCTCAGAAAGTATTATGGAAAGAGCAAATTAATATATTTAATTTTTTTTAAGAATAAAGTAGTAGTTTTTTGGCTTGGTTCGAAATATTTTGAGTTGACTTGGATCATTACCTAAAATTAATTACCTACTTAATTTCTTTTTGGAAATCATGGAGAATAGAGTTAATCGAAATAGATATCTAGTTCTTATTCTTCGACTTATTTATCTTAAAGTAGGTAAATAAGTTATAATTTACTCATGCAATGAGTTATAAACAAATTGAGTGCATTCTGCTGAAAAAACTTAACCCCTTTGCAAGGGTGGTTTAAAGCTGATTATGCCATAAATTAAGTAAGTACGTACCGTACTTATTAGATCCCTCTTCTGAAAGGTCTGATAAAATCTGGGATTGGTTCTAGTTATTTACAAGAAATTGATATTTGGTATGGTTTGACTTTTAAATGCAATCTCCACCAATCCGTACTCGATGTACTGTACCGTACCGTATGCTCTTAAGACTCCTCAAGAGGAGAGACCCGTGCTCAGTAATACAAGCTTCATGAACTGCAAACTAGTTTTCGTAAAGACGATTACTAACTAATTGCGCTGATCCTGTGAGGCTGTGAGTCTATAAAACGTTAAGATTAACTATTATGATCTCGATTCGTACCATCATTATCACTCCTACATTCTGTATTCAAATAAAAACGGAAACGCCACATTTTCTACACCGCATCGCGGGAAATATATTCGTTGGCAGAGCTCCATAGAGTGTGCGAGCGAGCACGATAGATAGTTTGGCGCATAAAATAAAGATCAATCAGAGCGAGATGACAACGCGTTTATTGGTTCCACCGCGTAGTTTGTGGCTATCGCTCGGGCCAAGTTTGATGTAATTTCTTGGCGCGAAGTGCAACGGCTCTTCGGAAAATATATTGACGACACACGATAGGTACGTTTATCGACAATATTAATAACATTGTATCTTGAGAGTATGCGTTTTATAACAACTGTTGTTTTGTAATTTCTACTGGTGGAGTTATGTTTTAAGTTTATGTAGAGAGGCTTTCTTTTAAGTTCAGCGTAAAAGAAGAAAAAGGGTGAAAACAGGCAGTTACTTAGCAGTACCTAATAAACAAAAATATGATTTTTTATATAATATCCACTGAATAGAATTGAAGAAGATTGAAATGAAGAAGGAGAGAGATGCAAAAGAAGGCTTTAAAAGAAATAATTATTATGCTTCTGGACGCCTAAATCCATAAAGACAAAAATACATTAGGTACCTAGGGAAAAGACTACTATTGTTGACACTCAATGATGGTCACCTTTTTTGTATAATGCTCTACACTACACTAAGCACATTTTTTTATGTCTACTAACTTTAACTTTTGTTACTATAAACTTATCATTTGATAAATTGGCAACGTTTACCAAATTGCTACTCCTGCCATTTTTTTCCAGCTGCTGTTTTAAAATATACAAACAGCATACTGTCATTTCTGCTTGGCAATTAATTTTTAGCGAGCCATGCCCATTTTAAGGCATTAGTCGAAAGCCTCAGTAGTATCTCATGAAGATAAGAATAATATTTTAGGATCAGCTGACTGAGATGTGGCGTATGATAACAGATTTGAAACTGGAATCGTTAGCAACAGATCGTCGATAGCATATCTGTAGATTTATCACATTGTTTACTAGTATTTTGCCTAACGAAGCGTTCCTAGACTACGGTACGACGGAAGTAGGGAACTGGTTTAGTCGATGGTATATCGGGTTATTCTTTTAAATCAAGTAGCTATGACTGGCCAGTTAAGTCCATTTTAGCTGAGTTTTCAATGTTTGTAAACTTAAAAGGTTTTAATGACGAAATTATGATTTGGTGGAGGCTTAAGAAATTAGTGAAAAGTTTTGTTTATGTTCGTAAGTCTAAATTTACAGAATAATGATCCTATGGACGACGGTGGCCACTTACCATTACTTGCCTTTACTCAAGTGACAAATAAAAAGATCCTTAAAAGAAACTTCATCGAATATGTTAGGATGGATCAGTTTCCTCGAATTAAAATGTTTTGTCAATTTCAACAGAAGAAATTTTTATCTGAAGGGTGAAACGCTTCTTTTCATCAG